>CM065370.1:19570185-20770185 GCA_033032245.1 Poecilia picta | reverse complement strand
TCTGCTCTCCATCCCTAGAACCAGAACCAAACATGGAGAAGCAACATTCAGCTTCTATGCATCACAAATCTGGAACAAACTTCCAGAAAACTGTAAAACAGCCAAAACACTGTTAAACAGTTGATCAGATAAAAATATCTGATTGTTAGGTATTTTATTTGATTAAAGATAACCAACATTGATCAATACATTTGATGTATATTTGCTTGATGATTTGACAAAATGTGATATTTGCATGTGTACAGAATTATATTTTTATAATTTAAAGTACTTTAACTGCCTTGCTTCTGAAATAAAAATAAACTTGATTTGACTTTAAAATCACCATCTGTGTGACTTTGTTTTATCAAAAAAGTGGTTTTATTAATAGAGTTTGGAAAATATAAACTCAGGAGAGAGAAATAGACCAAGATGGAGACAGAAAGAGAGACTGAAAGGTAAAGAGAGAGAAGAGGAGGAATAAAGGGAGGGAACCGCAGATCCTGTCAAACTCGTCTCTGTGACTGAACAGTAAATCCCTTCAACTCTGAGGCATGACGTCTCAAAGCCGTTAAATGTGGGTGGACACGTCTTTCATCTCCAATACAGGATATATTTGACCAGGAGAAAACAAAAGAACAGCAGCCACAGCTTTACATACTCATTTACTGTACCAAAGTAAGGGGGGGTTAAAGTATAAAGTGAAATATCAGGTCAGTGACCTTCAGGTTCAACATTTAGACAAAGGTCCTCTGAGACGTACAAGTCTTCCTTCTGTGCAGATTGTATTTTTATCTGATAGCAGAGCTGTTCCTTTGAGTTTTTTATAAATAAAAGAGATTAAACCTTTGCCTCGCGGACGCAATATAAGAAACTTGACAATGTTGAAGAATCTGCAAGGTTAGAGAGACTGTATATCTGCTGGTATCTGACAGTTTGTATCATTTATGTTTTATAAATTTAAAGGACATCCATCATTAATGATAATCTGTAAGAATTTGATGTTTTCTCACACTGTCCTATTGGAGTTTTTGATGCCCAATTGGACCGAGTCTAACTGACTATCAGCTGTGAAAACAGACAGAATTCATCAAAGGCACTAGATCCCCTGATATACCTTTAGAAATATCCTTTTTTTCTTTTAGCAACATCTCAAAAGTTGCATTCTACTAAAAGGTCACCTGAATTTCAAATATTTCCATCTTTCAAATTTGAGAAATATTCCTGAATATCACCTGTTTGTCCCAATCAGCTCAGATTTCCTGGAAGGAAAAAAATAACTATAAAAGTTGAAACGATGGCCACTTTGCACACCTTGGCGGCCAGTGTCTGACTTATAAAGACCAGAACTAAAAGTCATAAGGGTGTTTCAGAAAGCCTGAAGAAATGTTGCTCAAGAGCACATGAAATACAAGAAAGTCTGGGTGCTTAGAGGCTAAATAATAAGAAAGTAATGAGGAGTGTTTAACCCTACATTCCCTTGACTTCCTTTTCAACCTCTGAGTTGATCCTGGTCCTGAATCCACACTGCTCTCCATGCTTTACTGGTTTTCTCTGGTTGAAGACACACTTCTCTGTTCATCTCTAATAATTTCTTCTTTCAATTTTTCCTTTGGCTTTGTTGACACAAACGGTGTAACATTCAACCAGTTTGTGTATTTGGGTCAAATTTTAAAAGCATTTCATTTTTATGGCTTTTAAAATAAACAGACTAATCTTTTTTATTTGGCACTTTTAGTGTGAAAGCGCATTTTATAAATATACTCAATCAAAAACAAACAAGACTGTAGATGATTAACATGCCTATGATTGAGTGTTAGCAGTAAACTACAATTTATAAAAATAAAAGGAGGCGTTGGATCAGTTTACGCATAGATCAGAAAACTAGATTGTAAATAAGACAGGTCCAGAGACAGGACCCTGAGGTACACCTTTTGTAATTCTTATAATAAGTTCAAGATTTTAGGTTTTGTTGTTTTGCACAGTGCAAATTCATCTTGATATTGATTATATCAAGATGTGTTTTTTAATAATGTTATTAAATTGATAATGTGTGTATAGCTACATCAGTTTTATGTTGAGGCATTGGATTTTGGGATGATTATTCTCTCTGGTTTTAGATACTTTGTGACTGGAAGGATTTTTGCTCTAGTTCTGAACAAGGTACTCGTTTTACAACAGTAAGCAGCTCTAAACCAGTCTTTGTTTATTGATTATTGTTTTTTATTTGACCTTTATTTAAACTGGTTCTCTCAACAACATCCAAGATCTCGTTTACAGAAACTGGCTTTGAAAAGACACTAATTGTAAACACAGCAACAACGCAAGTAATTAATTGACTCAATTAAATCAAATAAGCTACTAAAATATGAGCTCAAACACAAGAGCAACTTTTACATTAAGTTATTTGCGTAAGTCTATCTGTAAACAAACCAGCCTCAAACACAAAAACTATATTTTAAAACATGAGTGTATTTCTTAAAATGTAATTACTTTAAATTTTGAACATATTCCAATTGATAACATGTTAGAAAAGCATTTCAGGAAAATATAGCCCAGTGAAAGTATACTTAATTAGATTATTTTTCTCCTTATAAAGATATGAATTTTTAGGCAAATTAAATTGGTGTGTTCTATTTGTGTTGTTATTTTTGTAAAGTACTGTAAATGAATCTAATTCTATTTTCATGTATTAAAAGGCTTTTGACCCGTTTCCTGGCCTACATTTATTGTATAAATCATGTGGTGCGACTGATTAAAAAAGTACATTTATTGAATTCAAAATAGAATATCTAGTATCTGGAGCATAAATATTAACTACTAATCCATTACCCTTAAGTGACTGGTATTTATTTATTATTTTAATACATTTTGATAAAATGGTGAAGAAAAATAGCGGTCAAATCAATTATACATGGAATTTCACAGGTTTTTTTGGGGGAAAAACTGTCATAATTGCCAGAAAAATAAAAAAAAATTAAAAACTTTGTTTCTAAACACCTTAAATAAATGGAAACTTATAAAACAAATGCTTAGTACATTATGGAAAATACCTTATTTTTAGATAAATCACGGTCGCACCACATTACATTTTATAGGACCACAGCCAAATCATATTGATAAAAAACACCCTTGAAAAGGTCTAATTTGAATGTGAAATTATAATTTCTGTACGCACAACATTTCAAATATTCTAGTAATTGCAATGGATATAAACATTTTTGACATTTTTAATTTAGCTTGGTGGAAATCCTTATGTGTCAATGACCCATTTGCACTTTCACAAAGTAAACCTGCTAACTGCTTAAATCCACACTGTCACTTTAAGAAACCTTTAACGTGTCTGGGCTGAAACAGTCGAATAAAGTTTAATTATATTCCAATTTTTAACCGAGTCAGAATCCAAGCAGCAGATTCGTTGGCTTTATTCCTCGAACAGGCCCCTGCAGTGAAGCTAGCTTGATTTTGTTTTCTCCTAAAGTCCAGTATAGAATCGGTACGGACAGGTATGGACCTACCTGTCGAACTCTCCCGAGTCGATCGCGGCTCTCAGCACCCAGCCGACCAGAGGGACTCCGGCCAGCGGCTTGATGTTTTTCAGAGGTATTCCCTTACTCCCGCCTCTGGCTAGAATCAGAGCCGCTACGTGTCGGTTCCGGGGCCTCTTCGGACTCTCCGCTGCTTCCGGTATCGCATTTTCCTCGGGTATTCCCCGTTTTCGAGTAGCCATGCAGTCTTTTCGTAAGGACAAACACGAAGACAGTCCACTAATGAATGAGACGTTGATACGAACCAGGAGACGGACATCCGGTAGACGCTGCTGCGTTGCTGCGATACGTAACAGCGTCCGCCATATTGAATGTGGAATATGTGCCAGTAAGGTAATACAAGTGAATGGAGCGAACTTTATAAAGTGCCGTTTTACAAAGTATTTTAAGGAGCGCCGATCGTCCTGCTGCCACTAATGCCCCTTTTCCACCGACCCGGCCGGCTCGGCTCCGCTCGCTTTGCTTGCGTTTCCACCGGCCTTTTAAACCGGGCTGGCGCTGCTTTTTTAGGTCCTGCTTCAGAGCAGCATCAGCAGAGCCAGCCCGGCCAGCACTGGTGACGTAAGCTTCGCTGCTGTTCACTGATTGGCTGAGGGCGGGGTCAGAACAGCGAGGCAAGAGAGAAGAAAAATGAAGGCGCAACGTTTGAAACTCGCCGCAACACGGAAGTGATGGAAGATACAAACAAGCCCTGAACTAAAAGATGCAGCTTTTTTTATTTGCTTCGGATTTCAATATTCAGCAGCAGCTGATGGAGCCGTGAGGAATGAGGCGTTTTTGTCACCATAGTGGAGAGAATGAAAAGCCTCGTTAGCCGCTTTGGAGCCGATGGAGCCTCACGGTGAAAACCGACCAGGACGCCGCTGCTGCTCTCAGCCAGGTGAGCAGTTTGTAGATATATCTGTCTGGTTTTTACTACATTTATGGTGGACGACATTTAAAACACAGCCTGCTGTATTTTTATTGCTCAAACACAACATGCGCATTTTCTGAAGACACGTTGCACATTATAAATAACTCAATATTTGTTCAGCATGTTACCATCATTTGTTTATCTTTGTGTGAATCTATGAGCTTCCATTGTTTCTCATTTTGCTGTTTCATCCGAGTTTCCCCCATTGTGAGATAATAAAACATGTTATATGACATTCTATTGTAAAATAGCTAGATATCAGTTCTCTAATCAAATTGTTATGAATTATTAATTGTAGAATGAGCAATAAACCTGAAGAAAACGATAGTGGTATTATATCCATGGCTGTAAACCTGCATAGGTCTAAAACTTAAAAGTAATTAGATTTTGTCTTTAATTTAGACAACTATTCCAGTTATTTATAATCTGTATGGCTGGATGGTAAAAGTGTTGTGTGTGTGTGTGTGTGTGTGTAAATATATACATATACGTGTGTGTGTGTGTGTGTGTACATATAGTAACATGCCTGTTTTAAATAATTCCTTATGTCTATATAACATCCACATTAGTGACTCTTATTTATCTACATTTATGTGCTATAAACTATAACATCTTATTACCAGGGAGCAGAAGGAGCAACATGGCTGACATGATGGACCATCTGAACACCTGGATCTCCTTCAGCAGGAAGCAGCTACCAGCTGAGATGGCAGAGCAACAAGGAGAGTTGAGACAAAAAATAAAAATAAAAGTTGTTGTGTCTCAGTGACCAAAGTCTCTTTATTTCTGCTCACTCCACACATTATTGTACTTACTGTAGATCAAGGTCCTAATACAATCCTCCCAAAATGTGAGGAGCTTAAGCCAGAGTGAAAATATTATATTATATACATATTTCATTGAACTTAACATTGTAGATTATCAATGAAGCCATTCAAAACTGGAAACATTATTCAGCAAACCAAACATTTTGACATTATTATCAGGGCAGCTATTAACAAGAGCCCTAAATACAAATCATGTTTGTTAGTTTCTAGTTTATACAAAATCATTCTATTCACTCACTGTTTATCTGTCTTCCTGCAGAATCTTCAATGTAAGAAAGTGAGAAAATGTGTCCAACCGGTAACCTTAATTAGTGATAATTAAGACTGAGTTTAAACTTTTAATACTTAGTGTCCAAAATGTGAAAACATAGAAGAGGAACCAGTCAGATTAGAGGGAATAAAGCTTTATTTGTTCTCAGTATAACTTGGACATCAGGTGAAACATAAACGTATTGAAAAGTTAAAAACAACAGACTGTTAATGCACTTCAACTCCGTCAGAATATCAGACACGTTTTTTTAAATCAGAAATATTTCATCAGCATATTGGGGTCATGTGATTTCTGCTCCAGAAAGGTGAAGGTCTCTGAAGGTCGTATTGACCTTCTTCCTGAAGGTCAATACGACCAGCAGGAAGACGGACACTGATGAGATCCTCCAACCCAAAGAAGCACGGAAGAACCACGATGGTCTGCGGCGGCAGTTTGCCAACATGAAAACACATTGGAACATATTAGGAATTTATTCTGACATTTTTAAGTTATTTGCAACACCGTGACTAACATTAGCTCATGTATATTCGGCACGATTACAAGTTTTATCGTAGTTTAAAAATCATCGTTATCTCACCTGAACCGTCTGAACCTCCTGCTTTCCTCCTGCAGGGCGGAGATCAGCTCCTCCTCACCACATCCAGCTTTTCCTCCCACTGTCACATTTTCTTGAAGTCTCAGAAAAATCGCAATCAGGCTGTAAAAAATAGCTCAGCTCTCTCTTCTTCTTTTGTATCAGAAAAACAACAACTCGCGTTAGGTCGCATGTAACGAAGCTCAGCACGAAGCTCCTGGAGGCGGGGCGCTACGCCCCCCTCCACCAGGAGGCGGTACCTGCTACAGAGCCGAGAAGAGCCGGTGGAAACGCGGTCACTCCGAAACAGGCGAGCGAGCGGAGCCGAGCGGAGCCGAGCGGAGCCGAGCGGAGCGAGCGACGACGAGCCGAGCCGGCGGGCCGGTGGAAAAGAGGCAATAGAAAATGGCGGACACTTTTACGTACGACTCCGCGCCCCATAAGGCGTCTACGTATGGATTGTCTATGGCTTTGCATGGTGCTTTGGTGGTGCATGGCGCCACCATGTGGTGTGGAGTAGAAATGAACGTGTAATATTCCTGTAACATGTCAGAGGTCTCTCGCCCGGAACGTTAGCTGGAGATAGGCAGCAGCACCTCCCGACCCCATTAAGGGACAAGGGTGTAGGAAAATGGATGGATGGATGGATGGATGTCAGAGGTCTGCAGAGAACCCAAAACTTGTATTCAAGAGCAGTGTTGTATAAAGTACTGAGTCAAGTAAAAGTTTAGGTTCCTCTCCAAAATATGACTTTGGTAAAAGTCCAAGTCACTGACTGAAATGTTACTTGAGTTAAAGTCTTAAAGTATCAGAATTGTCTTGTACTTAAGTATGGAAATTACTGTAAAAATGGATGTACTCAAGTAATAATTAAAAGTATAAGTAAAAAGTAAAACAAGGCAAATGCAGTTTGAATTACATTTTTTATATTTTGGTAAACTTGTCAAATACAGTTAAAGTAATGTACACAACCAAGTGCAGCCAAAATCAAACCTGCTAATAGATAAACCTGCAGGTATCATTTAGTTAAGAAAATTAGGTGCTTTAACTATACCACAAAGTTAACTTAACCTGCTTTACAACTGAACCAGCTTCTGACATGAACCACATACGTATATGTGGTTCATGTGGTATGGGGCTCCATTAGTGTCCGACTTTGTAGCAGTCAATCAGTAGGTGGGGTCAAAACTCCAGAGTTTCTCTTTTTCCTTTTTTTGTAACGAGTAACTAAACCACACATTGAAAATGTATCGGAGTAAAAGTATGAAATTAAGTTCGGAAATAAACTGAAGTAAAAGTGAAAGTTATCAAAAATGTTCATACTTGAGGAAAGTATGAAGTACTGCAAAATATACTTAAGTAAAGTAGTGAAGTGTTTTTACTTTGTTACTATACAACACTGTTCAAGAGTAGAACTACTTTAAAATATATTTATTCAAGTAAAAGTACAAAATAGCCGTCCACGGAAATAGTTGAGTAACAGTAAAAAAAAAGAAGTATTTAGTAAAAGAGGAGACTCCAGATTTACTGATCATTATACAATTTACACCATCACACAGACCAAAATGTAAACCTATGTGGAAATTTTAGTATTTGAAAGATCAAAAATGAATATATTCCTCATGAGCATCATCATACAACAAAATCAGACAAAACATTTTTCCAAATGAGTTTCTTTCAGTGGAAAACTTATGAAATTTAAAGAAAAACTGCAGGTGTGTGTCTGGTGAAGTTTTTTAAAAACACCTTTGTTCTTTACTCAGTGAAGTTACTCACAGTGAGTAAAATATCTAGAAATTTGACTCAAGTAAGAGTAGATTTACTTCATAGTATTGTCACTCAAGTAAAAGTAAAACGTATAACATCTCCAGTGAATGTTTCAGGCGAGAGGTGGAACAAACCAAACCACCATGTATGCACACACACTCACAGGGACAATTTAAAATGATTAAGAAAACCTTACAGTCATGTTTTTGGACTGTGAGAGGAAGCTGGAGTACCCAGAGAGAACCCACCATGCACAGGGAGAACATGCAAGCTTCATGCAGACCCCAGGCTGGGAATCAAACCCAAGACCTTCTTGCTGCAAGGCAGCATTGCTACCCACTGCGCCATTGTACAGCCCATTTTTTGTGTACATCTGTTAAAAAACATTTAAAAAGAGAAATTACATTTTACCGATAAAAAAACTGTATTTTCAATGCACAAAATTGGACTAAGTGTTATTTTCAAAAGGTATATTTAATCTGACAAACTCTTGGAATTAATATTCCAGTTTACTGAATATGACCAGTTAGGACTGTAATATTTCATACTTTGGGAAAAATTGGTTATATTATTTAGATTCAAGATAGAAATTTGTTTCTTAATGTTAACAAAATGGGCCTCTCACAAAAAAACCATAAGGAGTTTATATTTTTCAATAATCATTGAAAAACCTATTGGTATTTATCAACTTTTTTATGTTGCATTGGTAAATTTAATCTTTTCCTAACTCAGTCCCTGTAGAACATTAACATGACTTCCAGTCATAAGAAACACAATGAACACAATGAACAATATAAAATAATTAATTACATTATTTCATAACATATGAAATGCTATGAAATATATATATAGCATATATATATATATATGCTGTATATATATATATATATATATAGCATATATATATATATATGCTGTATATATATATATATATATATATATATATATATATATATATATATATATATGCTATGAAATAATGTAATTAATATATATATATACATATATATACATATATATATAGCATATATATAGCATATACTGTATGAACAATATAAAATAATTAATTACATTATTTAATAGCACACACAGACACATATATATATATATATATAATATATTAATATATATATATATATATATATATATATATATATATATATAAAAAAAAAATTCCCTTCTCACCCTCTGCGGGTTGTCTCTTTTCATCCTCTGAACTCGGGTCCTCTACCAGAGGCCTGGGAGCTTGAGGGTTCTGCGCAGTATCTTGGCTGTGCCTAGTACTGCACATTTCTGGACTGAGATGTCTGATGTTGTTCCTGGGATCTGTTTTAGCCACTGCTCCAGTTTGGGGGTTTCTGCCCCGAGGGCCCCGATGACCACAGGCACCACTGTGGTCTTCACCTTCCAGTTCTTTTCCAGTTCCTCCCTGAGGCCCTGGTATTTCTCCAGTTTCTCATGCTCCTTTTTCCTGATGTTGTAGTCACTTGGTATAGCTACATCCACCACAACGGCTTTCCTCTGTTCTTTATCCACCACCACAATGTCCGGTTGGTTCGCCATTACCATCTTGTCTGTCTGGATCTGGAAGTCCCACAGGATCTTAGCTCGGTCATTCTCCACCACCTTTGGGGGTGTTTCCCACTTCGATCTCAGGGCTTCCAGTCCATATTCTGCACAGATGTTCCTGTACACTATGCCCGCCACCTGGTTATGTCGTTCCATGTACGCTTTCCCTGCCAGCATCTTGCACCCTGCTGTTATGTGCTGGACTGTCTCAGGGGCCTCCTTGCACAACCTACACCTTGGGTCTTGTCTGGTGTGGTAGATCTGAGCCTCTATTGCTCTGGTGTTTAGGGCCTGTTCCTGTGCAGCCAGGATGAGAGCCTCTGTGCTGTCCTTGAGTCCAGCTTTGTCCAGCCATTGGTAGGATTTCCTGATATCAGCCACTTCAGTTATTTGTCGGTGGTACATCCCATGTAGGGGCTTGTTCTCCCATGATGGAACCTCTAGCCCCTCATCCTCTGTTCCCCATTGCCTGAGACATTCGCTGAGCATATCATCCGTTGAGGCTTTGTCCTTGATGTATTTATGGATCTTGGATGTTTCATCCTGGACAGTGGCTCTCACACTCACTAGTCCTCTGCCTCCTTCCTTACGGTTTGTGTACAGTCTCAGGGTGCTGGATTTGGGGTGGAACCCTCCATGCATGGTTAGTAACTTCCGAGTCTTAACATCCGTGGCCTTTATCTCTTCCATTGGCCAGCTGATTATTCCGGCAGGGTATCTGATTACTGGTAATGCATAGCTGTTTATTGCACGGATCTTGTTCTTGCCATTGAGCTGGCTTCTCAGGACTTGCCTTATTCGTTGGAGGTATTTGGCTGTGGCTCCCTTCCTTGTGACCTCATCCAGGTTGCCATTTGTTTGTGGTATTCCCAGGTACTTGTAACTGTGCTCTATGTCTGCTATTGTTCCTTCTGGGAGTGAGACCCCTTCTGTGCGGACAACCTTCCCTCTCTTTGTAACCATCCGACCACACTTTTCTAGTCCGAATGACATCCCAATGTCAGTGCTGTATATCCTGGTGGTGTGGATCAGTGAGTCGATGTCTCGCTCACTCTTAGCATACAGCTTGATGTCATCCATGTAGAGGAGGTGACCGATTGTGGCCCCATTCTTCAGTCGGTATCCGTAGCCAGTCTTGTTGATGATTTGGCTGAGGGGGTTCAGGCCTATGCAGAACAGCAGTGGGGACAGAGCATCTCCTTGGTATATGCCACATTTGATGGACACTTGTGCAAGTGGTTTGCAGTTGGCTTCAAGGGTGGTTTTCCACAGCCCCATCGAGTTTGCAATGAAGGCTCTTAGAGTCCTGTTGATGTTGTACATCTCTAAGCATTCAATGATCCAAGTATGTGGCATTGAGTCATAGGCTTTCTTGTAGTCTATCCAAGCGGTGCACAGGTTGGTGTGTCGGGTTTTGCAGTCTCGGGCGACTGTGTGGTCTACAAGGAGTTGGTGTTTGGCTCCTCTGCTATTTAAGCCGATGCCCTTCTGTGCCGTACTCATGTATTTATTCATGTGACCACTTATCTTAGCCGCTATGATGCCTGATATGAGCTTCCATGTTGTAGAGAGACAGGTTATTGGCCGATAGTTGGATGGGATTGAACCCTTTGAGGGATCCTTCTGTATCAGGATTGTGCGACCTTCAGTTAACCATTCAGGGTGAGTCCCATTTTGTAGCAGCTGGTTCATTTGAGCTGCCAGTCGCTCATGGAGGGCAGTGAGTTTCTTTAGCCAGTAGGCATGGATCATGTCAGGTCCTGGTGCTGTCCAGTTTTTCATACCCGAGACTCTTTCTTGGACATCTGCCACAGTGATGGTTACTGGGGCTTGTTCAGGGAGGTTGCTGTGTTCCTCTCGTAGAGAGGTCAGCCACTTTGCATTGCTGTTGTGGGTCGCCTCCCTTTCCCATATGCCTTTCCAGTATTGTTCAGTCTCCAGCCTTGGTGGGTCTGCTCTGTTGTTAGTACCCTGCCATTGAGAGTACACTTTAGCTGGTTGGGTGTGGAAGAGCCGGTTAATCCTCCTGGCTTCATTCTCTCTTGTGTATCTCTTGGAGCCTTTGTTTGAGTGCTTCAGGTATGGACATCTGGCTGTACTTCTTGTGTACTGATCTTTTCATTGCACCCCTTTGGAGCTCTGACAGTTGGCTCACTTCCCTCCTTGTTATCTTGATCTTAGCCTCTAACCGTCTTTTCCATGGTGGGTATTGGGTCTCATGATTGCTCTTATAGCCAAGCATCTCAAGGATCACTGATGCTGAGTTGTATATGAGCTCATTGGTTTCTGTTATGGTGTTGGTAGGGATCGTTCTCAATGCCGCATTCACATCTTCAATTAGACTTTCTGGTGGTGCTTCACTCAGCCGTTGTAATTGGCGTCGGGGTTGTCTGGTGTTCATTACGGCCACGATTCTCTCTCTCAGGTCAGTTGCTGCCTCGTTCAGCTCTGATGATTCGTTCATTACTGGGGCTACATACCCAGTCTCTGGGTGGGTAGTTAACTCCCCGCTGACCTGGCGTTCTGGCTCCTCCCCTTTGCCATAGCATTTGTGTTGTACCTCGTCAATCTCAAGTTGTGAGAGCAGTTGCCGTTTGCGGATGTTGGAACACTGAGCCACTAGTTGCTTAGCAGTTAGTGTTGACTGGGGATGTCGAAGTAACCATTCCTCCCACAGTCTTCGCATGTAGCCCCTCTGACTAGGGTTACTTGAGTAGTAGCATTCCAACAGATCCATGTTTTCACCTCTCGCCCATTTCCGTCTTGTTCCAGTAGCCCATTTTTCATCTAGGTGCTCTGGTTCCCCAGCACCTGACGCAGACCTTGTTTGGCCGGGCGACGTCTGAGCCGGCATGTCGTGCTTATCAGTGTCTCTCATGGTATGAGGTCGGCTATATAGCTCCAAGGGTCTTGCCTAAGGACCCACACTGACAACTCAATTGACTGTTGTAACTTCATCCCCAGCCTGGATTCGAACCCTGGTCTCCCGGGTGGTAGACTGGTGACTTACCCATTGAGCTATTCAGTCAGCTATATATATATATATATATATATATATATATATATATATATATATATATATATATATATATATATATATATATATATATTATATATATATAATTTATATTTATAATTATAATTAAGTAATTTTAACTATTCTTGTATTTGGCTAAACAAACGTGCATCTGATTGGCTGACCCGGGCAAACGTTTAAGTGCAGACCAATCAGCGTGTGCATACCAGTTTTAGCCCCGCCCACTTGCTCTTCCAGTAAGGCTGACAAATGAGAGAAACTGGTCAAATGGAGCAAAATGTACCTGTGAAACAGTGAACTAAAAAATGTCTTTAGCCAATATGGTACATATAATAAAAAAATATGAAATTATTTAAATTGTAATGATTTAATTATGTATTTAAACAAAGCAATGTGGCAATTAAAGTTATTTAAATTATTCAATTATTTACTTTAATGTTAAATTTACTTACATTTTTTATTATTTAACTGATACAATTTTTAAATATTCTTTTTTATATTAGCTATGTATAGCGTGCCAAAATTTAAGTTTAGTTTTTGTTGCCACCTGCTGGCAGAAATGATTTCTAAGACGTTTTGTTGTTGGTATTACGTTTATGCTGCAAATTGTAAAAGATTTAGCCATACAGTGAGAATAAAACAATCTTTGCTCCAGATCACATCAATCAGTCAACAATTTAACACCAACAGGTGGCAAAAAAAATCTCACTTACTCATCAAAACAACTAAAAGTCATTCTTTTAGATACAGATTTAGAAATCACTTCCAGTTAAGTTTCCATCCTTCAACGGTTGTGTGTGTAGAGTTTTAAAATAACACACACACACACACACACACACGGCTGCAGGTATGCTACTTGACCAGTACTCTCACCCACTGCTGGAAACAAAAACTAAAACCCAAAGTGTGCAGGTGGAAGGGAAAGGCTGCAAAAATACAGAGAGTGAAACAGTTTTTATTAAAGGTAAACGCCACATTTACATTAGTGTTAATTTTATTAACGGGTTCAATTTTGGTCTGAACTGTTCTGTTTCGGTCGATTCGTTAGAACAAAGGCAAAAATGTTTCTCATTCCAGATCAGTGTGTCACACTTTCCTCTTTCATTCTTATTTACTTGAAAGCATCTGACAGCTACCTGTCTCCATTAATCACTGCCAGAATGGATCACGCTACTTTTCCTCTTTAATACTCAAGCGTAAAATCTAAAATTAATCACTGGAGATTCTCAGATTTTGTCTTTTCACCACAAAGTTTATTTATTACATCTCTTGCTTTTATTTTGTTTACATCGTTCGCATCAGATGTGAGGTTGTTGAAAAGGAAGTTGGCGTAGGAATTACAGCAAACCGTTTCCAAGGAGACGGGTTAGCAGATCAGGTCCAACTGGTGTTAAATGGTCTCTATGCTGACTTTTCATCTGGTTCCTTCCCAGTTTCAGCTGGGAACCAGTCGAACTCTGTGCAGGTTTATGAACAGAGGCGGAGAGAAAACGACCACAGATGATTTAATACAGTGAAAGTTACAATCAATCAGCCAATCAATCGGTTTTTAAACCTGTTTTGTGGTTCTCTTTCTGTGAACATTATGTCAAATATTTACTATTCTATCCCTCTTTAACATCAATTTATGGCTGCTTTTTTCATTTTTTGATTGTTTTTTATTCAGTTTTTCACTACTTTGATTTGTTTTGTATTATTTTTTGTGCTACATGTGCATTTAGTTTTCTATTTTACTTTCTAATATTGCCAGATTGAACTTGTAGTATTATGAGAATAATCTTGTATAAGAATAAAATTCTAACTTTAGCAGAATAAAGAAATTAATATGGGAATAATGCCAAAGCAATGCAAAAATAAAATCAAAATATTCCCAGATTAAAGTCATAATATTGTGAGAATAAATTCAGAAGTACTACAACTTTATCCTCATGTAATTTCAACTTTAATCTGGGAATATTATGACTTTATTCACATGATTTTATATATTTTTAATTTTCTTAGTATGGCCCGATTAACTAAAGATTGACTTCATGAGATGAAAACTGGACAGAAGATCTGTGGATTTGTCTTTTTGACAGTTTTATAGTTTTATAGATTCATATTCCCTCAGTTTCTAATATATTCCTCATCTCTGGGTGAATATTGTAAACATTAGCTCTGTTTTGGTGTTTTACATCCTTTTCTGTTTCCTAATTTTTTATTAAGCGACGCTGTGGCCTCCATCCTTTGCACTCTCGTGGCCTTTGCCTTGCAGACTTTAATCATTTAAAGTGTTTAAAGGAAGGAGGAAGGAGGCCACATCTGGCCCGACCGCTCCAACAGGCCGGGCAGCATACCTTCAGCCGTCCTCCACTCCTCTGCCTCTTCAGAGGAACTCCAACACCCAACTCTGTCTACTGAAACAGACCTTGAAAGGTTGGTCACGCCTTTATTTACAACCTTATTTTGGCATCTAGATTGTGTTAATCTGAATCAAACTACCAAGAAGATGCTGGAATCCAGTAGAAAGGAAAACTTTAATACAAGTGTTGTTGTTATTAGAGGGGAAAAAAAATACTATTTAGCTAAGAAAAAAATAACAACATCATCTTTGGAGCTAAATCTGAAATAAGTGATTTGTAAAGTAACTGTTTCACAATAAGTTATTGCTCTTAAACATAAACAATTTAAAGAAAAATAGAATAAATGCTCATCTAACTGTTTTCTCTTCACAGTCAGCACTGAACTAAAGTAAAAATGGCTGCAATAAACCAAATAAACGTTTTATATCAGTTGATACAGAAAATAATAGATTTTCTTTGATTTTTTTTTTAAATATCTGAAATACTGCCAAACTGGTGGCGTGACATTTCCTGTTTTACCCAAAGTTTTTATTCCACGTTGTTGATTATTTTTTTGCTACGGTGGCAAAACCTTTAACTCCTCCTACTGTAAGTTACTCAACAAGTTGTTGCTAGGTAACCAAAGAGTGAATGAGTTGCTAGGTAACCAAAGAATGAAAGAGTTCTTGATTCCACCAACCTAGCTTAGCTGGCCGTGAGAAGTTGAGAGGCTAAAGTCTTTCCTCTGCCTATGCCTCCCAGAATGCTGTGCAGTTCTGTGCGGAGTGAAATCCTTACATTGAATATTGATTATTCTATCAGATGTATTATTATTATATTGATAATGATTACAAATACTTAAAATAGCATAGGCTAGCACTTTTCTCACTCGCTGACAGCAAATTTGGGTGCGTTCACACTGCAGCCTGAAGTGACTCAATTCTGATTTTTTGGCAATTCCGATTTTTTTTCCGGGGCCGTTCACACTGCCAGTAAATGGACCTGTATGTGTTCTGCAGTGTTAACGGACAAACGACCTGAAAGTGTCCCGCATGCGCAGTAGAGGGCGCAATAGCGTCAGCGTTCTCAGTGATCTGCCAACCGCGATAAAAAGAAGAAGAAGAGCTCAGTGTTTGAGGAAGTAAACATGGAGGCTAATGGTGGAGCTTAGCTTACATATTTGAAGTTGTTATCCGGCCAGAGCAACATATTAACAACTTAATCCTCATATAGTCCGTCATGGTTGTTGTTTTTCTTCCTGCTTGCACGTATCAGGACTGAGAATAGTGAGATTTGTTGAGAATCAGTGACGTTCAGTTCGGATGAATGAGACCTGGACTTTAGGTCGCATTTGAATCGGATACGTATCGGATATGGGTCACATTCTAAAAGAATCCGACCTGAGCTGTTCACACTGCCATGAAAAGATCGGATACAGGTCGCATTACGTCAAAAAAATCGGAATTGGGTCACTTCAGGCTGCAGTGTGAACGTAGCCTCTATGTTTATTTGTTTATTAATTTATTTATTACTAAACTCGGCACTTACTTCTTTAAACACAAATCTTGATTTCTAAGTGATTCACTCTCACAAATTATATACCATCACTCTGCAACTTGAAACATGAATTTTGTATTAATTCATTTAAACATTTCAACTTTTATGATTATGATCTGATAGGGACCCGTTAAACCAGCCTGATTTGAAAAAGAAAATGTCAAAAATGTGGAAATTTTATACAAAATTGTGCTAAAGAAGCAAGTACTAGAGAGGTAAATCTATAGACAAACATCAAATATGAGTTATGTTTCATTTGGGTATTTAATAACGGCATGACACAGTAGAGTTTTCTGCTCTCGCTATAATAATCACACAAGCTACTGGCCCCAATAATATTCAAATGCTAAACAGAGATAAACAGAGAGCCCTTTATGAATGTATTTAAATATTAGAGGGAAAAAGTGTTGCTCTCTGTACTTCCGCTCTTATTTCCCAAGCAATTCCCCAAAATTTAGCTTATGTATAAATGTGACTGAGTATTACAAATGTTTGTAGGAGATTTGCTAAATTGTGCATTTTGGAACAGCAAAATTGAGCCAAACTAATTATGAAAAGTGTCTCCTCAAACTGTGGTTAGCCGTGTCATTTAAAGTCATGTAACAGTTATTTTCCCTGAACTCTTAATGATGTGAATAAATGTAAACAAAGCCAGAAACCATGAGACTGGAAATCCTTCACACCTCTACGGCTTTTATACCTCAAATTATTATTCACGTTTCCTTAGATAACAGCCACAAAGTATCTTGAAATATCTCATAAGGATTGTATGTAATAAACCAAAATGAAGTTGTGCAGAACTGGAAACTGGATCCAGAATTTTCTTTTGCAAATAAAAATGTGTAAAGTGTGACCTGCATTTCTAATCAGATCTTTACTTTGATTCTCCAAAACAAAATTCAGTGCAACCAAATCCCTTTAAAAGTTGCATGAAAAATGTAGCGTGAACATGTATGTGGGGTCTCTAAATAAAATTCATTGCAACCAAATGCCTTCAGAAGTAATTATTATGTTAAGTAATTGGTGAACAGATTCCTGCTATGTGTAATTTAAACCAAAAGTGTCCAAACTCTTTGTCACATGGGAAAAAATTGTCAGCTAATAAGTATTCACAGGCCAAAGTATTGGCTTTAAATGCTGAAATCACCAACTTTTTGTAGAAATGGAATAGTAGAGCTGACACTTCAAAAAGCTTTTTGCATGTTTTCCTTGTTAAATGGAAAAAAAAAAATCCACTTTGCTGATTTTTTACTAAAGTACAAGTATAAAAAAGGCGCAAGAAATGACTCAAGAGTAAAACGTATTTGGTAAAAGGTTTACTCAAGTACTGAGAATGGAGTTTTGTGTATCGTCTCTTAATTCATGAATTCAGCACCTTTGAATTCCTCCATACTGATAAAATTATCAACCATTTAATATTTAACAAAAATACATAATCAGATGGACCAAAATATAAAGTTAAGTGGAAGTTCTGGTACTTTAAGGATAGAAATGACAGTAATTCACATAAATAACAAAAAATAACAAAATGAAGCAAAACAAAATATCCAAATCAGTGTCTTTCAAAAATAAATCGTTTACAAAACCTGCAGGTGTGTGTCTGTGTCTGGTGAATTTCTGGTTAAAATATGTTTGTAGCGTAATATGTTTGCAGAAATTTTACTCAAGTAAAAGTAGAAATACTTCATAATAAAATTAGCCAAGTAAAAGTAAAAAGTACGGAATAATAAAAATACTCTTAAAAGTAATATATTTCAAAAAAGTTACTCACGTAAATGTAACTAATTACTGCCCAGCTCTGCCATTGGAACAAATACGTTTTTATCAATATAAAGAAATTATTTATGTAAAACAGGCTCATGTATCTTGCTGAAACATTAACTTTGTCTTACTTTTAGTGTATAAAGATTTTTGCACTAGAAACTAAACCAAATTATTTTGTAAGGTTTTCCACCCCGTTTCCTGTGCCGCCCTGGTTATCTGCCCATTTGTCCCCCGTTAGGAGCATCCAAGGTGTTTCAGAGTAAACATAGATGCTGAAATACTCATACATTTTGTATCTCATTAGAAATCTTAAGGCAGTTTTGGTTGTCGGCATGATTTGCTGTTTTCATCCGGCTGAAATCGTAACTTTTCCGTTTTTCTTCCTGCCGCTCGTCTTTTCTCACGGCTCCCCGCCTTAAAGGGGAATGGAGAAGAGGTGGAGATACGGAGAGCGAAAAAGAAAGACGGCGAGAGGAGAGGAGAGGAGAGGAGAGAAGAGGAGGGGTAAACCGGTTCAGCAGGTACTGAGGCCTAACCCAGTCTCCCTCCAGCCTGTTGTCACCGTTATTTCTCCCGCGCATGCGTGCTGGCGCCTGTTTCCTGCTTTTTTTCTCCTTTTAAATGAGCACCTGAGCTGCTGTTTGACCCACCTCTGTGTGACTCAATGTGTGTGTGTGTGTGTGTGTGTGTGTGTGTGTGTGTGATCGGGGATATCTGCCGTTTTTTTTTTCCTTTTCTTTTTCTCTCTCAGCCCACTCTCCCGTTATTTGAAGGCGCTGCGGAGTCCGCGCTGACTTTACCTGCCTCACCTGAGCAGACTCACCTGTCCGGACCTTCTTCAAACCTGGAAATCTGACTTTGAGAGAAAGAAAAGCGCTAAGATATCAGAAGATTAAAGCTTGTAACAAGACGAAAAAGCGCAAGAAAGGGGGAAAAGAAGAAGAAGAAGAAAAAGAAGAGGGTCTACTCTTTCCACTTTCCCCCCCTCAGCTTCCTGCTTTTTAAGCGGTTACCTGGTTTGACGTCGCTACTTTTCTGAAAACTTCCCTCGCGCTAAATTAAAAACAAAAAAATTAAAGAAAAGAAACAGCCCAACACGGAGCGGCTGGCTTCGATCGAACATGCCGCGGGCCTTTCTGGTGAAAAAGGCGAACGTTTCGCCTGGGAAGCGGAACTGGAGCGAGCTGCCGGACCATGAGCGGGGGGACGTTTACATCCCAGGTGAGTCCGCCGCTGCAGTAATGAGCCACGTTCGCTGCTTCAGGAAGAACCGAGCCAAACCGAGACCCGCCAGGGCGGAGGACGTGCGGGACTCGGCGCCTTTACGCACAGATTGGAGGATGTTTTACGCGGGGGGGGGGGGGGGGGTCGGTCGGACCGGGACCGGGACCGGGACCGCTGGTGGTCGGTGTCCGTGTGGCAGGTGGTCCACGGAGGGGGTCCGGAGTCTGGATGCGAATAACGGGAATCCCGGCGGGGCCCCGCGGAGAGCCTGCGGGCTCAGCGGCTGCTTCGTTTTGTTTTCGTTTGCGGATACAAATCCATACCCATATCGGCTATACGCATAAATCATTCAATTAAAAAACATGAACATAAACAGATTATATAATGATTAAATGTTTGCCTCCTTTCGCAACGGGCCTTTCTGATTGCTGCCCAGATCGACCTTCAACCCCTGATTTGTCTTCCTTCCTTGTTCAGCGGCTGCTACTTATAAAACTCCATGCTGGCTCCCTGACATTTGTTGACTCACCACAAATAAACACTTCAAATTAAGATCCGGGGTTTCTGAGGTGACACTCCTCCTGTCATGGCCTCAGTGTGGGGAACATCTTTCTGTCCCCCCTCCTCTTTTTGAGAACAATCCCCATTGTTGCCGTCGGCGGAGTTTTTATTGTAACAGGCCGCCGGTATCAGATAACAAGTAACGGACTACACCCTAAACCTCTCCACTCGCTGACCCTTCCCCCGCTCCTTCTTCTTCACTGGGTTTGTTTGTGTGCGTCTTCCTCTCCTCTCTCCCGTTAACTTTTAATCATTGACTTCTACATCCTCCTCCATGTTGGAGACGACAAGAGCAGCGTGGAAACCCGATTTCAGCTCCATAAATGCCTTAAATATAATATATGTGTTAAATATGGAATTTATTCAGCTAGAAAAGTTATTTAAATTATTAAAATTACACTTCGTTAATAGGTAATTATGTATGATCTGATGATAAACAGTAAGTCCATGTTGTTACCTCAAAAAGTCCTATAAGTTATTCTATTTTCAAATATTTTACTATTGCTTAATAGTACCAACATATTATTGCAATTCACCTGATATTGGTCTGTCACTTTTTTATATATATTATTTTAAAAAAATAAAATAAAATCAATTGGCACCATAAAATTGGGGCCCTGGGCTAGAGCCACGTAAGCCCTTTCTAAAATCTGGCCCGGGTTTTATACATAATTAGTTATGAACTGATAATACCAACTGATGATGGCTGGTTTGATGTGTCCTTTAATGTTGTTTCACCTTAAAAATTACTATAAATTCATAATTTGCAAATACTTGACTGTTACTTTGGGCTGCCCCAAAACTTTAATATCTGGGTTAATCAGAGGCAGGTAGTCACTGTTACATTTACTTCACTAACTTTTTGAAAAGAAGTTTCAACTCTATAAACTCTTAGGAGTTTATAACACCACACTTTTTCTTGAGTAAACATACTCAAGTAAAAGTGAAAGCTACTCTTACTTGAGTAAAATTAGAAATTTCTGTTTTCTCCACAGAAATAATTATACAAACTTCATTCAGTTTGTTTGCCACTGAATGAAGAACTAACAGATTTTAACCAGAAATTCACCAATACACGTCTAGACTTTGTCGAAGTGAGACCTCTTGTCTGGAAACAATCTTTGTTGTTCTACTGTTATTTACTATGAGGTGAACATACAGTAAAATCACATGCTGTCACTGGAAGTACTTCACCGCTTTCTCACATACATGCTTATGTTTTTACATACGACCTACTGTAAGTATTAGTTTCAAATTTTTATTGAAAAATTGCTTCAAATTTTTCAATTTTATTTTAGTATTTAAAGTACTAGAATTTAAACATAACTTCTTTTTTTCACTAAATACTTTACTTTTACTTGAGTAAAAGTTGTTGAAGTAGTTGTGGTACTATTACTTGAGTATAATCTTTAGATACTCATCTATTAAATGCCGTTAAAGCCATTCAAAACTAACTTTATCCTTATTTTTTTCCCTAAGTTTCCATTCGTATTTCATCAAAACTCTGTTTCCAGTGATTTTCCACAATAAGTCGACATCATGATCTGTCAAAGCTTGAGATCTTTGCTTCCTTCCTGCTTTTCACTGCCGTGTTTCCCCCCCAAAAAACACATAAAAACAAGTACTGTTTTACGTGTCACCAAACGCTAAATGTCTGACATGCTAAATGTCTAAATGTGACTTCCTGAGAAAGCAGCGTAAAAGCAGCCTTAAACGCAGCATTATGACATGCTGGTTCACGTTATGCGACTCTAAAAGTCTGATAACGTGGCTGTGACGAATGTCTTTATCTGGAGAAGTGCCTGCCGTTCTCTAACTGCTCCCTAACTGGGCTGCCATCTTGGAAATCTCCCTCTTCCAAGCTTTTGTCTCATCCTTTTTTTTTTTTTTAATCTGGGTAAAATTATTACATCATTTTCTATAGCAATGGAAGATGTTACAAAGTTTTTATAAAAAGTCATGTTTAACCAAAGACTAATTTGAAAGCCAGCTTTGCTGCACTCAATTTAGGTTTTGTTTAATCAATTAAATGGCTAAAAATTAGCAAACCTTTTGAAAGAAAGTGACCCAAATTAAATTCTTATATAAAATAAATTTGTTTCCATCAGCTAAAAAAAGAGAAAACTACATGCTTTTCTTTTACCACAGTAAATATATAAAAATATATATTTTAAGTTTTGGATTTGTGATGAATAGTGCATTTTATTCATCACTACTTGACTTGACTTTAGCTTTCATTTCATTTTCTTTGCCAAGTTTGGACACCCCAGATTTAGGAGTATCAAGCTCACTCTTTCAGAAGAATCCTTGTTTATTTCAGTTCAAAGGTCATCAGTTGTTTTAGATTTTCAGTGCTAGCTGCACGCTAAATTTTTTTTGGAACGCTCATGCCTCCCTTTTACACAGTTAAGCCCCGGGCAAAGAGCCACGTTACCCACATTAACACTTAAATGTCTTCTTAAGACATTCCCATGCTGCCGCCTGCAAACCCATTTTGAATTTTACTAAATAGGCACCGCAAATGTAGAAGATCTTATTATATAATTTAAATTCAAGGATTACATGTCAAAAACTAAACCTGCGGCACCTGTACGCAGTGACGCATCGCCAACACCCTGAACAGAACCCAGCAACGGTCTCTGGTACAGTTTCTGGTATGTGCCGTTACTTGATGTACCTGCCTGGATTGCGTTGGCGTCCACACACACTTACAAAAGAGAGGCCGCAGTCAAATGAAAAACACAACACACACACACACACAGACAGTGGTATGATAATTACCTTAGACGGAAAGAGAGGAGAAGGCGTGTTGAATACTTTTTATAAGCCACAGGATGCCATCAGTTTGGACAAATCTCTAGATGGTGTGTATTTATGTGTGTGTTGGAGTTTTAATTTTATCTCATAATCCACAAACATGTGCCAGGACCAGTGCCTGATGTATCATCGGTGTGAAAACAGTTTGCTTTGGCCCACCTCTGAGATTACACACAACTGATGAGGGTTTAGTTAGTAACAGGAGCATTAATGTTACAACAGCAACAAAAACATGCAGTTTTCCTTCACGTCAATGCTCCGATTTAACTGTCCGTTGAATATTTAGTTGGGAAATAGTTTAATTTGGGTTACATTTAGATGTAAAGCACAAAACAAATCTTAAATTTGCCTTTCTTAAGAAGTCAGCAATAGCCTGTAGAGCCAGTTATTCCACATTTAGTGTCTTTATGCAAGAATTAACCCACTCTTTTAAGTCATGTAGGCCTGCGGGGAAAGGCAGGCCTTTTAAGTCATGTATATGACTTAAAAGAGTGTCCTACAACATAATGATATATTTTGAGTTGTATCAAGTAATTTGTTAAACATGTCAAATGTTTATTTTAATGGTAGAAATATGTTGTCAAAGGTGACGGTCTTTAAGGAAATATATGTTGTTGTTCTGGATTTTTCACCAGCACAAAGAAAATATAAGGTGCTGTAGCTTTAATTGTGACGAGTCGATATGAAAAAGAAATGGGAAGTTTTTGTTTGAGATTGTGTGTTTTCTTCATAGAGCTATGTAAGATGAGATCTATACTTCACATGAAATACGTATCTTAAAAATCTGATTTATAAAAGTTTAGGTTCTGCTAAACTTTCTTTAAAAAAGTCATCTTTTCCACCATCAACGCCTGCAGAGCGTCAAACAAATTATAATCTGTTTGAAGGTTTGTGGGGTATTAGAAATATTCATCCAATAAAGTCTCTCCTTATCATGATTTCACCTTACTACTTAAGGCGTAATTATCTTTATTCATTTAGAAAATTTGATTTTGTATCCCGTTTTTCTTAGAGAGTTTCAGATTTAGGGAATCACATTTTGTCACTCCACGTAGAACTCGGGTATTTAGTTTGAAGCAACAAATTTGGTCCATTATTTGATAAAAACAGGAACGTACTCCAAGAACTTTAACTACATGAGTTGAAGTATTTTTGTGGCTAGCAGTCAAGCACATCATTTTCTCTGATTAGCATTTTTTAAAACTAAAAACATGGTATTAAGAATACAATTTAAAGCTTGAGTTTTGGGACGCAATCTCAGTTTTCTCATTTCATACATAAGTATGATCTTTACATTTTGAGAAACTGATTATTACCACTAAAACATGTTTGTTTCAGTTCTCATTCCAAACTGGACTTAATTAAGCAAATCTAACTATCAGAAACTTGGCAGTTAAATTCTGTATCCTGTCATGCTAAGCTACACTTAGCCAAGGTATGCTTAGTAGCAGCTTACGGAAATATAAAAATTCCCTGAAAGTTTTATATATTTTATTATTTTCACCACAATTTGCCAAAACAGATAAGGTTTTCTCTGAACTTGTCCTAAAAAATAATTTATTAGTGCTGGATTGTTTTTAATGCAGTTTTTAGTCTATTGTGTATTTCTTTAAATTTTAGTAATTTAAAATGTATTGTTTTACAATTAAAAAACTGTATTCAATAAAGTAGGCTACAAATTGTTATGCTAATCTAAGCATACTTAAACCAAGTCAAGCTAATTATCTTCTTCCAGTAGCAGCAGTAAATCTACAGGAAAGCAGATATAAAGTTAGCTTTTCTGTAAAGGAAAATATACAGTTTTGGTTCACATTTGAAGTGACATAGCTGTAGTTTTAAATGTTGTAGATTCAGTAATTAAAATTATGTGAATTCAATCTGCGTAGACTACCACTTGTTGCTAATGTAAACATCATTAAACCAGCTCATTTCAGTAGCTGCAGATAATTTACAGGAAAGCAGATATCATTTTAGCTTTTTGTAAAGGAAAAAAAAACTGAGGTACACAATTCAGGTGACTTATAATATAGCCATCTGTTTTAAATGTTTTACATTCAGAGGTTAAACCTGTACTGCTCTGTTGTTTAAAAGAGATCAAATTGATGGGCATCCTGTATGCTAAACCTGGCTAACAAATGCTAACTACTGCCCCTTTATAAAACAAACATAAAACTGGACAAAATAGGACATTTTGGCTCTAAAATGACCCCAGGGTTAAATCAGTGGGTCTTAAATGATCTCTGTGTAATGTGGGATCTACTTTAAGTGTTGCTGCTAAAGCTGCCCTAAGGTTAATATTTATTGAATGGAAGAAAATGTAACGGACCCTATGAACAGCAGGTTGCTGCAGACAATACACCTTTAGCAAACACACCCTGACTCACACCCAATGTTTGATAAAGTTATCTGCTGTTTGTTGACTCTTTCTCTCAGCTGAGCCATGCTATAAATAAAAAAATAAAAATACTAAAACATGTGCAAACAGCACTGGTGTTCCTCCTTCCACTTCATCATGAAATAAAAGAACTTTGGGTATTTTGAACCCCGTCATCCAGTTACACCCAGACATACACACATCTCATTCATTGGTGAATGGGGGGAAGGAGGGGTGAGCAAACAATGCAAGTTGAGATTAAATGTCCACAAGCAGCAGTCACCACAGAAACTATCAATGCACAGAGGTAATTAAGACTTTTAGGCCATTTCAAGGAAATGCTATTTACTTTTCTTCTTGTAGTATTGATCCTTTCAACAAGAATAATCTTCAGCAAACAAATAACAATCAGATGTTATTCCTCCATGAACTAATTACACAATTAACTTTTTAAACATCTGTTCTTTTGTAACATTTTGTCTTTCAGACTGCAGACCGTAATGCTCCAATCAAATTTTTTGTAAAATGTTTTTTTTTTAAAAATTATTTTATTATTATTATTTGGGTTTTTGGGGGGGGGGGGGGGGGGGGGGGGGGTTGTCCACGTGGCCGTTCACACTTTCATACATATGCGACTTGTATGCGATCTCCAGTGTGAACTGCAAACGACCTATAAGTGTTCCGCATGCGCAGTAGAGGGCGCAATAACGTCACACGTAGCCAACCGATATAAAAAAGAAGTAGCGCTCAGTGTTTGCGGAAGTAAACGCAGACATTAACGGTGGAGCTTAGCTTATGCTCTGTAAGTTGTTGTCTAACCGGAGTCATTACATTAACAGATTAATCCTCATTATAGTCCATTATGGTTGTTGTTTTTCTTCCCGCTTGTGTGTATCTGCCAGGACGCAGAATAATGACGTTTGTCGAGTATCGATGACGTTCAGGTCAGATGACCTACGACCTGGCCGTACAGATTCAGGTCACAGTTGACAAGATCGGATATATATTGAAAAACAAAACAATGGAAATATGTTGTAACCTAATATTTTGTTTGGCAAAACTTTGTATTCATAAACAAAAAAATGCTGAGATCATCTCCAATTTTTAAACTTTTTTTATCTGAATTCCAGTTATATTTTAAATCTCTGAAATGTATTGGATCATTTGAAAACCTGACTGAATTATTAATGGAATTGCCCATCAATCTATGTCAATCCTAACACATAAATCCCCTTATTGCTATTTCAGTTATTTTTTCATTATTATTATTATTATTATTATTATTATTATTATTATTATTATTATTATTATGTTATCTTTTTTCTCCTTAGCAATCTCTGTATTCCACTTTGAAATCTGCCTCTATTACGCCTTCCACAGAGATGCACAGTTGTATTTGCCTTTCTTGTTTGTACTTACCTTGTTTAAATAAAGTTTGATAAGAAAAAAAAAGATAAGCTCGGATAAGTATCGGCTATAGAAACATATATCCAAGGTTACACTGCAGCACGAGTGACCAAATCAGTTCTTTTTATTTTATTTCATTTAGTTTTATTCTCGCCTTGATGCGACCTGTATCTGATATCTTCATGACAGTCTGAACAACACAGATCGGAGTTTTTAGAAAGGACTCAGGCCACTTGGACGTCCGATATGTATCTGACCTTTTCAGATGTGACCCGAGTCTTTGTGTGTAAAGGACGTACAGAGTCTTCGTGTGAATAAGAAGGTTCTGGTTATTGGCAGAGTAAGTACATGTAGTACAACTGGGCTAAAGTCCAGCTTAGCTTGCAGATAAAAGCTACATTATAGCTAATTTTGCTAGTTCGGCAGTAAGTTCAACAGTAACTATCACTGATATTTATCTTAGTACTGCGTAGAGTTGAGTAGAGGACTCAATAATTTTGAGTGAGTAATAGTTATGATGTACTTATGCTTGTAAGTTAGACAGGGACGAGGGGAGAGCTAGTTCTAAGCTTGTGGCTTGTTCATTGTTGTCATAGCAACCCCATAGGGACTCGTGTGGGCTTCGTATCGTTTACCATTTATTGTGATACATTTCTTATCGTGATAACATTTTGATTTATTGGTTTCATAGTAAATTCCAATTCCAACACTGCTTAAAACCCTTGAAAGCTGTATTGTCAGAATTTGTTTATTTAATCATTTTTCAATATCAATAAATATCAATATGATTATCTGTATATATAGTTTAGTGATACAAACAACACTTCTTTATTTCAATCAATCAAATTGTATTTGTATATCACATTTCAGGAGCAAGGCATTTCAAAGTGATTTACCTCATAACAAACACAAAAACACAGTCATGCAACATAGAATCAACAATCAAAATATTACATTATGTCAAGTGGCATCGTTAAATTCGTGATTGATTACATATCAAATACAACTTATTGTCCTAAAGAAATGTGTTTTTCACGAGCTGTACACAGTAAAAATGCTAGTGTTGAATTAACACCCAAAAGTGTCTATATGTGTCCAAGTCAGCTGATGTTAAATTCAACACTGCAGAGTGTCACATTAACATTACAACAGTGTTAGTGTTAAAATATATTAAAAGTGACACCAGTGTAGTGTTGATCACTAAACATAATGTGTTAAAAAAGTAAATAATTGATCCCACAAGGTGTCGATATCAATCAAATCCAGTGGAAAATATTCAAAACAATACACAGAAATGGAAAATTGAGCTTTTCTTAAACCCATTTCAGTATTATAGACCAATGTTAATTTAACCAAAAAATGGGTGTTAATCTTTTAACACTTTCAAAAGTGTTACTTTAACACTTTTACTCCAAGTTAACAGTATTACTGTTAACTTGGAGACATATAGACACTTTTGGGTGTTAATTCAACACCGGCATTTTTACTGTATATGTGTTTACATTTCTGTGAAAACAAAAAATGTTGTGATAAAACTTGTAAGTCCACATCGCACAGCTTTAGGTCGCAACCTAGTATTGTTGACAGGACTTCGTAATAACCAGATGGCTTCTCGGTAAACCTGGACATCCACTGGGGCTCGTGAGTGACATTTCATTAGCAAATATGCTGCTGAGGCTGCACAGAGCCCTCACTGTGTCACAGCGAACCGTTAGCTCTGTAAGTTTATAGATCGGCTTTTGTGTCTTCTCATCTTTAAAGCTAGCTGCAAGGGCCTCATTTGCATTTACATTTGGGTTTTATCAGATTCAAGCCCGACAAACTAAACTGATTCCTTGTTTTCTATCGGCCACACCTGCCAATGGGCTGCCTGAAACACACCACACCACACACACACACACACACACACACACACACACACACCAAAGCATGCCTTCACAACGGGCCATTGGCTTTTTCTGTCAATCAGGTTGGTTTCTTTGACATTTTTTGTTATGTTCTGCTCTTGCAGACCGTGGTTATAATTTGGTTTTATTTCATTGTGGCATTTTCTTTGTCTAATTCAGTTACTTTTAGTTAATTTTTAGAGTGTATTTGTCAGTTTTTATTAGTTAAATACTGTTTACTTACACTTATGTTTTTAGTACTTAATATTTTAGTCTTTCATATCTTGGTTGGTTTTTAGGTGCAGATTACAATATGTATATACAGTATATATATATATATATAAAATAAGTATTGTGTTGTGATTATGTTTTTGAATTGAGTAATGAATGCTCACCAGAAGATACCGTTTTCAAAAACAATGATTGAGTTATTGTTGAACAACCAACTTTCTCTGGAGTTTTCTCCCAAACTTTGCTGTCACCATTTTGCCAATGAGCCGACGTGTCACCTGGAGGGCTATGGAGAACTGTAACTTGCAGACAACCAATGTAAACTGCTTCTGTGGGCAGAAAAAGACTAATAAATAAATTCATAAACACGAAAACGAGGGATATTATATCTGTTAATGAAAATGTTCTCTCAATTAGCTGTAGTTAACTGTGTGTAGACCTTTACCATAACGCAGAAACCCTGATGCTCAGCCCTGCGGAGGTGGATTGTTTGAGGAAGGCAAAGAGCTGGTGCTGCTAGACCGTCTGGTTCAGCAAGTCTAACTGTAATGGGGATGTCTTTGTGTAGGTTGGTGGTGTGTGTGTGTGTGTGTGTTTCCAGGCATGTGTCTGCGTGCAAAGCGTGTCTTACTCGACAATAGCCCAAACAGGAGCACACCTACCCACGCAAACACACTTATTTCATTCTGTGTGTTTGCTAGTAGAGCAATTGTGCAAATAAGGGGCACAGTGGAAGATGGCTGCTTATTGTGAAACCCAGTAATGCAGTAATTTTCTTCTTTAATTTTCTGTGTTTGTCTCTCCTTCCTTTGGTCAACAGTATTCCACTAAACATCTGCCAGTTTAAAACCAGATGGACTTTTTGGGGTTTTTTAAACATGCATTGCCAGGTTTTGCATCATCACTGATATCAATAGAATATTCACTGAACTCCAGAACTGCACTGCATTCTGGGAGATGTAGGCAGAGGAAAGACTTTATCTGCTCAACCTCTCATTTCATTGACTAAAGGCAGAGAGGTTAGAGTCTCAGTTAAACAATGTTATTGACTCAATTCCCAGAGGGTTAGAGTCTAAGTTAAACAATGTTATTGACTCAATTCCCAGATGGTTGGAGTCCCAGTTAAACGGTGTTATTGACTAAATGCCCAGAGGGTTAGAGTCCAGTTAAACGGTGTTATTGACTAAATGCCCAGAGGGTTAGAGTCCCAGTTAAACGGTGTTATTGACTAAATGCCCAGAGGGTTAGAGTCCCAGTTAAACGGTGTTATT
The DNA here is from genome assembly GCA_033032245.1 of Poecilia picta. NCBI lineage: Eukaryota > Metazoa > Chordata > Actinopteri > Cyprinodontiformes > Poeciliidae > Poecilia > Poecilia picta. Next base: position 20,740,287 of record CM065370.1, on the reverse strand, counting down.
GACTAAATGCCCAGAGGGTTAGAGTCCCAGTTAAACGGTGTTATTGACTAAATGCCCAGAGGGTTAGAGTCCCAGTTAAACGGTGTTATTGACTAAATGCCCAGAGGGTTAGAGTCCCAGTTAAACGGTGTTATTGACTAAATGCCCAGAGGGTTAGAGTCCCAGTTAAACGGTGTTATTGACTAAATGCCCAGAGGGTTAGAGTCCCAGTTAAACGGTGTTATTGACTAAATGCCCAGAGGGTTAGAGTCCCAGTTAAACTGTGTTATTGACTAAATGCCCAGAGGGTTAGAGTCCCAGTTAAACGGTGTTATTGACTAAATGCCCAGAGGGTTAGAGTCCCAGTTAAATGGCATTTAACTGAAGTCATAAAATGGGTGCAGGTTTATATGTTTTTATCTTTTTTAATCTTTTTCTTCCTTTTTAAAAAATATTTCTTCTTCTTTCTCACTCTTCATTCAATGTCACATGCTGTTTTTATTTTAATTATGTAAAGCATTTTGAAATGCCTTGATGCTGAAATGTGCTATACAAATAAAATTTGATTGATTGATTGATTTCTACTAGCTATGCTAGGTTGATGGTGGTTGTTTTTTTTATAATACATTATTTTACATTGCATAGATCTTTAATATAATGAGAACTATGAGAATTTAATAATAAAATTAATATAAAATAACTACAGACGTTGACAATATTGATGTTAAAGTCTTGGAAAGTACAAAGTAGAAAAAATAAAGCAAAAAACAGTGAAATAAATGACTATGTAAATGGGTAAAATTAAACAATGTAGCAGTAACAGTTTAAAGTTTCGCTCCTGTGCCTCACAGCGACTTAAAGATAAAATAAACGGCGGCATTCAGTGAAAACTGGATGAAACAGTTTGGCAGTATTTCAGATTTTTACAACAATAAAACTGATCAATAATTATTGTTGTTGACTGATATCAAATACTTATATCGTTTTTCATCCATATTGTCCTTACAGAATATGTTGATGTAAAACAATCACAGCACGTCATATTTTTTACCCTTGTTGTCCACCCAGTCTCCATCTTCCCGAACTCGGGTCTGATGACGGAAGTGGAGGCGAGTCCTGCGGAGACGGTTCCCCTCTGTCTCACCAAACACTCTTCATCGGACAGCCACGCCCAGCTGCCGTCCAGCACCGTGCTAGGACAACCGCGGAGTCCGAGCGGCTCGCCGGGAAGGTTGGATATCAGGCGCAGCTTACACAGCGGGTCGTTGTATGTCCGGTCCAAAATGAAGGTGAGAAAGGAAACACACCTGCAGTTCACACAACATTAGAAAAACGAGATGTAGGTCTAACATTTTGTAGTGGTAATAATTGATATACAATGGATGTCAAAAGCCAAAAAAGATTAATCTCAGAAATCTTCTAGAAGAAAACAGGAAATTTTTGATTTTGAAAAGTGGAAAGTTTGCTAGAAATTTTGAAATTTATTTCAGAAACTTTCTAAAAAAAGTTTCAAAGTCAAATATTTACTACTTTTGAAATTTTCTGAGTTTGAAAAGTAAAGATTTTTTGGACATTTCGAACTCAGACATTTTTTAGAAAAAAATGGACATTTTTTAGATTAATCCAATTTTTTCTATGACAGAGAAATTATTTTTAGAAATAATTTTAAAAAAAGTTTCAAAAGTTGATATTTTCCACCCTTGGAAATTTTTTGAGTTAAAAATGTCAGCTTTTGAAACTCCAAAAAATTTCCATATATCTTTTTAGAAAATTGAAAAAGTTTTTTTTAGCTTATTTTTGACTTTTCAATCTCAGAAATGTCCAAGTTCTTTTCAATAAAATTTCTGATATTGATGTGAAAATTTCAGAGCTTATTGGTGGAAATATACTCTTCCTTTTTTTTCTTTTTCTATATATATTTGCCATGATACGTTTTAATAATATCTAGAGTTATACCGAGAATAAAACATTTTCTTTGTGAAAGAAAAACTTCTTACAGCTGAAACGTCATCAGCAGAGACTCATACTTTGTTCATTTCACCATCTTCTCTCTCTGACAGGTAACTACAGGCGAGCTGCCTCCTGATCCCGCTCCTCTTCCTCCAGCTCTTCCTTCCATTCCCATTCCCAGTCCACAATCTCTACCTCCACAAGCCGCTGTGATGTCAGCTGCCCCCAAACATCCCCCCGCCCCATCGGAGCCGCCATCCATGGTGACCAGACCAACGGGTCAAAGTCAGAACCCTCCGCCGACAACAGCAGGAGCGTTTGTGTGTCAGGTATAACCACACGATTAAAGTGATTAATCTCATTATTTCATTCATTATTGATTCTTCCAGATCAGCCATAAATGTTTTAAAGTTGTCTCATTCTGTATACTCCGCTCTAAGGTCATATGAAAAGAATGTAAACATTGAAAGATAAAATTCTGATAATAAAGTTGTAATATTACAAGAATTTGGATCAGTAAATTATCTTTAAATTTAATTGAATTAATGCTAGTTATCGTAGACGGTGGATAAAGAGTTTGTCTGTATCTGAGTTATTTCTCCACCATTTGCGCATTTAGTAGCACATACACAAGATCGATTGACAGCACTAAGCCCCTCCTCCGTCGCTCTGATTGGTTGTTTTTGGAGGGGAGCAGATTGTTTCTTCAATAGCAGCTCAGGGAGAAAGTGGAGCAAGTCGATCTTTTCACAGATTATTTCTCATTTTAAACTGGAACAACATGGTGACAGAGTTAACAAATACTCATAATACATATTTTTCTATAAAAGTTACAAACTGCAGCTTTAATTCTGCACACACAGAATTAAAGCTGCAGTTTAATTCTCTGTGTGAATTATAGTGCAAAGTGTAGTGTTGCTATAGTGTAAATATGATGAAGAGGATAAACCATTAAATCACCAAGGCGAGATCATCCTGACATCTCGCTTTGATGTGTTGATCTGGGTCAACACAGACCTTCAAGTCTAGGACTCAGTTGACTTCATGTCAGGTTGTATATTCAGTAAAAATTATGGGTCTATAAATTGTTGCTGGTTTCAGGTTTGCCAGAAGACTTTCCAGTTCCAGCGCATGTTGAACAGACACGTCAAATGCCACAGTGAGACCAAGAGACACCTGTGCACCTTCTGTGGGAAAGGCTTCAACGACACCTTTGACCTCAAGAGACATGTCCGCACGCACACAGGTACGTCCTCGCTTTGATTTTCCTGCAGTATCCAGGTTCAAGAAGGCTTTAAACAGATGTATGAGCTCCCATTAGCTCAGGTAATGACAGGTAGTAAGATCAGATATCAAAACTACGCAGATGACACACAGATCTACATTTTGATGCCGCCAGGTGACTCTGAACCCATCCAAGCGCTGATAGAACAGATAAATATGTGGATATGCCAAAAACTTCTCCAGCTGATCAGAAACAGAAACAAAACGGAAGCTATTATTTTTGGACCTAAAGAGGAACGATCAAGTCTGGGTGTAGTGATGAACTCTGACCTCAACCTTTACAGTCACGTAAAGACAGTTACAAAGTCGGTCTTCCATCGACTGAAGAACCTTTCCAGGATTAAGTAAGATCTAGAAAAACTCATCCATGCGTTTGTCTTTAGTCGCATCGATTGCTGTAGCAGCATCTTCACAGGTCTGACTAATAAATCACTCAGATGCTGCTGCTGGAGTTCTGACTAAAACCAGGAAGTTAGAGCACATTACCCAGGACTAAAGTCCCACACTGGCTCCTGTAGCTCAGAGAATAGACTTTAAAATACTGTCGTTATTTTATAAACCACTGAACGGTTTAGCACCACAATCTGCTGTCGTCATAGCAACCTTTCAGATCTCTCAGGTCTTCTGGTTCTGCTCTGCAGCCCCAGAACCAGAACCAAACATGGAGAAGCAAAATTCACTGCAAAAACACAAAATATTACCAAGTATTTTTGGTTTAGTTTTTGTTCAAATATCTCAGTACTTTTAAAATAAGACAAAACTAACTCAGAAGTGACTTTTTTAGCAAGATGTAGGAGTTTGTTTTAGTAAATAATTCCTTAATGTTGTTGAAAAAGTTCTAGTTACATTCGCAGATTAATTCATGTAAAACAAGACATTTTTCACCTTTTATAAAATTGTTAATTATGAGTCTTGTCTCATGTTGTCTCAACATTTTGTCATGTAAGTGTGTTGCTTTCCTGGCGTAAACATTGTTTTTAAAGCATCATCCATATATATTTTCTCTGGCGTTATCCATTGTAAAGTTAATTATGAGGCGAGTTTCTCAAAATCAAGCGTCTGTATCTCACTGAAAACTTACTTGTAAGTTATTTTTGTCTCATTTCAACTGTACTAAGATATTTGCACTGGACCAAAAGTACTTGGTAAGATTTTGTGATTTTGCAGTGTCCACTTTCTATCCACCACGAATCTGGAACAAACTTCCATAAAACTGCAAAGCAGCTGAAACACTGAGTTCATTTAAATCAACACTAAAAACCAGAGTTGCTTTTGAACCACAACAAATGGAACATTGACTAATATGACAAAACGTGACGTTTGTTCCTGCTTTCCTCTTTTTAGTCGGCCTTGTTGCTGCAATGTGCGATACAAATAAACTGGATCGATTCATTGATTGACTGATGTTTTCCAGGCGTCCGCCCGTACAAATGCTCTCTGTGCGACAAGGCCTTCACCCAGCGCTGCTCCCTGGAGTCCCACATGAAGAAGATCCACAGCGTCACCCTGAAGTACGCCTACAAGGAGCGTCGCAACAAGCTGTACGTGTGCGAGGAGTGCGGCCACACGGCCGGCACTCAGGACGAGCTGGTCCGCCACCTCCACTCGCTGCACCCGGACAGCCAGCTGCTGAAGGGGAAGGCCGCGCGGCGGGCCGGCGCACCGGCCTCCGGCTCCGTCGGAGGGTCCGCTCCCAGCTCGCCCCGGGAGGCCGACAGCGACGACACCAACGGATCGGCCGGGCAGTAGATCGCCGGCAGAAACTGAGACAGGATGGATGAAGGAGGGGCGTGTTCTCTCGCGGACATGTAGAGTGTTTTGTTTATATATTTATACTGATAAAAAGGGTTTGGATTTGGGTTTGTTTTGTAAGAAAATTGGTAAAATGTTGATGCAGCTTGACATGAATGAGTCAAAACATTGTGACGTCTCAACTTTCGTCCTCAGGGAATCATTTTTTATTTTTACTTTATCGCTCCAAGACGAACCTCAGACGGGGTGGAAGCTTTTAGACGACACTCCGGATCAGAACCTTTCATCCAACAACGCAGACTTTGTTGGCCTCATTTTGCTTTGGCTCATCTTTCTATTTTTGTATGAGACTATATGCTGCCAGAGGGTTTCTCTGTGCAACAGAAGAGATTAACTTTTCTAACAGAAAACACTTTATTGTTGTTATTATTATTAAAGCAAGTAATATATTACATAACATCGACTTGATTCTGTTCGTTCTTTTAAATAAATTCTTTGGTGTTTTTTTAAATTTGCTTTTAAATTTAGCAACTTGTCTAATGAGACTTTTTAAAATAATAAAGAAACAGCAACACCCTCTGTTCAGATTTGTAAAACAACCGATTTTTTTTTTTTTTTTTTATTTTATTTCCTTTATTTAACCAGGTAAACCCCATTGAGATCTAGATCTCATTTTCAAGGGGGACCTGGGCAAATAATTTACCCAATAAATAACTTGAATAAAAGTTTCTTCAGAAAGGCTGGATAAGCATTGATTAAGATTATGCTAAATAAATACAGGTAAATCTGACAGAAATGAAGCAAATCTTAAAGAAAATAGGTCATAATTTTAAATTTTGAGCTTCCGATATCTGAATTTAAACCATTTTCTATTATTTCAGGATAGAAAAAACAATGAATTTCAGTTCAATACTAATTTATTTGTGTAACTCTGAGCATGTTGGCTTTTATTAAACCAAGTAAGAATTGTTTATTTAATTCTTTTAAAGGGTATTTTAGCAGTTATTCTGTGTGGTTTAATGCAATATCTCCAATAGAAGGAAACCAATGGTACAAAGCTTTTAACTTAATAATAATATATTTCTTTAGCTTCAAACTTTGTGCTTTATATTTTTAAATGGGCTACTGGATGGCCTTATTGTACAGAATAAACATATTTTTCTCCTTTGTAAGTTAATGATTCATTTTTGTTCTAAAATCTGAAAAAATTGAGTTTAATTTAATTTAATTCCCTATTAACACAATAATTATATTAAATATGGAGAACCATTTCTGCAGCTCTAGATATTATTTTTTGTAGACAGAAGAGGCTCCTTGAAATAGTTGCTGACCCAAGGCGTATATTTATTTATTTAGTTTTAAGTATAATATAAAAAATCAACACAAACCAACAAAATAAACTACTAAAACAAACAAAAAAATGTTTTTTTTGACTTAAAATGGTAATTCAACATACAACTGATGAATTGGGTGAACAAGTTTCAAATTATTCTGGATTTCAAAATTCAAACTGGGTCTCAGTCGCACTAACAAGAACACATTTACATCTGTTCATGTAAATGTTGGTGACCAGGCGTAAACATTGTTCTTAAAGCGTCGTCCATTTATTCTAATTGGAAAATTTGATGACCAGAGGAAACAAAAATTGACCAATTAGGCAGCAATGAGCAGAAAACGTTTGGATGAGTCAAAATGAGGCTTTCAAAACTGAGAACATGGTAGGAACTGTTAATTACGGTGGTGGCAGCTTCATGGTGGGTCTGTGGAATCGCTGGTGGTTCTGGTGTGTCTCACAAAGTGGAACAATGAAGAAGAAGAAGAAGAAGAAGAACTTCTTACTACCTCCAAATTCTCCATCTTCAAATAAAACCAACAAGCATTTTTTCTGCTGAATTGTTCGTTTCTATGAATATAAACAAACAATCGGTGAGAAATTTGGCTTTTTAATTAAATAATACCTCACACGTTTAAAAACTGACTGTTCAAGGCAAAGCAGCGATGTTAAACTGGACACTGAAGACATTAAGGCATCATAATACACTGTAAAAACACAAAATGATACAAAGTAGTTTTGGTTTAGGTTCTAATGCAAATATCTTAGCAGACTTTAAATGAGACGGAATTAACTTACATGTGACTTTTCAGCAAGAAATATGAGCTTGTTTTCAGTTAATTAAAGATATTTAAACTAGAAACGAGACCAAAATGCTGGGTAGGATTTTGTGTTTTTGCAGTGCATAGTGTGGAGTTAGAGATGCTAGCATGAGTCAGATGGTATTCTCTAAGAAACCGACATTTCAACATCCAGTCTGCTCCAGTTCAGAGTTGGATTAACACACACAGTCCTGGTTTAGATCATGTTTAGACACATAACTACATGTTTGAAAATGGTGCTGGAGTAAAACAAGCACCAACTGAAGCACTTTGCTCCTCAGTGGGTAAAATGTTTCTGACCAATCAGTTGATTCAAGAAAATCAAGAGAAACAGTTTGGCTTCTTAATTTTAACAAAAGTTTCAGTTCACTTGGTCATTTATCTTTTTTAGCCAAAGTTATTATGAGCTGTTGTAGAAAGTCCAAAGATCACTTGATGGTCCAGATCCAAATCTGGTTCAAAATACTTTCAGATGTTTTGGCATTCAGCTGGCGTCGGAGTAAAAATTTGGTTTTACAAAACATCCAGCCTCTGAACCATTTTGTCAGAAACAAAGAGTCTACATTAACTTCAAAGGGGATCTGTGGTGCCAAATTCACATTTTACAGATTTATTTACTTCCATTTGGGTCACAACTGCCTCTAAATGCAGCCCAACTGCATAACAAACATCCTGTTGCTTTTTTGGCAACAGGTTTATGTTTTTGGTGTCAGGAACAAAACTCCAACCCCAGCAAAGCCCAGCCTGTTGCCTAGCAACCCCAGCAAAGCCCAGTCTGTTTCCTAGCAACCCAAATGGAACTCCAGCATGTTTGGTCAGATGATTTTACCCCTGAATGCCCTGTACAATGGCTGTTTTGTTTTGAATGTATTTAAGACTTTGATAGATCCCAGTATGTCAAGTTGCACATATGTAATTGTTTTATTTGAGTCATTCATGATTTAAGTTTATGTTTACTGTGATTATTTGGTTAGCTGAGTATTTTATGTTTTTGTTTGTTTTTCCATCTCTCTGTATGCTATTTTTATTTTTGTTGACTTACCATCCAGAAATCATTTGCTCCATTCTTGTTGGTTGTGCAACAGGCTCTACTAATGCTTTTCAAAGATGCACTGTGGTATGATAGTGCATCTGTTTGTTGCCATTTTCATGTGAGTGCAAACACTGATTTGGGGGACGGGGCCACCAGCATCCAAGCAGCTTACTTGGATTTAAAACCTCTAAACCAGAACTGATCAGACTAAAATCTCATTGTCTAAGAATGACTTTGTACAAAAAAAATGTAATGAACATGTTTGGCATGGACCATAGACCTATCCTAACGTGTTCAAGGAAGCACAATAGCTCACATTTAAAGTTATTTTAAAGTAACAAGGAAGCCACTTTTTGTTTGACTAGGCAGTCTGCAATCAAAGAAAGTGAACAGTTATTTTGCCTCTTTTCTTGCTCCTCAAACCCGTTCTCTCTCTCTCTCTCTCTCTCTCTCTCTTCTCTCTGTTTCTGTCTCTCTGTCTTTGTCTCTCCTGAGCTTCTTCCTCCCATTCTGCTGCTTCTCGCCAAGCTTTGGCCTGACTGTGTGTCTAAGAGAGGCTGCAGCTGGGGGAGAGGTTGGATTCCTGATCCCTGTCGAGTCTTGTCGGAGGATTCCAGCTGCTGTCAGCCCGGGGATACAGGGAGGAAAACCGAGGCGGATAACGGTCTGTGAAAGGTAACACACACAGACTGTGTAGAAAATAATGGAAGCAGACAAAAGTAATGTCTTTTAATCAAGTTTATGCACTGTTTTTATGAACTTAGCCTTTTCTTGATGTTTCTATAAGGTTTTCTTTGGGTTTTATTGTCAAATTTACATGGACTTCTTTTTCCAAAACTGCAAAACAGACAATAGAAAAATGTGGGGTGTCCAAACTTTTTGTCAGGTGGGCCAAAAATCTTCAGCTCAAAAGAACTTTAGAATCAAAAAATATCATTTTTAAAACTGGAATAACCCAAAATGTTGAGATTTTTTTTTTAATCGACCCGAAACCTCCAAAGGTTTTTGCATGTTTTCATTGTTAAATTAAGGACTCGATTGAAGAAAACTGAAAAATATTTAGTGTTTTCTCAACAAGAAGAACAGGATTTAATGCCCATCTTCATTTGAAAACACTTCCTGTTTTAGCCAAGTTTTAATAAAGTAATTAAAAGCAGATTTGTGTGCAGTAAGGTGTACTTTATAGCATAAGTTGATGAGTTACCACGACAACAGAACAAAACCAAAAAGCTTGGACAAGATGATCACTGTGTGTTGCATTTAATATTTTAAATTACATTTTAACTTAAAAACCTAAGTATTTGTCCTGATTTATTTAATTTGTTCCTAAATTGTGGCCAGGGAAGATGCAAAAATCAGTCCAGGGCCGCAAATGGCCCCCGGGCCACTTTGAACATCCTTGCCCTAAAATAAATCAATCATTCATTAAACTCACATTGAAACAAATTACAAAAATCCAACATTTATTGCATTTTTGTGTGTTCAGTGACAGAAAAACAAATGTCACCTTGAGGAATATTTAAAAAACAAAACAAACTGCGACCTGCCCACTGCTATACTGGGTGTGGCCCATTTGTGAGGAAATTGTTGCACTGATTGGGTGTTTGGACACTTTTCAAATGACACAACCTATTGTCCTAAATGCCAGATAAACTCCTGGATTAACAGATTATGATTCAGTCTGTGTTGCATGTCATCTTTTTGCAGGTGTTTTTTTTTTTTATTATTATTATTGCACGTTGACCTTTTCAGCAGTTAATGACGTAACAAACTCAAGTCACTGACTGTTGATGTTTAAGTTATTAGGTTTTCTTGTCATAGTTTTCTGACAAGTCACGATCACATCTGCTGCAGCAGAATGTCACGTTTTCTTATCTTTGCCATGTTTGAACGGAAGCTAAGACCAACAGACAACGTCCTGGTATGCAGAAAGTCGTGAATTAAATTGATTACTGATTAAAGGTCCCCAGAAACTCTTCTCAGTTTAATATATTCAAGTATAAATCAAAAATAATGCTTGAGCTATGCTTGTTGCCTTTGTTTTATCAATGACTTTTTAAGTATATAAGCCATTTTTAGAGTGAAGAGAGAACAATAGAATAATAACAAAAAAATACAAAAAGACTTAAAAACAAGAACAACAAAACATCATTCGCCATAAAAAAAACGAAAAACCCAGAAGACATCCATTTTGTCGGCGGCACCAGACCTTCCTCACCGCTTGGTGTCGCTGTTTTCGCTTTGTGCGTCACAGCGCCGTGGATCACGTGACCGACGTCAATAAGGAAGTGCTTCGGTACGTTTGAAAACAAAGGCGCTAGCCAGCAGTTCCGTAAGAAAATAACACGGTGAGCAACATTAACGGACACAAAGCTATCTTAGTAGAACTTTTTCTGATAAAACGTATGTTTTTACTGGTATTTACTTCAACAGCCTGTTATTTATTTGTGAAAACAGTCAGATAAACACTCTAAAACGTTAGCGTAGCTTATTTAAACCATGTTTCCTCGCTCTTTTCTCGCGTTATTCGGTGAGTTTACCGCTAGTATCCGTGTCCTGTTGGGTTTCTACAGGGATGCCCGCTTCCGAACCGGCTCGGTTCGGACGGAAACGCGCCCTGCCGTCCTGTCCGAACCCGTTGTTCCTCCAGTGGCTCACCGAGCTCCGGGACGAGGCGAAGGAGAAAGACCTGAAGATCCAGTACACCTACCAGAAGGTACCGGGCTCATTATGGGCAACTTCATCCTGTTGGACGTGATCAAGATCCAATTCTCTGGTCTGATCTCCGTTTTCCGCTAGAATTAAGTTAATATTTTCTTTAAAGACAAGAGTTTCAGATACGGTTAATCGCTGGGGATTTTCTATTACAAACCAAATATTTGCTTTAAAGTACAGAAAACATTTAAAAATTGAATGAGTGAGTGAAAATATTAGATATAACCTCCATTGTTCCTGTGGAGAAATTCAGCTGTACCAGTAACAAAAGTACAGGAAAGCTGAAGCATGTAGTTTCATGCAAATATAAAAATGTATAACATAAAAAAAAAATCTTAAGTTAAAGAAATGTGCAACTGAGTACGTCAATTTAAAAAAAATCAACAAAATGTCCCTGTGTAATTGTGACTGAAAAAGAGAGAGAAATAATAAGATGTAATTTCTTTGTCAACCAAAATAAAAACTTCAGATTTATTTAAAAGAATAACAAGAAACACAAAGTCTTTTGTAAAACTGTAAGAGAAGTTTGCACAGAAACATTTGACTCAAATAACTTTTGTTGTTTTCTTTCAGGCGATCAACTCTTTAAATAAATATCCACTTCCACTAAAAAACGCTAAAGAGGCAAAAATCCTTAAAAACTTTGGAGACGGAATCTGCAAAATACTGGATGACAAACTGCAGCGACATTATAGACAAAACGGTAAGAAACAGATGGTGAGGGCTGTGGACGGACGGACGGATGAGTGGTTGGATTCACAGGCTGATGAAACGGAGACCGAAAACGTATGGACTGATTGGAGGATGGTGTATTCGGACTAAAAAGGAAAAGTAAAGCTACCAAAAAACTCAGATATATGTCAGAAATTTTCTAGAAAAAAAACTTGAAAATTTTGGAATTTGAAAAGAAATTTCAGAAGTCAGAAAGTCGAACATTTGCCAGAAAAAAATCAATTAGTCTAAGAATTATTCTTGACATTTCTGAGTTTGAAAATTCAAAAATTTGCTAGAAAAAAAAAACATTTTCAATTAATCAGAAAAAATTCTAGAAAAAATTTGACATTTCTGAGTTTCAAAAGTTTTCAAACAAAAGCAATTTTTTTTTACTTTAAATTAAAAAAAATCTTTTTTTTGTCTAGAAAATTTATTTTTTGATTAATCTTAAAAAACTTTGGTGGATATGTACTTCTCTGTTCTTTCTAGCTACAAAGGCTCGAAAGCACTGTCATATGATTGACAGATGAATAGAATAAATTAATGGATCTGGTAGATAAATGGATTTGTGGATTAAAAAAAACATAATGTTGAATCATAGCCAGGCTTGCAGGTTTAACCGAGTTCACTGTAGTTAAAAATAGCAGCAAATTTAAGAATCTTTATGCTCCATCCGATGTTTCTTCAAACATTAAACAGCAAAGAGAAAAATATCTTAAAAAGTATTGGTGTTTAAAACAGGGACATTCTAACAACATTTTCTAAATATAGAAACTTATAAAAATGTAATAGGAACTGAATAAAAATGTACAAAATGCTGCTCTGGTTGAAATGTTTCATTTAAACTTTTGCTTCTCCATCCTTACTGACTTCTTTGCTTTCAGGTCCCAACGCTTCAATACACAGCTTGCCCAAAGGTGCGCCCCCTCCTGGCCGATCATATAACAACAACAGCAGCAGCAGCAACAGTCTGGCTCCTTCTAGAAAGGTGATTAAAATGACCTTCTTATATCTTGGTTTGTTTATATTTTTACATAAATCAGCAAAAAATGATTTTCACAGAATGATCAAATATGAAAGATCTTATTAAAGCACACAGAATATTGAACACACAGATAAGAAAACATAAATATACTGTATTTGGATCAGTATCTGTTTGAAATATATGAAAGAGGATAAGGGCCACTGAAAAAATATTTTTTTTCTCAAAATTGTGACTTTATTCTCAGAATTCTGATATTAATCTGAGAATTCTGACTTTTTTTTTCCCCAGTGGCCCTAATTGTGTCCCATAGGAAACAAAAGAGATAAATAAATACCAACTATTGAGGTGCATGTCCTCTGCCGTCCACCAGGGGGCGCAGTGTGACCATTTTCTCTCCTGCACGCAAATAAATAAATTGAAGCTTAGAAACATTTTTAATCAGTTTTCTGTTGATGCACTGACATTAAAATGCGTTTTAGTTGTATAAATTAACATTTTAAATATACTTAAAATATTTTAAATACTAAGTAAAATTTTTTTTATTTAAATCAAGAAAATAAAATTTCAATTGTGTAATTTAAATATTCAGTTTAAGTATTTAATGTAAAATTAAATATTTAAACATTTAATATTGAATTAGTTGATCAACAATTAAATTAGTTAATTAGATGTAATATTTAATTTAAATATTTAATGTCATTATATTTAATTTAAATATTTAACATGATATTTGGATTAAACATAATGTATATAAAACACTTATAATTTAAGTGCTATAATTTCATATAAAGCCATCATGTAATTAATCTGTTAAAGAGGAATGATGCAGGGAAGGACAGAGGAGGAGATGGAGGAACGAAGAAGAAGAAGAAGAGGGAGTACGTTCCTCAGCAGCGATCCGGAGGATATGCTGTGTTGCTCACTCTTTACAGGCAGCAGCAGGTACCATTCTGCTGTTAAATTAATTTAAAATCCTCTGAGCCTGGACCAGGACCTAATGTTTTTATTTTTTTATCCACCCGTAGATCCCGGGCAGTAAAGGCTACATGTTTAAGATGGAGCTGCAGTCGGAAGCTCAGCCTCTCTGTGACAAATCGTTTTCTGTGGTGAGTGTTTTCATGAGCTCTGCTGCGTTTAGTCCGGCTGTCTCCTCTAAAACTTTTCCCTCTGTGTGTTTGTCTGCAGCCCGATCTTGGCAGCAAGTACACCGCCTGGTCCTCAGTCAGCACTCTGATCCAGAAGAACCTTCTCATTAAGACTCACAATCCTGCCAGGTTACAAATCTACATCCTAAATGTTCGGATCATAGTAAAATTATTCATAACCATTTGGTTTTTACACATTGTGTCACATTAAAACAACAAAGTTCTGCGCATTTCATTGAGATTTTGAGTTAAAGCTGAAAAGTGTGGCCTGTTTTTATATGGTAATTTTTGCTCATTCCACTTTGCAGAATATCTGAAGCTATTCAAGGACTTTGATTAGGCCATTCCAAAACATGAATATGCTTTAGTTTAAAGCAGTGGTGTCCAAACGTTTTGCCCTTTCAGTCAAAATTGGCAAATTGAAACTATTGGTGGACAAAATGTATGAAATCAAATAGTTTATTGTGATTTTTCCTTTTTCTTTTTTCTCTTCTCAACAAAAATCCCAAATAAAACATTTTTATGACATCTGTACATCATTTAAGATCCAGAACATAAAAAAATGGCTATAAACTGTTACTTTATTAACAGAAAAACAGAAAATTTTCAAACTTTTTGGTCATCAATTTTCTCTATTTTATTGTCTAAATTTTTATCTGTCTTGTAGTCAGGGGCCAAATAAAATAATTTAAAGGGCCACAAATGGCCCGCGGCCCACAATTTGGACACCTTCTCAGAAAGTTACAAGGAACAGGAGGAACAAAAATTTTTTTTTTTACTGTTTTTCAATCAGTTTTAAAAAACTAAAATATAATTTAAAATAATTCATATAAAATCTTTTTCTGATGCTCATTTTCTGATTGGCTGCCAGTCAAATTCATCAAGCTGATTTGCTCCTCAAGTGGAAATAGACAAAGACCAAATGAACTGTAAAAAAGGAGCAAATAAACCCATAAAAACTGTGAAAATAAAATAAACTCTGATGTGATTCATATAAAATATTAAATTTTTTAAAATCAAATGGATGAATCTTGATGAAAAAAACGTATTGCCTGGTAATAAATTCCAACTAGAATCCCAAATTATAAGGAGGCATTTATTCTAAATAAATGTAATAATTACTGAATAGTGGATAAAAACACTCTAAAAGTTTATCTGCATATTATCACGATGCATCATAAAGTTGGATTCAACATGGCAGCCTCTAGATTTCAGCGTCTCTCTCCCTCTGTTTCAGGTATTCTCTGACGGATGAGGGTCTCGCTTTGGCCGAGCGACTTGAATCGGTGGAGAAGGAGAGGAGGAACGTCCCGGTGGAGGACAGGAGGGGGACAGCAGGACCAGAGGAGGAGGAGGAGAAGGAGGAGGAGGAGGAGGAGGAAGACGCCGTGGTTGATCTGACTGCAAGTGATGAAGAGGAGGAGGAGGAGCAGCGTGGGAGTCTGTCACAACGAGCCACCGGTGAAACTCAGTCCAGCGGCGATGCCGGCGGCCGGTTGTCGTCACCGGGGGAAACGCAGGTTACCATGACGACGAGCAGGAAGCCGAACAGAGACCGTCTCCTGCCTGGAACCTACGATGTCGTCCTGTGTGTTGACTTCATCGAGACCACAGGGTGAGAAACGTTGCTCTGAACGTTTGTGCAGCGGAGCAGAGAGAAGAAAAGTGATTTATTTTTATTTTTTTTATTTTTTTTTTATCTTTTCCCGGCCCGGTTTGTGCAGCGGCAGCCATTACAGGAAGCAGGAGCTCGTCAAAGAGCTGCAGAGGAACGGAGTCGGCTTCGACGTCAGGAAGCTGAACGTCGGAGACTTCCTGTGGGTGGCGCGGGAAAAGGTCGCACCTGTTCCAGGTAACGCATGGAACACCAGAGCAGAAGTTTACCCAGAATGCACTTCACAGTTCTCTTTACAATAAAGAAAAAGTACAAACTACAGAGCAAAATTTGCAGCTTTCTTTAGCATTGATGCTAACTGTTAGCATCAGAGCGCTGGGTTCAAACCGACCGGCACACTGTGGCAGGTCCCAGTTAAATTTCTTTAGGACTTTTCTAGTTGTCTCTCTGCTTCCTGTTCTCTGTCTGGTGTTGGTTTTTACTTCCAGGTCAGCTGCGAGCGCCTGCAGGCAGAGAGCTGGTCCTGGATTACATCATAGAGAGGAAGAGGATGGACGACCTGTGCGGGAGCATCATCGACGGACGCTTCAGGGAACAGAAGGTGAGCGCAGAAATGTTGTTTCCTTCTCTGTTTCTATGTGCATTTTAGCCCACAAAGAGGCTTTTGTTTTCAATTTTATGTTTTTATTTTCACTGAAACTGAGTTTTTCTGAAAACCGGTAACACTAAAATATGTTTCTCCAAAGTAAAATGTTGTTTCTTTTCTGTTAAACTTTCTGTTAAAGTTTCACTCTGTTCTCTGGTGTTTTATGAAAACTTTTTAAACCGAGTTTGAATTGTAAAAGTGTGGAACAAGCAACTTTTATTGTATTTACATTACAGATGATCCGATATTAATATCTGTATTGGTCCTAGAAAGAAAACCTAGATTGAGTATTTGTGGCGATGTGATCCATAAGGGCGGATCTATTCAATCTAATTCTATGCTTTAATATTTATTCTTAATTCCACTTTCTGAACCATTTGAAAGAAAGTTTGTTGCCGTTTATTTCTACATGCATCTCATTGTTGTTGTCAGTTTATTATGTATTTTATCTGCTGACTGAACAAATTAAAGTTGTTTTTACATGTCTGACAAAACTATTGGTGCATTTAAATGAGCTGTTCTTGTGTAGAGTTATCAAATCAATCTGTATATTTATATTTGGATTTAGAAAATAAACTTTTTAAGTGAATTCGGCTGTTTTTTTTTAATGTATCACCTAAATGTGGATCCATCAACATTTCCCAAAAGAGTTCAGATATGTTGGGATATTTTCTTCACGCTGCTTGTTTTTGCTCACAGCGTGTCTTGAAATCATTTAATAAATGAGCTTCAAGTGAAAGTGAACATGTAATCAAGAACAAAGGAGCGTAAACTATTTTATTTAAAAATGAAATATGACATTCTGTGACGTCCCGGTCAGTTTCGGCTGAAGCGTTGCGGCCTCCGTCGGCCCGTCTACCTGGTGGAGGGCAGCAGCTCGTCCGCCGCTCACCTGAGTTTACCTGAAGCGACTCTGCAGCAGGCCATCGTCAACACGCAGGTGAGACCAAACACACTCAAACTATTAACATATAGTCGGTAACTGGGCCTATAATTAGAGTATTAAGTTTTTATTGTGTTAGTTTTGGCATTTAATTGATGCATTGTTTGTTCTCTGTTTTGTTATTTGTGTTGTCGTTCTTGTACAGCACTTTGGTGCAGTTTTATACCCGTTTTAAAGTGCTATATAAATAAATTTGTTAGTTTTAAACTATATAGAAACAAAAATTACATTTTTTTTACATTATAAGCATAAATACAAACTATTTTACCCACTTTTAACTATATCTGTGTGAAATACCCAGTGATGACCTATTTTTAGTTTTCTTAAAGAGGACACCATGTTTTTATTTACATTTTATTGATACTTTGAGAATATTTATAGATGGTCTACTCTTGAACATCTATTAAAAACTTGTTGCATTGACAGATTATTTCACTGAAAATAAGAAATTTTCTCCTGTTTTAAGTGAAATAATTTGCCAATGCAATAAATTTTTTTTCCTCAATATTAAGGATAATTAAGGATAATAATTAAGGATTTATTGACTCTTAACAACTGTATTGTTGAAAAGTTATTTATATGTTAGTTTTGTCTTATTTCAAATAAACTAAGATGTTTGCACTGGAATCTAAGCCAGAAATACTTGGTAATATTTTATACTTCAGTGCTTCAAGGTTTCCAAAGTCTTTGAAAGAGAAACTGGGCCACAGCATCATAGATTATGGAAATGTTTTTCCCTGAATATTCATTTTGTTTCAGGTCAAACTTATTTAAAGTGTTTGTTCCAATCTAGTGACTTTTTTCTATTGTTTTTTTTTTATGGCTTTCATGAAGTGGCAGGGAAATTCAGCTGCAGTACCCACCATTCAGCCCGAAGGGGGCAGCACTGAGGCTGTTTTAGGCCAAATATTTACATCAAAGTTCCATGAAAATGTCAGAATTTGCACAGAAACATAAAGATGGAACAGCTAAGAACCAATTTATACAGTTTATCTGTTGAAAAAAAGTTAATCTGGGATTACTCTTTAAGCTTTCTGCTGTCATGTTTACATTTTTTTGTTTTAGGTTGTTGACGGCTTCTTTGTAAAACGAGTCCAGGACGTTCGGGAGTCGGCCGCCTACCTCACTGTCATGACCCGCTACCTGAGCAAACTCTACCAGGTGGGAAACAAACTGATAAAACCTGCTTCCTTCTTCACTTTCAATTAAACAAGCCCCTCTCTGTCTGCTTCACTTCTTTTTGTTTTCAACAAACAGACAAGAAAAACAAAAACAAACAAGAGAAATACATAAATGCCAACAATCTGACAATGAAGGGCAGTTGCAATGCTAATTTAAAAAGTAGAAATTTAAGATTTGAAACACTGTTGACGAGATTCGTTGAGATAAATGATGGATTAATCGATAACTAAAACAGTCATTAGTTGCAGCTCTAGATTTCTGCCTTTGTCTGTAGAAATCCAACATTTTAACTACAAATATCTGCATATGAAAGAACCTAAAAGTTCAAAATCTTACTGATGTTTTTAACTGTGAAGAAAAATAATGAAACCCTGAATTTATGAGCTGCATTAAACTCTGTCGTCTCTTTTTGAATAAATAAATTAGTTTACATTTTTAATCCCCAGAGAGGAAATCGACATTTCAGAAGCGATATAAGACATGGATAGACGGGTGCCTGTACAAAAAAAAGAGCATTTATTAATAAATGTTTTTAAATCCCAGAACCAAACGCTGGTCTGTCGCTCCAGGGAGCTGGAGGGAGACGTACCGAGCGATGAAGAGGAGCGAGGGAAGCCCTCCTGCTCCCTCATTTCTTTCGCAGAGTTCAACCACGGCGCCGTCAAAAACAAGGTGAAACCCTCACAATGTTGTCGGTTCGAAGACGAATTCGTCTCGTTGTTTGCAAACTCACACATCCTCTTCCTCTGCAGTGTCAAACGGTGAGGGAAGTGTTTGCCAGGCAGCTGATGCAGATCAGCGGCTTGTCTGGAGACAAAGCAGCCGCCATATTGGAGCAGTACGGAACTCCACACAGGTCAAAACTTTTAAATAACATCTTAAAGAGATAGGAGAGTGTTGGTGTCTAAACATTTTAAACCATTTGAGAATATGAATTAGTGAAAAGTGGACCAGAGCGTTACTAGAGATTGTGTAGAGAAAAATCTGTGAATCAAAAGGGAAGAGAAACCATAGAAGAAGAAGAACATTCAACTTACAATAACAGAAACGACTGGATGGTGGCAGTCATGACCAATCAGAGGGCAGATTTATTCTTTATAGAGGATTCAACTGCCTCTTTAATATGTATTTGATACCATTTTATCCTTAATTTACTCCAGTTCATCTCTTATGTTTCTCTCCTCAGTCTTCTGGCAGCTTATGAAAAGTGTGGAAGTGAATCTGAAAAAGAGAAACTCCTCTCCTGCATTCGATACGGGAAGCTTAAAAGGTTTGCACTGATTCTTTTATGAAGCTTTCTTTTTTGTTGTGAGACTAAGAGGTGGTTAAAAATGGTCCAGACGGAATGCGTAGTGACTAATTTAGAAACATTAAGATTAAAACATTATGATTCACATTTAATAATTTATTTTCTCTATTTTTCAGAAATCTGGGTCCAGCTCTGAGCAGGACGGTTTATCAGCTGTACTGTACTCCAGGAGCGCTCACATGATCGCTACAGATCCCAACCATCTGCATCATGGATTTGTCTGATCATGGGATGTTTCGACTCACGTCTTCACATAAAGTCACTTAAAGGATGAATATTTACATGTGTTCATTTTAAAAATGCTGCTATGTTTTAGAAAGTCTTAAAACATTCATTTTGTAAACTTGTATGAAGAATTTTAGAAATGTTTCCTGGTATTGCAGCAATAAAATTGATTTTGAAGCATTCTGATGTCTAAATTAACTTTTTTTTTCCTTTATTTTGCAACTACAGAAGAAGTTCTCACAATTTGTAAATGAATAAGATCATCCCTGAGTCTGTTATGGGATAAAATAGAGTAAAAAATAAACTTTTTCTCGGCCCAATTCCGATCTCGTCCTAAAAACTCCGATCTGTGCCACTTCCATAACATATCCTGTGGTTTTCAAAGCATCTGCTGTCTGAACCGTCATTTTATCCAACCTTTAAATTATTGACGTCAGACACACGTTTCAGTTTTGCGCCAGAAGAAGTCAAACGTGGGAAATCCAGATGTAAACGATGTCTAAAAATAAATAAATTATGAATGAAGTCGCTGACAAACCCGTCCTGGTTCCAAGACAACCTGATGAAGAGGATGGCCAGGAGGGTCCATGATTTTCTTGATCCTATGAAGAGTCTTTCTCTGCATGATCATCTCCAGAGGTTCCCCAGAACAGAACCAGCCTCCTTTATCAGGCTGTTGAGCGTTTTTAGGTTCCCTGGCTCTGATGCTGCTGCCCCAGCAGATGATGTTCTCTCTCAACAACAGACTTCTAGAAGATCTGCAGCGTCTTGAAGGACCTCTGCTTCCTCCAGAAGTCCAGTCTGCTCTGTTCCTGCTCATAGACGCTTCACTGTTGCGTCTCCAGTCCAGTCTGTGGTCCAGATGAACACCGAGGTGTTTATGTCTCTCAGCCTCCTCCACTTCTTCTCCCATGATGGAAACAGCTTTGATCTAATCCTGTTCCTCCTGAAGTCAATTAAGAGGAGTCGTTTATTTTAATTTGATATAAGTTGTTGGGGCCACAGTCAGTGGTTTTTGTCACTGTGGAGAAAAAGTGAGATGCATTTATCTGCTTTATGTGTGATGGGATCTGGATTCAGGTTCAACTGGTTGAATATTAACAAAACCGCAAATGTGGCTAAATAACTGATAATGTGATTATAATTTGACGGGTGAAATAGAACATGAGCGATTTTTGTAAAATCTCGGTCAAATTGACAGAGAACAAAATAGTCTAGAGTGACCTTTATATATATATATATATATATATATATATATACTGTATGTATATATATAATTATATATTAGTATATAAAACAATACTTAGTAATATAGTAATTATATTAATTATGGTTAGTATTATAATAATCATTATTAATTTGATCATTAATAATTGTAATAATTATAATTATTGCTATTAATAATGGCAGTAGTAATGTCGTATAATAACATAATGTCCATGCATCCATTTTCTTTACACCCTTTGTTCCTCAGTGGGGTCAGGAGGTGCTGGTTCCTCTCCAGCTGACGTTCTGGGCGAGAGGCGGGTCACCCTGGACAGGTCGCCAGTCTGTCACAGGGCAACACAGAGACACACAGGACACACAACCATTCACACCTAGGGACAATTTGGAGAGGCCAATTAACCTGACAGTCATGTTTTTGGACTGTGGGAGGAAACCAGAGTACCCGGAGAAAACCCACCATGCACAGGGAGAACATGCAAACTCCATGCAGAAAGACTGAGGCCGGGAATTGAACCCAGAACCTTCTTGCTGCAAGGCAACAGCTCTACCAACTGCTCCACTGTGCAGCCCTTAACATAATGTCATTTTATGATATTATTATTGTTTTTAATAATAATAGTAATATTGCCAAACATAGAACAGAACATTCTGTTTGTTACTGTTTTATGTTTTTAGGCTTGATGTTTATTTTGGGAATATTAATAAGTGTTTGCTGTGGATGATTAGCTACCGCTGCTATTAGCTATGCTAATAGTAGTGCTATTTAGCTAGTAGTGGTTGATTAACTAATTTAAACACCTGGTATGCTGATGATCTGTCAGAGTTGGTGTTTAAATCATCATAATTTTTTATTTAACTGAACTAGAGGATGAGTTCCACACCACATCTACATGCTATGGTTGTCATAGTCAAGCTAGCATAGCTTAGCTACTTTCCTCTCACTTGCTATTTTTTTTTTCTTAATTAATACTTCATTAACGCAATGCATATTTTATAATATATTTGGTGAGATAAAGTTATTTTGTCTTTTAATTTTAAACAAGCATTTTAATAAATGAATTACAGGTTTACAGATCCAACAAAAACTCGACAACTCATTTTCTCATTAACAATATGTACAAAAAAGTTGTCGATATGTTGAAGTAGGGTACCTGTTGTCTCTTTTCCTAAGCAGAAAACTGAGCATTTGATTGTCGGTGTTTGTAAAACGCACTCAAGTTTTCCAAGATATGATTTAAGGAAGTGAAACTAGAGCCGATACGACTGATTGAGAAAGGAAATCTGTTTACAGACTATCTTTTTCCTCTATTGAGTCATAAGCTCACACTGCTGAAACGAACGGTAGGGGAAAACTTTGCTTTCTCTCAAACTTTCTCACAAGTATTTTACATTTAGTCACAGCTGACTGGTTTTATTAGTTTATCAAACAGAGGATCTGCTGCTGTTGATGCTGTTAATTTAAATTAATATCTGGCATACTGTACATTCAGCCTTCAGTCTCTGTGTTTCACAGTGTCTAAGTAAAACAGTGAAACTTGAACATCTATTAAAAACTTGTTGCACTGACAGATTATTTCACTGAAAGTAAGAAATTTTCTCCTGTTTTAAGTGAAATAATTTGCCAATGCAAAAAGTATTTTTTTCATCAATATTAAGGATTTATTGACTCTTAACAACTGTATTGTTGAAAAGTTACTTGTATGTTAGTTTTGTTTTATTTCCAGAGTTTGCACTGGAATCTAAACCAGAAGTACTTGGTAATATTTTGTTTTGTTTTTTGCAGTGTGGGTTAATATTGTTAAAGTGCTTGAGGTGAAAAATGATACATCAGACGCAGCGGTTATGAATTTAATCTCCTCATCTTCACTTGTGAAATAATTCCCAGTAGGCGATTTGAATCCAAGTCAGACAAACTTTGGTAATAAGACGTTTGGCATGTATGGACACGTTAAACTGTAATAAAGCGCAACAACAAAAGATTTTGCACAAAGTTACAGTTGTGGAATTAATTAAATTAGACCAATTTAATTAATTTTAGAATTAATTAAATTAGTCTAATTTTAGAATATTGCATATTTACAAAGCCACAAACAAACTAATCTACAACAGGGTGTCCAAAGTTTTTTCATTAAGTCAAAAGAACATGCAGGCCAATAAAATAATAATAATAATAAAAACTAAAATTAGGCAAATAGTTACCCAGTTTTGATGGAAACAGATGTTTGATCCAGGATGTAGAAAGGATATTTGCATGTTTGCTATATTGAAAGAAATTTGCACAAATTCATTCTCAGTTGTAGAAACAGGATCGAAATGCTTTCTATATTTAATCAAGTTTAATAAATTAAATAAAAGCTTATTTGGGTGCAGAAAAGTCAGTTTTTCAGTAAAATATTCTGGATAAACATGGTTAAAATATTAGTACTAATTAGTTTCGTATCATTATGTTGGTGAGAATGAGTAAAAATATAAACTCTCCATCTGCATCAGCCACGTCTGCAGGACGGATCAAATGTTCAACATCAATGTAGAACCACAAACAAATCGGTCCAGGGGCCACAAATGGCCCCCGGGCCGCAGTTTGGACACCCCTCTCCTTCTACCTTTCCTGCCGTTTAACATCAGCAGTCAATTCATTTTTATTTCACTTAAAAAATCACAACCAAAAGAACATTCAGTGTATTTTATGAGACTTGGGGCAGCGGGTTGCAGCTGCAGTGAGGTTTGCGTCATCACAGCTTCAGGTGTTTCTCTGCAGTTCACTGGAACACAAGATAACGCTGCAGAAATGATTGCTCAAACAACTGGACAAAAAGAAAAAGAGGAAACGAGCAACTTCTTCTGAAATCGTTTTTGATGTTATAATAGTAATTCTGAAAAGTGATGACACATCTTAACTGAGATGTAGTTCTTAACGCAGCAAAGAAAACATTTGAACGATAAACGCTTTCTATGAACCAGGTTTATTTGTGTAGCACTTTTCAGAAACTACACAGTTTAAAGAGCTTAATATGAAAATATACAGATATACCAATTATGAGGTAAGTAAACGAGTTTGGTGGAATACCAATGTTAAAAAAGCCAATAAACATCAAATATATTGGTTAATGTTTCATTTAAAATCATCTCTAATCAGGTGGGATTTTAGTCTAGACTTAAAGGAACTCAGTGTTTCGGCTATTTTTCAGTTTTCTGGAAGTTTGTTCCAGATTTGTGGTGCGTAGAAGCTGAATGCTGCTTCTGCATGTTTGGTTCTGGTTCTGGGGATGCAGAGCAGAACCAGAACCAGAAGATCTGAGGGGTCTGGAAGGTTGCTATGACAACAGCAGATCTTTAACGTGTTGTGCTGCTGAGCAGTTCAGTGGTTTACAAACTACCAACAGTGTTTTAAAGTCTGAGCTCCAGGGAGCCAGTGAGGGTGATGTGCTCTAACTTCCTGGTTTTAGTCAGCGTTCTGGATCTGACTGATTTTTTTTTTAGACATTGTTGCAGTAGTCAGTGTGACTAAAGAGAAAAGCATGGATGAGTTTCTCGAGATCTTTCTGAGACATAGGAAGAGATTTAAAAGATTATAGAAATGATTCTCTTATCATTTCCAGGATTAGAGAATCCTGTAGATGTTCTTCAGGCGGCAGAAGGCCGACTTCGTAGCCGTCTTTATGTGGCTCTGAAGGTTTCCAGCTGTAATAACTGGAGCTGTGTGCTGACTCTAGATTAGGGCCTTCAAATTCATTTTCATATTAAAAATCTAAATGTTTTTAAAGGGCCGTTTGTGCCAGAATATATTGATGAAATCAGTTAATCTGTTAAAATATCAATAACTTATTGATGTCCTTTGGAGAGGGCCACATAAAAAGCTACGGACCTTGAGTTTGACACATGTCCTCTAGATTGTTCCTCTTTAAGTCCAAAGATAATAACTTCAGTTCTGTTTTTATTGAGGTAAACAAATGTTATGGTGCCTCATTTTCAGCGCTTGAGAGGCTTTGTGGTCCCCTGGTGGCATTGTAACGTAGAGCTGCGTATCATCTGCATAGTTTGATTACTTTTTACTTCTGCTGGAGTAAAAATAGATCGAAGTAGTGCTGCACCTCCCTCAGTGATTCTCAGAAACGTTTGACAAACTGCTGCTAAGGATTACGGCATTAATGAAAAGCCTTGGTGACAATTCATACTGAGAATGAAAGAAGGTTCTGTGAAATGTTTCCTGTGTAAAACGTAGAAGACTAGTTTTAAGTCTGCTAAGTCTACGGTGGTCTGCATGATGTGCTGATGGTTTTTTTATTCAAACTTCAGCTCTCTAGGGAACTCCTATTTGAATAGCAGGAAAAAGCAGGTGAACGTTTCTTACTTCTCCTGTGAGCAGGTCAAGGTTGGAGAAGATTTTATAGTTTTTCTCTTTTATAATCGCTTTTCATTTTTTGGAGATTTTCACAAGTTGTTCAGACCTGTGAATGCACAAGAGAAAGAGTTTTCCCTCGTCCTTAGTGAGGACCAGTTAAAATCTTAGGTAAGTCTCTTTGTTTTCTCTGAGACATGCAGATATATAAAGCTGGAAGTTCAGTTTAAATATGGAGAGTCATGTTTCTTCTGGGTTAAAGTATGACAAAACCTTTTGGGTTGATTTTACTATCTGGAAGAAGAGCAGAAGTGAGATGTGTTTCCGCTTCACACCACTCTTTCTTTGTAGTGACTGGCATTTTCCAGTGAAAACCAAACACAAACCAGTATAAGTCCTTTTTTCCCTATTTTTTGAAAATCTGCAGCATCTTTCTTTTAATATAAATTTTATCTAGAAAGTGATAATGTGCAGCTAAAATATAAATGCCACCAACTGACATGCTGTACCAGATTATAGCATAAACTGATTCATACCTGCAGTCCCTGCAGGTTACAAACATGCAGCAGGACAAAGATCAAATCGCGGTAGTGACGTTCGCCATGGTTTGTGTGACGAACGCCGTGTCTTACATCACGTTACCAAATCATGGCATATGTCATCATCCAAGCCGTGGCAAACGTCATGGAAGAAAAATAATTTGGTTGTGAATTGTTTTTTTTATTTTTAAATATGCTTATCAATAAATTAAGCATGCAATATTTTAACGACACAAAGTGGCAACTTTTTGACAGTTTCCTAACCCTTTTCAGTTATTTTTTTGTTTGTTCACTCCCAGCAACAAAAATAAGTAGCCTACTTTCTTAAAATAAATACTTCTTCTATTGTCCTGGTTTAAAACAATAAATATGCTCATTTTTTATTTTTAAGTGTAAACTTGCTGGACATTCACTTACTATAAAATTAAAAAAACCGTTATTGGTGCCTAATGCTTTCTATTATAGAATAATTAAGTTTTTCACTGATGAAAAGTTTAGACTAGAATGCCAAATTTGTAGAGTTCTTGAACTACAAATTTCGATGGCCGCACAGAATTGTTCCAGGCTCCACAAATGGCCCCCAACCCTCACTTTGGACACCATGATGACTGATTAAAAGTCATCGAGAAAGAATATAACAAACACTGACAGGAAAGGGGGACAAATGCTAATTCTCTGACTAATTAAAACGACCAATTAAGAATAATTTTTATCCAAAACATGAGAACGTCAATGTTTAGATCAAGCAGGTGTAACAGACAGGATGAGATGGAGGCAGCTTGGCTGCTGTGGCGCCCCCTGGTGGTAGACCGAATCAAAAGTAAAGTGCTGTCATTAAACATCTTCCCGAAATTAGAGTTAAAGAGCTGAACGTCTTTAACAGCCTGAAACATCAGAAATAATGGCTTCTGCAGCAATCTCTCCTGACATTCCTCACGCCTCTCCAGGCAGGAAGATCGCCTCTTATCTGTGAATCAACCGATGGAAATATGTGGAAAAACGGTTTTCCCCTCCCTCGTTTTCCCTTCAGCACAACTTTTATTTGGATGATCAGCAGGTTTTGAGGAAACGCCTGTTTTTTTTTTACACGAACCCGCAGACAGACTGAAGCGGAAAGACCCGAGTCCCCCAACTTTCATCACACCCAGTTTTTCCAGTAAGTAAAACTTTAACTTGACATTCGAGGTTTAGATTGACTTTATTTGCGCTACACGCCAAATAGCTCATATTTGCAGCTGCTTTTGTTTCACAGCTGGTATTTTTGTCTGCTTGGTAATAATCTCACGGCCGTAAGATGTTGTGAAAGAGGCTGGAATGAGATGAGCTCTGCAGTTGTTGGCTTCAAATCTCGGCTGTTTCTGGTGGAGTTTGCGTGTTTTCTCCCTTCACGCGTGTCACCGTGACATCCTTCCACATTCCTCTGTGTCACCGTGTGCGCAGCTTTCTGCAGTGGCGGCTCTGGGATAAATGAGGGCCAACAAGGGGCCCCACATTCTGCGCCCCCCTCCCTCCACCCCCATCTCACCCCTAGTTAGTGTGTTGGTGTTGTTTTGAATTTAAAACCCCAGAAACAAATACAAAAATCTACGATTTTTCTCTGTTTGTTATTTATTACCAGAATATAAAAATGTAAATTTATATGAAAAACACACTTGTAATGAGAAAAACTTCAGTAAATAGAAAATACAATTAATCAGCCAATCAAGTTTATCTGTATATCACATTTTGGCAACAAAGCAGTTAAGTTGCTAAACAAACAACATACGGTCACCAATTGAGAAACCGGTAGCAAATATTACATTTTGCCGACTGCCATCATCAAAATCATCAACAAACATCAAATATGTTGGTCAGTGTTTCATTTAATATGGTTGAAAAGCAAATCTAAACAACACTACAAGTGATGTCACACTTCAAGAAGCTTTGTAGCTGACAGCCATCTTGGTAGGTACCAAAACTCGCTGTCATGGCGATTGCTAACATGTTATTTTTGCTCAGTCTCTCTTTCTTCATACATTAAGCATAACAGAATAAATAACCCTGAACAGATCAATGATTCCCATTAGGCAGTTGATGGCGGATGCAGGCGCGGAGCTGTGGGGGGCCTGGGGGGGGCCGCTGCGCCCCCCGCCGGGCCGGATGGGGGCCCGGGTCTGGAGGTGCCAGGGAGGGAGAAATGGTTTCAAGTCGCTTAAATGTCTGATTATAGATGGAGAAAGTGCGCCCCTCGCCTGTTGAGAAGGGTGTATTTAATGCTAAATTTACCTTCCCCAATGGAGAACATACTAGTCAGTCCCAGTGACTGTTTCACTCGCGGTTTAGCCGAAATGCTTCCTGGGTAAAAAAAAAACAAAAAACGCGGCACTACTCCCGCTGACTTGTTCCGCTAGTGGGCAGGTAACAGTTGTAACACAGTTGACATTAATTTTAACAGCTTAAAAAAAAAAAAACATAGCAAAATCAAACATGAAACTCTGCATACAATTAAATGTGTCTGAAATGTACTGTGCTTCAAAATAAATAAACTGCTTAAGAGAAAACAGACCAGCGTTTAAAACAGAAACCAGGGGGAGGAGCTGTCGGTTGCTGGTTGCTACGGTAACCACCAACTGCCAAAAGCAGCGTAACAATAAAAGTCAGGAGAAAATAACTTCTTGGCTCAGCAAAAATCAGCTTGAAGAGTAAATTAACCAATTTGGACAAACCTTGAACTTTTTACATTTTAATGAAAGGAAAACAGAGGTGATGGTGTTTGGACCCAGTGGCTCCTGTGAGTCCTCCTCTGTTGACCTGGGACCGTTGGAGGTATATTTTAAACCTGTTATTACAGATCTAGGTTTTAAGGTGGACAGTGATTTTAAATTGGACAGCCCAATCAGAGCCGGGGTTAAGTCCAGCTTTTATCATTTAAGGCGAATGGCATCAGTGAAATCTTTTCTTTGCAGGCAGCATTTTGAAACATTTTGAAACAGTGATCCACGCTTTTATTTCGACTCAATTGGATCACTGTAACGCACTTTATGTGGGAGTCAGTCAGTCGCTGCAGCTAGTACAGAATGCTGAACTCGAAAGAGGGAACATGTGACCCCTGTCCTGACCTCACTTCACTGGCTGCCGGGATATTTTAGGATTCATTTTAAAATGTTTATGTTTGTTTTTAAATCGCTACATAACCTTTCCCCGGCTGACCTCTGACCTCTCTGAGCTTCTTCACCCCTATGTACCCCGTCGGTCTCTCAGGTCAGCAGATCAGCTGGAGATACCGAGATCCAGAAGGAAGCTCAGAGGGGACAGGAAGCTGAGAGGGGACAGGAAGCTGAAGGGGACAGGAAGCTGAGAGGGACAGGAAGCTCAGAGGGGACAGGAAGCTGAGAGGGGACAGAAGCTCAGAGGGGACAGGAGGCTGAGAGGGGACAGGAAGCTGAGAGGGGACAGGAAGCTGAGAGGGGACAGGAAGCTCAGAGGGGACAGGAAGCTCAGAGGGGACAGGAGGCTGAGAGGGACAGGAAGCTGAGAGGGGACAGGAAGCTGAGAGGGGACAGGAAGCTCAGAGGGGACAGGAAGCTCAGAGGGGACAGGAGGCTGAGAGGGGACAGGAAGCTGAGAGGGGACAGGAAGCTCAGAGGGGACAGGAAGCTCAGAGGGGACAGGAAGCTCAGAGGGGACAGGAAGCTCAGAGGGGACAGGAAGCTCAGAGAAGCTCAGAGGGACAGGAAGCTCAGAGGGGACAGGAGGCTGAGAGGGGACAGGAAGTTGAGAGGGGACAGGAAGCTCAGAGGGGACAGGAAGCTCAGAGGGACAGGAAGCTCAGAGGGACAGGAAGCTCAGAGGGGACAGGAAGCTGAGAGGGGACAGGAAGCTCAGAGGGACAGGAAGCTCAGAGGGGACAGGAAGCTGAGAGGGGACAGGAAGCTGAAAGGGGACAGGAAGTTGAGAGGGGACAGGAAGTTGAGAGGGGACAGGAAGTTGAGAGGGGACAGGAAGCTGAGAGGGGACAGGAAGTTGAGAGGGGACAGGAAGCTGAGAGGGGACAGGAAGCTGAGAGGGGACAGGAAGTTGAGAGGGGACAGGGCTTCTAAGTTATGGACCGACTTGCCTTTGCAGGTCAGAGACGCCCCTTCCTTCACTGTCCACTTTTAAAGTTCGTCTTAAAACCTATTTATTTTACTTGGCTTTTAAATCCAGCGGGATCTAGTCTTAAAGTGTATGTTTTGTTTTTAAACTGTGAGTTTTTATTTATTTTATTTTGTTTTGTTATGTTGTGTTTTAATGTACAGCACTTTGTATCAGCTGTGGTTGTTTTTAAAGTGCTTTATAAATAAAGTTGGTATGGTTTGGTAAACCTCACATCTGTAACAATGTTTTTAAATAAACCCCTGTTACAGATGGATGGGTGTTTTCTAAAGCGTCTCCACATAAGGAGCTAATAAAGTTGCTTTATTTAAAGTCAGAGTAAGTGCAGCTGCTTCGCTGTGCTGGAGGAGAAGAGCAAAGTTCAACAGCCTGCCGACAGTCACAGAGAAATACTGAGTGGAGAAATTAAAGGGTAGTGGCTAATTCCCCTTCTGCATTGTGTAAGAGCACTAATAGTCAGCAAGTGCTGCAGTTTAGTCCCCAAAATAACTGCTGCACGCCTCAAAGCAGAAGTAAAGCCTTCACATTTTCTTTCTCATTAACACTTAATTAATATGCATATCCAAAAGAAAGTAAAATAATCTACATTTGGAAGAAAACAGAGGCATCAGTCCAAGCGGTGTCAGTACACCAACCCAACAGCAGGTGGCAGTGTGATTCCCACGCTGCATGAATGCTGTTTGAGTTTATCCAGCCCCAAAGTTTGTTTGTTTTTTACCAACAGTTATAATGTTAGGGACTGTTAATACTCATCTGTGATCACGTCGATGCCTTGCTGGACCTCTTGTTTTCTAACTTCTTGCTTTCTCCTGACTTCTTGCGACACAACATAAGCCAACGCTCAACCGAGAAATGTCCTCATCGAGTCTGCTTGTTTTTCACCGACTGCGAGTCATTAGCCGCAGTAGTGCTTTCAGATGCCACCACAAAGCCGTCGTCACAGCAGCCTCCATCACCGGACAACTAGCCTGTGCATCGGTGAACGTGAGGACTGGACGCTGGCTTCATCTCGCTCTTAAATACTCGGAGGCGGTTCTGTTGGATGTCCTTTTCAGTTTCCCTCTTATTCTGATACACCTTCACACGTTATGTGGCTTTCTGTTCGTTGAGTCAACGTAATATTTATATTATGAATCTATATTTTCAGGCAGAAAGAAATTACAATTTTGAAAAAGATCTCTACAGTTGGACGCATGCTTGCTTTCACTTCTTATTACTCTGCTGACTTGTTGCGATGCGTAACCACAGCAAGGGGCAACGGAGTGGTTTACAACAGGGAAGAGGGGACTAACGTCGAGCAAAAGCTGAAATAAAGCCGCCACTGAAGCCACAAAATCCCAGAGCAGCTGAAAAGGAAGAACCATCTCTTCCACCCATCATAATGGGCAACGTGAGATCGTTAGCTAACAAGATGGATGAACCCTGACAAGAACTCGGCAAGAACGTAGGGAATTCAGTATAAGGTGCTGAGACAGAATCGCATCCCCTACTCCAGCGTCCCTCTGTAAGTTACCTGCCAACAGAGCTCAGCAGTGTTATTTTGGCCACTGTTTACATCCCACCCTCAGATAATGCACGTGATGTCATCTGTTGCTAAGCTACAGACACAGCATCTCAATGCATTTGTGGTGATATCTGGTGATTTTTATCATAACCCACTCTCTGCTACACTGGCAACGTTTCATCAGTTTGTGAGCTGATTTACCAGAGAGTTTGATTTATGATATTTATGAAATATCAAGGATTCATAGATCTCCAAAGCAAGATCTCCTCAGAGGAAATCTCTGCTCAGAATGTAAAGACCTTGTTCAGAGGCAATCTGCAACAAAAATAACTGGGGGAAAGAGTTCATAGGAAGCTGAAGGAGTCCTGCAGTTTTGTTTTGAGGCCACGGATTGGATCGCTCTTTGCCAGCCACACAGAGAGGACATTAATGCCTCCCTAATAACAAACACTAAATCATCAGTGGAGGAGAAAGAAAGAGTGAGACAGAGAGGAGTAAACAGGAGGTGCTCAAAGTCAGGAAAGGAGAGGTACGGGATGAAGCTGCAGGATAAACTACAGAGAACCAGACGGTCAGGGATGAAGGAGATCTTAGGTTTCGAGCAAACGAGCTGAAAACATTCCTCACCAAGTTCAGTTCAGGAACGAGCTGATCATCCTCCTCTTCCTCTCCCAGCCAAACAGACATCATACCCTCCTGCGACCCTCAGCTTTCCTGACAAACCTCAGATGTTTTATCTTCTGCCTCCTGATTTGTCTTCAACCGCATCAGGAGATGCTGCGGCTCCCTTTGTCCTGAAGTCCTGAAGGACCTTGTAAATGATCAT
This sequence comes from Poecilia picta, assembly GCA_033032245.1. Classification (NCBI taxonomy): domain Eukaryota; kingdom Metazoa; phylum Chordata; class Actinopteri; order Cyprinodontiformes; family Poeciliidae; genus Poecilia; species Poecilia picta. The sequence continues at coordinate 20,708,087 of CM065370.1, read as the reverse complement.
TTGTTGGATTACTCTGCATTTGAGTTCTTTCTTTACACCATAACTGAATTAATTTATCACACATCAAAATAAAAATAATATTCAATCATTGATGCAAAGTAAGTTGTAGGAGTATCAAAGACGCACTTCTTTGGAAATTCACAACTAAACCAGGAAACTACACAGCTCAAGTTATGCAGCTGAAATGTCAACTTTCTTCATACTCCACCCCTAAATAGATTTTAATCATTTCATTTGATCTTCTATAAACCAGACATTCATGGGTTTGGGTACATTTTGTCACACAGAAAGCAGAACTCAAAGACAACCAAATCAACACTCATATTGCTCCTCTTTGGTGTAGACATTAGCTTCTGCATCGGAAATGTCACAACCGACAGAGCAAATTATGACTATAACAGTGCTGATAGTGAAAGAGGCCTTTAGGCCTAAATGGATGCAGCCGAGTCTGAATTTGGTCCTATACGTACAATGAATTTAAAATTAAATCAAAGAGCGTGTTTATTAAAAGGCTAATGCTTTGTGTTGCAGCTAGCATTTAGCATTATGATAAAATTTTTATTTAGCAGTCAAAATCTCACCCAAGTCCTTTTTTAAATCTTTCCATCTGCATTAACTGTCTGTACAGCTGAGCCACATTTGTACCATTCTTGACTTGCAGGCTGATTAGCTGCCAGCCAGACTCTAGCTGTTAAATTCACTCTGGTTAGCTTTTAGCCTAAATTTGATTAGCTGTTAGCTTGACTGTGACTAGCTGCTAATCTAATTCAGATCAACAGTTTGGCTCCAATTAGAAATTAGCCTGAATGTGATTAGCTGTTAGCTTGACCTTTATTTACTGTAAACATCACTCTGATTAGCTGCTAGCCTGACTTTTATTATCAGTTAACCTGACTTAATCTGATTCTGATTAGCTGTTAGCTTGATTCTGATTTATGGTAAACTTCACTCTGGTTAATGTTTCTCTTAGGATTTGGCTGAAGAGTCTTTTAAAATATACTTTATTCAAATCCACTGGTATTGCTATCAATTGAAATACAAATAAATGCTTAATCTTAACTGTTAATCACTTAACTTAACTGTAAATCACATCGATACATGGAGCAACATGGGATTTAGTGTTTTCCAAGGATAATCAAACTACTGTTCCCAACCAAGCTACAGTTGCCAAGTTTACTTTTAGTAATGTTCTGATTGTTATGAGTTACTCCAAGTTTCGAAACAAAACCTCACAAAAACTGTTAAACCATAACTTAAAGGGTAAAAAGCAGAAGTGCACTGAGAAGTGCTCTTTTGAGAAAGTGGTGACCCGGTCCAATGTGGAGCTCCCATTTAGCAACTTATAGACAAATCAAATACTGAATTCATTCCTTAGCATGTCAACCATCTCCTGAGAAACCCTGTTGTAAATTTTAAAAGCAGTCAGGTAATGACAGAACGTAAAGATGCCAAATTAGCAAGAAAAAGGCAACAAAGATGCTTATACCATAACGGCTTGGTGAATCAAAAACAATTCAATCCTATTACATGCTAACCAGAAACCTGAGCTACTCATCAGCTCTTCAGCAGAAACTTTGCACTCTTGCAAATACACAACTCAAGTAACACCTTCAGTGATGCATCAGCACTCAGGTTGATAAACAAATTTCTGTGGTTGAATATTTTCTGACATCAGCATTATTGTAGCGTTGCTTGCCTCACACACATTGCCTCAATTCTGTTTTCACCAGTTCAGAACTGGAACGTGTTTGGTGGGAAAGCAACCTATTTGTTTTCTGCACATATCCATGCAATCAGTTTTTAAACAAACCCTGGACTTTTGCACAGAAAATGTCAAGAGTATATGAAGTAAACTCCTGAGCAACTTCAGAAAAAAGAACAAAACCCTGAGATCAGTATCAACAGGATGTGTGATTAGTGTGAAGCATATTCTTAAAAATACTTTGAGTTTTTTCTTACACGTATCGTGTTTCAGCTCTAACAGTTCTAGTTTCTTATTAAATGTCTTTTACTCTTGGCTCCTCGTCTTCTGTAACGATTTTGTTCCTCTTGAGGTTTTTAGACTTCCTATTGCTTTACTTAAATACCATACCACCCCCTGCGAGTGTCAGTAGCTGCATCACTCTGCAGCAGGCGCTGCAGCACACACAGCTCACCGGTGAGGCATTTTAATTTAATTTTTACCTGCATGACGTGATTCTTTCTTCCCAACCTGTATATGAATGAACAAAAACCTGCTTATTTTTTTATTTGCAGTATTTAGTATGCATATTTTTCCTCTTTCTTATTTGTGTTCGTAGAAAGTATTTTGCAATATTTTTATGCTATTATTTTTGTACTTTTTGTCAGGCACTCTTACAGACAGCTAAAAATGTTTTCTACTGTGCATATGGCAATAAAAGGTTGAACTTGAACACTTATGTGAAAACAAAACGGGATGACAGCTAAATATTCGTCCTGGTGTCATTAATAGGTCCTCAATTTTAAAAATGCATCCTGGAAATGAGGCTATATTATATCTTTATTTATTTGAAGAGACAAAATATGAAAACCAGGATAAAATTAAAAATAAAGCTAGTTATCATGCCAGTTTTACATAATTTGTTCGAATAGAGCGGGTGGAAAATACAAACTCATTTGATTTCCTGCTCCTCTCAGACTCATTTATGAGGATAATCTCTATTTATTTCAGTTAATTGTAGTCCAGACTCACGTTTTTTGTGTTTTTATCTGGTTTACGCTACTATAATAGCAACATAAATTGCAGTCTGATCTGTTTAACATTTTTTTTTACTAAATATCTTCTTGATATTCCGATGTGTGTTAACAGGAAGTCTTTAAGTTAAAATACAATACTGTATAAATTGCATTTCTTACTTTGTGGTGTGCCTGATATAAAAAACCTTGTTATGCTGTGAATAATTATTCAGAGGTTGTGGGTGAAGTGAGAGATGAAGAGGTAAGGAACCAGGAACTAATGAATTCTCCTCTCAGCTGCAGAGGATGTGCAGCCTGAGTAAAGCTGCAGATAAAGCATGCAGGAGAGGAATGCATCATGCATTTTATCCTGCCAGACATCTGCTGTCTGCTTTATCGCCGCTGGTTATTTTCACTTTTTAAGAAGGCACCTTCAGGGAAACTATAGAAAAATATCCAAACATTTAAAATAAAAAAAAAACAACAACTTGTGTTGAGTTGAATACAAAACCACGTCCGTAAGAAAAACTAACAAAAAAAAGTGTGTTACTTTTCTTCCTCTACCCAACCGCCTTTGTCTTTCAAATATAATGGTAAATAAACTGTGGCTTGTGGTTTTCGACCCCACAGAATGTGAGCAGCTTGCAAGGCATTGTTCGTTTCTACAGAAAATGAGCCTCGTGCAAAAGCTGAGACTAAAAAAATAGTCTCAGCATAGTCTCTATAGTTCGTAGAGATACTGATTAACCACAGGCGTTGAGTTTTAACTGAGCGAACATCACAGCTTATGTTTTGTCTTCACAGCGATTGGATCAGCCCTCTTCCTCACTCGGCCCAACCCAGATGAGCTCCTGATACCACAAATTAATTCATTTTTACTCTGTAAGTATCACTAAATTAATGAGCTTACAAAGAACAAAAACATTCAGTACATTTTTTTCATTTGTGGCGCATTTATAGCAACACACATTATTATTTTTATTATCATTTCTTAATTCTGACCCAAAGTTCTCGTTATTCATCGGGTTATTTTGGCAGATGCTGTTTCCTGTCCATGTTTTATTTGTGGAAAGTTCAGATCAGGCCAAAAGAGCCGCATGTGAAACACCAAGCTGAAGGCTAAAGATAATCTGAAATTAAGAACTGATAGCGTCTCTGAGGCTATTCCTGTGGTTTCTATGCCTTAACCATGTCTGTGTCTCGCTTTGTTTTGGTAACTGAAGCTATGGAATATATTTGGTAGCATTTATTTGAAGGGGTGTGCATAAGACTGTCCTAATACTGTGATAAATATGAAATAAAACCAGTTATGAAAAAGGCAGAGTCTTTATGATTGTTATGACAGTTGTCAGGAAGTGTCAACTGGAAAATAATGACACTTTTAATGCAAAGTTGACTCTTTTAATTGACTTTTAATGCAAGTTTTAGTACAACTTGGCTTTAAAAAGTAATTATTTATCCAGTGACACCAGTCACCAACATTCATGAAGCCTTCTTCATGTTCTTAACATGTGTTATGTCATGTTTATTACAGTGTTATATCAGTTCCCTCTGGGATTAATAAACTGTTTTTGAATTTCAATTTGTCATGTCAGTCTTATGCCCCTTTAATAAATAAAGAGTTACCACATGTCTTTGTTATACATGTGAGTTTTTTCCTGTCATTTCTACCAGCAAAGCAGGATTTTATGTTTCTGATCAGGTTTTGTAACTAAAGACCTTCTTACTGGTCATTGATGTTTTAAATTAAAACTAAAAACAGTTCAAGGACTTTTAAAACACATTTTAAAATGAACTTAAAAAGGAAAGTGACAGCAAAAGCATGAAGTGAGAAAAAACACCCATTTCTTTTACACTTCTGGGTGTCAGTTCAGTTATGAGGAAATTAATTAATCAAACAGCAACTTTGAGGTTGTCGAAGCAATTTGTGATTATTTTTATTTACTTTTTATCATTTTGTGCTGAATTGCCTCCAGAGTTCGTGATTAGTTACATTTACTCAATTACATTTATTTGAGTACGTTTTTTTGGGGAAAATGTACTTTCAGGAATATTTTTACTACGCTGTACTTTTACTTTTACTTGAGTAATTTTATTATGAAGTATTTCTGCTCTCACTTGAATAAAATTTCTGGATTTTCTTCCCACTAAATGAAAAACAAACATGTTTCAACCATAAATCCACCAGAAACAGACACACACCTACAGTTTTTGTTAAAGTTTCATATGTTTTATATTTAAAGAAAATGATCTGGAAACATTTCATTTAGCTGATTTTGTTATTTTTGATTACTTATATGAATTTTGTAATTTTGATCTTTAAAATATCAAAATTTCCACTTAACTTTATATTTTGATCCATCTGATTATGTAATTTTTTAAATATTAAATGACTGATAATTTGGTCAGTTACTTGAGTAAAGTTTTTACCAAATACTTGAGTAATTTCTTGGACGGCTACTTTTTACTCTTACTTCTGTAAAATTATATGTTGAAGTAGTACTACCTTTACTGGCGTACATTTTTTTGGATACTCTGTCCACGCCTGACTGTTCTTATTTCTAAATTAACTCAATAGTAGACACAGTCAGAGCAAAAAAAGAAAGTACACCCTCTTTCAGTTTTAGAGTTTAGAGCTACAGGGTGTAGCTCTACAGCAATGGATTCTGGGTACAGAAACATGTGACCTTGGTGATACAGAACTTTGACGTTTTTTATTGTATTATATATATAGTTTTTCAAATCAATTAATACCAAAACCATTCAAATTAAACCTGCTCTTAAAAGACTACAACCCTCTGGCATTCATTTAATTTTGACATTATTATTTACATGTTTTGAAATACCCCTAGATATTCTATTTATGTTTGTATCTTGTTCTCTGCTGTCCAAGTGTGAAAGTGAACCGCAGCAGCTGAAAATGTAACAAATGTTGGAATTTCGGTCCCCAATCCAATGGAGTCTGCTGGACTTTCAGGTGTAAAAACACCCTTAGCTCAGCAGAAGACAATGGATGTATTTTTACCACAACTGTAAATCTAAAACTTGTATGGACTGTATTCAAAAGTAATGAAAGATTTTGTTTTGGTCACATAATCTATTGCTTAAACTATGTGATCACTTCTCATGATTAATTACTTGTGTTTTTATTTCAGAGTTCTAGGAAATTCCAGGCAATCTCTTCCTTCCAAGATGAACGTGACCTGCCGTCCTCCAAACAACTCTTTGGCGTCAACCCAAACATGTTACGCACAAAACCTGACCTCAATGAACATTTTTAACGTCTCTTTCATTGGAATCGTGTCTGTCATCGGCATCTTGGAGAACCTTCTCATCCTGGCAGTAGTGGGCTTCCGTGTAAATCGCTCCATCATCAGCATCTGGATACTGAACCTGGCAGCGTCGGACCTCCTGGCCACATTTACCTTGCCCTTCTACACTCTCTACCATGCCCAGGGAACCAGCTGGATCCTGGGTTCGACCTTCTGCCGCATCTATTCCTCCGTCTTCTTCTTCAACATGTTTGTCAGCGCCTTCCTGCTGGCCGCCATTTCTCTGGACCGCTGCCTGGTGGTGGTGCGACCCGTTTGGGCTCAGAACTACCGAAGCATAGAGCTGGTCGGGAAGGTTTGTTGTGTGCTTTGGGCCTTAGCTGTACTCCTCACTATCCCTTTCTTTATGTTCCGTGACGTCATTCCCCTTGGAAAAGGCAAGTGTCTGTGCTACTACGATTACTCCCTGTATCTCCCAAGTGAAACCATTGACTTTGAAGCTATATGTAGGCAGCGCAAAGTGGGTTTGGTTTTCATGAAGCTCTTTTTTGCCTTCCTCATTCCTCTCACAGTCATCATTCTCAGCTACGTCGCTGTGAATTCCAGCTTAGCACAAAGAGGTTGTCGCAGACCTTTCCGATTTGTTCGACTCGTGATAGCCGTGGTGGTGACCTTTGTCCTCTGCTGGGCTCCGTACCATCTTTTCATTATCATAGAAGCGATGGCTCCCTCAGGCAGTTCTGCGCAGAAAGTGGCAACCAAGGTCCTTCCGATCTCAGCAACGATTGGCTTCCTCAACAGTGTCCTCAACCCCATCCTGTATGTCTTCAGCTGCCCCGACTTGTGTCGTAAAATCAAGCATTCCCTCGGAGCGGTCATGGAGAGCGTCCTTGCCGAGGATCTGGCCGAGTTGGCACGGCGTCGCAGCACCGTTCGCAGCTCCATCAGCAACTCTGAATATTCCATGAGGAAGAAATACTCAGTTTCTACAGCGAGTCCGAAAGACGGCGATTCAGGACAGGCGGAAAGTCTCAGCAACTCGGCTGACATCTGAAATGTGAATTTTTAAAGATGACAAGAAGAAACCACTCAATCTGGGCAACATACTGCACCTGATCTCAACATCTCTTTCAGAAAACAACGATCCATGACGGACTTGTCATCTTTCAGTCGTTAAGTTTCTTTCAACAAGCCAGACTTTTTTGGAACCTCTTAGATCTTAAACCAGCAAGGTCTCTCTTTAGACTGGCTGCTTTTTCACCCATCTTTCACTCAGTTTCTTGTGATTTTCCTCAGAAATGTTGACTATAATGCCTCTTAGCTATGAATCAAGGTGCTGAAACTCAAGGATTGGCCCTGTCATTTCAACAAATGACAGAGGACTTCAAAATGAACCAACAGGTATTCTATGTTTTATTACTCTAAGGGAGAGTTCAGACACCCTGCAGAGAAAAATTATTTTGGGCGCTTGTGTCTGCATTTTGTTCTTTAAGTCTCGACCAAGATCTCGTGACCATTGATGAGGATAGGAACGTAGATTGACCTGTAAACTTCACAACGCCACACCAATCCACCTATTTGTCTTCTGCTCTGTTCCCTTATATTCATTCTTGTATAATGATATGAAATATGTTAGTGACAAAAAAACAATACAAAAATACATTTTTGAGTGACTAATTGCTACTTGTGATGTTTGAAAACCTTTTAATCGTTATAGATATGTGGAGTTTCTTACTCATTCTTGTATAATATGAAATATGTTGGTGACAAAAAAACAATACGAAAATCCTTTTTTGAGTGACTAATTACTATTTGTGATGTTTGAAAACCTTTTAATCGTTATAGATGTGTGGACTTACTTAATTTTGTACATTTTATTGTTAAAAAAAGAAGAAAAAAATGTGTTACTTAATGGTTCCTCCAATGTTGTACAGGATGTACTTACATCTTTCATTATCATTGTACTGAAAAAAAACAAGCATTATGCCCATTTCCTCATTTTTTTTTGAATATTTATTATTCATGGTTTGCTAAGTCAAAACGACCATGTGGTTGTGTTTTTTTCTTTTTTTTAGTGTAGGTGTCACATTATAGATCTTATCAGCGGTTGCATGTGCTTATGCAATTGATTTATTTTCCAGGAAGTTTCTCTCAAATACATTGACTTTTTGTAATGCATAACTCAGAATCTGCTTGTAAATCTGCATCATTTTGTATTCATGTATGTTTTTTTATCATTAAAAAGAAAAATTATAAATATATGTTGTAAAAAAATAAAAAAGAGGAAAACAGCAATATGTTTCAATTAGAGATGATTCATTTTCTACATCAGTTTTATGGAAACGACCTTCATTCTGATGTTTTTCACTGTGGGAGGAAATCAGAGTACATGGAGAAAACAGACATTTCTGTGGAGCTGAAATTGATGCCGTCGTGTTGCTGCAAGGCGACACACCAAATAACAGCACAATATTTCTGTTTTTAAGTACAAATGGAAACCAAAACATTTTAACTTTAAAATAAATTGGGTAATGCAGCAGCAGAACAATATCAGCGAGTTCACCTCTTATGCCAGCAGATCTGCACCCTAAATAAATGTCTGGAAGGTACAAATTGAATCAAAAAATCCTTCCACAAATCTGTACTTTACAGGAGTATATTCATGTGTTCATTGGGAAACTGGAACAGCAGCAGTTTTCCACTAGATGGCGCCGTTGCTCTGATATTACACCTGCTCAGTCCTGTTTAGATTGTCACAAAGTTGTTAGGTCTGTTTTCATTCTCCCTCTGTTTGTACAGGTGACATCTGGTGCTCATCCTCATGTTTTTATGGCCTTTTTGTCCTCTTCTCAGGCAGGGTAGCGACCTCTGCAGCTCTAGCCGAGCGTCAGAGCAGAGGAAGATGTAAAACAGGGGATCCAGTAAAGTGTTGAGGCTGGTCAGGCCGTAGCACAGGCGGTAGACGTAGAAAATGGACTGCTCAAATGGACACGGCTCGTCAGTCCCCAACAGGGACACAAACCTGTATCCGCCTACCAGGTGGTAGGGTCCAAAGACTACAATAAAGTTGAAAGTTATCACGACCAGGATGCCAACGATTTTGTAGCGCTCATGGTTGGAGAGAGACGGAGATCGGCGTAGTGTCACCCCGATGTGAGCAGAGGTGTAGCTGGGGGGGGAGGAGAGGTTCAGATCAGGCATGAACCTGTTTGTTTAAATGCATAACACATACAGCTATGACAATGAAGAAAAATGTTGACTTTTAGAAATTTTCTGAGTTTGAAAAGTTGAAGACTATCAAAATTTGTGACTTAAAAATTTCCAAATCTTAGAAAATTTCTAAGACTAATATAAAAATTAGATTTTTTTTAACAGAGAAGTGACTCAGAAATGTACTTGTTTTTTTCTATAAATTTTCTGAGATTAATCAAAAAAATTTCTGAAGTTCTTCTAGCAAATTTTTAACTTATCAAGTCCAGAAATTTTCTTGTCTTTTCTAGAAAATGTTAATCTACAATGGCCTAGTACGCTGTCATACAAAACACCCAAATTTGTCCAGGTGCAGAGTGAAACAAACATAAACATTTATTCGTCATTCTTATATCATTTTGTTTATGTTCCTCATTACTATTGCTAATATGTGTATTTTCAAATATGGATTGCAATTTGCTGTTTTGACTGAATGGTATGAGCTTTTTATACACAGAAATTGTTAGAGAAAAAGAAACATTTCTTGTGGATCTATCTTAATATTAGTGTGAAATACTTGAGGTGCAAATAAAATCTTATATTATTTGCCTAAATGTCTATATATTTCAGTTTTGTCTAAACAAAGTAGAAGAAGTTTTCTGGGTTCTGTTTGCTGAGATTGAGCGGCTCTCTAAGTAGCGGTTAGCATAACCGAGCAGTTAGCTTTACTATAAGTAGCTCTATTGTCCCTCATTGCTTAACAGTTAGATTGTCTCTGCATAGCTCTGTGTATGATTGTTTAGTAATAATTAGCTTAAAAGGAAGTTTCTGTTAGTTATTAAACTTTAAGCAGGTCTTAGCTTGTTTCGGCAGAGCTTGAATAGCTGTTAGCTTGTCGTCAATGAGCTAGCTGCGCGACAACAGAGTAGCGGTTAGCTTGACTCTGGGTCGATTTTGGCTTAGTTTGAATAGCAGTTTACTTTACTCTGAATAGCCATTGGCTTCGCTGCGTGAAGATTAGAAAATAGTGTACTTGTGGATGAACGTAGCTTTTAATTTCCTTTTTTTATGTAGCTACTGAAGGACACTAACGGCCAGATGTGGCCTGCAAGCCATAAATTTACTTTACAATGTGACTGCTGCTGTCTGCTGCAGGTAAGATCATAACTATTTCACACAGTCCCAGTTTGAAAAAACAAACTTAAGCATCAGATTAGGACTGGGAAATAAATCTATTATCAAGTAATCACATATTTGGTTTGAAAAGATTTAATCTTTTTGTGTTTCGGTTTGATGTCAGCTCACCTCGGGCTATCAATTCACTGAGAAGTGTGTTTAAAAGCTTTTATTTACAGTATTTAAAACTCATAATTCAACTCACTATTTTTATTTATTTAAAACTCATAATTCAACTCACTATGATGGAATATTAGGGCCAGGGCAGGATAAGATTTATTTCTTTTAATTACAAAAATAAAGTCATAATATACAGTATATACAGTATATATATATATAATCTACCAGTGGAACTAGCACTTTTTATCAATATTAAACAATTATTGACTTAAGTTCTTACATCTTGCTAAAAAGTTATTTATTTGTTTAGGCTTATTGAAGTGCACTGAGATATTTGCTATGACAGAGGATTAGGATCATACAAAAAAGAAAAAGATGGTAAAATTAAATGAATAAAATTGTGTGGTGATAATCTTATGAGAATAAAATCATAGCATGATTTTATACTCCTATGAAGTCACACTTTATAGTAGTAACTCTATACTACTATAAAATCATACTTTATGACTTTACAGAGGTTAAAGTCATTAAAGTCATAGTAGTGGCAGCTTGAAGTGACCCAATTCCAATTCTGTGACTTGAATCTGATCTTTTCCCGACAGTCTGAACAACACGTGAGATTTTTTTCAAATGCGACCCAGGCCACCTGGATATCCGATATGTTTCCGATCTTTTCAAATGTGAAATGAATCTGCTCGTCCGGGTCGCATTCATTCGACCCGAACGTCAGTGATACTCGACAAACGTCACTATCTTGCGTCCTGATGTGTGTAAGCGGGAAGAAAAACAACACTGTTAGCATCCATGTTTACTCCTGCAAAAACTGAGCCCTTCTTCTCTATGGCGGTTTGTGAAACACTGAACACGCTCTGCGATGTTATTGCAAGTTTAAAGTCCGTCTTTAAACCCATTTATTTTAATGGCTTTTAAAACCAGCGGGATCTAGTTTTAAATTGTATGTTTTGTTTTTAAACTGAGATTTTATTCTTTTTATTTACATTGTTATGCTGTGTTTTAATGTACAGCACTTTGTATCAGCTGTGGTTGTTTTTAAAGTGCTTTATAAATAAAGTTGGTATGGTATGGTATTGCGCCCTCTACTGCGCATGTGGGACACTTTCAGGTCTTTTGCAGTTCACACTGGAGATCACATACAAGCCGCATATATTTGGACGTGTGAACGTTTGACCACGGCAAATCGGGATTGGGTCACTTCAGGCTGCAGTGTGAACGTAGCCATAAGAACCATAACTAGAAGTACCAACTTACCCCAGAATGGTACATGGCAGCAGAAAGCCCAGAAGCACAGTGATGATCTTAAAGTGAGCGTATCTGGGGCTGACCGGGTACTTCTCCAGACACAGCCGCCGCTCAGAGTCAAACACGGACGGCAGCAACCCGCTCAGACAGAACAGGAAGGTGAGGATCCACACGGCCACTCCCAGCACCGCCGCCACCTTCACCGTCCGCACCCTGCGGCTGCTCAGCGGGTACACGATGGCCAGGCAGCGGTCCATGGCGATCAGACACAGGAACATGACGCTGGCGTAGACGTTGACGTAAAACACGTATCCGACCAGCTCGCAGGTGAGCCGGCCGTAGGGCCAGCGGTGGGCGCCCTGCAGGTAGAGGATCCACAGGGGCAAGGTGAGCAGCTGGAGGAGGTCCGACAGCAGCAGGTTGAGGATGTAAACGAGCTGGCAGCCCCCGCCACCCGAGCGACCCAGGTGGTACAAGCCCCAGAGAGACAGCAGGTTGCTGGGCAGGCCCAAGGAGAAGATGACACCGTAGACACAGGTCAGGGCAAAGACGTCCGTGTCCAGAGGGAGGCTGCAGGTGTCATTGGACATGTCTCTGCTGGTTAAGGTCCAGACATGGGACGCTGGAGACGACGACGACGCACCCACTCACTCACTCACTCACTCACTCACTTCACTCACTCACTCACTCACTCACTCACTCACTCACGGCAGAAGGCTGATTAATGCATTCATGTTGAAATGTTCATAAATCCACCCAGCAGAGGAAAAAAAACATCTTCAAAAAGCCTCCTGGATCCATCCATGAACATAAAAACCTGCAAAGAGGACAGTGTGAGCACTACACTGCAAAAACACAACATATCATCATTCTTTTGGCTGGTTTCTAGTGTAAATACACTTAAACTAGGACAATAACGTACAGGTAATATTTCCATAAGAAATAGGAGCTTGTTTTCAGTCAGTAATTGTTTCATATTATTGACTCATATAAGCAGATTTATACACTTATTGTCAAATAAGTGTGTAAATACTTAAAATAAGACACTTAAAATAAGACAACATTAACTAAAAGGTAATGTAATATTTTAATATTGATGAAAAAGTACCAACTCCATATTTCTGCACTTATAACCAGCATTTGCCAAACTACCTATTCTGCAAAAGCATAAATCTTACAAAGTATTTTTTTTGTTTTTAGTGCTAGCATCTTAGTACACTTGAAATAAAACAAAATTAACTTACATGTAACTTTTCAGCATGATATATAAGTTTATTTTCAGCCAATAATTGTTTAATATTGCTGAAAAATTCCTAGTACTACTACTTTTTTTAATCAATATTGAACAATTACAGACCTAAAACAAGCTCCTACATCTTACTGAAAAGTTACTTGTAAATTGATTTTTTCCTATTTTAAGTGTAAAAAGATTTTGGCACTATAAGCTAGACTGTTGTGTTTTTACAGTGCAGACAGTTTGACACAACCACACAAATAAGTGTATAAATCTTCCAGTGGAATTTGTACTTCTTCATCAATATTCAAGCATTATTTGTATATTAGTTTCATCCCATTTTAAGTGTATTTACGCTGGAAACTAGACAAAAAATGGTAGAAAATTGTTTTTGTTTTGCAGTGTAGATAGTTTGATACTTGCAGGTGCATAAAAATAAATAAATATCAATAGTTCCCACTCACCTCCCACAGCTCCGTGTCAGAGTCTGAGTCCTGCACTCTGCAGATGGGTGACCTGAGCCGGAGAAAGGCTGGGAACATGGTGTCTCGCCGGGACCTTGTCTATTCTGTGATCGCTTCCTCCAGAGGAAGCTCACGTCTTCAGATTTAAAGGCAACATCCTGAGGCAGGAGAACGCCTTTCTGCCACAGAACAAAAACATACGCTTGCTCTATTTTTCTCTGCCACCCTGTAGTCACAATCACCAAAGGTGGACCGCCGAGACATCCTGACCTCACTGCAAAAGCACAAAATCTTACCAAGCGTTTTTGGCGTAGCTTCTAGTACAAATATCTTAATATGCATACTTGAAATGAGACAAAAATAAAAAATAAGTTCTGTTTTATAGTCTCTTGTTGCTTTAAATCCAAATGTGCTGCTGCTGGCCACGCCCCCAAACTCAGTGATTACACTTGGATGTGAGCGTATCTGCGGGAGTGGAAACTCAGATGTACAATTATACAACCGTATAACCATCTTTGAAAAGCAGAAGTGGAGCTTCCCGCGCAATCAATAAGAATGCAGCAAGTGGTTTCTGGATGATAAGTCAACAACAAAACACTTTCACTTTTCCAGCAGCCATTGTACTGTAAAACCAGGTGACCAAACATGTTGGAGCTCAGCTGGGGTTGCTAGGTAACGGCACGGTGCCTGTTGATTGTGACAATTTTGATTCATTTTCCAGACATCAAAACACATTAACTTATTGCCAATAAATCGCTGGGTGCTTCTTTGTAGCGCCGATGCTGCTTTTAGAAGCAGCTGAGACTCAAATGGACGTACAAAATATGCAAAATGTGAATTGTGTGTGATAAGGTCCCAATTTTTTTTTAACTTAAAACAAGCTCTAATTTCTTGCAGAAAAGTTACTTGAAATTAATTATGTTTAATTCTAAGTATGTGAAGATATTTTAGTGCAAATATCTTCACATATAGTGAAGATAGTTTCTATTTGCTATAGAAACTAGACAAAAATACTTGGTAAGATTTTGTGTTTGCAGTGATATTTCATAATAAAATTACTCAAGTAAAATAAAAAGTATAAATAAAGTAAAAAATCTCCTAAAACCTATTCAGGTAAATGTAAGTAGCTACTGCCCAACTTTGAATGGTGAAACGTAGAAAAATGAAAGCTGTGGTGTGTTTGTGTAAAAGTCAAACCTCAGAAATAGATTAAATTTCAGCATCCTTCAGAACAAAGTAGTAATTATTAATCTTTTTAACCCAAAAACAGAGTTTTATAGACATCGGGTGAGCTAAATTTCTGTCCTGAGTATTTTTTCTCACCAAAAGGAGGAAAAACCTCCCAGACAATTGAAATTGTTTGTGTGGAGAATGGATTTATTGAGACAATAAGTGTGTGGCTGTATTTTTACCACGCAGTTTCAAAGGGAGCAGGGCCATTCAGATTGCTTCCTTCTAAATGTCACAGATCTCTGATTTATTGAACAACCCCAGTTGGTACCCAGGGAGCCGAAGGTCCTGTGAGACTTTTCGACCCGTCTCTGTTCCCCGGTGCGAACCTCGGTCAGCCTGCAGTCGGACATAAACACGATTAAACAGGAAGCCACCTGAATGTGACCTCTTCCTCGAGTCCAACCCGGTGCGGCGACAGCGAGACAAACCGTTTCTAGTCGTTTATTTAAATATGGGAGGTACTTCTGCCAAAATTGATTTTGTTTAAAATCTTCTGTTATCCTGAGAATGAATGTTTTATCTTTGTTCTTGGACTTCCAATTAGACTTTTGTATAACTCTATTATTGTATTTACTCCATTTTTATTGTATTTTTTCTACAGTTGCTGCCACGTTGTACTATATTTATAATTAATTCATATAGATAGCGTTTGAGTCTGTCTGTCCCTTCATAAACTGTACGAACTTGAGCGTTGTAAACAAATTCATCACTAATTATCGTCTCCTGACCTGATCTGACTTTAAAATTAGATGCGTTCTTATCTAAAAGCTGTTCAAACTGTGGTCAGAAAGCTGAGTTTTGCCTGAATTAGGAGCAAACAGTCTAATTTCCTGGAATATTAGGGATAACAATGGATCTCAATAACTTGTTTATAATTGGCCATGTCCAGTTTTTAAACACCAGAAAGACTAATCATGGCACGGGAACATATAAGACACAAAGGTTTCCTGTTATTCTCAGGATTTATTTAAAACAACTAAAGATAATTTTGTTTTAGCTGAGAAAGTAAGAAGAATCAACAGAAGGAACTATTAATAATTACAATGATTGATAATCAAACTTACCACACAATGATTAAATAAGTAAACAAAAAAACCCAAGCACAATAAGATTTACAATTTATTTTCTATATTTACACTTAAGAGGTGAATAGTTCAATGATGAGCAAATGGACATTCAAAACACAATTTAATTAAATTTACTGTCCCCTCAGGAATGTAATGAGATGTTATGACTTAATGTTGAGCTCAAAGTTTTCATCTAAATCTAAAGATGGTAAAGACAAAATCTGGACTCGCCTTAATAGATTTCTCCACATGTGTGGCTGTCACAGTAACATCTCTTGTCTGAATTTAAAAAATCTCTGGACTAGTCGCTGTTTTAGTCGAAATAAAGTCACATCATTGATGCTTTGGAGTTTTTTTTAATTTGGATTCAAAATCAGACACTGCTGCTAACAAGCTAAAAGTGGACTTAGTTGTTTGTTTAGCCCTTTTTTGCTAACAGCACTATTAGCATAACCTAAATTAATTTTTCCAAATAACTTTACTTGGCTGTTTTGTAAACTTTCATTTGATTTAAGTTTGACATCTGTGCTGAAGTTTTGATTGTCGACTGCTAAGAATTCTCCAAGTAGCAAGAAATTTATATTTGTGCTCTTATTATGAAATAGTTGAAGACTGTTGAGGCAGCAGTTCCATTTCCTGTCCTCATGTCCTCCACCTGTGATGAATGGGTAAAATCAGGAGCAGCAATACTCAACTATGAGTCTGATCTATGAGTGAAAAGTCTCTTCTAATAACAAATGTGACTCTTTTGAAGATAATATACTAAGTTATAACACGTTGTTTCATAGATATAAGGTGGATATTATTAGATATGCTTGAATTTAGCGGTTTAGCATTAGCTTCTTCTATGTACTATGTTGATATGCTTTAGCACTAGAAATGCTAATGTCTATGATTAGTGCAACTAACTTTTTAGTTAATTATTATAGTGGCATACATCTGGAATAAATTGAGAAAATTTATCTTTTAGAGATTAAAATGAGATGACAAAATGTGATGTAGCATGGTGCTAAAACATTATACCAAGCAGAAGGAATAGGGTGTATTAAAAACTTAAGCAATATTAGCCATGGGCTGGTTAGGTCGTGCTGATAAATCAATCAGAAGCAAACTTGGTCTAAGACAAAAATACATTTTACATCCAATAAAATAGGTTCTATTGTTATTCCTGAACCACATTTTCAAAAATACCAACAGTTTCTTCATCTAGACACAATTCTGTCATAACAGTGTCGACTTTCACATTCAGTACTTGAAACACATAATTGTTCACAACACAAAAGTCCAATACACAACAGGTTCACATTCAAGGTTTGATAAACATGGAATATTTACGACTTGCTGAATAAAAATATTAACTTGGAAAAAAGTGGTGGAAATATGTTTGGATATTGCAGTGCAGGGAAATGTTTGTCTCTCCCAGTTCTTGTGGTTGAATGCGTCTTTGATGAATTACTCTGGTTTGATCTTCTTGCTGGACCTCTTACAGCAGAGTAACCTACAGACAAAGATGAAACCCCATATGGAGGTTCCAGTTATGGCCAATACAAAGACTGTTACATCCAGGCAGAAGTAGGAATACCAAGGCAGGCTGAAACCTGCGGACTGCAGGTGGGCGGCTCCTTTGTTCCTGATGACGTACTCTATCCAGAAGATGGCTGTGTCCATTGGAGACATTGGTCGGTCATGGTGCAGCTGAGAGAGACGTTGAATGTTTTCATGATAAGATGGATTCTCCAAGATGTCCTTTAGAGCCTCCAGGAAATTGTCTTTGGTCAGTGATCGGACCTCCACCACCCTAGCTGCTCCACGAACTTTCAGTCGGAGTAAGTTGTCAAACTGATCAAATAGGAGGGGCAAACCCAGAACAGGAACGCCATGATAGATGGCCTCATACATGCCATTGGTCCCTCCATGGGCTATGAAGACTTTAGTCTTAGGATGTCCCAGGAGATCATTCTGGGGAAGCCATTTCACCAGCTTGGTGTTTTTTTCCCAAAGTTGAAGGTTTGTCACCGTCAAACCGCCAAATCACTTTCTGAGGGAGCTCAGCAAAAGCAGCAGCAATGGCTTCTGTGATTCCATGAGGGAGAGCTGACACCACTGTTCCCAGTGACATGACCACCACCCCATGTTCCTCAGAGCTCTGCATGAAAGCCTCCAACTCATCAGGCAGAGGTTGGGCTTCCTTGCACTGAAACCCCCCTACGTACACCATATTGGGCATGGTGGGTCTGGGGAAGTCAAAGATAAAATCTCCCCTACAAAGCCAGATATCTGCTGACAGCACCATAGACACCAAATCCGTCCCAGGAGGGAAGTATTTCTGGAAGAGATCTGAATATGTTGGGTTAATGACAACGTACAACTCATAAAGATTGTAGAGATAATGCAACATATTCTTTGACCTCTCTAGAAAATCCATTTGATCATGAAGTTCACTTCCTGATACAGGGACATAGGAGACAGGAGATGGAGCTATGGATTGATGACTCTCTCCATTGTTAATCCAGCGGACATTAAAGACCATTGGCAGCTTGAGGTAACCACCCAGAATAACCCCCATAGGGAATGCAGGGTCTGTCAACATGAGGTCAAACTTGGTGTCCTTTAACTTCTTCATTAACACTTCATCCTCTAAAATTATATTAGACAATTGTGCCAAACTCTTATGATTGTGTTTTAACAGTCGTGTAAGCAAATTGTGTTGACAAAATGAGCGTATAAAAGTAGGATGACCACGGCAATCCATGACTTCCAGGAGCATTTTCACAAAAAAGTTCCTGTCTACCTCATCGGAGAGTGTTGGAATATGAATGGAGGTAAAAATGGAAGAGTTATCGGTGATGAACCAGCTTTTGGCAGAGTGCAAAACTGTGATTTTGTGACCCCTGGAGTGAAGCTCTTCCAGGATAACCTTCATGTTGATCCAGTGGCTGCCATCAACAGGCAATACCAGGATCTTACTGCCTTTACAGTAAGAGGATCTGAGCACCAGACAGCAGAGGACTGCCAGGAATACAGAGACCGCCTTGGACATTTTCTGCAAAGGAAGAACCAAAATGTTTTTTTATGCCAAGCAGATGAAATTTCAAAAAAGGGGATGACTTATAAAGTTTTTTTTTACTTCAGATGGAAAAGGTAAGAACAACCATTTAACCCTCTTGTGGTCTAAGCATGACGCCCAGGAGGAGTGCGGCTGATGTCACCGTCAGACAGTGGTTAAGTGTCGTCCCATCAGACAATCAGTTCCAGAAACAACACACAACGTAAAACCTTATAAAAGTGTATGCGGGGTCAGTGCAACCTTGATGCACACATAATGAAAAGCTCATGGGTCCAGTGGACCATGTCTCATAAGACCGCAGGAGGGTTAAGAGCCAACCATTTTATCTAAAACTCTGCAGAGTGCACTAAGCCTTTTGTGTTTTAAAATTCAAGAGTTTCCACTCCATATTTTCTTCCGTCTTGTACTTTGAATCAACGAAAGCAAGGTATTTGTCAAGCTTTCTCTCATTTTTCTGACAAGTTTAACAATGGTTTTATATTTAATTATATTTGGTCTCATCAGACCAAATGATATGACTCCAAAAATTAAGGTGCCTGCCCCATTTTGCAACTTGCAAAATGTCTGTCTTTTTATCTTGCTTTTAGAGTAATGACCTCTATTATACTAAAATTGGATGACGTATCAATTATGCATTTATCAGCATGTAAAAAATGGCAGAATCCAAACATTTAATTCACTCAGATCAACTCGGAAAGCAGTTAGAAAATGAACAGAATGGAGTTGTGTTTTTCATAACGATGTAAACTGAAAAATCAAACCTGAATCTTGATGAATCCAATTCCAGATGCTTTGAGCTGTTTGTCGTCAAGAAGCAGGACTGTATTTGACACTCACCTCACGTTTGAACAAGCGAGTCTGAGCTTTCGGGACAAAGTCCAGTATGTGTACTAAAGGCAAGTTACAAAGATTTATTGCTTGTCATGAAAGGTTGTTTGGTTTAATTATGCACAGCATATCTGTATCTCTAGTCAATAGCTTGACTGCGGAAAGTGTGGTTAGATTTCCTTTTTTTCACACTATCTCTAAAAGACAGCAAAATTTTTTATTTTATTTTACTTAACAAAATTAAAGTGAGTCAATATACCTTTTTCCTTGACATGTTCGCTTTGTAAGAACAAAATGTTTGATCCAGTCAGCAGTCAGGGAATGACAGAAAGACAATAAGTAGAGAAGCTGCAAAGATGGATTTGATGTGAGGCAAAAAAAATTTCAGGCTGCTTTTCAGCAAGTAGGTCTTGCATTTAAATCTCTGCCATCAACATCCATCCATTTCCATTACTCCTTTGTCCCTAGTGGGGTCAGGAGGGTACAGGTGCCGATCTCCAGCGAACGTTTTGGGCGAGAGGTGGGGTCACCCTGGGCAGGTTGCCAGTCCATCGCAGCAGCCATGAACATATCTTTCTTTGTTTCCCTGTATGATTGTATACAATTGTGCAGGAGACTCATATTAAACAGTATTTAACTTTCCTTTGCTTCGAGACTATACAAAATAAAATCAGTAGACTTGAACAATCATTGTCAGTTGGGAAAACCACAGGCCAATCATGTATTACTACAAAGTAAAACCATGCAGCAGCAGAACCTTTTTCAGGAGAACGTGCAATAAAAACAGATCCCGAGAGCACAAGATAGTTTTCCTAGGCCTTTCTACTCTTACAAGATCATTATACACTTTTTTTGCAACTCAGATGACAAACATTTTTGAACCTGTACTTCGCTGAGCGAAAAGGCAGTTTTCCAAGTCTCATTGAATGGCAAGAAACTCCTAAACAACTACACTCTCAAAGTTATGTGGGTGAAAGAATTGGCACTCTCAAAAAAGGATTAAAGCCAACATTTTTATAAGTTGTGTACAGAAAATGTCATACAAGTTGCAGAGAGGAGCGATCAACTACACAGAGAAATAACATTTGATGAAAGTAACACCCCTTACTCTAAAAAGTCAAAAATTCCCAGAAGTGTGATGTTTTTCCAAAGACCTTTTCCAATCATCTTTGCTTGTCAGTCTTCCTTCATAAACATTAATTCTACCATCTTCTAATGTATTAATGCTGTATTTTACTGAGAAACATGTCTGTTGCAAAATCACTTTTGTTTTCTAAATTTAATATGTCCAGAAATAACATTTTAATGTAGGTCAGAAGCTAGTTAACAGTTGTATGGTATTTACATTGAATATGAGGCAGAAATGTTGGTATATTGCACAGCTTGTTGTTGTTGGTTAAGCTAGATCCAGAACACTGTAGCAAAACTGTATATTTATAAAAACGGAAGTCATTTTTTGACTAATTACTCTGGTTTGATCTTCTTGCTGGACCTCTTACAGCAGAGTAACCTACAGATAAAGATGAAACCCCATGATGGAGGTTCCAGTTATGGCCAATACAAAGACTGTTACATCCAGGCAGAAGTAGGAATACCAAGGCAGGCTGAAACCTGCGGACTGCAGGTGGGCGGCTCCTTTGTTCCTGATGACATACTCTATCCAGAAGATGGCTGTGTCCATTGGAGACATTGGTAGGTCACGGTGTAGCTTAGAGAGACGTTGGATGTTTTCATGGTAAGATGGATTCTCCAAGATGTCCTTTAAGCCTCCAGGAAATTGTCTTTGGTCAGTGATCGGACCTCCACCACCCTAGCTGCACCACGAACTTTCAGTCGGAGTAAGTTGTCAAACTGATCAAATAGGAGGGGCAAACCCAGAACAGGAACACCATGATAGATGGCCTCATACATGCCATTGGTTCCTCCATGGGCTATGAAGACTTTAGTCTTAGGATGTCCCAGGAGATCATTCTGGGGAAGCCATTTCACCAGCTTGGTGTTTTTTCCCAAAGTTGAAGGTTTGTCACCGTCAAACCGCCAAATCACTTTCTGAGGGAGCTCAGCAAAAGCAGCAGCAATGGCTTCTGTGATTCCATGAGGGAGAGCTGACACCCCCTGTTCCCAGTGACATGATCACCACCCCGTGTTCCCCAGAGCTCTGCATGAAAGCCTCCAAGTCATCAGGCAGAGGTTGGGCCTCCTTGCACTGAAACCCCCCTACGTACACCATATTGGGCATGGTGGGCCTGGGAAACTCAAAGATAAAATCTCCCCTACAAAGCCAGATATCAGCTGAGAGCTGCAAAGACACCAAATCAGTCCCAGGAGGGAAGTATTTCTGGAAGAGATCTGAATATGTTGGGTTAATTACAATGTACAACTCATAAAGATTGTAGAAATAATGCAACATATTCTTAGTCCTCTCTAGAAAATCCATCCGATCATGAAGTTCACTTCCTGATACAGGGACATAGGAGACAGGAGATGGAGCTAAAAATTGATGACTCTCTCCATTGTTAATCCAACGGACATTATAGACCATCGGCAGCTTGAGGTAACCACCCAGAATAACCCCCATTGGAAATGCAGGGTCTGTCAACATGAGATCAAACTTGGTGTCCTTTAACTTCTTCATTAACACTTCATCCTCTAAAATGTCATTGGTCAATTTCACCAGACGGTTATGGCTGTCTTTTAGCAGAAATGTAATCAAATTGTTTTGACAAAATGAGTGCATAAAAGTAGGATGGCCACGACAATCCATTACGTCCTGCAACATATTAACGAAGAAGTTCCTGTCTATGTCATCCAAGAATGCTGGAATATGAATCGAGGTGTAAATGGAATTGTTTGTGGGGATGAACCAGCTGTTGGCAGAATGCAAAACAGTGATTTTGTGACCCCTGGAATGAAGCTCTTCTAGGATAACCTTCATGTTGATCCAGTGGCTGCCATCGTGAGGCAGCACTAGGATCTTACTGCCTTTACAGGACGAAGGTCTGAGCACCAGACAGCAGAGGATTGTCAGGAATACAGAGACCGCCTTGGACATTTTCTGTAAAAAAAATAAATAAAAGGTTTAGTTCAATCCCATGCAGATTATCTTTTTGTAACATGGAATGACTTAGCAAGTTTATTTACTTAAGATTGAAAAGGTAAGAACAATCACTCTAAGTGCCCTTTGCTAGAGCATGTTGAGTTACAGTAACATTCCATGCAATGTGAAAAAAGGCATGTAATAGCTAAAAATAGCTAAAAGGCTAAAGCTAGTTAAAAGAGTAATGCTAGCATGTAGGCTACAAATAGCATGTTGAATTACAGTAACATATTCCCTGCAATTTGAAAAAATCCATGTAAGCTGAAACTAGCTGTGGAACCCAAATCACAGTTTATATTGTTATTCTCAACTCTGCCACAGGAGGGAGTTGGTTCTATTGTGCTGGTGTTAGAACAGCAGTAGAAGTAGCATAGGGTATAGCCATTGTTCACTTAAAGGTAGCATAATATGATGGTCTGCACACAGAGTTAAGTACACTTTACTTCAGCAAACAGGGGCGGGGATGGACCGCTGTCAGCCTCATACCTTATTTGGAAATAGGACCATTGCACTCCGGAAGTGCAGGGGGCGCTATTTCCTGTATTATCCGTGGCCTCCCGTTTTTATTTTCTTTTGAAATATGTGATATATTTAATTTCAGATGCCGAAATTAATAGTAAATAAAGACGTTGTAGTATTCTGATTTAGTAACGTGATTATATTAGTTGTGTTACCACCACCAGGCCACTAGAGGCAGTAGCAAGCTTGAAAAGATGCCACTGAGGAGCAGATTTAGAAGTACACCGAAAGCTACAGAATTTGTTAAAAAACTGTGAGCTACTCTGAAGTACATAAAAGATTGAAGTTCAAATACATTCTGAGAGTGAAGCTCCTTCCTAAAGGTGAAGATATATCACATATTTAAAAAAAAAATAAAAACGGGAGGCCACGGATAATACAGGAAATAGCGCCCCCTGCACTTCCGGAGTGCAATTATTTCCAAATAAGGTAATGAGGCTGACAGTGATCCGTCCCCGCCCCTTTCTGTTTGCTGCAGCGAGGACCTTCTCCACAGGAAGAGGGGCAAACAGGAGAGGGCAAGGAAGAGGGGCAAACAGGAAGAGTGGGAAACACGGAAGAGTGGCACTTCCGCTCGCACGTGCAGGAGTCACGTGGGAAAAGAGGGGTAATAAAACAATGCGAAACATTGCCTGCAAACAAATGTCGATATCTCAGGCACCATAAAAGGTATGAATTTCATTCAACCACCGATTTTATCAGAAGGAATAGGGGAACATTTCTGTCCTATTCATTTATTTCAAAAATACTAAAGGCACAAAATTGTGTCAAATGTGGTCAATTTGAAGAAGGAAGAAAATCGCCTCAACTTGGTCCCGAACTGTCCCCTCTATCTCGGAAACTATCAGGGCTGTCGACTTGATTCTTTCACCGTAGGAATCCGGAAGGATCAGTGACAAACCATGCCAAGTTTCATGCATGTGCCTTTTTCTGTCTTAGAGCTGTGACGATGTAAAAATGTGCCTCTTTTTGTAGACGTTGGAAAAACAGGCGGACGTGAGAAAATGAGATTTGCAAGTTGGGAACAAACAAGTTTCATGGCAAAACTATAATAGGTATGAACAAAACTAATACATCGTGAGTGTCGGGAAGCTTTGAACTCAGATTGGTACAAACATTTGTTTTCTACGTTGCGTAGTTTAGGAGATATGAAGTTACACAAACATGTCTGAAGGCAGCTTCGTCTTGCCGTCTTTTTTTTCTCCCTCACAATGTTTTATCCTAGAGAAACAGGAAAACAACACAAATTAACAATATGGAGTTATTCTCTTGATAATAAGGTAAGCTGAAAAAAAAAACCTGAATCTTGATGAGTCCAGTTCCAGATGTTTGCCTTGAGCTGCCCGTCGTCAGGAAGAGAGATTGTATTTGACACTTGCTTCACGTTTCAACCAGCAAGTCTGAGCTTGAGGGACAAAGTCCAATATGTGTACAAAAGGTAAGCTACAAAGATTTTATTGCTTCTGCTGACATGGTGTTTATTTTAATTACGTAGCCTACCTGTATGCATTTACTGACATTTTCACTGCTCTCTGTTCTCATATGTCCATTTTAAAACATTACTGATACAGAAGGGACAGTATTACACACTGTAATTTTTTGAATTAATTTATGTTCCTGGGATGAGAACAAGAAAGGCCTTCAGAATACCTCTTGAAGAATCAAGTAATCAAATAAATAAAAAAATCAATCAAATTTTATTTGTATAGCACATTTCAGCAGCACGGCATTTCAAAATGCTTTACACAATTTAAAATAAACATAGACAGAGATTTTGATTAAAAGTAAGAATATAAAGACATTTAAAAACATTGATCAAAGTGCTTTACACATTTTAAAATAAACATAAAAACAAAAACAAATTTTGATTAAAAGTAAAAATGAAAATATTTAAAAACATTGATCAAACATCCTATCTGCCTATCCTATCCGTAATGTGGGTGAAAGACTAGCCATGCTCAAAAAAGTATTAAATTCAACATCTTTAATCAGTTGTGGACAGAAAATATCACAACAAGCTACAGAGAAGAATCACTTTACTAGTCAGAGCAATGCCCAGTATTTAGGTAAAAGTAGATCTTTAGTATGTCTTAAAGTTACATTTTAATGCAGTTTAGAAGTTAATTACAGTCTTAATAGAACATTGAATATGAGGCAGAAATATTCATATGTTATCTTTTGTTCAGCTTCAAGCATATCCCTGTAGTAACATTGTATATTTATTAAATAGAAGACATTTCTTGACTAATTACTCTGGTTTGATCTTCTTGCTGGACCTCTTGCAGCAGATTAACCTACAGACAAAGATGAAACCCCAGATGGAGGTTCCAGTTATGGCCAATACAAAGACTGTTACATCCAGGCAGAAGTAGGAATACCAAGGCAGGCTGAAACCTGCGGACTGCAGGTGGGCGGCTCCTTTGTTCCTGATGACATACTCTATCCAGAAGATGGCTGTGTCCATTGGAGACATTGGTAGGTCACGGTGGAGCTTAGAGAGACGTTGGATGTTTTCATGGTAAGATGGATTCTCCAAGATGTCCTTTAAAGCCTCCAGGAAATTGTCTTTGGTCAGTGATCGGACCTCCACCACCCTAGCTGCACCACGAACTTTCAGTCGGAGTAAGTTGTCAAACTGATCGAATAGGAGGGGCAAACCCAGAACAGGAACACCATGGTAGATGGCCTCATACATGCCATTGGTTCCTCCATGGGCTATGAAGACTTTAGTCTTAGGATGTCCCAGGAGATCATTCTGGGGAAGCCATTTCACCAGCTTGGTGTTTTTTCCCAAAGTTGAAGGTGTTTCACTCTCAAGTCGCCAAATCACTTTCTGAGGGAGCTCAGCAAAAGCAGCAGCAATGACTTCTGTGACCTCAGATGGGAGAGCTGACACAATTGTCCCTACAGACATAATCACCACCCCGTGTTCCCCAGAGCTCTGCATAAATGCCTCCAACTCATCAGGCAGAGGTTGGGCCTCCTTGCACTGAAACCCCCCTACGTACACCATATTGGGCATGGTGGGCCTGGGAAACTCGAAGATAAAATCTCCCCTACAAAGCCAGATATCAGCTGACAGCACCAAAGACACCAAATCAGTCCCAGGAGGGAAGTATTTCTGGAAGAGATCTGAATATGTTGGGTTAATGACAATGTACAACTCATAAAGGCTGTAGAGATAATGCAACATATTCTTTGTCCTCTCGAGAAAATCCATCTGATCATGAAGTTCACTTCCTGATACAGGGACATAGGAGACAGGAGATGGAGCTATGGATTGATGACTCTCTCCATTGTTAATCCAGCGGACATTAAAGACCATTGGCAGCTTGAGGTAACCACCCAGAATAAACCCCATTGGAAATGCAGGGTCAGTCAACATGAGATCAAACTTGGTGTCCTTGAGCTTCTTCATTAGCACTTGATCCTCTAAAATATTATTAGTCATTATCGCTGAGATCTTATGCATGTCTTTTAATAGTATTGTAATCAATTTGTGTTGACAAAACGAGCGTATAAAAGTAGGATGGCGACGGCAGTCCATGACATCCTGCAACATTTTCACGTAAAAGTTCCTGCCCATCTCATCGAAGACTGATGGAATGTGAATCGAGGTGTAAATGGAAGGGTTATTGTTGATGTACCAGCTGTCGGCAGAGTGCAAAACGGTGACTTCGTGACCCCTGGAGTGAAGCTCTTCCAGGATAACCTTCATGTTGATCCAGTGGCTGCCATCAACAGGTAATACCAGGATCTTACTACCTTTACAGTAAGAGGATCTGAGCACCAGACAGCAGAGGACTGCCAGGAATACAGAGACCGCCTTGGACATTTTCTGTAAAGAAAAAAAAAAGTTTTTTGATTTTGTAGTGCAGATGAATTTTGAAAGAGCGTATCACTTATGAAGTTTATTTACATCCGAAAGAAAAGGTAAATGTGATGTTCAAGAGGAGCGCGACTGATGTCCCAGTCACACAGTGGGGAAGCCGGACAATTTTCCCGTGAGACCGGCAGTTTGTGAATTGACACACAAAGAAAGCCTTCGCTGGGTCAGTATGACCCTGCCAGATCGCTCACACTTGCATGGTCTAATGACAAGGTCTCTTAAGTCCCCCGGAGGGTTAAAAAACAAAACAGTTTCATCTAACTCTCTGCAAAGTTTACTAAAATTTTCATGTTTTAAATTTCAAGAATTTCCAGGATAAATTTTCCTCTTTCTTCTGAAAGAATGTATTTTGGATCAGTGCAGGCAATATATTTGGCAAACTTTCTTTTTTTTCTTTCCTGACAAGTTTAGCAATGGTTTTATACTCAATTACATTTGGTCTGATCAGAACAAAGAATATCACTCCAAAAATTATGGATTGCATTTATATTTTCAAATTGCAATATGGCTTTTTATGATGCTTTTAGAGTAATGGTCTCTGTTACACTCCAAATGCAATGAAGTATCAACAGAGATGTAAAAGAAAATGGCAGAAGACAAACATTTAATCCACTCAGCTCAACTTGAAAAGCAGTTAGAAAATGACCAGAATGGAGTTGTGTTTTTCATAACGATGTAAACTGAAAAATCAAACCTGAATCTTGATGAATCCAGTTCCAGATGTTTGTCTTGAGCTGCCCGTCGTGAGGAAGCGGGATTGTATTTTACACTGGCCTCATCGTTTAACCAGCGAGCCTGAGCATGCAGGACAAAGTCCAATACATGTGCTAAAGGTAAGTTACAAAACGCGTGCTTGTACTGAAAGGCTGTTTGTTTTAATTACGTAGCACATCTGTATGGGTTTAGTCAATAGTTTGGATGCGGGTAGGGTCATTGGTTGTTTTCTTTTTCATATTGTCTCTTAAATACCCAACAAATGTCATTTTTATTTTGTCTAACATAATTCAGGGGATCCAATATCCATTTTTCCTGGACATGTCATTTTTTAAGATCAAAAAACAAGAACTCATTATGTCTATGTTATTGAGTTCCTCACTAAATCTGTATTCACTGACTGCCATGTTCAAAGTGCTTATCGTTGTGCCACGGGACAGCCATGGACACAAAAAAGCTCAAAAGTTATTCTTAAATGCTGCCTTGTGACCTTATTGCATGTAATTACTGACATTTTCACAACTCTCTCTTATCTTATGTCCATTTTAAACTCTTGCACACATTTATGGCTATATATTTGCAACCAGTCAAAAGTAGAAGGGTTAAGTAAAGTGGATGAATTAATTATCACGCTCAAAAACGTATTAAAGTCAATAACTTTAATCAGCTATGGACAGAAAATGTTCAGCAATATATTTTTTGTAATCATTTAAAGATTTAAAAAAATAGGAAGAAAACATTTAATTATATTTGTCTCAGCAACATATCACTGAATCACTTGAATTTTCTCAATTCATATATACAGAATTAACATTTAAATACAGTATAGATGAATTTCATGGTCTTAACGCAACATTGAATATGAGGCAGAAATGTTGGTATACTGCACAGCTTGTTGTTGGTTCAGCTACAGGTAGAACCCTGTAGCAAAACTGTATATTTATTAAAACGAAAGTAATTTTTAGATGAATTACTCTGGTTTGATCTTCTTGCTGGACCTCTTACAGCAGAGTAACCTACAGACAAAGATGAAACCCCATATGGAAGTTCCAGTTATGGCCAATACAAAGACTGTTACATCCAGGCAGAAGTAGGAATACCAAGGCAGGCTGAAACCTGTGGACTGCAGGTGGGCGGCTCCTTTGTTCCTGATGACGTACTCTATCCAGAAGATGGCTGTGTCCATTGGAGACATTGGTCGGTCACGGTGTAGCTTAGAGAGACGTTGGATGTTTTCATGGTAAGATGGATTCTCCAAGATGTCCTTTAGAGCCTCCAGGAAATTGTCTTTGGTCAGTGATCGGACCTCCACCACCCTAGCTGCACCACGAACCTTCAGTCGGAGTAAATTGTCAAACTGATCATATAGGAGGGGCAAACCCAGAACAGGAACGCCATGATATATGGCCTCATACATGCCGTTGGTTCCTCCATGGGCTATGAAGACTTTTGTCTTAGGATGTCCCAGGAGATCATTCTGGGGAAGCCATTTCACCAGCTTGGTGTTTTTTCCCAAAGAATAAGGTTTGTCACCGTCAAACCGCCAAATCACTTTCTGAGGGAGCTCAGCAAAAGCAGCAGCAATGGCTTCTGTGACCTCAGATGGGAGAGCTGACACAATTGTCCCTACAGACATAATCACCACCCCGTGTTCCCCAGAGCTCTGCATAAATGCCTCCAACTCATCAGGCAGAGGTTGGGCCTCCTTGCACTGAAACCCCCCTACGTACACCATATTGGGCATGGTGGGCCTGGGAAACTCGAAGATAAAATCTCCCCTACAAAGCCAGATATCAGCTGACAGCACCAAAGACACCAAATCAGTCCCAGGAGGGAAGTATTTCTGGAAGAGATCTGAATATGTTGGGTTAATGACAACGTACAACTCATAAAGATGGTAGAGATAATGCAACATATTCTTTGTCCTCTCTAGAAAATCCATTTGATCATGAAGTTCACTTCCTGATACAGGAACATAGGAGACAGGAGATGGAGCTATGGATTGATGACTCTCTCCATTGTTAATCCAGCGGACATTATAGACCATCGGCAGCTTGAGGTAACCACCCAGAATAACCCCCATTGGAAATGCAGGGTCTGTCAACATGAGGTCAAACTTTTCATACTTGAGCTTCTTCATTAACACTTCATCCTGTATAACTTTACTTGTCAAGCTCACCAAACTCTTATGGCTGTGCTTTAACATCAATGTGATCAAATTGTGTTGACAAAATGAGCGCATAAAAGTAGGATGGCCACGACAATCCATGACATCCTGCATCATTGTCACGTAAAAGTTTGGGTCCAGGTCATCCAAGAGTGATGGAATATCAACAGAGGTATAAATGGAGGAGTTATTGGGGATATACCAGCTTTTGGCAGAGTGCAAAACTGTGATTTCGTGTCCCCTCGAGTGAAGCTCTTCCAGGATAACCTTCATGTTGATCCAGTGGCTCCAATCATGAGGTAGCACTAGGATCTTACTGCCTTTACAGTAAGACGGTTTGAGCACCAGACAACATAGGACTCCCAGGAATATAGAGACCGCTTTGGACATTTTCTGTAAAGAAAAAACAAGTTTCTTTTAAGCCATGCAGATAAACTTAAAATTTAAGAGTGTTCTATTTCAGAACACATTACTGATCGTTGACAAACATTACAGATCGTTGACAATTATCTTAAGAGAAGAATGTAAGAAAAATAACTTGACCCTGCCATGGTCTTTGCATGCTCAGGAGGATGTGAGGAAGAGAGGGCTTGTCCCGTCAGCCTGTCAGTTCCCACAACAACACAAAAAACCTGGTAAAAGGACACGCCCTGTCTGTGTGGCCCTGCCGAAACACGCACACTTATAAAGTTTCATCAAGTCATCGCCCAGCCAGGTGATGACTGGGTGCTCCCAAAATTACGCAAAACCATAGTAGTCTTAGTTTATGCAAACTTCTCAAATAAAAAACTAAGAAGGGAAAAAATGTCCCTGGTGATCAAAAAATTTCAGATACAAATTATTCCAGTAATTTTATTTGATCTAAAACAAGAAAATGTTAGCATGAATTTATGTCTGGCATTGAGACAAACGATCCAAAAAGTTTGGATGAATTAAAATAACCAAACACATTTTCTTTCATCAACTTTATTGATATCTTTTATTTTTCTTTTTGTAGTCGTTTATCTCTACATAAAATCCAGAGGCCTGTAGAGTTTAGAAGCAAATACAGTATTTTCCAATTTTATTGGAAAACAACAACAAAAATACTGTATCCACTTTCAGGACTACATAGAAAACATGAGAATTGCTCATATATATTTCACTCGGTGTTAAGCTTCTGATGTGCATGTTTGTCTTCAGCTTGTGTATCTGTTGTACTCCAGATACGATGAAATATTGACTTTACATAACTACCATGTAAAAGAAAGAAAAGAGTAGTCAGAATCCAAACATGTTTAATCCACTCAGGTTAACATAAAAAGTGAAAATGGTGAATATGAAGTTGCATTTTCTTCAGGTAAACTGAAAAATCAAACCTGAATCTTGATGAGTCCAGTTCCAGATGTTTGCCTTGAGCTGCCCGTCGTCAGGAAGTGGGATTGTATTTGACACTTGCTTCACGTTTCAACCAGCAAGTCTGAGCTTGAGGGACAAAGTCCAATATGTGTACAAAAGGTAAGCTACAAAGATTTTATTGCTTCTGCTGACATGGTGTTTATTTTAATTACGTAGCATACCTGTATGCATTTACTGACATTTTCACTGCTCTCTGTTCTCATATGTCCATTTTAAATTGGTGCACACAATTATGGCTTTGCATTTGCTGCCAGGAGGCAGGAAAGGAGGTTTGATCTCTTCTGTTAATCAATAACAAAATTACTGATACAGAAGGGACAGTATTACACACTGTAATTTGAATTAATGTATGTTCCTGGGATGAGAACAAGAAAGGCCTTCAGAATACCTCTTGAAGAATCAAGTAATGTGGGTGAAAGACTAGGCACGCTCAACAAATGTAATAAATTCAACATCTTTAATCAGTTGTGGACAGAAGATCTTCCAATACATTTTTTGTAAGCAATTAGAATTTAAAATTTCAGATTTGACAAATAAGAATATGGAGAAAACCCTTATGTTTGTTTCAGCAACAGATCACTTGCAAAAGCACTTGAATTTTCTCAATTCATATGTCCAGAATTAACATTTAATAGTTTAGATGAATTTCATGGTCTTATCACAGCATTGAATATGAGGCAGAAATGTTGGTATATTGCACAGCTTGTTATTGTTGGTTCAGCTACAGGCAGAACATTGTAGCAAAATTGTACATTTATAAAAACGGATGTGATTTTTTGACTATTTACTCTGGTTTGATCTTCTTGCTGGACCTCTTGCAGCAGAGTAACCTACAGACAAAGATGAAACCCCAGATGGAGGTTCCAGTTATGGCCAATACAAAGACTGTTACATCCAGGCAGAAGTAGGAATACCAAGGCAGACTGAAACCTGTGGACTGCAGGTGGGCGGCTCCTTTGTTCCTGATGACGTACTCTATCCAGAAGATGGCTGTGTCCATTGGAGACATTGGTCGGTCACGGTGTAGCTTAGAGAGACGTTGGATGTTTTCATGGTAAGATGGATTCTCCAAGATGTCCTTTAGAGCCTCCAGGAAATTGTCTTTGGTCAGTGATCGGACCTCCACCACCCTAGCTGCACCACGAACCTTCAGTCGGAGTAAGTTGTCAAACTGATCGAATAGGAGGGGCAAACCCAGAACAGGAACACCATGATAGATGGCCTCATACATGCCATTGGTTCCTCCATGGGCTATGAAGACTTTAGTCTTAGGATGTCCCAGGAGATCATTCTGGGGAAGCCATTTCACCAGCTTGGTGTTCTTTCCCAAAGTTGAAGGTGTTTCACTCTCAAGTCGCCAAATCACTTTCTGAGGGAGCTCAGCAAAAGCAGCAGCAATGGCTTCTGTGATCTCAGCTGGGAGAGCTGACACAATTGTCCCTACAGACATGATCACCACCCCGTGTTCCCCAGAGCTCTGCATGAATGCCTCCAACTCATCAGGCAGAGGTTGGGCATCCTTGCACTGAAACCCCCCTATGTAAACCATATTGGGCATGGTGGGTCGAGGGAACTCAAAGACAAAATCTGCCCTGAAAAGCCAAATATCAGCTGAGAGCTCCACAGACAACAAGTCAGTCCCAGGAGGGAAGTATTTCTGGAAGAGATCTGAGTAGGCTGGGTTAATGATAAAGTACTGTTCATAAACACTGTAGAGATAATGCAACATATTCTTTATCCTCTCCTGGAAAACCATTTGATGGTGAAGTTCACTTCCAGATATAGGAACATAGGAGACAGGAGATGGAGCGATAGTTAGATGACCTTCCCCTGTATTAATCCAGCGGACATTATAGACCATTGGCAGCTTGAGGTAACCACCCAGAATCACTCCCAAGGTAAGGGCTGGGTCTGTCAACATGAGGTCAAACTTTGAATCCTGTAAGATCTTCATTAAAACTTTGTCCTCTAATATTATGTTAGCAGATCTGGCCAGAATCTCATGGCCCTTCCCTAACATTGCTGTAATCAAGTGCTGTTGGCAAAATGTGCTTATAAACCTGGGATAGCTGCGGCAACTCATGACGTCCTTCAGCATTTTATTGTAAAAGCTTCTGTCTGCCTCATCCTCTAACATTGGGATATTAATGGAGGTATAAATGGAGGAGTTACTGGGGATGTACCAGCTCTTGGCAGATCTTAAAACAATAATTTCATGGCCTCTGGAATGAAGCTCTTCAAGGATTACTTTCATATTGATCCAGTGGCTGCCATCAACAGGCACCACCAAGATCTTGCTGCCTCCACAGTAACAGGGTCTGAGCAACAGGAAGGAGAGGAATGCCAGGATTACAGAGACAGAGTTGGACATTTTCTGCAGGAAGATAAAAAAGAATGTAGTTAATCAAACTACCTTTTTAAAAGCAGGAGTTGTAGTGAATTGCTGTGCTGTGGCATACAGGTTTGTTTAAATACAATGGCAAGGCAATTGTAACTAATGAATCTATGAAGACTTATAAGACCATCTCCAAACAATCTGAATGCCATGAGAAAGATGCGTTATTCACAAGTGAAATACAATTAAGACAGTTCACAGTCTTCCAATACCAATATGAAAATTACCAATACCCATTTGCTACATCTCAGCAACCTTTATATCATGATTGTCCAGTTGGCTTGGTTCTCACTGTACCTTTGAAAACTGGCCCGTCTGTCTGTACTATGTTAAGCAATTACAACTGGTTTAGTGGGGTTCTGTCACAATACCAAGGCACCATGCTGTCCAACTTCTGTTAATTTCTTCTCTTTGGTTCCAGTATCTACAGATTTAGTCTGTAACTGAAAACCTCTGGTGCCTGCTTAGTATAGACGAGTGGCCACATCTACCACTGCCTGATTGCTTTGATTGTGGTTTGTTTTTGCAGAAAGTTTGTCTTTTGCATTGGTCCTACCATTCTTTCTTTGGATATAGACCAAGTGTTGTTGGACAATGAACAATTTGTTGCAACAATAGTCAGAAAAAAGAATAGAAAATATGTAGAAGCTAAAAAAAAAAAAAAAAACTAAACGAGTGTGACTGTTTGGAAGGGTTGTCAGGATAATTTCACTGCTCTCTAAAACAATATTGATCCATTATTTAGGTATTTTGTTGAATGAACCAGAATACCGGTAGAGCAGTGACCCTTTGACAGAGCAGATTAAAATAGGCAACAAAATGCCTGAAAAAGAAAGAGAATTTACACAGCAAATGTAGAGAAATATTTTTTGAGGAATGCTATGAGTGTGA
This sequence comes from Poecilia picta, assembly GCA_033032245.1. Classification (NCBI taxonomy): domain Eukaryota; kingdom Metazoa; phylum Chordata; class Actinopteri; order Cyprinodontiformes; family Poeciliidae; genus Poecilia; species Poecilia picta. The sequence continues at coordinate 20,673,410 of CM065370.1, read as the reverse complement.
AGCATTTTCTGATCTCCATATAAAACCTGAGAATAATGTTATTTATGTCACCAGTTTGAAATATATGTAGAAATATTTGTGTGAATAACTTGGATAAAAATCTCTGCTGGACTTTGCAATCTGTAGTTATTACATAGCTGCATGATGAGACCGTATACACCTGCAGCAATAATACGACTAAAAGACTAAATCCATTTATTTTACACTAAGATCAGTATCAAAGGTACCTAGATTTATTTGTTTTTTCATGCAAAGATTAATCAAATTTACAACCTGATTGTTATTAAATCCAATTGCAGACGTTTGACTTCAGCTGCCTGTAGTCGATGAACTAGCTTTGTGTTATACACTCAACTCAGTTTTTACATGCAGAAACCCAGAGCTTGTGAAACAAAGTCCATTTTATGGATTAAAGGTCACTCTCAAAGGATTATTGCTGTTATCAAACACAGTAATACTTTGAGACTGACCTCAACCAACCAGGTTCATTTTAAAAACTTTAACATGTTAGCATGCATTTAGATGCTTGTTTTTCTCCAGCTGTCCATAATTCACAGTTTGGTAAATAGGTCTTAGGTTATTTTTAATCACTCCATTTTGTATATTTATTCGTGTAAAATAATGAACACAAGCTAAAATATTTTTATTTTGTAAGACCTGTTTTTAAGGCGTTTTTCTGTTGTTCAATTATATGTGTTTTCTTAACTAAAATAAAGGGCAAACGACAGTGTCAAAACGCAATATATTTCCATTACTTTCAGTAAGAATAATGCAAACCTAAAGCATTTGGGTGTTTTTCTACCTCTAGCTGAAAACTATGCCCTCTCTCTCTCTCAAAGCTTGTTATTGCGAAACTACCTTGCAGTAAAAATTGGTGCAAGTCATATGACCCACCATTGTGGTCCCACAACTTCAGATTCAAAGGAACAAGGATTCTGAATTGGCTAAAAGCTAAATGGGATCAAGCTAACAGCTAATCAGATTGAAGCCAATAGCTAATATGAATCCAGCAAAAAGTTAACCATGGTTGAGTTAGCAACTACTGTATTTGGAGTCAGTAAAAACTAATAAAACTCAATCTAATAGATCTTTAAACTAAAACTAATCAGGGTCACATTAACAGCTAATCAGGGTCGAGCTAGTAGCAAATCTAAACCAAGCTAACAGCTAATTAGAGTTAAACAAGAAATTAGTTAAGTTAAAAGCTAATCTGTATCTAGGTGTATAATAATTAGCATCAAATTAAGAATAATCAGAAAAGAGCTAACGTATTGGAGTTAAGCTCACAACAATTATGACTGCCGTTAGGGCAGTTAAAAATGTTGTCAGGATTCAAAGTCTTTTTTGTGATGTAGAAAGAAACATTCAGCTTTTTCAACTCAATTTCAGAATCTAACAAACTTTTACTCGTAGCTACTGGTATCAAGGCTTTCTCAGGCATTGTTACATTATATCTGTTTAAACGAGAAATCACCAACAATTAAAAATATTGTTATTCTCACCTGAATTTGTTCAGAAAAAAGCATTTTACTAGAGTTTGTCAGTAAAGAACTTTATTTTCTTAAAACAAAACAAAATGTGGAGCAGAAAACATCACTCAATACATTTCTTATCGGTGTCTAAAACAAAATTCAACTATTACTGGAAAGAGTTATTCTTCTTTTGCCTTCTTGGTAGATGTCCTGCAGCAGAGTGCCTTACAGGCCATGACAGAGCCACAAATGATGCCTCCAGTTATGGCCAATACAAAGACTGTTACATCCAGGCAGAAGTAGGAATACCAAGGCAGGCTGAAACCTGCGGACTGCAGGTGGGCGGCTCCTTTGTTCCTGATGACGTACTCTATCCAGAAGATGGCTGTGTTCATTGGAGACATTGGTCGGTCACGGTGGAGCTTAGAGAGACGTTGGATGTTTTCATGGTAAGATGGATTCTGCAAGATGTCCTTTAGAGCCTCCAGGAAATTGTCTTTGGTCAGTGATCGGACCTCCACCACCCTAGCTGCTCCACGAACCTTCAGTCGGAGTAAGTTGTCAAACTGATCGAATAGGAGAGGCAAACCCAGAACAGGAACACCATGGTAGATGGCCTCATACATGCCATTGGTCCCTCCATGGGCTATGAAGACTTTAGTCTTAGGATGTCCCAGGAGATCATTCTGGGGAAGCCATTTCACCAGCTTGGTGTTTTTTCCCAAAGTTGAAGGTTTGTCACCATCAAAACGCCAAATCACTTTCTGAGGGAGCTCAGCAAAAGCAGCAGCAATGGCTTCTGTGATCCCATGAGGGAGAGCTGACACCAGTGTTCCCAGTGACATGATCACCACCCCATGTTCCTCAGAGCTCTGCATGAAAGCCTCCAACTCATCAGGCAGAGGTTGAGCCTCCTTGCACTGGAACCCCCCTATGTACACCATATTGGGCATGGTGGGTCTGGGGAACTCGAAGACAAAATCTGCCCTGAAAAGCCAAATATCAGCTGAGAGCTCCAAGGACACCAAGTCAGTCCCAGGAGGGAAGTATTTCTGGAAGAGATCTGAGTAGGCTGGGTTAATGATGAAATACTGTTCATAAACACTGTAGAGATAATGCAACATATTCTTTATCCTCTCCTGAAAATCCATTTGATTATGAAGTTCACTTCCGGAAACAGGAGCATAGGAAACAGGGGAGGGAGCGATAGTTTGATGTCCCTCTCCATTATTGATCCAGCGGACATTGAAAACCATCGGCAGCTTGAGGTAACCACCAAGAATAACCCCTAAAGAGAAGGCAGGGTCTGTCAACATGAGGTCAAACTTGGTGTCCTTTAACTTCTTCATTAGCGCTTTGTCCTCTAAAATTGTGGCAGCAGATTTGGCCAAAATATCATGGGCGTTCTCTAACATATTTGTGATCAACTGTTGTTGGTACAGCGAGAAAATGAAGGTTGGATAGCTACGACGAACCATGACTTCTAACAGGATTTTATTGTAAACGCTCCTGTCGCCCCCAATTGTTGGAATATGAATGGAGGTATAAATGGAGGAGTTAGTAGGGATGTACCAGCTCTTGGCAGAGTGCATAACGGTAATTTCATGGCCTTTAGAGTGAAGCTCATCAAGGATTATCTTCAAGTTGATCCAGTGGCTACCATCAACAGGCACCACCAGGATCTTACTGCCTCTACAGTAAGAGGGTCTGAGCAACAGGAAACAGAAGACTGCCAGGGTTACAGAGACAGAGTTGGACATTTTCTGCAAAGGAAAAAAAAAGTTTTTCCAACATAAGGGAGCTGTGGACTAGAATACTACTTTACTAGATTGTGCAATTTTTTTTCACTAGATTTCACAAGAAACAATGGGAATTAGTGGCCATGTGTCTAAGATCTCAGCTCAGAGCACCAAAAGCCAAGATATTTATGGTAATGTGTTATACCATTTGAATTTTAGAAGAAACCGAAAAAGCAAATAAAACAATCAAAAATTAAATGGACATTATGTAATTGGTCTCTATAACCTTCACACTGTTAGCAATTTTCTTTAATTATAAATAAACATATAATCAAAGCTGAGCAAGTTTCCAATACTTTACAAAATCCGTAACACACGATTGTTAATTAGGTTTCTTGAAAGTTGCTGGTTATTAATGGAGTAGAAATATTTCCAAAATAGGTTTTATAAACCAAAGATTACCACAAAATAAGACAACAATGAACACATATTACATTTAATCAGAGAGAAAAGGTGGTAGGTGTTTTAATTTAAGGTAAAAGTTTGTGAAATGGCTCACCAGATCTAATAGTCTTGCTTGAGCTGTCAGTCGTCAAGGAGCTAGTGTACTATTTACTGGCAATCATCCCAGTTTTACACACAGATGCTCCAAGCTCATAAGACAAAGTCCAATGTATAGATTAAGGTATCGCAAAGGTTTATGTGACATACCATAAACCTTTCTAAAGTACTTGGTATTTCCCTGTTTCTAGAGGAACAGCTGAGTATGAGGCTGAAAAAAAGCAAGTTTGCTCCTTTAAACACCATGTGCTATTCTGTGTCTTCTGTCCTGATGTCCAAATAAAATAAATTAGTAGGACGTACAGGATGTAGGGGCATTTGCACAGCACCCAACTCAGGAGCAGCATTGATTTTCCTTGGCACTGATGGGTTGTAACCCCAAACGTGGAGACAAGAAAAACTATGGATGCTAGTTTCCAAAGACAACCCAAGTGCTTACTAAAACATCAAGCTGCTTTTTGGAAATAAGTTTATAATTTTGGTCGCTAGAAAGTAAGCCATTTCAAAAACCTCCTGATTGTTAATTCACATTGTGTTGTTACCTAGCAACCCTGGCTGAATCCAGTCCGTCACCTAATAACCCAAGTGGAACTCGAGCATGTAATACCCATATAAAAAGTAATACCCAGATATTAATTTTCACATATATACATATGGGTAAATAATTACTTGTGCTATGCTTTCTCCATACATCCATCCATCCATTTTCCTACACCCTTGTCCCTTAATGGGGTCGGGAGGTGCTGGTGCCTATCTCCAGCTGGCGTTCCGGGCGAGAGGCGGGGTTCGCCCTGGACAGGTCGCCAGTCTGTCGCAGGGCAACACAGAGACACACACAAGACAAACAACCATGCACACACACACACTCACACCTAGGGGCAATTTAGACAGACCAATTAACCTGACAGTCATGTTTTTGGACTGTGGGAGGAAACCGGAGTACCCGGAGAAAACCCACCATGCACAGGGAGAACATGCAAACTCCATGCAGAAAGGCCGGGGCTCGAACCCAGAACCTTCTTGCTGCAAGGCAACAGCTCTACCAACTGCGCCACTGTGCAGCTTTTTCTCCATACATTTTTAGCTAAATTATTTCTGTCTTATAAGACTTGTCTGTGTCCAAAAATGAGACTTGATTACATTTTAATTGTTGGTTAAGAGTCTTAATATTTAAAAACAAATTTGTGTATGAGGCAGAAATGTTTTCATAAGACATGAAAGTATTAAACTACAAGTATTTCAGCTATAAAGTTGTTACTTCTTTGGTGAATGACTCTACTTTCTTCTGTTATTCTGCTTTTGCCTTCTTGGTAGACTTCCTGCAGCATAGTGCCTTGAAGGCAAAGACAAAGCCACAAATGATGCCTCCAGTTATGGCTAAAAGAAAGACTGTTACATCCAGGCAGAAGTAGGAATACCAAGGCAGGCCGAAACCTGCGGACTGCAGGTGGGCGGCTCCTTTGTTCCTGATGACGTACTCTATCCAGAAGATGGCTGTGTCCATTGGAGACATTGGTCGGTCACGGTGTAGCTGAGAGAGACGTTGGATGTTTTCACGGTAAGACGGATTCTCCAAGATGTCCTTTAGAGCCTCCAGGAAATTGTCTTTGGTCAGTGATCGGACCTCCACCACCCTAGCTGCACCACGAACCTTCAGTCGGAGTAAGTTGTCAAACTGATCAAATAGGAGGGGCAAACCCAGAACAGGAACGCCATGATAGATGGCCTCATACATGCCATTGGTCCCTCCATGGGCTATGAAGACTTTAGTCTTAGGATGTCCCAGGAGATCATTCTGGGGAAGCCATTTCACCAGCTTGGTGTTCTTTCCCAAAGTTGAAGGTTTGTCACCGTCAAACCGCCAAATCACTTTCTGAGGGAGCTCAGCAAAAGCAGCAGCAATGGCTTCTGTGATTCCATGAGGGAGAGCTGACACCAGTGTTCCCAGTGACATGATCACCACCCCGTGTTCCCCAGAGCTCAGCATGAAAGCCTCCAACTCATCAGGCAGAGGTTGAGCCTCCTTGCACTGGAACCCCCCTATGTAAACCATATTGGGCATGGTGGGTCGAGGGAACTCAAAGACAAAATCTGCCCTGAAAAGCCAAATATCAGCTGAGAGCTCCAAGGACACCAAGTCAGTCCCAGGAGGGAAGTATTTCTGGAAGAGATCTGAGTAGGCTGGGTTAATGATAAAGTACTGTTCATAAACACTATAGAGATAATGCAACATATTCTTTGTTCTCTCCTGAAGATCCATTTGATGGTGAAGTTCACTTCCAGATATAGGAACATAGGAGGCAGGAGTTGGAGCGATAGTTAGATGACCTTCTCCTGTATTGATCCAGCGGACATTATAAACCATTGGCAGTTTGAGGTAACCACCAAGAATCGCCCCTAGAGGAAGTGCTGGGTCTGTCAACATGAGGTCAAATTTAGTATCCCGTAACCTCTTCATTAGCACAACATCCTCCAAAATTTTACCAACTGACTTTGCCAGAATCGTATGACCATCTCCTAAGGCAGATGTGAGCAAGTGCTGTTGATAAAACGTGCGTATAAAATCGGGATAGCTTCGTCGATACATAACATCCTGGATCATTGTAATGTAAAAGTCTCTGTCTGCCTCATCCTCCAACATTGGGACATTAATGGAAGTATAAATGGATGAGTTACTGGGGATGTACCAGCTCTTGGCAGAGCGTAGAACTGTGATTTCATGGCCTCTGGAGTGAAGCTCTTGAAGGATTATTTTCATGTTGATCCAGTGGCTGCCATCAACAGGCACCACTAGGATCTTGCTGCCCCCACAGGAGGTGGATGGGGGTAACAGGAAGCAGAGAAGAGCCAGGAATACAGAGGTAGTGGTGGACATTTCCTGAAGGGGAAAAAAGGCACAAAATGAAAAGAAAATGGTTAGCTAACCTTTAGTCAAATAGTAGCACATTTGTTCTGTAACTCTATTATATTTTAATGATATGTAGAGGTGGACACATTTCTGCTAATGTGCTATTTGCTGAGCTAATTACTTTAGATTTTAGCATATTTGCTAACTTTAAAAATGTTTAGTGCACTTCCCCCCAATTAAATTTTTCCAGATAATTTCTAAAGTGCTAATTTACTTGAATAAAGTTGTGTTGTTCTATGTTGAAGTTTGACTGTTAAGAATTCAAGTTGTTAGATATTTATATTCATGCTCTTATTATGAAATCTGTTCACAGAGCAGTTCTGTTTCCTCTCCTCATGTTGTCTTTTTTCAGACACTTTGAGTAAGTGACAAGTAAACAAAATAACAAACGAGGTAGAAAAATCCTTACGTGAACAAACCAATTAATTAAGCAAATAAATTTAAAAATTCACTTATATGAGTTGTTTTGACAAGTTTTTGTGTTTGTCTATCTTGTATGTGAGATCAGAACTATCAAATGACAAGTATTTTATTGAGATCCCCATAAAGGAGGGAAGTTGCATACAGCCAAAACCAGGTAAACAGCTGTAAACTGAGTAACTAAACTTATCTGTTAACCTAGCCTTGTTCCAAGTGAAAGTAAATGAGTTTGTTATCTCATTTACTTTCACTTGGAACAAGGCTAGGTTACCTGCCTTTAGTCATATAAGTGCACTGTTGTTACTCTGTAACTCAAATGGATGAAGAATGTGAAAACCTATTTTGTTAATTCTCAGCTGTAAAAACTAAATTTAGGTCAGTTTTTTGTTTGAAGACACTTGGTGTATTCAGCCAAGTTTGAATAGAGCAGTTGAAATCATATTTAGATGCACCATGGTATAATTTTAGAGCATCTCAATGAGTATATGTGGTCCTAGTTACCATGACAGCAGTAGGAAACCCAAAGGCTTGAAAAAAGTGACCACTTCATGATTTACGTTTTAAAGTCGTACCTTTGTCCTAATTTAATTAATTCCTAAGTTGTTGTCTGGTGGGCCACAAAAAATCAAGATCTGCAAACCTCACTTTGAACAACCTTGATCTTTATAATGTATTTCTAGTGAATTTAGTTAATATAGTAAATTAACTTTTCAAAATTATCCTAATTTAATAACTAAGACTATATAAACACATATGTGCCTGTAATGCACCTCCTTTTCATGGGTCATAAACAGTGTCAAAAACCAGTGTGTGTGTGTATTTTTTAAAATATTCTGGTTCCTTCTTACATTTGTCTAATTGTTACATTTTTAAAATTGACAGCACACATATACATATGCACACCAGTGAATATGGACAAATAGTACATTTTAAAGCATAATTGATCCATAATTGATCAGTACTCAGTTTAGTTTTAGTGCTGTTTGTTTATACATGTAAAGGGTTTGTTAATTAACTCACCTGACTGTTGTTGAACCCGATTCCCAGAGTATAAATTGTGCTGCCAGTCCTTGGTGAGCCAGGATAATATTTGATACTGATTTGCAGACAGCAGAGCTTTTGAACAAAGATGACCTCAGTTTGTAATGCAAAGTCCAGTTTGTAGATTAAAGGTGAAGTCATCAGAGTTCATGACATGTTTAACATCAAATATTACTTGTGAACATAGTAGTACAATTAAATTATTCACCAATTTCCCTTTGAGATACTAACTCAAAGAATTTGAGCTAGTAGATGTGGTGTATTTTATTGTCTCATGTTATTTATCCCACTCAGCCTGTTCAGTTTGTCAGGCTCAATCCATTGCACACAACTCAGTTTTTACACACCTTGAATGAAACAAAGTCCAGGCTTTGGGTTAAAGGTAAGACACAAACACTTGTCATGAAAATTAGCATTGGTTAGCAATATGATGTACATGAATTTAGCACAAAAAGAACAGTAGGCAAGTTTATTTGTTTAGTACATTTAAGCAACAAGACAATCCAAAGTGCTTTACAGGATGAAAACAATGCATTGCAGTGGGATAATAAAGGTAAATAAAGAAAAAAATGGACTATAGACTAAATGTATTGTTTTTCACTCAACATTAATCAAAGGGAACTCAGAAAATGTAACTTGATCTCCTCTCCCAGATTCTGAGACAATTTTAGTGTTAGAGATATTCTGAAAAAGATGAGGGGCCTCAAATCAAATTCTGCCCCCAGGTCCTATATAATCTTTGACCTACCCTGCTGCACGGTTATATTTCTGTATTTTTCCAAACCGGTCACTGAATCCAAATCAGCTCTTACATCCTTTTTGGTTGCACACAAACAATGCTTCTGGAACACAACAAGAACCTTCCAAATTTCAGGTCGACAGGAGGAAAAGTCCAGGCTGGAAAACGGCCAGAGAGTGAGAGAGACGGGAGTGGCAGGGAAAGAGTGAAGGAGGAAGCAGCAAGGTCATACAGTGGAGGGAAAATAACACGGGCGTTCATGATTACGGCGTTAGATGGAGTCCAGCTCGGTCATATCAGCGAGCCGCAGCTTTTCCCTCCCCTCGTTCGCTCGCCCTCTGAGGATTTACACAAACCACAACAAGAGTGGGACAAAGGTGTTCACAAAAAGGTGGCTGTGTAAAGGTTTTACAACATTACGGTTAACTATTAACCCTGAGGAGAAGCTAGCAATAGCATGTTTCATCATACAGGTTCTACTGTAATTTTAGGAATTAGTAAAGTCAAGCTGATTTTTTTTTAAGAAATGAAACTTGTGCAGTTTCTGTGAAGTAAGCGTAGAAAAATTGTAGTCAGAAAGAGAAGCACTAGTGCAACATAAAAGTAAAAAAGTAGCCAAGAAGTTATTCAACAGTAAAAAAGTATTTGAAGACAACTCAAGTCCTGAGTAATTGATAAAATTATTTAATATTTAAGAATTACATAATCAGACCGATAAAAATATACGTTTATGTGGAACCAATATAAAAATAATTTATATAGATAACAAAATTGGGCAAAAGAAACATTTTTATAGATCAATATGGAACTTTAGCAAAAACTGCAGGTGTGTGTGGTGAATTTTTGGCTAAAACATGTTTGTTCTTCATTCATTGAAGTTACAGAGGATAGAGAAGTCAGAACATTTACTAAATTAAGAGCAGCAATACGTAATAAAATCACTCTAGTAAAAGTAAAAAGTACAGCTTAGTAAATATATTCCTGAAAGTAAATTGTTTCCCCAAGTAAGTGAAACTGAGGAAATAAACTTCTGATTTAAATCAGCTTAAAAAAAACATCCATGAAGAAAATAGTCAGCATGTAGGTGTCATTTACTGTTTGAATGTTTAAAATGTAACTAGAAATGTCAAAATACGGTGTAATGTAATCGGTTTTAGTCATGCAGTTCAGTTTTTTAAGCAGATGTTTAAGTGGAGGTTTTACAGCAGGAACTGGTACTGAGCGCCCTCTGGTGGATGGAAATGGGAATAAACATGCAGTCCCACCAAAAATTAGAGAAAAATGGCAGTTTTGTACTCAAGTAAATGTTTCTACATGTTTTTAAGAGTAAAAATAATCTATTTCCAGTGCAAAACATTAGAAATAAGACAAAACTAACATAAGTACATTTTCAGCAAGTTAAATAAGCTTGTTTTAAGTCGATGATTCCTTAATATTGATGAAAAAAGTTCTAGTTCCATTAGCATGTTGTTTCACTTATATCATGGGGAAAATGCCTCATTATAAGTTAAATAGTCTTCCTTGATAATAATCTTTTAGCAAGTTTTTGTGTTTTTCCAGTGTATCCAGAAATGTTACTCAAATAAGAATAGCAATAATTTATAAAAAAAAATTATTAGTCAAGTAAAAATAAAAAGCAAAGTGTAGTAAAGCTTATTTTTTTCCCAAAAGGTTAATGAAATAAATGGAACCAGTTTTTACAAGTCTTCCACTAAACATATAACATAAACTACTCAGTCTTCACTTTAAGTGGCGTCATTATTTATTCTCTGTAGGAACAAATAGTTCTCATAAACAGCATAGAGAGTTTGTGCATGTGGAATCCAAAGTTTCAGATCAAATCTAGATGATCCACAAACAGTCAGAGCAGGAAGAAAGCTGACATTTTGCATAAGCAGTAAAAATAGCCGCAGCTTAGAGAAGAAGTGGGAGCTGCTTCTGAAGGCTGCAGCTCTTCCTCCTCTCAACAATGAGTCAGGCTTAAAGGATGAATTTTATCATTAAAAATCAGTTTCATGTTTGGATCGCTATGTCCATCCAACACTGGGCTGCAGAAAAGCATGTAAAAAAGATACGCTAAATAAAAAATATTTTAGTTAGATGTTACAGTCTGATTTCTAAGTGGAGAGAAATAAATGTAGATATATTCCCAACAATTAGAAATCTAAAAAAGAAAGCATCTAATTTAGTTTGATGTATAAGTGCCTCTAAGTCTTTTTGTGTAAATATTTCTGGGTTTTTAAAAAATGAAACCCCAATATTCTGGTTAATCATTTTTTGATTCATGAAAGTTTCACTCTAATTTCTTTAAAGTGCATCATCATGAACTAAATTTGTGCCATTTCTGAACTGAGGTCGAAGGCCACATGAAATCATCCTATGTGCCACAAATGGCCCACGACCCACACTTTGGACACCCCTAATCTGACTCTTCTGTTTTTGTTCTGACTTGACTTGAATAAAATCAATTGTGAAAATAAAAGTGTCCAGATTGCTTTTTTTATTACTTAATATTTTAAATTCTTATTTTTGAAACTTCATGTTGTGTTTACTCCGGTTACATTTATCTGATTTTAAAATGGTTTGATTATCTGAAATATGTGGGTCAGAGAAGCAAAAATAAAACACATCACTGCATCTATGAAACAACTATAAAAGATGTGTTGTTGTTGTTTTTTGTGAGGATATGTTTAAATTCTCGTCTTATCCCCAGATAAGGCCCAACAAGTTGAAACTGATCTGCTGATTTGTGACGCCGCCCTCTGCTGGAGAGGCGGCGCAACTCCCAAAATAGAAAGTTGATAAAATTCCTTCACATCAACTTTAAGATTAAACCAAGAATAAACTGATAAAACTCTCCACTGCAAAAACTACCTTTTAGTTTCATTGAACTGTTTTATTATGACGCATCTCTCATTTTATGAAATTCTCAATTTAATAGGTAAAAAATTGTTAAACTTCCTTCTAATCACCAGTTTCTTCTTCTGTAGGACGTTTTTGTCTTCCAATGAGACATTTTCACACATCTAAAGTCTCAACAAAGCACTGGAGACTGAAGCGCTTGGACACGCTAGTTGCCATGGCGACTACTCAATCAAAGGAAGGCCGGGAAATAAAAACAACCATTACTGTTTTCCTCCCGAGGCTCTTTCCATTTTCGCCACACCTTGCAGAAAGTTTGACACCGAGCCCAGACATGTGAGCAAAGCTCCCTGGAGACACTCGCCAGCTCAGAGGCTTTTCCTTCCTCTAATTGTTGAGCTTCGTGAAACGGATCAGCTAAGCTCGCATGTCGCTCTTCACGCCATGTGACTTGGTTACAGGTGTTTAAGTGAAACACACCAGAACTCCCACAAGTCTCTGGCACCATCACTCAAAAAATTAAGTACACCCTAAGATCAGCCTCAGCAGTTGGCGGCGTTTGGGGGACTTCAAAAATTTGGACGTAAGATATGTCCAAAGCTACCGAGATTGATGTAATCTCGGTATGACTTGGGGTTTGTCTATAGGGTTGGAAGTAGGGTTGAGTGTCTGTAGGGTTGGAGGTAGGTTGAGTGTTTGTAGGGTTGGAGGTAGGTTGAGTGTTTGTAGGGTTGGAGGTAGGGTTGAGTGTTTGTAGGTTGAGGGAGGTGAGTGTTAGTTTGTAGGTTGGGAATCTGTAGGGTGGAGGTAGGGTTGAGTGTTAGTTTGTAGGGTTGGGGGAATCTGTAGGGTTGGAGGTAGGGTTGAATATTTGTTTGTGGAGTTGGAGGTAGGGTTGAGTGTTTGTTTGTGGGGTTGGAGGTAGGGTTGAGTGTTTGTGGGGCTGGAGGTCCGGTTGGGGGAATCTGTAGGGTTGAGTGTTTGTCTTTAGGGTTGGAGGTAGGGTTGAGCGTTTGTCTTTAGGGTTGGAGGTAAGGTTGAGTGTTTGTAGGGTTGGGGGAATCTGTAGGGTTGGAGGTTGGGTTGAGTGTTTGGTTGAGTGTTTGCATTTGTTCAGCATTTTAGGGACCTCAGAATCCTGGATGGAAGATATTGAAATTCCGATGTCATGTTGGTATGACTCGGGGGAGTGAGTAGGGTTGGACATAGTATTAGTATGTGCATAATAAACCTTGATGGAAACATGACTATTTCCAGTCTTTATTAGGAAATATAAACAGTTTCAAGCGATTCCATATTGATTATTTTTAACTTAAAAGGCATAGAATAGGCATTATATTTCCAGATATACATGCATACTTCTTCAACCATTACATACAAATGGTAAACAAAAGTAAATGTGTGGAAGAAATAAGAATTTTCTACAATTAAGAGAAAAAATGTGGATGCATGGCTGATAGTTAAATATTTCCCATTTTCCATTCTTTGTTCCTTTTCACTCAATGTTCAATCAGATGTTCCTGGAAACATGTGGAAGTCTCTCTTAATCCAGTCTAGCGTGGGAACTCTTAGGGCGCCGTCTCTGTGATGACGGCCGTGACGTCAGCTTCTCGGGTTGTTGATGAGGGAGCGGGCCATTAGTTCTGATCAGACGACCGTGCTGACAAACACCATTGGGTTTTGTCTCGTCTTAATCTCTCTGGATATCTGACACCAGGTGCAGGGCCCGCAGAAGCTCGCATACACGCAGTCGCTGCAAACGCTTCCCTGCGGGGCACAAAATGTAAAAACCACACAGCAGAAAGAGTTTAAAGGAGTCCAAGATGTGAGCTGGAACAGGTTTCAGACTGATCCGAGGTCAGATAAACACTGCCGCCGTCTGGGGAACACTTTGACTCTTTTCTGCAAATAAACAACCTAATAAAGAGGTTGGATGAGTTCAGGGTCACCATAGTCAACTAAAACATAACGAAAACTGAAACTGAAAGAATATTTCCGTTACCTGGAATAAATAAAAACGGTAAATAATTCATGAGTTTATGAAACTATTTAATTCATACTGAAGTTATAGATTTAATATTCATTGTTTTTGTGTTTATTAATCTGTTTATTAGCCTTTCGAACTGATGTGAAATTATTTTTTGTGTCTTCTAGGCAATTTACAGCATCCCATAATCCACCTGGCGGCAAATACGCTAGTCCGCAAAATGGTGACAGTAAAGGTTGGGAGAAAAAAAACTCAACAATAACTGAATAAAATGTTTAATGGTGTCTTGTGTTGAATATTCACTACCCACTTGATGTCTAGTCACAATACTTTGGTCCTTATGAACGAAAAACAAAGTATGAAAAAACTAATAAAAAGTAAACTGAATCCAAACAGTATTTATTAAAAACTAGCAGACACACTCTAAAAACCAATTAAAACAAAAGGTCACAGATATAAATATAACGAAAAACCTCGATGCCGTATCTGTGGCGGATGGACGCCCGGAGTGCCGTGGCCATGGGCGGGAAGAGTCCGAAGGCGTCCAGCAGGGGGAGACAGAGACACTCTCCAGCCTCCTTGGCCGTCTGGCAGGCGAAGCAGGGAAAACACCAGCAGGTGTAGCAACCTGCAGAGGAAGGACAGGCCGGCTGATGATGTCAGGGTGAAAGGTCAGGCTGCTGGGTGAACCCACGAGGTCACAGATCACGTCAGAGATCAGAGACGAGACGCTTCTGTCCTCAAATGAGGACAGGTTGATTATCATCTAAAGATGGACGTCCTGATTCCAGATCAGCCTGGAGGACGCTGAGTCAGCAGGCAGTCTGACTAACAGCTGTTCATCCACCGGTTCATCCGTTCATTAAACCGTCCGTCCATCCATCCATCCATCCATCCATCCATCCATTCATCCATCCATCCATCCAACCATCCTGAAGCATTTCAGGATTTGTACTCTCATTCTTTGCTCTTTAGTTTTGGAGGTCTCCATTTTTCTCAGTTTTTCTCCTAAGACTTTCGATACTTTCAGTTTGACGTCCCAAATTTGTATTAGAAATCAAAGGAGCTCATTATTTGTCCTCCGTCTTCTCGTGGTTTGACCTTTCATTCTGCATCTTTAGTCACAATTTTATCAGACACCAAGTTTTGTCAGAGAAAAGAAACCGATGCGGTAAAATAACTTCTGCTTTCTGCTCAAGTCGACTCTAAAGGACAAAACCTGATTGGCATCATGTGTTGGCTGGATGCTCCTGCTTTACCATTCTGTGTTTATTCTGGTTTATGGGTTTTAAGGCACTAAAGTCTTCAACATGCCGTTCCTCCTGAGCCGTACTCACAGAGAGAGCGGTCCTGGCAGCAGTCACAGATGCCAGAGACCACTGCTTGGACGCAGAGGTCATGTGAACGCTGGGTTGGGCCGCCTGAACGTCCGCAGACATTCTGCAGCTCCTGACAAAGGAATAACAGCCCTAAGTTTCTAAAGACATTTTACTAAACATGATGCAGACTACTCAATAAATAGAAGACATACTTTATATTCATTTTATTTGTAGAGACATAATGGAGCTTACTTTTTGCTCTGTTGTCTCTTTAATATTTCAAATAACCTAACAAATGGTAACATCAGATGGGTAAAAGGAAAAACATCAGTTTTCAGCAGTTTTAGTTTTTAAAAGAAGCAACCCAAACCAAACTGGCTTTATTTGAAAACATAATTACCCTTTGAGGATAGTTGTTGGAACAAACAGTTGTTGGGTTTGTGGGAAACTTTTTCACAGGGGGCTGGTTTGGGTCGCTTCTGGATACTTAATACCCAGCATTTCTGCATTTTTACATAAAACAGTTTAAAAATTACAGCTTGTTTCAGTTTGTAGTTTTAAATGTATTGGGTTTCTACAAAGTAAAATACTCTTTATCTAGAGAAAAAACATGTTGGTGTGGTGTGATCTACTTCTGCTCTCTGAAGGGTTTTTATTACCAAACAAGATGCAGATGTTCCAAGTATTAATCCAAAACACACAGGAATAATCTAAAGCTTAAACCTGATTCAGAAGTTTAAGGTTTGAGTCTTACCTCACCTTTGGTCCAGAAAGTCTCACACCTGAGAAGCTAGAAAACATGGCAGAGGAATCCTCTTGACCACTGGTTTGTCCAGCTGGAGAGCGATCATCAAAATGACAGCCCAACGTCAGACAACGAGACAGTCAAAGTATTTTTAACTGTAATCTCAGAGATCTTGTTCTTTTTAAATAGCCCCACCTTTAACCTGTTTTACTGTTTTCATTGTTAAAGATGTCTGATAGTGGGAAACAATGTCCTCCACCGCCATGGCATCTACAACAGTGATAAAAGCAGGTTATCCGTGACGTCATTGTGTTCTCACATCAGTGCTGATGTTTTGTTTGTAGTTGTTCACAAAGAAGCAGTTTGAATATTTGTGTCTGAACATTAAAATAATCCCACCTAAAGTAGCTTGATACTGCAAACTATTGGATGGAAATGTATTACAGCTGCTAGTCAACACTTAAACTGGTCTTGTTCCAGCGATTTTGAATATTTCTGACTTTTTAAAATGCTTGCCAAATATGACAAAAATAGTTCAATAAGTCAGTTTAATGCTTATTTGCAAAGATCTTTTATGAAACGGTCAGTTTAACATGTCAGTCTTTCTGAAAAATATTTGTTATAAAACAGAAAGCTACTTTCAAAATTCTACATGTTGGATTTGTTGCAGCTAACGCTGCTGTCATGCTAGCTGCTTTCATGCTAGCTGCTGTCATGCTAGCCTCTGTCATGCTAGCTGCTGTCATGCTAGCTGCTTTCATGCTAGCTGCTGTCGTGCTAGCTGCTGTCTTGCTAGCTGCTGTCATGCTAGCCTCTGTCATGCTAGCTGCTGTCATGCTAGCTCTATGGATTAAACTAACAAGTCAAGATTTACTTACAGCTTTACTTTAAAGTTTGTTGTTCCTTCTGTAGTTTATTTTTCATAAAAATTATTTGTACCCTTATGCAATAAGTGTATCATAAACAATTCTATTAATTTTTAAGCAATATTTAAAAGTTGTTCTAATTTGCTTTTTTTCTGCGGTAGCTATCCTGAGGTTTTATTAACCTGTAAAAAACAACAAACAAAAAACAAAAAAACATTTAGTTATTCCTGAATTTTCATTTATCTTGTCTTTTTTCCCCTTAAGTAATAAAAAAGATTGGAAACAATCATTAACCCTTTAAAGAAATGCTTCATGGAGTGCAAACTGAAACCGAGGCAAAAAATAAATTAATAAGCAAACAAAAATTTGCTGAAGTAAAAACAGTAGTTTCTACTGTAAGATTCCTGAGCAGAACAATTCCCTGAAGAAAAAACTGAATCACAGAAATAGCTGATGATTCAGTCTAACAAGCAATAAAGTGAAAACTTTTAAAAACCTGCTACTAGGATCAAAAATAGTGCTCCATATTTATTTGCAGATTACTTACCCAACATATTCACAAGTAATATTTATTAGAGACACGTTGACTAAAGAAAACTTCTTTTTTGCTATAATGAATCCAAACAGTATAGAAAAAACATAAAGATTTTAAATAAAGTTTAAATAATTAAAACAAACTTGACTTTTGTCTGTTTTGTCCCTGCAGGCCTAATGAAGTGTGATTAAATCCTCTCCTGGACTTTCTGCCACCAGGGAAAGATGGCTTCCTCTGGGCGTCTAGACCAAGTGCGCCCCCTGCAGGGAGGTCAGAGCAGTGAATCTGACTGCGGAGGAGGCCGGCGGAGAGGAGGCGGCGTGGGATGCTGCTCTTCTCTTCAGCTCCCTGGAGATCTGAAGCCAAGATAGCGGGTAGCAGCAGCATCCGTACAGGCAGTCGCTCCACACGCTTCCCTGCTCAGAGAGAGAGACAGAAAGAGAGACAGAGAGAGACGGAGAGAGAGAGAGAGAGGGAGAGAGAGATGAACATCAGTGGGAGGCCCAGGCAGAAAGGTGAACATTTACATTCAGGTGCAGAAGACACATTTTTATTGTTTTATAAAGCAGCAGAACCACCGTTCACTTCTGCTGGTTACCTGAAGACGAGCTTTTGTTGCCCCTCGACAGCAATATTTTACTATTAAAGAGGAACTATTATTCAAAATTCACTTTTTGCCCGTTTTTGTCATGATCCGTGTTTCTGTGTGTTTATTTTTGAGTTTTCTCTGTGTGGTCCTGTTCCCTGTGAGTCTCCGTCTCTTCGTCTTCTCCGTTGATTGTCTCCTACACAACAAATTGTGCAGAGTTAAATCAACACTATGCCGATTCTATCTTGTCCTTATCAGAATTGGTGTTAATTTAACTCTTTTCAGAGTTATTTTAACAAGAAATTAAGTCATTTTAACACTTGGAAAAGTTAGAACTACTCCAACTATTTTTGAAATAACTCTGTAAGAGTTAAATTAACACCAATTCTGATAAGAACCACATAAACTCAGCATAGTGTTAATTTAACTCTGCACAATTTGTTGTGTACGTGTGTTTCGCTCCCTTGATTACCCCTGTGTGTATTTAGTCTCACCTGTTGTCTGTGTTTCTCGTCGGGTCCTTGTCTATTGCATGTCAGTTGCTGTCCACGTTTGTTGCTCTCTTCGCTCGTATGTAGTCCTGTTAGTCAGTTGCTACACAGTAAAATTGCCAGTGTTGAATTAACACCCAGAAGTGTCTATATGTGTCCAAGTCAGCTGGTGTTACTTTAACACTTTTTAAAGTGTTAAAAGATTGACACCCATATTTTTGTTAAATTAACATTGGTCTATAAAACTGAAATTGGTTTAAAAAAAGTTAAACTTTCCATTTCTGTGTATTGTTTTGAATATTTTCCACTGAATTTGATTGATATTGACACCTTGTGGGTCAATTATTTACTTTTTTAACACCACGTTATGTTTCATGATCAACACTACACTGGTGTTACTTTTAACATATTTTAACACCAGCACCGTTGTAAATGGTAATGTGACACTCTGTAGTGTTGAATTTAACACTACATTTAATTTAATTTACATTTAATTTAACACTTTTGGGTGTTAATTCAACACTGGCATTTTTACTGTGTACATCTAATCTCACCTGCTCAAGGAAGCACAAGAGGTCGACTTTAATGATTAAGCTAAATGTGGCTGCAGTCGGTTACATGGTGACTACTAAGCAGTGCTCATCGTTGACGGGCCTCTAACTCGTCCTCAGGTGCTTTATGAGGGAAGCTGCCAATACGTGGGGTGTGAACTGTAGTACTCAGGAGTATTTGCTTATTATCGCCACACCTTAAGCTGTCCTGGATGGATGGATGGATGGATGGATGGTAAAAGTGTCTAAATTCTGGTGGCTGATTGGATGAAGCTGAATGTTTTCTTTCTTTCTCTTCTTCATGATCGTCTCTCTCCACCTGCTTAGCCTCTTTTAGTCACTTCTCTCCTCCATCATGACACTTCCTCTCCTCCTTCTTCTCCTCCTTCTTCTTCTTCTCCCCCCCCGTGTCTACCGTCTCTTGTGGACACGCTGGTCCACTTGAAGGACGTCCACAGAATGTGACAAACTCCCAGCGTTATGTAAAAGCTCGACCCTCGTTGTGATTTCATGTGGGAGGTGACATGAACACCCAGAATAATTTCACCGCCCACTAACACACCAACAGGTCCAGTGATTTAAAGGCAATGGCTTCACTTTGTCCAAAAGAATGAAGAAAAGAAGGCGGCCATGTTGGATCAACATTATGAGCGACCATCGAAGGACCTCGTCTTTATATCAGCCTCCATTTCTGTTCATTCAAACCTTTAGAAAGTCCAGTATGCTGACGTCAAGATAGCCACAAAGCCAAATTATCAATACTTTAATATTTAATGACCAAATTATAAAGTTAAGTGGCAGTTTGAGTCATTTAAGGACCAAAATGACAATAATTAATCCGTGTTTGGTGAATTTTTGGTTAGAATATGTTTGTTTTTTATTCAGTGGGTAGAAAATCCACACATTTGTGCAAGTAAGAGTAGAAATACTTCAGAATTAAATTACTCAAATAAGAGTAAAAAAGTATTTGGTAAAAAGTACTGAGTCATTTAATATTTTAAAATTACATCAGATGAACCAAACTATAAATTTAAATTTAAATTTTGGTATTTTAAGGATCAAAATGTAATAATTTAGATAAGTAACACAAATAACAAAATCAGGCAACATAAAATGTTTCCAAATCAGCTTTTTCAATAATAAACTTATGAAACTTTAACAGAAACTGCAGGTGTGTCTCTGTGTTTGGTGAATTTTTGGTTAAAACATGTTTGATTTTCATTTAGTGGGTAGAAAATCCACACATTTACGCAAATAAGAGTAGAAATACTTCAGAATTAAATTACTCAAATAAGAGTAAAAACGTATTTGGTAAAAAGTACTGAGTCATTTAATATTTTAAAATTACATCAGATGAAACAGACTATAAATTTAAATTTTAAGGATCAAAATGTAATAATTCAGATAAGTAACAAAAATAACAAAATGTTTCCAAATCAGCTTATTCAATAATAAATTTATGAAACTTTAACAGAAACTGCATGTGTGTTTGGTGAATTTTTGGTTAAAACATGTTTGATTTTCATTCAGTGGGAAGAAAATCCAGAAATTTTACTCAAATAAAAGTAGAAATACTTCATAATAAAATTACTCAAACATAAAAAAAAAAATACTCCTAAAAGCAAATGAACAAATGAAACATCCAGAGCTAAATGAACCTCTACTTTTACGTGATTATGTTGCTCAAAAACAAGCAGCGATACAAATCTTTGTTCACAGGATCCGCGCCGTGCGGCTTCATCCTTCTCTCCTCTGGTGGGAAAACTGCTGCTTTACAAAACAAACAACCTACAGGTTTGGACCCGTTTTCAGAAGAAGTCCTGGCATCTCTGCAGCGTCGGCCCACTCCGCCCTCGGAGGAGCCAACATTTCCCAGCCTCCTTCTCTCGTGGCAGCGCTCCAGCCTGCAAACACTTTCAGCCTTATCGGTCCTCCTCACTTTCCCAGAAAAGAAAAACTAAAAAATGAACAAAAACAAAAAAATTCCGGCGCCGTTGACGAGCTTTTTGCTATTTGCATGTCAAGCATCTGCATGGAGAGCTGATGGCTATCGTCTCTGGTCACGCATTATGGCAGGCAGTTTTGGCATAAAATCAGTGTTACCGCACGCACATGATTCCAGATACCTGGACTTAATTATTTATGACTAGACATATTAGTATATTGGAATATCTTGAATTATATTTTACTGGTAGAAAGTAGTATGGAGCATATGGCAAGCTGTTTTAAGATAAAGTTGGTGTCGTCTGACTATAATTTCTACTCTTACTTGATAAACTTTCTGGATTCGCTACCCCATGGGAGTCAAACTCATTTTCATTGTGGATCATCAAAAACAGGAATGTTCTTAAAGGGCCAGAATGTGTTGATTAAAGCATTTAAACTGTCGAAATATCAGTAAACAGCTGTTTGTTTCAGCATTCAATTAGTCTTTATTAAACTTAAATAATGCTCAACGTCTTTTCACACAGATCAATCTGAATTTAATGACTGTCTTTTTTTGCTTTTGCAATCAAAATCACTGATTTTGTGGTGCTAATTTAGAAATATTTGTAAGAAGTTTTTACGATACTTGCGCTTTCCATACTTTTTTCTCAAAATATCTAAGTTTTTTCTTGGAAATTTCATCTTTGAAAAGTTTTTTTTTTCTAGAAAATTTCTGAGATTAATCTCAATATGAGATTTTTTTTTCTCTCAAACTTTAAGCTTTTGAAACTCTTAAATGTTATTGTTTTCTCTAGAAGTTCTCTATTATATTCAATATTCCAGATTTTTTTCTACCAATTTTTCAACTTTTTCATCCATCATCCATCCATCCATCCATTTTCTTTCGTTTATCCGGAATCGGGTCGCGGGGGCAGCAGCTTCAGAAGGGAGGCCCAGACTTCCCTCTCCCCAGCCACCTCTTCCAGCTCCTCCAGGAACCCCAAGGCGTCCCAGGCCAGCCCGAGAGACATCGTCCCTCCAGCGTGTCCTGGGTCTCCTCTCCTCCCGGTGGGACCTGAACTCCTCACCAGGGAGGCCAGGAGCATCCTGACCAGATGCCCGAGCCTCAACTGGCTCCTCTCGACGTGGAGGAGCAGCGGCTCTACTTGAGTCCCTCCGATGACCGAGCTTCTCTCTCTAAGGGAGCCCGCCACCCTGCGGAGGAAACCCATTTCGGCCGCTTGTATCCGTGATCTCGTTCTTTCGGTCATGACCCAAAGCTCATGACCATAGATGAGGGTGGGAACGTAGATCGACCGGTAAATCGAGAGCTTCGCTTTTGACTCAGCTCTCTCTTCACCACGACGGACCGGTACAGCGCGGTCCGTCCCCCCACAGAGAACCCCCCACAAGGCCCCCCGAGGGACACGGTCGAACGCCTTCTTCAAGTCCACAAACACATGTAGACTGGTTGGGCGAACTCCCAGAACCCTCCAGGACCTGCTGAGGGTGTAGAGCTGGTCCAGTTTCCACGACCAGGACGAAAACCACACTGCTCTTCCTGAATCCGAGGTTCGACTATCCGACGGACCCTCCTCTCCAGGACCCCTGAATAGACCTTTCCAGGGAGGCTTAAGAGTGTGACCCCTCTGTAATTGGAGCACACCCTCCGGTCCCCCTTTTTAAACAGGGGGACCACCACCCCGGTCTGCCAATCCAGAGGAACTGCCCCCGATGTCCATGCGATATTGCAGAGTCGGTGAGCCAACACAACCCTACAACATCCAGAGCCTTAAGGAACTCCGGGCGGATCTCATCCACCCCTGGGGCCCTGAGGCCACCGAGGAGCTTTTGACCACCTCGTCCCCAGAGATTGGAGAGCCCAACCCAGAGTCCACAGGCTCAGCTTCTTCAACAGAAGGCATGTTGGTGGGATTGAGGAGGTCTTCGAAGTATTCCGCCCACCGACCCACAACGTCCCGAGTCGAGGTCAGCAGCCACCATCCCCACTGTAAACAGTGTTGGTGCTGCACTGCTTCCCCCTCCTGAGACGCCGGATGGTGGACCAGAATCGCCTCGAAGCCGTACGGAAGTCTTTCTCCATGGCCTCTCCAAACTCCTCCCACGCCCGAGTTTTGGCCTCAGCGACCACCCGAGCCGCATGCCGCTTCGCCTGCTGGTACCCATCAGCTGCTTCTGGAGTCCCACAGGCCAAAAAGACCCCATAGGACTCCTTCTTCAGATTGACAGCATCCCTCACCGAAGGTGTCCACCAACGGGTTTGGGGGTTGCCGCCGCGACAGGCACCAACGACCTTGCGGCCACAGCTCCGCATTTTTCAACTTTTTAAGCTTTGAAATTTTCAAGTTTTTTTTCTAAAAAAAACTTGAATGTTTGACAATGTAAAAATTTTGAGATCAATCTGAACATTTGAGATTTTCCTTATAAATTTTTGACTGAAATGTCCTTGTTTTCCTAGAAAATTCAGAGATTATTCTCAAATTTTCAGTTTTTTTTCTTCTAGCAAATTTTCAACTTTTCAACTTTTCAGGATTTTGTAAAAAATGTAGAAAATTTCTGAGCTTGATCTCAAAATTTCTAAGTTTTTCTAGAACATATTTGACTTTTCAAAATCAGAAATGTTCTTTTTTTGGTAGAAAACTTCCAAGTTCTTCTAGCAAATTTTGGACTTTTCAGTCTCAGAAAGTGTGTTCTTTTTTTCTAGGAAATAATCTCAAAATATGAGATTCTTTTGTAGAAAATTATAAACTTTAAAATTTTTAAGTGCTTCCCAATTTCTCAAAATTTTAGAGATTTTATTTCTAGGCCATTTTCAACAGTCCAAACTTTGACATTTCCAAGTTTTTTGTTTCTGTTTTTTGGCCGAAATGTATTCCTTTGCTTTTCTATCCATAATGGTCCTAATTCGCTGTCGTAGATGTTAGTTTATGAAAGTTTAGGTAGTTGTGAGACGTGTCCTTCTGCGGTACCTTTATGCCGTAGCGTTTCCTGACCGAAGCCCTCATGGCCAGAGACGCCGGAGGAACGCAGCTGATGCAGTCCAGCAGAGGCAGGCAGGGACAGGCGCCGGCCGCACTCGTTACCTTACAGGTGAACAGCGGGAGGCAGCAGCAGGCCAGGCAGCCTGCACACACACACACACACACACACACACACACACACACACACACACACACCACACACAGACACACACACACACACAGACACACACACGTTTCCGCAGCTATCTTTGTGGGGACTTTCCATTGACTTTCATTCGTTTCTACAGCCTATACCTGACCTTTACCCTTTCCCTAACCCTAACCATCACATACCTAACCCTAACCAAAACTCAATTCATACCTTAGTCCTAACTCTGACCCCTGACCCTAAAACAGGGTTTCCCCTTGTGGACACCAGGCTTCAGTCCCCACAAGGAGCAATTGGGCCCCACAACGTAGTATGTGTCAGGAAAATCGTCCCCACAAGGTTTTATAAACAAACCCACACACACACACACACACACACACACACACACACACACACACACACACCGCTGAGCAGTGTTGTATAGTAACAAAGTAAAAATACTTCACTACTTTACTTAAGTGTATTTTGGAGTATTTCATACTTTCCTTGAGTATGAACATTTTTGATAACTTTCACTTTTATTCACTATATTTCTGAACTTAATTTCATACTTTTACTCCGATACATTTTCAATGTGTGGTTTAGTTACTCATTACAAAACAGCGAGAAGTCGGACACTAATGGAGCCCCATACGACATGAACCACATATACATTATGTGGTTCATGTCAGAAGCTGGTTCAGTTGTAAAGCAGGTTAAGTTAACTTGTAGTTAAAACACCTAATTCTCTTAACTAAATGATGCTGCAGGTTTATCTATTAGCAGGTTTAATTTTTCCTGCACTTGGTTGTGTACATTATTTTAACTGTATTTGACAAGTTTACCAAAATATAAAAAATTTCATTCAAACTGCATTTGCCTTGTTTTACTTTTTACTTATACTTTTCATTACATTACTTGAGTACATCCATTATTGCAGTAATTTCCATACTTAAGTACAAAAAAATTCAGATACTTTAAGACTTTAACTCAAGTAACATTTCAGTCAGTGACTTGGACTTTTACCAAAGTCATATTTTGAAGAGGAACCTAAACTTTTACTAGACTCTGAGATTTCAGTACTGCCGCTGAGTCCCCTCACCCATCCCAGCATTCCCTCTGGTTTCATGTTGTCCACTCACAGTCTCCGATGTCTCTGTGACACTCGCACAGTCCGGTGCTCCAGGCTCCGGCCTCTCTGACCCGGTTCTGTGGCTGCACGCTCACCACATGTCTGGACATGTTGCAGCTGCTCTTCCACAGAAATACACAAGGTAGCATTCATGTAAAAGAGTTACAATCGTAGACTGAAATGTTGCCGCTTTATACCAAATAGTATTTATGGTACTGACTCGTTTTTTCTCAGAGCAATCAGTGATCTAAACACCGAGCACAACATCCATTAAAGGGGCAGAATCGTGTAAAATTGGCTTTAGTAGCTTTATGTCATGTTTTAAAGTTAATCCTGAAGTTTTGCTCTGGTTCTTTCATGCATGTTTTAGAAATCATTTAATCTCCATGTGTAAAACGCCTGGTTGGACTAAGCCCCGCCTTCTCGACGTCCGCATCAATTAGCTGGTGGACTATTTATCAGCTGACCTTGTTATAGGAGCTACTGCTCAGTGAAATGCTGGTAAAAACGTTAAAGGGTTAATAGAGGAGCCATGTTGGGATGACTTCCTAAAGACGGAGCTTAAGAAAGAGCAGGAGCTTCTTAAAGAGACAGAAGCCCAATTTCAAGGCTTTAAATTATGAAGTAAGTTTTCTTTAAGTCACATTTGATGTAAATAGCATTTTTATAGCAACTGAACTATTTAGTGCTATTTTACCACATTTTGTGGTAAAATAGCACTAAATGGCTGGAAAAACCCATAATACTGCCCCTTTAAATAAATTAGTCCAAAGTTAAACATTTTTAGGGTGAATTTTTGTGTATTTTAACTTTCCAAACCATTTGTGGTGTTTTAAAGAAACAAATCAGGAATTTGCATCACACATTAACTTGCAACAGTGATTCTTTTAATAGAACTACATAATGTGAAATGGTTCAATAAAAGGGGAAATCGTATATTTGGTATTAGAGCTAAAAAGAAAACAGGAAGTATACCGAATATATTCAGATTACTTCCTGTTTTTACAAACTGGTTTTTACCCAACTAATGACCCATTAAACATTAACTCCAGTTACAGTGAAGTCAGACGTAGAAAACTTTCATGTTGGATTTTATGCTAATTCTGATTTTTTTCCATCATAAGTTACATTTTAGTTCCGGTTTTTAGCCGCAAATCAAACTGAGAGGACAGAAAGAGTCCAAACATGTGGCTCCAGGTCAAACTGTTGTTCTCTCAGAAATGATTCAAGTCCCAGTTCCCCAAACAGAAACTGGAACTGACACTATAAAACCAACATTTTAACATCTTAAACCTAGACTTACCCGTTTTATGAGCTGAAATGTCCTGAAATCCAACAGGGATCAGTTTTGTTCTTGTTTAGAAGCGACTGTCTCTTGTTCCTGTCCTCTGTCTTTCACTGTGTTTTGGTATAAATATGAAACAGTCAGACCGTAAACAAGGCGGCCATCTTCCCATAACTGTTAACTAATCATGTTAAATATTCTGGCAACTGCTCACAATATGGAATATTTTAAATAATTAACAGGGAAACTACTGTTTTGTCTTAGTATTTTTAGTCACACTGCAAAACCACAAAAAATTACCAAGAATTTTTGGTCTAGTTTCTAATGTAAATATCTTAGTACTCTTGAATAAGACAAAATTAACTTAGAAGTCGCTTTTTTAGCAAGATATAGCACCTTGTTTTAAGTAAATAACTATTAAATTTTATTTGTTATTCACTTAAACAAGCTCCTATATCTTGCTGAAAAGTTACTTGTAAGTTACTTTTGTCTTATTTCAAGTGTATTAAGATATTTACATAAGAAACAAGACAAAAATACTTAGTAAGATTTTGTGTTTTTACAGTGTAGAACCATAGTTTACAGTACTTATGATTAAGACTTGAATATTTTAACACCCGTTATGAGTTAAATATCAAAAAGTGTTGTTTAAATCATGTTAAAATGAAAAGCTTTTCCTTAAAAACATATGTTTTGGTTTCTTTATAGCTGGAAAACCACCAAAGTAGTAAGATCTGTCACAACAACATCAACTGGACTCTGAATTTCAATATTTTCACAGTTGTATTTTCGCATAAACACATCACAGCCTGGATGTATCTGATCTGCCGTTGTTCTTTTAAAAGCAAGCGTAGCAGCAATCAGAATAAAGACGCAGTCAGGGGAATCTCACCCGTATTCAGCTGACCCAAAATATAAGGGCTGGAACTGACACACAGGATTGTGCAATAGATTTGCAGAGGTGACATCCATGACACTGCAGAGATAAGCATGGTTCACATATGCTCTCAAATAGAGGCACTGATTACTTAAACCGAACTGTCAGAGGCAGAAACGTAGCAGAAAATAATGTGGAATGGACTCATTTTACATGCCGAGTGAAAAACAGGCAAACCGTTTTGAAACAAATATGTCTGATAATCTATTTTATAAACAGAACATTGCTAAATAGCTTAGCATTTTCTAAAATGACCCCACTATCACTAGTGAAGCATAAATTGTTATCTGGAGAATGACAACAGCTAGCTTATCTTCATACAATTCCATTATTTTAGATTGTTGGCATACTTTTTACTCCTTATAGACAATAACCAGTTAGCTTTAGATCAACTGTTGAGTGCATTTTGTTCGCTAAGGCTAGATTCTCTGTTAGGCTACTTAAAGTCTTTATCTTAAGCTAGGCTAACACTTACTTACTTTAAGTATGTGTTGTAAAATTACACACTTGTGGCTAGTAAAATCTTCATACAAAGCTAAGCTAACATTTATCATTTTTACAAATACGTGTGGTATAATGATAGCACATTTATCAGCTAGCAAATTTTTTTAAGCTAAGCTAATATTTGCCATTTTACCAAATGCTTAGTTGAAAAACTTATATCAGTTTATTTGGGGATTGTTAAAAATAATTTTGTTTTTCTTGTATGTAAAGTTAGATATAGAAGCAGACAGATGTAAATGTGGTGGGAAAAAATATCAGTTGCTAGAGAAATTACTGTTAGCCTTATTAGCCACTATAACTGGAAGGAAATGGCTAGCATACAAAATGTCACAAAAAAATCATTATTTTAATTTTTTCTGACAACAAATCGGATATTGTGTGTTGTATTTGGTTAGTATTGCATCAGATGTTGAGTGAATTTTGTTGTTAGTTTGAACCAGGACTGTTAGGCTAGGCTAAGTTTGTATGCTAAGCTAGGCGAAGCTAATACCATAATGGGTATTTTCTGATCATTTTTATTTAATTTAGCTAAAAACTTGGTGAAGAAACAATATTTTCACTCTGTACAAATACAAATTGGACACTTTGTTCACTTTTAAATAATATCTATTTAGCTTACAGAAATGTTTATATTCAAACTACAGACTAAAAAACATAAAAGGCACTCATTTTGTATCTGTAAGATATCTTTTTATTGACAATAATATAAAAATAAGGCAGATAAAACATTTAGCAGTCAGAATTAAAAATAAATTTGTATTGAAAAGGTAAATTTACAAATGTATTATTTAATGAAATACAGGTAAAACCATAAAAGTATTTACAAAACATGTAAAAACAAACTGAAAACAGTAAAAGCATTGAAAAAATGTCTTAAAAAGAGGCTTTTTTTTCTTTTGCAATAATTGCAGTTTTGAAAAAAAAACAGTTGTCTACATTAAGAGAAAATGATTAGTTTGCTGTTACATCTTAAAGTTTTTAATACAAGTAGATAAAAATAGTTTTAATGTTTTGTTTTCGTCGCTCTCACTTCGATCCCCCTCATTCACAAAACCGGTGGTGGAAACCTACTGTAACAATTGAAGTTACAGAAACTTTTCATCTCTGGGGTTCCTGTAAAGTTAAAGAGAAAAAAATTAGACAACAATAAAGAGAGAAAGACAAAACATGTTTGTGCTCCACTCACTATATTCGCTTATGTTGCAGCAGAGGCAGAATTTCAGAGCCTGTTTTTTCATGTGATCTGTGGGAATGAGTGGTTTCCAGCATTTCTTTGCTTTGCGGTATTGGACTGCACCTGGAACACACATAATAAACATTTAAATGTTTTACAACATTGACAAAAAATGGAACCAAGACAGAAAATTAAAAAAAACAGATGCAACACAATAAAAACTTGCAAAACTGGCTCTAACTCACTGTTGCATCTGCATTTCTTTATGTCACGTAAAGTAAATCCAACGGAACGAAATTCATCACAATGAGCTGCAAAAAAAGATAAAATCATATGAAATACATTAAATAATTCAATGCACCTTCAGTAAAACAAACAAGAGTTATGAGATATGTTTTCCAAACACACAGATCAAAATGTAAAATAATTCAGCATTTTTTACCCGTCCTGTCAGAGAAGCAGTCGATAAGGACGATCAGCAGCAGAGCGGCTCCTACCAGCTTGGCCATGCTTTCTGTGGTTTCTGTTTTCACTCCAAAGTGTCTGAAAGTTTCTGCAGAACCGCACCAACTCAGGCTGTTTTATACCAGAACACGTCCGGGTCCGTTTGGTCTTTCAGATCAAGTCCAGGCATGTTGGGAGAGGCAGGAGGGGATCGGGGTGTTAATCTCTAATCTCTATATTTTAATCATTTATAGGTTATTTACCCTTAGACACAGGAGCAGATTGATGAAAATGTAGTGGGGAAAAAGAGTGATGAGAGTTTCATTACTGAATGCTTTGTTTGGCATAGCAACGTTAATTATCCACCATTTTCTAACATTCCCTTAATGGGGTCAGGAGGGTTGCTGGTGCCACTCCAGCTAACATTGAGGGCGAGAGGCGGGGTCACCCTGCACAGGTCACCAGTCTGTCACAGGCAACGTTAGCTAAATACTTAAAAATTACTCCACTGTCAAAAATGTAGCATAAATCAATAGCACTGTTAGCCACTATAGGTTAGCACTGCTAGCCACTATAGCCGAAGGGAATCAGCTAACTTACATAATATCATAAAAAAAATGACATATATTTAATTGTCTAGCAACATATTTGTCATTCTGTGTTTTATTTGGTTAGTACTGCAACAAATTTGACTGATTTTGTTAGCTTGGACCAGCTAGTACTGTTAGGCTAGGTTAAATGTGTATGCTAAGCTAGGCAAAGCTTGCACCACGATCTTTTCTAATAATTTAATTTAGTCAAAAAATTTGTGGCTAATTTATATTTTCACTTAATAAAATAGGTTTATGAGATGGTCTGTAATGTATACAGTCCTGCTCAACATTATTGGCACCCATGAAGTTTAAGTACATATAATGGAATATTTACTGAAGGAAATTCATCAAGTGAAACAACATTTTATTGCTGATAGCTTGTACTTGATGCAAAACAATAATTGATCAAAAACATTTAAAAAGATAAACATTATGAGGAAAACAAAGAAAAACATAATTTTTACCATGCCAATGGGATTGGCACCCTTTGCTGCAAAACAATATGAAAACCCAATTTGGCTCACCTGTTGCAAATCACACATTAAGATCACTTGTGATGGACTGCCTCCACACATGTGACATGAATTAACCAATGAATGATCATGTTGGTCCTTTAAAAGCCACCTGTTAGTTTATCTCCACATGTGACAATGGTAAAGACAAAGGAGCTGTCTGAGGACATCAGAAATGCCATTATTTGCAAGCACAAGACCTCCAAAGGGTATAAAGCCATCTCCAAAGACCTTGGTATCCCTGTTTCAACGGTGCGTAAAGTTATTAAGAAGTTTTCCAGGCAAGGAACGGCCAAGAACCTCCCTGGACGTGGGGGGAAGAGAAAAATTGATGACAGAAGTCTTCGACCGTTGGTGCAAATGGTGGAAAAAACACCACGTCTAACATCTAAAGACCTGAAGACCAACCTGGAGCAGTCTGGTGTGATTGTTTCAACAAGTACCACACGCTGCACACTAAACAGAGTGGGGCTTTATGGGTGGAGGCCAAGGAAGACTCCATTGCTTAAGAAAAGACATAAAAAAGAACGTTTGATCTTCGCAAAAGAGAACCTGGACAAACCTCAATCCTTCTGATTCATCCGTCCATTCGTTTTATGGACGGATGAAACAAAAGTGGAGCTATTCGGTAATTCACACAGACAATATGTTTACAGACGGCGCAAGGAAGCCCTTAAAGAAAAGAACACCATACCAACAGTCAAGCATGGTGGAGGATCCATAATGCTGTGGGGCTGCTTTGCAGCATCTGGTACTGGAGGCCTTGACCGTATCACAGGTATCATGAAATCAGAAGATTATCAGGCAATTCTAGAGCGAAATGTCTTGCCAAGTGTAAGGAAACTTGGTTTGCGGCGAAGATCCTGGGTCCTCCAGCAAGACAACGACCCAAAGCAAACCTCCAAAAGTACACAGGCCTGGTTTAATGGTAAAAAATGGACTGTTTTAAAATGGCCAGCAATGAGTCCTGATCTCAATCCAATTGAAAATCTTTGGGTGGAGCTGAAATCTGCAATTGGCGAAAGGAACCCTGGAAATGTACAAGAACTTGAGCATATTGCAAAAGAAGTGTGGGAGAAGATGCCACCCGAGAAGTGCAAGAAGCTTATAGATGAATATAAGAAACGTTTGGAGGCCATCATTGCTGCCAAAGGCTGTGCAACCAAATATTAAAGAGGGGTGTCGGTATTAGTTCACATGATGGTTTTCTGTTTTGTCATTTGGAATTAAAATATTTATGTTGAAATGGTAATTGTCTTTGTTAAATTACTTTGGACCTGAAATTGAAAGATTCTGCTGATATAAGTTTTGAACATTTCCATTTATTTCTGAAGATATTCACTCAGCTATGCAAATCATGAAGGGTTGCCAATAATGTTGAGCAGGACTGTATGTAAAATATGTTTTTGGAGGAAATAAGTTATCATATTAGTGTCAAATCAACAGCTAAAGATATTACTGTTAGCATTGTTAGTCACTATTACTGGAGGGAAACAGCTGGCTTACAAAACATCCTAAAATATATTATTTAAAATATTCTTAAACCATATTTTACTGTATGTTGTATTTGGTTAGTAGTGCATCAGATGTTGATTGAATTTGTTAGCTTGAACCAGGCCTATCAGCCTACGCTAAGTTTGCATGCTAAGCTAAGCAAAGCGAATGCCATAATGGTTCTTTTCTATTCCATTGACATAGCTAGAAAAATTGTGAAGAAACGATATTTCCACTTTGTAATTTTAGAGTAAAGCTGTTATCGGACATTAGCATTAGCATTGTTAGCCACTATGACTGAAAGGAAACAGCTAGCTTACAAAATATCCCAAAGAAAGTATTATTTTAAATTTTCTGACACCATATTTGTTTTTACGTTATATAAAGTGTCCGATAGTTTCTGTTTGTCTCTCAGCTCAGACCTGGCAGGAGGAGGTCGGGGTGTTAATCTCTAATCTCTGCTTTGAATTATTTATAAAATTCCATCAAGATCTAAAAGAAAGAATGCATGTAAATTATTTATCATCTGTGCTGTTAATCATTTGTCCAAAGCGCTGGCAGCTACAAACAGAAACCTGCAGACAGAGGTCACTCGTTCCAGCTTGTCTGTCCCACAGCATCACAGATGCTCCACCGTATTTGGTCTGATGTTTAGAGTTGCCTTTGAACCATAATTAATGGAACATTCACCAACATAAATTATGTTTAAGGATGTTTTGATGATGGAGCTTGATAAAATGTAAAGTTTGTCTCCAACTGGTGACTGCATGATGTTTTTATGAGGTTTGGTTTTATGTTTCATGATTTAAAGCATAAAATGTAATGTTTGTCCTCCAACTGGTGACTGCATGATGTTTTTATGAGGTTTGGTTTTTATGTTTTCATGATTTAAAGCATAAAATGTAATGTTTGTCCTCCAACTGGTGACTGCATGATGTTTTATGAGGTTGGTTTTATGTTTCATGATTTAAAGCATAAAATGTAATGTTTGTCCTCCAATTGGTGACTGCATGATGTTTTTATGACTTTTTGTTTTCATGTTTTCATGATTTAAAGCATCTCGAACTGCCTTGTTGCTGAAATCTGCTACACAAATAAACTTCAGTGGCTTTTCCAGAAAGTCACACTTAGCTTTGTTCTAAACTCTTCTGCAATTAAGAAGATTCTGGAGACACTGAATAATTGAACAAAAATATAGATTACATGTTGTATAGGATAGGATTTAAAAAAAATATTTCAGCAAATATGTAATTTTCCACCCCTACAGAATGAATTAAAGAAAGATATTTTATTTATTTATATTTTACATAAAATAATGCGATGCCAATTTTTATACATCTCTGAAACTTTATTGAAAGTCACATCAGTACATAAAAGAAGCACAAAGTTGATCAAAAAGAGAGAAAAGATAAAAAACAGGAACAAATTACATCTAATGACAGAAAAAACTTTCACCAAACACTTTAAACCAGCTGCCAGTGTAATTTAGTTCTAGTTTAGTAATTATTTTAGCTTTTATTGTGCTAACTTTCATACTCATTACATATATTTTAAGATTTTTCACCTGATTTTATTCTAATTTTACTTAAATGCCCTGATTCTTCTTCTGATACGTTATAGCTTGTGCAGCTATTTCATTTTAAATGTGCTTCAGAAATAAACTTTAACCTTGGATAGTTGGTAAATTCTTTATTACTTTTACATACACACGTTTTCCTTCAGGGAATGTAAAGTAAATGTTTTGAATCATCCAAGCTGGATTTCTCCATGGATTTCTCCTAAGCTAACATTACCAATAACATTCCACAAACGTTGCATCTTTTGAATCTCTGGGATGCTTAATAACGTTTTAAATCTGCCACGACTTTCACCAGTTGAACGGAAACAAACTTGAAGTAATTTTTATTTTATAGAGGAACGATCCAGAGTTGGCACATAGCTCCAGTTATTGCAGTTAGAAACCAGCGATCAGGCCTGAAATCTGAACTCAGTGATGGACTCAACATTCAGAGACACATAGGCTGCGTTCACACTGCAGCCTGAAGTGACCCAACTCCGACTTTTTGGCAATTCCGATTTTTTTGCCGGTCCGTTCTATGGAAGTAAATGCGACCTGTATGTGATCTGCAGTGTAAACGGGCAAACGACCTGAAAGTGTCCCGCATGCGCAGTAGAGGGCGATATAGCGTCAGCGTTCAGTTTTCTGCCAACCGCCATAAAAAGAAGAAGAGCTCAGTGTTTGAGGAAGTAAACATGGAGGCTAATGGTGGAGCTTAGCTACATATTTGAAGTTGTTGTCCAACCGGAGCAACATGTTAACAACTTAGTCCTCATATTGTCCGTCATGGTTGTTGTTTTTCTTCCCACTTGCTCGTATCAGGACCTGAATAGTGAGATTTGTTGAGAATCAGTGACATTCAGTTCGGATGAATGAGACCTGGACTTATGGTCGCATTTGAATCGGATACGTATCGGATATGGGTCACATTCTAAAAGAATCTGACCTGAGCTGTTCACACTGCCATGAAAAGATTTGATACAGGTCGCATTACGTCAAAAAAATCAGAACTGGGTCACTTCAGGTTGCAGTGTGAACGCAGCCATTAAAGATTGTTGCAAAGTCCATCTTTTATCACCTGCAGAACATTTACAGAATTTAGACTTTTAATAATTCTGTTAGTTTATAAATCACTAAATAAATACACTAAAGATCTGCTGCTGTTGCTTCAACCTCCCAGTCGTCTCAGGTCTTCTGATTCTAGTCCACTCTGCATCATCCAGAACCAGAACCAAACATGGAGAAGCAGAATTCACTGAGTTCCTTTAAATCAAAGCTAAACTCCTCTGTTCAGAGCTACTTCTGATTAAAACAACTGGAACATCGATTCATTCTTCTCTGGGTTTCACCTTTTAATGACTTCTTCTCTTTTTTCTGCCACTTTAAGTTTCATTTTTATGTGTCGTTTTTAAACTTTGAACCGTCTTGTTGCTATAACGAATAATGCGAATGTGTTTGAGAAATGTTTAGCGGCTCGTTAATCAGTGGCAGGAGGGAGGAAAAGTTAGTTTCACCATCTTTTCCACCAAACATTTTATAGCAAACTCGTCTCTGTGTGGTCGAGAAAAACTGAACTGAAGAACTGTTTGGTTGTTAGTTAAAAGGTTTAGAGTTTTTTCATAAAGTGGATTTTTAAAACAAAAAGTAACATCTTACTATAAACTACGGAAGAGGATTAGGGCCACCGAAAAAAAAAAATTCTGACATTAAAGTCAGAATTCTGACTTTAAGCCCAGAATTCAGAAATTTAAATTAAATTCTGACTTTAAATCTCAGAATTCTGAGATTAAAGTCAGAATTCTGACTTTCTCACTTTAAAGTCAGAATTCTGAGCTTAAAGTCAGAATTCTGACTTTAAGCTCAGAATTCAGAAATTTAAATTAAATTCTGACTTTAAATCTCAGGATTCTGAGATTTAAAGTAAAAATTCTGACTTTCTCACTTTAAAGTCAGAATTCTGACTTTAAGCTCAGAATTCTGACTTTAAGCTCAGAATTCTTACTTTCTGACTTCAAAGTCAGAATTTTATTTAAATCTCTGAATTCTGATATTAAAGTCAGAATTCTGAGATTTAAAGTCATAAATCTTTTTTTTTTTTTCGGTGGCCCTAATCCTCTTCCGTTATAAACTACAGTTTGTAATATTAACACATTTCTCACCATTGATCAGGTAACTTCAGCTGACTTTAAATTTTCTGATCTAGTCACATCTATATGGTTTCACTCAGGCTGCTGCCCTCATTCTTATTACTGCTGAGACGCAAACATTGTACTGAGATACAAAAGAAATAGTTAAAACGAAATGGAAAATATAAAAACAGAACAAAGATCAAATCTGAAATCAGAGACAGGAATCAGAACCATTAAAACTTTGACTAGGCCATGATTCTCACGCCGTTCTCCTTCGCTTATAACGGCGTTGAAGGAAAACACGAGAAGCTGCAGTACGCTTTCATGGTGTCGGATCCTGCAGAGGGACAAAACAGTCACTTTTCTCTGGACATTTTTAGGTAAATACAGGTAAAAAACCGTCCAGACAGCTGGACTCACTGAGTCTCGGGTTTCCCTCTATCCTGCAGCAGAGACAATGCCTCAGCGTCTGCTTCTCCTCCTGGACATGTTTGAATGTGTGTGGTTGGCGACATTTTTTAATTTTGAGGAAACCTGAGGGAAATAAGAAGGAAATTCTTCTCAAATGTATCACCTTTAAAAGATGTGACCTCTGACCTCTTGAACAACAGGGCAACTTTACTCAATAAGCATCAGTATCAGAGATGTAGGAGAAAAAAAAACATTTCATGTTTTTAAATTGATTTCTTCCTTCATTCCTTCAAATGTATCAGATTGGATGCAAAAAATGTAGAAATCCAGATGAAATTTCAACAAAAAGAGATCTTTAAACCATTAATTAAAATTTAAAAAAACAGCCTTCAAGTATTTCTTGTGTCAGGATTAACGATTTTATTTGTATTAACAATGCTATAGAAGTAATTAATTATTAATTTTGATTAATTTTACTCACCATTGTGATTTCCTTCATAAAGTTTAACCTGCTTTTCTTTATAACCTGTGGGTATCAGTGGGTAGGGACACTTTATTCTGCCGTGAGAAATCACTGAAATTGAAAACATTTATATCAACACCTGCTCTGAAATCTACAAACATCTAAAAATAAACATTTCTTTTGATAAAACTAACAATGTTTACTCACTTGAGCATCTGCATCTTCGGATTTCACCTGTTGTAAATCCAGCAGAGTGAAATTCATCACAATAAGCTGTAAAAAAAAAAAAAAAAGTAGTCAGAGTAAAACGTTTTAAATAATGTTTTTAGTGAGTTATAGTAGAAAATTTGCATTAGAAGTTAGTTTTTCTCTTTCGGATGACGTACCCGTTTTGTCTGAAAAGCAATCGATCAGAGCAACGAGCAGCAGAGTCGATGCTATGATCTTTGCCATCGTCGCTCCAAACGGTGTGAATAAATCTGGAAATCCTCACTTTTATAGCAGCAGAGCTTCCTGGTCCGTTTGGCTGCAGAGTCCTGGATAGGTCATGACACGTCTGATGAACCTTTATTTTGGGAACCGACTTTATCTCTTCAGTTTGTTTGTTGAATGCGATGAACCTGCAGATAGTACAAACTCCTGCACAAACATGATTTAGTTCTGATGAACTTCCATGGGTAAACAGGATGAAAGGCAGCAAACGTGTCTGCTAATAACATGACATTATCGCCAGAACAACCTTC
This sequence comes from Poecilia picta, assembly GCA_033032245.1. Classification (NCBI taxonomy): domain Eukaryota; kingdom Metazoa; phylum Chordata; class Actinopteri; order Cyprinodontiformes; family Poeciliidae; genus Poecilia; species Poecilia picta. The sequence goes on along the minus strand of CM065370.1, from coordinate 20,636,151 downwards.
ACTTTGCTGAGCGAAAACAGGAATTTCACCTCACAGGACGCAGAAATAACAGGTGAGAAGCTGCACCGACACGGTGATCAAACCCGAAAATAGTTTGTTTTTAAAACACAAACACATGGTCAGGTTTCTATTTTCAGTTTTTATCTAAATACGTCCATTCCTCTACACCACGTGTGTCAAACCCAAGGCGCGTGGGCCAAATCTGGCCCACCGGAGCTTTATATGTGGCCCATAGATTCTAGACTAAACACTAAGTGAGCTTAAATATTATGATATCAATTTAATCAGTCAATCAATCAAATTTTATTTGTATAGCACATTTCAACAGCAAGACATTTCAAAGTGCTTTACATAATTAAAATAAAAAAAGCATGTGACAGGGAATAAACGGTGAGAAAGAAAGAGATTTAAAAAAACAGTGAAAAAGAGAAATAAAATAAATTAAAAAGTAAAAAGAAAAACTTTAACATTTAAAACTTCTTTAGTCAAACCGCCATTTGACAAGGACTTCCTATCTGCATGAGGTGTTACCCCTTGTGGGGTCTCCTCAAAGTAAGGGGACTCTATGAGCCTTACCTTTTGCCTTTAGTTGAAACTCTGTCAACTGGGACTCTAACCCTTTAGCCTTTAGTTAAACCTCTGTTTAACAAGGACTCTAACCTTTATAGCCTTTAGTTAAATCTCTGTTGAACAAGGACTCTAACCCTTTAGCCTTTAGTTAAACCTCTGTTTAACAAGGACTCTAACCTTTATAGCCTTTAGTTAAATCTCTGTTGAACAAGGACTCTAACCTTTATAGCCTTTAGTTAAACCTCTGTTGAACAAGGACTCTAACCTTTATAGCCTTTAGTTAAATCTCTGTTGAACAAGGACTCTAACCCTTTAGCCTTTAGTTAAATCTCTGTTGAACAAGGACTCTAACCTTTATAGCCTTTAGTTAAATCTCTGTTGAACAAGGACTCTAACCTTTATAGCCTTTAGTTAAATCTCCGTTTAACAAGGACTCTAACCTTTATAGCCTTTAGTTAAATCTCTGTTTAACAAGGACTCTAACCTTTATAGCCTTTAGTTAAATCTCTGTTTAACAAGGACTCTAACCTTTATAGCCTTTAGTTAAATCTCTGTTGAACAAGGACTCTAACCTTTATAGCCTTTAGTTAAATCTCCGTTTAACAAGGACTCTAACCTTTATAGCCTTTAGTTAAATCTCTGTTTAACAAGGACTCTAACCTTTATAGCCTTTAGTTAAATCTCTGTTTAACAAGGACTCTAACCTTTATAGCCTTTAGTTAAATCTCTGTTGAACAAGGAGTCTAACCCTTTAGCCTTTAGTTAAATCTCTGTTGAACAAGGACTCTAACCTTTATAGCCTTTAGTTAAACCTCTGTTTAACAAGGACTCTAACCTTTATAGCCTTTAGTTAAATCTCTGTTGAACAAGGACTCTAACCCTTTAGCCTTTAGTTAAATCTCTGTTGAACAAGGACTCTAACCTTTATAGCCTTTAGTTAAATCTCCGTTTAACAAGGAGATTTAACTAAAGCCTCTATAGCCTTTAAAGCCTCTATAGCCTTTAAATCTCTAAAGGCTATAGAGATTTAACTATAGCCTTAACAAGGACTCTAACCTTTATAGTCTTTAGTTAAATCTCTGCTTAACAAGGACTCTAACCTTTATAGCCTTTAGTTAAATCTCTGCTTAACAAGGACTCTAACCTTTATAGCCTTTACTTAAATCTCTGCTTAACAAGGACTCTAATCTTTATAGCTTTTAGTTAAATCTCTGATTAACAAGGACTCTAACCTTTATAGCCTTTAGTTAAATCTCTGTTTAACAAGGACTCTAATCTTTATAACTTAATGCAGTTTTATCCATTTACTTCCAAATTATATCAATCTATCCTCCCTGTTTCTTGGGAATTACCATGGAAATTTACACAAAATCAACAAATTCACGCACTTTTTTCACTAATACATTATTGGGAGTTTATTGCAGATTTTTGTCAAAAACCTTCTTACTTGTACTAAATAGCTGCTTCATCCATAATTAATGTCAGACTATATTCCACAATCTATGCAGTGAGTAACAAAAAAATCGCACCCACCGACATAAACAAGCGCTAACATTTCCAAATTTGCTCTACAAACACTTTGAATTTTATTGCAAAACATCACAAACCAATTGTGAATTCCTGGAGAGACTGAAAAGATGTTCAATAATATTTATTTGATATTTTAACAGGTGGTGAATGTGTTTTATCGATACATTCTGGGACCACAGGCCCTTTAAGAACATTTGGTCCAAATCAAAACATGAGTATTGACAACTAAACTGTATTATTTTGAACGGATGTTTTAGAACGGGCGTTGTGTTTTTCTGCAGGTGCCGCTGCCGTTTTTAACTAGCTGTTTTATTCCAGTTGTCTGTGATGCTGCGTTGCTGCGTCTCTGTTGAGTGGCGCCACCAGATAACAGACGAATTAAAATGACCTTCCAATGGAAAACTTTAGGTACAACACAAAGTATTCGTCTACATAAAGACTCCTGTAATCTCTGGTGGTAAATCACCACCACTGTTAAACCTCTTCATCACTCTGTTACTGTTCACTCACTAACATCCATGTTGTTTCTTTTCTCAGGCTCAGCGACCTCAGGTGACCTTTCTCAGCTCGGTCTGCAGCTTATTGACAGCATCGTCCCACTCAGTGGACCGACTTTAAGTTTGGGATCTGTGGACTCGCTTAGAAACGGCAAAACCAACCAACTTCTGCTTCTGCTGACAAACACATTTACATCCATCCATTATCGGATAAACGTCAGATAAATGTTTGTCTTTTAATGATTTATTTTTAACTGTTCTAAATGTGTAAGAAGCAATGGATATAGAACAGAAACGGCTTTGAAAAGGGTTAGGGTTTGGCATTTTCATGGATTATTTGTTTCATAATAGACTGTCACAACATGGTGACAGATTTTTAAAAAATGTAAAAAAAAAATTATATATATATATATATATATATATATATATATATATATATATATATATATAATAATAAAATAAAATAATAAAATATATATATATATTTTTTTTTATTATTATTTTTATTTTATTTTATTTATTTTTTTCAGTGATTCTTGAGAATAGGGACAAAATGGGTTTTAATTTTCCCATAATTTTGTTTTGTTATTTCTTAACCTTATGTATGCAAATATGACAAATAATGTTTTGGAAATGTAAAGATGCTAAGGTACAGGCTCCCAGTTGCAACATTTTTAAAAAAAAAATAATTTTCAATCGACCTGACCTAGAACGTTGTCATCACCATCTGACAAAAATAAATAAAAAATAATTTTTAATGACCCTGTTAGTGATATTTTTTACTCATTTTACAGACAATTGCTTCTCAAGAAAAAAAAATATTATTTAAAACAAGTAACAATAAAAAGTCCATCTGACGGAGTTGACACTGCATGACGGAGTTGACACAAAACTGAAGGTGGTGACAAACTAGTGAATAAAATGAAAAACTTGGTACATGTGAAGTAATGCAATTTATGTAAAATACATTAAAATGAATTATTTGCACATTTAAGTGAGATTTGACAACAATTTCACTGAAATAGTCTCAAAAACTCTGATGGAGTTGACATCTGACGGAGGTGACAAAAAGCCAAACTACCTCAATTTATATGATGTTAATCTGAAGGAGGCCATATTGTAGCTCATCAGGTCCATAAAATCTTTACATTTTACCAAAATTAAGCTTTTATTTCACAAAATTTCATCAAAGTTTTGTAAATTGTCAGTTATGGTGTTGACACATCATGGTTGTGACAACTTAGGAATAAAAAGAAGAAAAAACTAAAGAATAACATAAACTAACTAGAGCTAACTAGCCTTAAGCTAACAGAGCTAACTAGCCTTAGCTAACAGAGCTAACTAGCCCTCCTAGCAAAGGAAGAGAAAGGAAGAGGTCATGGGGTCCTCAGAAGTTCAGGTGCCCCCAATAATGCCTGATTTTTTTTTTTTTTTTTTACATTCTTTTCATTTCTGACGGTGTTGACAAAAACTAAGGACAAATTTCAATGGAGTTGGAAAACATAAAAAAATATTTTTAATTCAATTTATTGATACCTTTCTAATTTTTTATATGACTACTGAAATTATCTCTTATGACAATTAAATAATTGTCATAAGATATAATTTTAGTATTTCTTTAATTGTTTTAACTATTATAATGTATTGAGTTCTGCTCCTGGACAAAGGGCTTTTACAGGCATCATCCACTGACTACAATGTTTAAAATAAAAAAATATTCAGCAAATACCTGGAAAATATACATTGTTGTGCTCACATGACCCAGGTCAGTTTAGTCAGATATTTGAAAACAAAATATTTTGTGTATATTTTATTCAAATTTTGTGCTTTATCCATAGGACCTGTTTTGTCCCCATTCTCAAGAATCACTGATTTACATTAAAATTACATACAGCAGCTTTAATGATATATCACAAGCAAATTCTGCTTCTGGGTTCATGTCTAACCTCTGTAACCAAGTGTTTGCGTCTGAAAATGAGGAAACTCTCTTAACAGATCCCCAGAAAGACTAACGGACCATTGATCAAGTGACAAAGAAACGACTCGGGAAGTTTTCCATGACCAGTCAGATAGATCATCTGCATCTCTGTAAATGAGCTTGTGGTGTTGCGTAAAAGTTCACCAACTTGTTGCGTGGTTGACAGTAGAGTCTGTCGTTGGATGGCCTCTGACTCACACTGTCATTATAAGGAGGCGTAGCGACGCAACGTCTCCCTCCCACCGGGTAAACTAGTCCGTAATCACAACTGTCCGTGACGTGATCCACGACTCCACGGGAGGAAATCCCCAAGGCGGACAGAGAAAGAGACGGGAGGCCCCTTTAAATCGACGCGTTTTCTTCCTCCTTGGTGGGGAGCCAAGTCCGGTAGAGAGGCAGAGAAAAGACTGAGAGAGAGAGCAGAACAACACCAACACGGCCACGGCTCTCAGCTGGCACGTCTTCACTGATTCAGCTCTTTACGCGGCGTTAGGAAACCCGGGGTGAGATCAAGCTGCCGTTGGTCTTCATTTATGACGGATCTGGGGAGAGTTGTTTATGAAAAACCGAACGGAAATTAAGTATTTCGACCCACAGATGGATGTGGAAATATGTTGTTTTTAATGTTGGCTGTCAGTGTGACGCAGAGGAAATGATTTTACACCTGTTTAGTAGTGATAATTGCGCTTATTTCTGTTTTAAACATCGAGTAACTGTCTGTTTTATGGCCGCCCCGGATTTAAATCTAACGGTAGATTTAATCAGCAGGTCTGTTAGGACTTTTCCAACTGTTATTACCGACATTTTGGTGTGTTTTATTTTTATTTATATTTTTCGTAGCCTCTACACGTCTCGGTGTTGAGAACCATTGCGGAAGTGGTGAGAGTCTTTCTCCTCGACGCGACAGCGACTCGCTCGGGTCTGTGCTGACACCTAGCGGCCGAACCGGAGAACCGCAGCAATGTACGGAGCTTCAGGAATCCCGGAGCTGATCCCGCACAGCGGGCCGCCCCGGCAGCCCGGCCCGGCGGGGCAGTTCAACCCGGGACACCCGCAGGCGGACGGACACGACGGCGGGGCGAACCCACAGAGGCTCGGACAGAGGGCTCCGAAACTGGGTCAGATCGGACGGTCCAAAAAAGGTGAGAGGAACGGTCAATCTGTTGCTTTATTTATTTGCTTTATTCACCACCAACATATTTTTTTTTTTCTTTTTACTCGAGTTGAAGTAAAAAGTAGATGTTCAAGAAGTTAAAATTAAATAGAAACGTCTCTGTTGCAGAGTTTGATACTCTGATTCCTATGACGCATTTTCTGCTGAATGTTGCGTTTTTTTATGCAAATGTCTTCATTTTTTCTCAGGACCAAAACACTCCAGGTGGCATGAAAAAGGAGTATGACGGAGGATTGGTAATGCTGTGGGCCTGTTTCTCTATCAAAAGAGAGAATATTACCTACCATATCTTTATGTTCTTTTTAGCTACTAACCTGGTCTTTTTATAGGATTATATAGATCAGGGTCAAAGAGTTATGCTCCATTTTGAGCATCGTTTATCTATATCTATTTGTAACTAGGGAGCCAAAAAGAAAACTAACAAAAAACAAATCAGGCTTACGAAAAATTATTACAATAACTGAAATGGCATGAAAGATCTGGCCAAAAAAATAGACAGCAGGATAATGCCTGTATGCACCACTCTGTATAACTGAAATTATTTTACTGTTGTAGACAGAAAAAAAAGTAGCAAAGCGGCATTTTAGAGTTATTCACTACTGAAGCATAAACAATGAGCCTGCCTTTAACCAAAAATTCACATCTGCACTTTTTGTTAAAGTTTCATCAGTTTTATATTGAATTAAATGTATTTAGAAAAATATATATTTTGCCTGATTTGTTATTTTACAGTTATTTTACAGAGTTCATAAATAGATGTTTCTATTTATGAACTCAAAATCTCTATTGAGTTTACTTCTTGGCTGAGATTTTTTTCAAGATTTTTTAGAACCCCTCCCTCCCACCCTGAAATCTCTGAGTTGCATGTAATTTTTAAATATTAAAAGATATTTTGATCAGTTATTCAGTACTTGAGTTGCCTTTTTACCAAGACCAAGTTAGTAGTTCAAAAGAACATAAAAATATGTAGGTAATATTCTCTCTTTTGATAGAGAAACAGGCCCACAGCATTACCAATCCTCTGTCATACAGTTGCCATAAAAGGGCTTTCCCACAGATTTATTCCTTTTTCATGCCACCTGGAGTGTTTTGGTCCTGGGAAAAGAAATGAAGACATTTACATGAAAAATGCAACATTCAGCAGAAAATGCGTCATAGGAATCAGAGTAAAAGTCCTGAGTTGCTGTGGAGCCAGCAATTTCTTATCGCTGTGTTTCATCTGAGTCTGCAACAGAGATGTTTCTATTTATGAACTCACCTCATGCAAATGTGGTGAACTGAATGACGGAGACAGTTTTCCATTGAAACCTCCCAGGAAAAAAAAAAGAGCATAAGTCCAAACTGGGAATTAGCATATTTTTGGTTTCTAAACGTCATACTGACCAAACTAGTCAAGTTCAAGAACAAGAAATCATGTTTTGTATGTTTTTGTACTTCCATTTGGGTCTGAGCTGCTTCTAAAAACCAGGCCAAGTACTTAACAAAACCTTTTTTGGTAACAAGTTAAATTTTTTTTTCTTTTTTGGTGTCAGGAAAACAGTGTTGTATAAAGTACTGAAATCTCAGAGTAAAGTAAAAGTATAGGTTCCTCTCCAAAATATGACTTTGGTAAAAGTCCAAGTCACTGACTGAAATATTACTTGAGTTAAAGTCTTAAAGTATCTGAAACGTAACAAGTAACTAAACCACACATTGAAAATGTATCGAAGTAAAAGTATGCAATTAAGTTCGGAAATATAGTGAAGTAAAAGTGAAAGTTATCAAAAATGTTCATACTCGCGGGAAGTATGAAGTACTCCAAAATATACTTAAGTAAAGTAGTGAAGTGTTTTTACTTCGTTACTATACAACATTGCTGGAAAATGAGCTGTTTTAACTGTTAAGTTAAAATTAACTGGCACTGCACCGTTGCCTAGCAACCCCCAGCCACACTCAGCCCAGCCCGTTGCCTAGCGACCCAGCTGGAACTCCAGGATGTTTGATCAACTGGTTTTAAAGATGCATGGATAATAAAATAATAAAAAAAATTAAAGCTCCGGAGCCTCGAGCGGCCCTCGCAGCTAGCGCTGCTTCGGCCTATAGCCACCGCGGGGTATGCAGCACCGCCCCCTGCCTGCCACCGCGTACAGTCTTGCAGAGTTGAAGCGCGTGTCCGCCATGTCATCCACAGCGTTGAGTTTGGCATCATTCCCTGGTCACACACACCAAATTTCATTCAGATCCGTCAATGTAGGGAGGAGATATAGCTGATGTAATGACCTAGTGGGCGCAGTGGAGTCAAATTACATTTCAATGCTGTTGGGCTCTTCAGCGGGGATCAAAGGTCATACGTATCTGGTTTGGTGCCAATCGGAAGGTGCGTGTGTGATTTAGAGACAATCGTGTGCATATGGCGAGGGACTGACATTTGGCCACGCCCCCACGGGTCAGCCAGCATTGACTGAATTCATCATCAGTTTGCACACAACTAATTCCATATGAAAGACAGATTAAAAGTAAGAAATTCGGTAAAAAACATGCTACTTCCTGTTAAAAGTGGGCGTGGCTAAAGTGACGTCACACTATGATGACATATTATCATTGGGCGCCCCACCAGGATCACTCATGTGAAGTTTGGAACAGCTCAGGTCCCAAATATGGAATTTACAGCCAAACGTATGGTGGTGGCGTGAGTTCTGTTTCGCCGAGGTCCTATGGCCACGCCCTCTAATGAAAACTGTTGGCGCTTTAAAGCACGTGAGACCAACTTGTTATCTGTCATCCAACACAGAATCATCTTGATTAGGTTGAGAGAGCCAGAGATGGAGCTTTCCAAGGAAAATAAAGGCACTTCCTGTTCTGAGGGGGCGGGGCTTAGATGACGTCAGACTATGACGACATAGGATTGTTAGGCATCCCACCAGGATCACTCATGGCAAGTTTGGTGAAGCTCGGCTGAAAATTGTGGAATTTATAGCCAAACGTATGGACACGGCGTTAAAGGTCACTTCACCACGCTGCCTCGCCCACCTACTCTATCGAAAAAAAAAAGGGTTTGAATCTGTAACACATCAATATGTTTTCTGTCTGTGGACAGAGTTTCATGTCAATTAAGTAAAAGTGGTCAGAATGGGACCCTTCAGAGTAAAACATGACACTTCCTGTTCTCAGGGGGCGTGGTCTAAGTGATGTCATCATTTGACCTTTGGGTCTTGTAGGGCATCCGATGATGATCAATCACTGAAAGTTTGGTGTCTCTGTGAGCTTTTGTGTAAGAGTTATAACAGTTTGTGTAAGAGATATAACAGTTTCGTGTTTCATGGCGAATAGGTGAACTTTGACCCCTGGTATGACCCCTTCAGCATGGACGAAAACTCACCGTTTTGATAACTTTCATAACCCAATGCCTTATGAACGATCTGACCGAGTTTGAAGCTGATTGATCAAAATCCCTAGGAGGAGTTTGATCTAATTCGACGTCTAAAACCGGCAAAATCGGAATTTCAATCCAAAATGGCCGACTTCCTGTCATAGTTGGAAAATAACATTAAATTTGAATTCTGACTGTCTTGGGGAGCTCTACAAGTGTACCAAATTTCAAGTCTGTACGATAAAGTTGATGAATTGGAAACGAGTAGGTGAACTTTGACCCCTGGTATGACCCCTTCAGCATGCACGAAAACTCACCGTTTTGATAACTTTTGATCGGCCATCCCTTATGAAGAATCTGACCAAGTTTGAAGCCGATCGATCGAAATCCCTAGGAGGAGTTCGATCAAATGCAACGTCTAAAAACGGCCAAAATGGGTCAAAATCGGATTTTCAATCCAAGATGGCCGATTTCCTGTCATACTTGCACTATGACATTAATTGTAAATTCTGAGCGTCTTGGGGAGTTGTACAACCGTACCGAATTTCAAGTCTCTACGACAAAGTAAGTGAATAGGAATGGGTCTTTTGAAAATTTCTAGGGGGCGCCCTTGAGCCGTTTCTTTTGCGATTTTTGGGAGAACCTTAAAATACGTAAATTTTCACCAGACTCTATGCGACCGCCAAGTTTGGTGAGTTTTTGAGTATGATAAAGCCCCCAAAAAGCCAATTCATTTGACGGAAGCATAATAATAAGAAGAAGAAGAAGAAACAGTACAATTACAATAGGCCTTCGCAGCGCTTAGCTGCTCGGGCCTAACAAGAGCACAAACCGGAGGAGACTGCAACATACGGAGGCGTACAGCACAGTTTAGCCAGAAGGTGGCGTCGTTTGGAGGCAAACATTCACTGAGCGGATCACCAAAATATTTCAGAAATGGTGAAAACTATGCAATTTTTAAAAAGAAACAAACCAGTTATGTAACCAATTATAATGCCTCTACTGCTTATAGTTGTAGGGTCCTGTGTCCTGTTTTTATAGTGTTTCTGTCTGTTGGCTAGTTATTTAACTGTATTTGTTTTTGTGCTTAGTTATTTTAGGACAAAAGATGAAATATAGTTGTAGTTGTGCTAATTCCTCCATATTTGCACTGGCATAAATTGTGGTAATGTTGATTAACCTGCACTGTCCTAATCAAATAAATGTAATTAAATTACATTTAAAGTGACGAGGCTTAAAATTAGAAATTATCTTTAAATTATGTGTAGGCAGAACTGCAGAGAAAAAATCTCATTACCTTTGTGCAAAAAATTTAATAAACGCATCATGTGTAGCCCCTAGACTTATCCTAACCTGTTAAATGAAGCATTAAAGGTCACTTTAAAAGTATTTTTAACTAATTTTATACTGAGTTTAAAAGTATAATTTAATCTCTGAGGATTTACAAATACTTCTGCATCTCTTTTCAGTTCAGAGAACTTGTGTACTGCTATGCTATATATTTAATTTCTTCATTTTTTTGTTTTAAATGGTTTTGTAAACTAGTAAACAGAATTCCCAAAAAGGAGATTTTCATTCATTTTAGTGGTTGAAATGATCTACATGCTGTCTGTGTTGGCAGAGAGTCTGACTTGAGGAAATATTCCATCGTTTTCTGTTTGAAACCTAGCTAACAATTACTCAAAATCAAGCGAACTAAAGCAGTGGTTCCCAAACCTTTTCTCCTGCATCCCCCAGTGGTTTCCAAACGTTTTCTGGGCCCCCTATGAATTACAAATAGCTGTCTGGTTGAACGACGTGTGGGAGGGAGTAGGAAGGGGGGTGGGGGGGGATTATTAGCGACTCCTGTCCCTGGGGGGGGGGGGGGGGGTTCGACTTTTGGGGGGCAAAATTAACGTACATAGCTGAACATAAACAACATCGGTAGCCTACAAGCTACTTGTTAAGCTTAAGGTGCTGTATTGATATTAGCTAATCATCTTTTAGCTACATTACCTGCATCCAGCAGCTTCACTCAACTCAGTCGGTTAGTTTGGGGAAAAAAACTGTGAAAAGTTTTTTTGCATTTTTTGCTGGTTTGTTGCCATGGTTCTAACACACCTGCGTAGCTTCGTACATCAGGTCTCCTTCACTGCCGCACAGGTGTGTAAACCCAGTGCGAGTGTCGTAGTGCTCATGTTGCGTTTAAAGGTGGCTCGGAAAAACAAGTTACCACATGTTAACAACAGATTAAACAGTTTTAACTGCTGATAAAAGTGACAGAGGACACAGATATGGGAAGTGCTGAAGCCCCTATTGAATCAAATAGACAGAGGAATAACAGAGTTGGCCATTCTAAGGTAAAACCCAGCGGATACAGTGTTCATGTTTTTTTTTTCATCCAGACGGCTTCCCACGCCCCCCCGAAATGACACAGCGCCCCACCTAGGGGGCGCGCCCCACAGTTTGGGAACCTCTGAACTAGAGAACGTCTATTCAAAGATTAGCTAACAGTTGCTTAAAGTTAACGGTAGTTCAGAGTGAAGCTAACAGCTTGTCAGAGTCAATCAGTTGAGCTGTTTGCTTAGCTTAATTTGAAGTAGATATTTGTTAACACCATCAACACAGAGAGTCAAATCCAGATTGTGTCTTCTAGCTAAGAGCCAGCTAGCTATTCTCTGACGCTAACGTAAGTAGCTTCGCTCAGTTAAAATGTCTTTCTCTTCTCCCACAGTGGATCTGGACGACGAAGACCTGGACGACCTCATGAACAACAACGGCCAGTGCCCCGTCTCCCTGTCGCCCATCTCCTAACTTCGTCTCTAAGAAGTGCCAGAAACCCGTTCCAGTCAGCTCTCCTGGTCCAAAGTGTCCTCTGGAGCTGCTGACGGCTCCGACCCGGCTCGTTTAGCGCCGCCTTAACGGAGCCCTGCTTGTACATAGTGTCTATTTAACTTCGCTCGGACTGTGAATAAATGAATCTCTGTACCTCTGTAGGCCGTCGAAGGATTTCTTTCAAAGCTTCTTCTCTGAAAAGGGCTACTGCTGATCGGCCGGACGCGTCCGTCAAGGTTAGCGATTCTCTGCCGGTTTGTTGTGTGAAGGAACGCGACCCTGTTGGGGTGAAAAGTTAAGCTTGTGGTTGTGCGACGACTCGCACAGGTCCGAACAGAGTAGCTGTGAGCGCTCGCTATTTAAACCAGAAGAAAACGACTACTACAAATTATTTATTGGTAGAAGAAATCTATATTTTTAGTTGTTGTTGTGGCTTCTACTTGTTTTTTACTTTGTCATCTAAAAGTGAGATTCAAGACGTGCACTTTGTGGGAATGCCTGTCATGTGCTGTGACACGTTGCAGAAACCTATGCATGAGGTCTGTGATTAAAGGGCTACATTGTAGTTTTCATAAACCAAAACACTGTTTTTTTTTGTTCTTTTTTTTTTGCAAACAGCAAAATTTTGATGCACTTTTTTTCTTTTATGATTATAAACCAGATTTATATCTAAATATGTTCTGATCCGCATGCCTTGATGTTTATGATTCGTTTTCGTCACGCCGTCTTTCCGAGTCGGACGGGATTGCAGTATGAGGTCATAAAAACGGGCAGCTCTGATTGGCTGTTGCTGCTGAGACAATCTAACTGATGTTTTGGAGATTTTGTGAAGATTGCAGTGGAATTAGACGTAATGGAGCTTTTAAAGGCTCACGGGTGAGGTCATAGTTCACGGGTGGAGGATGTTTTTCACACATTTCTCAGCTCAGTCTTTGACTCTGAGGCTGGGGTTGTTTGCCTTTTGCATGAAAGCGATCAACTTTTCATGATGCACCTCTGGAAATAAATTATAAATTCTAATAAAATCTGTTTTTGTTTTTAATTAAAGTTTGCATAAGTGGCTTTAAAATGACCTCAGATTATCTTATTACAAATGTAATCCACAAGATTTGGATTATTTTAATTATTTATGATAATCTTCCAACTAGTTATTGCGTTTTCTCCAACTTTTCAAATGGAAATTTTCTTAGTTTTACCAAAACAAATTCAAGCAAATTTGAGACTCTTAGAGAATTTCTGAGCTTGAAGTAAAAAACTGGCAACAAAAAACTTATTTGAAATTATTAGGAATTTGAGGAAAACATTTTTACTTTCGCAACATGCAAGTTATAGAAAAAAAAATCAACTCAATTTTTAAACTCAGAAATTTCCAACATTTTTTCAAGCAAATGTTTTACTTTTCAAACGCAGACGTTTCCAGGTCTTTCTAGAAAATTTCTAAATAATCTAAAAATGTTATTTTTTTAAAATAAATTTTCAGCTTTTCAGATATTTTCGCTTTTTTTCTAGAAATTTTCTGACAAGTCTCAAGATATTGAGCTTTTTTCTAGTAAACTTTTGACTTTTCAAGCTCAAATTTCCAAGTTTTTTTTTTTTTTAAAAATTTGTAATTTTGTGAAATCTTTTGACAGAAATTTTCATTTTTTTAATTTAAGTTTTTTTAGATTAATCTCAAATTTTTGGCAGAAATTTGCTTCTGTTTTCTATCTACACCGACCACAATACACTTGTAAATTTAAGTATTGAAAATGTTTGCTAGGTGTATTTAGTAAATGGTGAACTATTGACTTTCCAAGCTCAAATTTCCAAGTTTTTTTTCTAAAAAAATTGTAATTTTGAAAATTTCGTGAAATTTTTTGAACAAATTTTAATTTTTTTATTTAAGTTTTTTAGATTAATCTCAAATTTTTGGAAGAAATTTGCTTCTTTTTTTCTATCTACACCGACCGCAATACACTGTTGTAAATTTAAGTACTGAAAATGTTTGCTAGGTATATTTAGCAAAAACATTTGCAGTATTTCTTGCCGTTTCTCTCAAAGGTTTTCCAAATCTCCAAAAATGTACTTATCATTGTCTTATGTCAACATTTCTTTGATTTAATGTAGGTCTGAGAAAAAAACCAAACAAAGGATTTCACAACACAGTAGGTAACAATTTGCAAACATAACACAATTAATATCTGAAGTTTTTATTTATCTATATATTGACATGTTAGAAACACTTTTTTCATACATTTCCTATGTTCCCATTATTCTGTAGTTACAGCTCAGAGTATAACAGTGTAAAATCTACATACCATGAAGCTACAGATCCCTTAAATCTACAAAATAAATAGTATAATCAGGGTAAAAAAAAAATATTTGTGTCTATCTGAGCAGAGTGTCTAGCCGGCTGATTTGAAGTGTAATGGGTGTCATTTGGTGTACAATGAGGCCAGTGTGAGAAGTCACACCATGCCCACTTTAACGTCTATTTTAGTACACTGATATAATAAAACATCACATGGACTGAGCTGCAACCTGCACACCATGGAGGAACTGATTACTTTCAATTACAAGACATGTGCTAATTACTGCTAGCGCTGACATAAGGCTGCAAATGTTGGCTTCAGTCCATAATATTAGGCTGCAACCCAAAGTCTTGTGGGTTTAATAGGGGGATCCAATTATAATGTGTCTGAGAAAACCAAACAACTGTGGAATGTGAGGACGGAGTATGAAACATCTTTGATGAAACAATTCAGAGCAGTGTGTGACAATTAAACGCTCATTAAAGCCCAACAAGGAGTGTCACTGTTTCACATCTTCGGTTCTGCTCCGTTGACGCTGCAACAATTGTTTTTTGTTTTTTTCTCTTTAACCCAGCAGTCCCAGCCAGCAGGGGGCGCTCTCAGACATATTCCTTGTTGCTGTTTGGAGGGCTGGAGCGAGAGCCGGGCATGTTTGGGTACCTGGACACCTGCTTCTTCCTGGGACAGGAGGCGGCCAGCATGGCGCCGCCCAGAACATCGAGGAGGGCGCCGCCCCAAGCGATGAAGATGGCCGCTCCGAATTCAAACCTGGGAAGACAGGCGTTACATTAAAGCTAAAATAATGGGTTTTTAGTTTCTCTGTTGTATTTTTATTTATTTTAAAGGAAACCAATGTTGCAAAAATTCACATTTTCTGTTTTTATATTTACATTTGTGTCGCAACTGCTTAAAGAAAAACACCCAGCCATTTTCTGGAAACTAGTTAATGTTTTATGGTGTCTTGAAAATGAGCCATTTCAAAAACCTTCCAATTGTAAAGTCACATAGCGGCGTTACCTAGCAACCTAAGCCAAACCCAGCCTGTTACCTAGCAACCTAAAAGCCAAACCTAACCTGTTACCTAGCAACCTAAAAATCAAACCCAGCCCATTACCTAGCAACCCAAGCTGAGTTCCAGCACATTTGCTCTGCTAATGTTTTTGAAAGAGGTCGTAAATTACTCATCTGTTTGCAGCCATTTTCATACGATAGTGTAAGTGATGATGTGGGGGGCGTGGCCAGCAGCAGCTAATTTGGATTTAAAGTGACAAGATGCCCTAAAACAGAACTGAACAAATCAAGCTAACAACTCCAAATTAAGCTAACATCGTCAACGTAAACATAACAAACTAATAGCTACTTGGAGTGTCTAACATTCACTCTGAAGCCAGCACAAATAGCTCTATGAGCATTTTTTCCAATATGGAAAGACTTAAAATACTGTTTTATAATCACCTATGTTAACTGGTCATGATACTTTTGAGCTTAAACAGAAAGTATAGCTCTGGTGCACAAAGTTTAGCGACATGCATGAAGTTTAGTAGAGAAAATGCTGACAATGGAAACAAGTTTTAGTTTTTTGAGACAACAGAACATAACTCAAACTGAGTTACTATTTGTCTTCATTCTAGATTAGCATTTCTTCAATTAAGTTACACCACAAAACCCTATTTAGGACTTCCTTGCCCCCCCAAAAAAAAAAAAAATACTGAGTGATAAGTAAAATGTTGCAATGACTAATTAAAGCAACGAACAAATGATGGGTTTCACAATCATACAAAAAGCAGTGAAATATTTAGCTTTTCTTACTTGGTGTTGACCGGAGTGTAGGGGTTGTAGAAAGCTCTGATGACGTTGTGAGCAAACCAAGAACACGCCACAATGGCACAGAGGCCTGCAGAGAGGGAGTCAGCAGGAAAGATCAACCATTTCATCAACACATCCAAATTCAACGGGATAGAAACTATTTTTATCCCTTTTAACAGCAGCCCCCTCTGACTCCAGCACAATCGGCTGTCAGTGAAGTCTTCAAAGCTCTTTGGACATCAGATGTTAGAATCTCATTCAGTCCAGTGACCACCAGAGGGCAAATGAGTGGGAAGAAAGAGTTTTGGACTTTGGGTTAAACCTTCCCCAAGGTTCACTTATGGGCAACAGCAGAACTGAGTACATCTTTGATTCACACCAGTCCGGTTTAGTCCAGTTTGTTTGTCTAGAAAGTTTGAAATGTTTGGGGAGGTGTGAATGTGCAATCAAACTCTGATGCGGACTAAACAACTAAGCTCTGGTTTCAGACCTGAAACATTGGGAACATGGGCTAAAACCAGGTCTGAAACAAAAGCTCACCTTTTAGTACAGTTTGGATGTATATGTGAATGCCAAGCGGACTGGAAACCGCCCCAGTAGCAGGAAGTGAACAACAGTGCAGGGCATGCAGGGCAATGGCCCTGCCAAAACAAACAAACTAATTTAGCGTTAGCATGAGAAATGACTTTTGATCTCCAACCAAAAATAAGACAAATCCTGAAACCGCTAAAATCTGATGCTACTCCATTTTTGTTTACATTTCATAAAGAAGGACGTTCCTCTCAGTGTCTTCTTCAGAGGTTTTCATGTAATTTGCTTCAGTGCAGCACCACCACAGCTTTTACCTGTGGTGGTGGGGAACATATTTTTCAAAGTTTCATTTGGCACAATGGAGAGTGAAAACGAACTACTCGAGCTAAACATGTATCAAGTGTTGTAATTTTGATTCTCCAATTGAACCAAGTTCAGTTGAGAAAAAAACAACTAATAAAAACTGATTATTTTGCAAAGAAATGCATGTAAATCTGCAAAATGTTGGGAATGTGCATGTACATCTTAAAGTATAAGTTCAAGCTAACATCAACAGTTTGGAGCATTTTCATCCTCACCTCCTATAAGTAGAATAATTCCTCCTATCATGGCAATGCGAGACTTGCGTAGTTTGTCACTTCCTCCACAGGTGGTGCACTTCATTCCCATGCAGGCCACGCCCAGACCCGCCACGGACACGATGATGCCGACTATCATCAAGGCGCGTGTCGCCTGGAGCGAACCTGGGGAAGGAAACAAGATGGTGAGGTAGCTGGATATTCCCAGAATAAAGGGATGTGAAGTTTTACCGCCTTTACAGATAAAACAAGAAAAAAGGAGGAGTACATTTATGAAAACCCCCCAAAAAACTCAGGAAATAATTTTGATTAATCTCAGAAATTGTAGTTTTTCTAGGAAATTTTGTAGCAAAAATCTTAGAAATTTCTGAGCTTGAACATCTAAAATTTGGCAGAAAAAGCTCAGAAGCTTTTAATCTCAAAGGTTTTTGAGAAAAAACATGAAAATTTCTGTTTCCAAATTTGAACATTTTGATTTTTGAAACATTTTCTTTTTTCTCTCAAATTTTCAAAAATTTTTTTAGAAATTGTTTTAAATGGAAGCCAAAAATTTACTAGGAAAAACACAATTTTTAATATGGTGAGCTCAAAAGTCAATTTTAAACTTAGGAATTTAAAAACAAAATCTCAAAATATTCAGAAATTGAAGTCAAACATTTTCTAAATTTATTTATTTAATTTTCCAGTAATCAGAAATGTCCAAAATCTAAGGATGTTTGACTTTGGAAATTCAGAAATTTCTACTTTTTCCCCCCTAGAAAATCTAGGACAAACTCCACCAATAGACTCAATATTTGAATTTATTTGACAGAAATTTACTTCGTTTTTTTCTTTTTCTTTCTATAGCAGCCAGAATACACCATTATAAATATGCAACTCTTGTTCGAGAAGGTTGGAAAATATCAGAAAACACAAAAGTGGAAGAAGAAACATAAAAAAACAGGGACTGGTACTTCATCTGAGTGTCTAAAGGTTGTAAATTAACTTCCTGTTACTGGCAGGGAAGCCATGGGAGACTCATGAACACGCTAACAGTGAGAAACAACACATTTTCTTTCACTTGAACTGAATCCAAACGGTAAAACCTTTCGTCAGCCTGTAAACCTTTCACAGGGTGAGGCCCCTCTTTGTCCAAATCCTGCCTCTGTCCACCTAGAACCAGTCTGTGCCAGCCGAGGCCATCCCTGCCCTCCCCAAACAGACCAAAACCGCTCAGCAGGGAGCGAGGGAGACTCAATACAACATGTAAATCAGAGGGAAATGGAAACAATAGGCAGGATTATGCATCTTACTTCGAATATAATCACATTCTTGTTTCTAAATTGACCTTCAAAGTCAAGGAGAAATCCACCGAGAAGCTTTCACTGGTCAGGAGTACAAAAGTTAGGATAGGGCTGAAAAACTGTAGATTCCTATTATCAGTTAAAACTTGAATGTTTCACCACTTTACAAAGGTCTGAGCTTTTACCTAGACTGGAATGTCAAAGAATAATCCAGAAATCACCAAGTTCACCAAGCCTAGAAACTAGAAACTTCTCCTATAAATGTTTAAATTTCAACACAAACCATCGATCCAACTTGTTTATTTGTTTATTGAGTCTAACAATAGAAATAAATTTGATTTTAATGATGTCAGCGTAGATAAATCAAAAGATTTTAACAAATAATCCTCTAATTTAAGATTTGAAGGGGCACCATTTTGTATTTTCCAAGCAAATAATGCTATTCTACAGCACAATCAGGTAACTGCTACTGTGAGTTAAAGTTGTCACAAAATACACTTGGTCAATATCAATAGTTAATAGATAGATAATTAATAAATTTCTCAATAATTTCACTGAACTCTGATGAAGAACCACATGGCTAAGCTAGGTTGGTAGAATCACCTCTCTCACCCACTCCTTGGTTACCTAGCAACTCACCCACTCCTTGGTTACCTAGCAACTCACCCACTCCTTGGTTACCTAGCAACGACCTGCTGAGTAACTGCCAGGCAGCAGTTTAAAGTTTTATAACTGTTTAAAAACAACAACAACAACAACAACAACGGAGTGTAATGAAAACTGGATAAAACAAGAAACGTCACGCTGCCAGTATTTCAGATTAATCAATATTTATCAATATCGACTGATATAAAACTTTGTGATATTGGGATTTGTCGCCATGTTCTGACAAGTTTATCATGAGACAAATAATCTGTGAAAAGATCAACAATTTACAGTTACAGGAAAACCATTTATCCATCATGCTAACTCTACCCTCAGCATTCACAACAGGTTAAGCTAGCTGTAGCGTACCAGACACCAGATTGTGATTGGTAGCTCTAAGACCCGCCTCCTGGTTCCGATTGGTTATTTCTATTTAGCACTAGGACAGCGGTTCTTAACCTTTTTTGAGGTACCGAACTCCCCCCCCCCCCCCCCCCCTTGCATATGCGAACCCCTCCCACCCCTACTTTGCAGTATTCTGATTTAGTAATGTAATTATATTAGCTGTGTTACCACCCCCATGCCACAAGAGGCAGTAGCAACCCCGAAAAGATGCCACTAAGGAGCAGATTTAGATCACTCGTTCTTAACCTTTTTTGATTTACCGATCCCACCAGTTTCATATGCGCACTCGCTGGACCCTTCTGTAGTGATAAATAAAATATGATTCTTTTCCCCAAATTTAAGACATAGGTGACCCAACTAGAGTCTAGTTGTTTCACCCCATGATCACTAAGTCTTCTTAAAAGGCAGAGTCTCTGAGAACAGTTCCTCAAAATATAGTCAGTGTTTTCAGTAAAGTTGAGCTGAACTGTCCAGGAACGACCCAAGATATTTAAAATCTGAAACAGTTTCAACAGGTTGGCCATCGAGTGAAACTGGAACCACTTTAAGGTTTAGATCATTTAATTAGTTCCACATTCTTAAGATAATGAAAAATTAATAATAAATAATAAAGACTTTGTGGTATTCTGATTTAGTAATGTAATTATATTAGTTGTGTTACCACCTCCACGCCACTAGAGGCAGTACCAACCCTGAAAAGATGCGACTAAGGAGCAGATTTAGAAGAACAACGAAAGCTACAGAATTTGGTAAAAACTGAGTTTTGCTGAAGTAAATAAAGACACAAGTTCAAATCCCTGATGAGAGTGAAGCTCCTTCAATCAGGGCTCCTCTGATTGGCTAAGCAATGTAACGTGATCCTCTGATTGGCTAAGCAATGCAACGTGATCCTCTGATTGGCTAAGCAATGTAACGTGATCCTCTGATTGGCTAAGCAATGTAATGTGATCCTGTGATTGGCTAAGCAATGTAACGTGAGCCTCTGATTGGCTAAGCAATGTAACGGATCCTCTGATTGGCTAAGCAATGTAACGTGATCCTCTGATTGGCTAAGCAATGTAACGTGATCCTCTGATTGGCTAAGCAATGTAACGTGATCCTCTGATTGGCTAAGCAATGTAACGTGATCCTCTGATTGGCTAAGCAATGTAACGTGATCCTCTGATTGGCTAAGCAATGTAACGTGATCCTCTGCAAAGCTTCGTCACAACTTTACACAAGTGAGTCTTTACCTCCGCAGCAGAGGCTCCGCCGAACCCCTGAGGTTCGACCGAACCCAGATTAAGAACCACTGAACTAGGAGAAGGCGGAGAAGCTACATTTTTTTCCACTGATTATCTGTCTCATATTTTACTGTCACAAAATGCTGACAGTTTCAAAAAATATGTGAAATCTAAAAGTTAAGTACTACAGCTTTAAAGGCTGTAGAAATATCAGGGTTCTTTCAGCGCTGAAGACGGATTATACGAGCCACACTTGGCTTGTGACAACAGCTTGTTGACAAAAGGGTGAAACTCAGAGGTTTGTGTTGAATGTAACACAACCAGACTTCCTGTCACCGCCCGTCCTGAGAACCACACGGACCGTATGAGGGGTCAGAGGTACGAGACGGAGAGAAAACAACACGAAACACGAAATCCTACCAAGTGCTTTAAAGTGCAAACATCTTAGTACAAGACAAAACTAACTTACAAGCACTTTTTCAGTTGGAAACATGAGCTTGTTTCAAACGTTTTTCATTCAGTGGGTAGAAAATCCAGAAATTTTACTCAAATAAGAGAAGATACACTTCATAATAACATTATTCAAGTAAAAGTAGAAAATAATAATAATACAGCGTAGTAAAAATGTTCCTACAACAATGTTTTGTTTTTTTTTAAAAAAAGTTACTCAAGTAAATGCAATACCAACTCTGGTTATTTATAAGAATTATTTTAATTCTGAACTAAAATAATTTCTCCACTTTTACTTGAATAAACCGTGTTTAAGTGTCGCTTTGCTCTTAAGCTTCTCGCGTGTTTTGCGGCTCGTCTTACTGTCCAGCTGCAGGATGGAGTCGTATATTTTGCACTGCAGCTGCCCGGTGCTCTGGAAGGCGCAGGACATCCACAGCCCCTGGTACATGGCCACGGCCGTGATGATGTTGTCCCCGATGTAGGCGGACATCTTCCACTGAGGCAGGACGGTCCCCACGATCAGCCCCACGATGCCCACCAGAGACAGGAAGAAGCCCAGCAGCTGGATCCCGGAGTTGGCCATGGTTCAGTCAAACCAGGTTCTGTCCGAAAAGGTCGAAAATATCAAACTTCCGCAGCTGCGTGAGGTTCGATAACAGGGTGAAAACCTGCATGCAGCGCAGATGGAGGTGAGGAGAGGAGGGAGGAGACCAGCGAGGGGTGATGGTGATGGGGGGAGTGGGAGTGATGCTTCCCACTCTGTCCTGGTGCTCAAACCGCAGGAATCATTTAGGAAAATAAGAAGAAGTTTATAGTTTGGTTCAACTTGTATCAGATGCAACAGAAACAAACAGGCTCGACATTCAGGAGTTGCTAGAAGCAGGAAAAAAGGAATGGACATTTCTAGGAAAAATTATTAGAGATTTTTCTATGAAAAACAAACATGGAAATAAATAAAAGCAAAAATTTGTCAGAAAAAAACTCAGAAATGTTTCTGAGTTTAATTTCTGAGATTTTGAGTGTTTTTCTGTCAATTTTTTATCTTCTCAAACTCAGAAATTTTGATGTTTACTCTGGAAAATGTCTGAGATTCATCTGAAAAATTTGGAAGAAAAAATGCTAAATGTTGAGATTAATCTTGGAAATTTTCTAGAAAACCTTGACAATTTCTGAATTTCAAAAGTTGAAAACCTGAAACAAGATAAGTTTAGTCTGATTTAACTTCAGACAGCGAGCAAAAAAGGTTTATATGTCTTTTTGTTAGGTGTATGAAAATATTTGCTTTCAACTGTAATTCTGAAATTAAAGTCAGAATTCTTATTTGTTTTTACTTTTTTGGCCCTAATCCTCTTCCGCAGATACCAGAACGACTCATTTAACTGTTTATAATCAAAAAATGGTTTAAATGCAGCCTAAAATAGGTCATACTCTGGTTAATGTTATTTTGACTAATTGTTCTCAGAGTTTGGTTCCTTCATATCCTGCTCCTCTCTGTCTTGCTCAGATCCTTCAGTTTCTCATGTTCTTGTATTTCCAGCCTCTCTTGTCACTATGACTCTCCTCCTTTCAACTGCTAAAGCAACAAATACCCCATTGTTGCAGCGAGGAATTAATCTGCTTCTCATTGAACCAAACAATAAAGACGGAGGTTTCTACATTTTTTAAATATTTGGATTAGAGAAAATAAGGACGGTGAGGGAGAGGAGCAGGAAAATCCCAGTCCTTCCAGTGCTGTTACTACTGGAAACCTGATTTATATGAGGTCCGAATCCAAAGAAAAACTCCCCCCACCACCCATTTCCAGTCATCTCTACCCTTTTCCCACTTCTTTAAAGCGCAAACACACATTCATCTTGGTGGTTTCGCCGTTGCACAATGCTCAGAAGGAGCCAAAGAGGAAAAAAACCGTCTAAATCAGCCTTAACAACATTCCTCCAGGGGCTCTGCCTCCTCTTTCTGAGGCCTCCTGTGGGTCTGAGCTGAGCAGGACAGTACAAAGTCAACGGCTGAAGTCCTTTAAGTGGAAGTCACCGAGGCATCAGCGATAAAACACTTTGCTCCTGAAAAGGCTCTGTGGGGGTGTGAATGAGGGCGGCGGCGCCTGTCCTCTTCATGCTCCCCGTCTGCTGCACAACACTGAGAAATGGTGTTCCTGGTCTTGTGGCTTCATTCTTCTGGTCTGTCGTCGCTTCACTGGCCGTCAGGATGGAAAACAAGATAAAAAAAAAAACGCTAGCAGAAATAAAACGTAACTAACCCCTAAATAAATATATATTTAGGAGTCTATTTCTGTGTTTGCTGAGCCGCAGTGTTGTTGCCATAACAACCAAGACGTTTTTTTTAAACCCTTTTGATCCTTTGAGGATTTATTTTCAATTTATTGTTTTATTTTCTTAAGGCATATAGGAAAGGTAGGGAATTTTTTTTTTTGTAAAATTCTTTTTTATTAATTTCTCCAAATACAAAGTTGTTATTTGAAAAATACATCATTAGTATTGTTGTTTAGTGGTTACTTGATATCACGATATCATTTTTTCTACCTGCCAGATTCGTCTACAGTAGAAGGAGGGACCGGGTCAGTCGGTGTGCTTTTTTTTTTGTCTGTCGGCCATATTGGATTTAACAAAAATAATTTCTTGCATTTGTAGCTGATGGCCAGTAGTTGATCATGTATTTTATGATGCATTAGTGTCCACCTCAGTGGTCTGTGTGCATTTATAACATAAAAATCCACAAGAAGAACAAGAAAATGGCTTTTAGACAGCTGCCCACTGTAGTGACCACTATGCATAAAAGGGTTAATAAAAACAATCACTAGTGGTCTAAGACGCCAATAAATGTATTAACGAAGTGGATAAATTAACAACATCTTCATGTCTATGGACCTTACCAAGCTCCGCCCAGAAACGCCCTTGAAAATCCCACGTGGCTGCATGTCTCACAAGCAAAGCCTCATGGTGCTTAGTTTCTATGTAAACATGGCGTCTTCATTTCGACTGATTCTCTGCAGAGTATTTCTAAGTCGATTAGTTTTACATTTCTGCTGGATTTTCACAAAATATCAGCCACGGTAATGGACAGGGGAACCAACAAGTTCATGTCATGTTTTTTGGACGACATCAAGGTGTTTGAGCCACGCGATGCCTCCAACATTGTGCGTGTCACAGCTAAATGCTATCGGTCGATGAGGAAAACAGCAGATCCTCACACCCTCAGCATAAATATAGCTGTGGACAAGATCACTGACACCTGTTGTTCTTGCAAGGCTGGGTAAGTCGGGCATTCATGGTTTAGAGGGTTACTTTTGAAACCAGTGATTTCTGTCGTTGGGAAATTTTTGAATGTGCCTAGGCCTGATTCACTACTCTGTGCCAGCGTGGCTAACACGATTGCAGTTTAATAAAAAGCCTTTTCAGGTAAAATAAAGTCTTTAATGTATGTCAGATAAGGTACACATTGCATATTGATCTGTTCAGCTAACGCAAGACTGTAACAGACAGGCGTCAAGGTGTAGAAGTTGTATCGGTACTGACATTATGCTGTACTTGGCTAAAAGGTTTTCATAATGGATGTGTTTATTATTGACTTTCTTTTTTTCATTCACTAAACACAAAGAAAGCAAAGCAATAATACTTACGCCAGCAGACAATCCTTTGTTCTTATTGATCCTACGATGGTTGAGCTGCTAATGTGGTCGTACACAAGTTTAATCCAATCAAGGTTTTCCGTTTCAGATTTTGGAAATCTGTGAATTTTAGTTCCACAAATAGATCAGGATATCTGACATCGCCTGTACAGATTCCCCACTGACGGTGGAGAACCATTGTTTTTGAGTCCTGATGCAAAAACTTTCTGTCGATCTGGTAGTCCACAATGTATATTAGCATGAGTTTGTGAGACGGTAGCCCACTGATAGCTGCGCTGTGAAGTCAAATGGGCATTAGCCAATAAAACGCGTCCGCTGTGGTAAGGTCCATGTTTAACCCCCTCCACTCATCCCCACTCTTAGCCACGCCCCTCAGTGGATCTTAGCTCCGCCCACTTCGGCATTTTGCAGATTTTCTCAAAGGGGCGGGGCTTATGGTTTCACAGTTCTCACTCACACTGTAAAGGTGATCTATTATGCTTCCCTGAAGAGGTTAAAAATATATCTATGGTCTATTCAAAACATTTTAAATGCATTTTTTACACAAAATCATTCATTTCAGCTTTGCCTCTTTTGGGCTTCTTTCAAAATGAGCTTCTTTAACCACCTCCTGTCACTTTACATCCAAATAAGCTGCTGCTGGTCACGTCCCACATCTCAGCGTTTACACTCACACATGAAAATGGCTGCAAATAGATATGCAATTACAGATCCGTACATCTTTGAAAAGCAGAATTGGAGCCTCCTGCACAACCTGCAAGAAAGCAGCAAGTGGTGTCCAGGTGTTAAGTCAACAACAAAACACTTGTCTTTTCCAGCAGCCAATCCAAACGTGCTCGAGTTCAGCTGGGGTTGCTAGGTAACGGGCTTGGCTGGTGGAATAAGACTTACTCTGGATGTTTTTAAAACGACTCGTTTTCCAGACACCAAAAAATATTAACTTATCGACAAAAACAGCTGGGTGGGCATTTTTAAAAGGAGCAGAAACCCAAATGGAAAATAGAAACATGCAAAATGTGAAATTTTAATGATAGGTGAAAGAAAGAAATGTACCATTAAATAATGTACATTAATACACATTTTAATCATTTTATAACTCATTTTAAATAATAAATGCATTTTTAAATAAATAGAGGGATATAATGTTATGTATTTTTAGAGGGTGTCCAGTTTCTGACACTGTTATTTTGGGAGTCATGATTTTAACTGAATTCCTGGTTCATGTATCCCATATTGATTATTTTTATTTCCATGACAAAGTTTAACAAATAAAGAGGAAAAAGAAATTAATGAAGAAGTTTTATTTACATAAACAAACTTAGATGTGCCACTACAGACACTGATAAAGTAGATAAAGTTAATAAAGTAAAAATTTAAATGCAGATTTATCCAACAAGGAAGAGGAGAAACACTGACTGAAAGCATCAGTTTGCAGTTCTAACCAAACTGATCTGTCTGTAATTCACAATGGTAGGAAAATACCACATATGACAAAAACTGTAGGCTAATTTAATGCACAAACACTCTGACCAAACAGATACATTCATGCTCCCCTTCTGACCAGCATTGTTAAGATGATGTGCTCAGGTTTGTTCAAATGCATGTTTACCCTGAATAACCAACTTTAAATTAGCAACTGGTTGGCTGTGTGAGTCTCACTGTGCACTACATTCATGTATTTGTCAAAACGTTATTTTGTCCGTTACTTGACTAAACTTGTGTAAATTTGTCCTAAAAAGCTACTTTAAGCTAATGCTACACATGCTGCGGATGGAAGGGAAGTTAAAATTCTGCTTATACTGTAGATCCTGCCTAAGGCTATCGCTTTCATTTTGCTCAGACACAGAGAAAAAAGTAGCAACTAAAGCTAATTATGGTAGCAACAATGGTCTGATTTAACATGATCTGTGAATGCAAGTGGATGTTTTGTACTAACAGTAAAATGTTTTTTATTTTAAAACATGTACACCTTTGAGAGCCAGTAATAAGAAATGTTCTCATGTTTGAGATTTTAACTTGTAAATTTCTTCCAGGCTGTAATCTGGTATCTACAACAAAACCAAAGGGACAGGAAAGTAAATCCCTTAAAGGATTTTATCAAATAAAACTGCAGTTTTCATTTGGATCTGACTGAAAATACAATAAAAACACTAAAGAAACATGTAATTATAATAATTATGGTAAAATCCCTGCTTCAGAATGTGGCTTTTTTAAACACAACAGAAGAAGTGCAGCAATAACACATGAAACAGCTGCAGTCTTGATTTAAATATATACACTGCCCTCTACTGGATAAAAATATAAACTACACCCAGTGAGTTTTAAGTGCAAATTGCACAAAATTCAAGTTTTTGGCATCATAAAACTGGACTGAATACATAAATTGTACACAAATAACACATTTGATTCAACATTTGGCATCTGTTTACTTTTCAGAGAAAGGCAACTTCACAAAACAAGTTGACCAGAACCAAACAGAACCGTTTGGTCAAGGAAAGTCCGACTTGGGGAGCGTTTGACCTGCACAGTGTGTTTTATCAATGCTGTCCTTTATGGGAACGGGTTGTCCGGTGTGTAATTAAAACTGGCATCCAGGAACACGGCCAGGGTTCCCAGGGTGGTGATGATGACAAACAGCCACAGGAAGAGGCGGTCCACCACCAGGGCGATGAACTGCCAGTCTCCCGTCATCTGGAACACAAACGCCACTTCCTGTTAGCGCCGACTCGGCTCCATTCAGCTCCACAAATCAGAGCTGGTTTGGGTGGACAAAGTACTCGGCTCTAGTACTTCAGTAAAAATATTACATACCAAACGCTACAACAACAACAAAAAAGATTCTTCCCACAAACAGCAACACTGGTAATGAAATGGTGCCCTAATTAACATAGAAGCTTACAAACCTCAGACACTGAGCTAACAGCGAACTACGAAGCCATTCTGAGTCAAAGGAACGAGCTTCCTAGAAATGTAGTGCAGTTGAAAGTTAAAAGTTCCCCCAAAAATAATTAAATAAAGATACTTAAAAAATGTACTTAACTACAGTACTAAAGTAAATGTAGTTATTTACAATCCGCCACTCGTACGGCCCAAACACTCACCGAATCGTCCGTGTCCTGCTTCTTCAGCTGCTCGGCTATGTAGGTCACGGCGTCGATGGCCGACTTCAAGTTGGGAGGGAGGATCAGGCAGAACCGGTCCGAGTCTGGGAGCTGCTGGAGCTGCACTGTGCTCTCACACCTGAAATAAACGCACAAACTGAAAGAGTGAAGGATGGATTTCTAGCTAACCCAAAATGTGGCTAGCTTAGCTTAGCTACCTTAGCTTACTACTTCATCATCATATAAGTTTAATGAATTTTTGGTGCCTAAATGAAAAATGGTGGAAATGTTGGCCTCAAAACACAAATGACAGTATAAAACCAAAGACAAAACTTGGCAGTTAGTGGTAACATACTAGCAGTTAGCCCACTAGCTAGTATACCATGTTAAAATTCTATCAGTAACTCTGGTTAGCTTTTTCTATGGTATCAATTGAATGATTGAATTGAATTGAATTAAACATTATTAACATTTTTGATAAAACATCTAACTGTGCATACAAACTGATACATCCAAACAGCACTTAGCATGTAAGATTAGCATACCAGGTTAGCATGCGAGCTAAACGTAATCCATTATAATTTTGTCACAGTTAGCAGGTTTAATGTGATGAGTTTTTTGTGTTGTTTCAGTTAAATAAACATTTAAGTTAAAATTCAGACTTCAACTAAATCAAAACTGACAAATTCAGAGCAAACCTAGCATAAAAGGTTAACATATTAGCTTAAACTTCTATCACAGGATACTCATTTGAAGATAGCATGTTTAGCTAGGTTAGCATGTTGTTATGAACAGAACATTAGTAAGTTGATAACATGTTAACTGTGACAATATTGATTATTTTCACTATCAAATGTTAGCATGCTAAGAAGCTAAGACTTGTCAAAAATGTTATAATCAAGTCAAACTTGTTTGTATAGCACAATCCAGCCAGTAGGTGCTTTAACGAAACAAATAAACAAACATTACATTGCAGGGGAAATTCAGTAATACACTTGCAAAAGTATTTTGATGTCATATCCCTGACAATCTCCAACATTTTTTGACTTGTGTAATAATTGTCAGTCTATACAGTGTGTGGTTAAAACTGACACCGTTCACAGGCTCCATAAGCTGTGATTTATGTCATGACTCGGTAGCATAACACTGTTGCATACCATCAGTGACTTTATCTGTCCTGCATGAGGCAACCATGACGGACTTGGTGTTGCCCCCATGCAGTTGGTGCTTTTGAGGCAACATTTATGTGATGCATTGACCTCTGAAGGATTCTTCCAGTCACAGCTGTTCCTTCAAAAACAAAGTGTAGACCGAAAAAAGTGCAGGAGGAAACATTTGAATTTTATACATAAAGAATTACTAAAATCAATCAGCAGGATCTTTGAGGAAATATACAAGATTGTTTTTAATGTAAATTTCCTGCATAAATCATGGAATGTCTTTTTTACATGTATTTTATCTGTCCCCAAACTAGATTTTAATTTATATAAAGGTCCTGTGCATTCACTGCACTTTCAATAAACATTAGCTGTGTTTCCATCAACATTTATTATGCACATTTTGAAGGTGGAGAAAGAGCAGAAAGGGAGAAATGGCCACCATTGTTGAGTGGTCAGGCCATAAAAGCATGATGTTTAATGGAGTAGAAACAAAGAGCTTTCATCGACATATCTGCATTTTACTTCTGCTGACCAAAAATATCTTGATTAATTTTGCCTGTTTGTGTGTTTTAATTTGGTAGAAACAGTGGAGAAAAGTGTTTCTTAATCATATGGGTAACCCTACTTTGTTTGGACACCTCAGATCCAGAAGGTTGACGAGAAATTGTCCCAGAAGTGATTCTGATAAGCGATAATATTGTTGAGAGCATTTTCAAGTAAATATAATTAAAATGGCGGCATAATGATGCAAGAACACAAATTTAAATTCTAATGAACACTTAAAATTAAAATATCAAACATAAATAAATAAAACAAAACAAGTGACAAATATAATTAATTTTGAAGTCTCTGTAAATATAATTATCCTTTAAAAAATGTCTAGTTGAGACCAAAACACTAGAATGAAACCTTTTGTCAACAAGTTTTTGGTAGAATGAGAAAAATGATAAATTATGCAAATAGAAAATAATGAATTTGTTTTAATTTATCATGCGATTAATTGATTTACTGCATATTGCCTTTTTAATAACACACACCCTCACGTTTATTGTATTTATTCTAACAAGAGAGAAAATCAAACTGGTTAACATCGGTCCAGACGCCTCTGTCTCTTTACATTCAACAAAAACACAATACATAACCTTAAACAAACTACAGAGCAATGGCTCCCAACGAACTGTTAACCACTGTTAGCAGTTGTTAAATTAAGCAGCTAAAACACACAACATTAATTATTATTACGTGGCAAAATTACACAGGAAACCCTGTTTATAATTAAATTGATCTTAAATGCAAGTTAAAATATACTACGTGTAAAGAAAACAGAGAATAATTCAAACTACAGGTACAGAGGGCAACAGAAAAATGGGGGAGGGGCTGGCAGTTACTGGTTGCTACGGCAACCACCAACTGCCAAAGGGGCGGAGTAACAGTAACTCGCGTAGCATCGAAAGTCTGAAGAAAATAACTTTTTGACTCTACAAAATGAATTTAAAGAATAGGCAAACCATGTTTAGACAAACTTTACAGTTAAACTAAAACTCATTTTTTAAAAGAGTGTGAGTTTTAGGTAAAGGCTCGCCTGTGATATCTGAAGCTCTACACCGTGGTTCTTAACCTTTTTAGAGGTACCGAACCCATCAGTTTCATATTCACCGAACCCTTCTGTAGTGATAATAGTCAGTTTTCAGCAAAGTTGAGCTGACTGTCCAGGAACGACCCAAAGTATTTCAACAGGTTGGCCATTGAGAGACACTGGAACCATTTTAAAGTCTTGTTTAGATCATTTAATTAGCTCTACATTCTTAAGAGAATGAAAAATTAATAATAAATAATAAAGTATTCTGATTTAGTAATGTAATTATATTAGTTGTGTTACCACCTCCACGCCACTAGAGGCAATACCAACCCTGAAAAGATGCGACTAAGGAGCAGATTTAGAAGAACAACAAAAGCTACAGAATTTGGTAAAAACTGTGAGCTTTGCTGAAGTAAATAAAGACAAAAGTTAAAATCCATGCTGAGTGAAACTCCTTCAATCAGTGATCCTCTGATTGGCTAAGCAATGTAAAGTGATCCTCTGATTGGCTAAGCAATGTAACGTGATCCTCTGCAGGAAGTGATGGCAAAGCGGGGCGTCATCACGACTTTACACAAGTGTGTCTTTACCTCAGATGCTCCGCCGAACCCCTGAGGTTCATCGAACCCAGGTTAAGAACCACTGGTCTAAACATTAGGGTTGGTGTTTTACGTTTGTAGCTTCGTCTCAAGCCCAGGTAGTCACAATGTTCAGCTCTCCAGCAATCTGCGGTATTGAATGTGGCCGGTATGCAGCACGCATAGCACTATCAACTGTCCCTTTTCACTAATCTACAAGCACATGCACCAGCCTTCAATCAGCTGCTTCATTCATGTGTTGTCGCACCGTGTCCGTGTGTCTGGCTCGTCTGACCCCTTCCTCCTGCTGGTGCCACAGTTTACCACGGCGCACGCCTGTAACTGTACACTACATACACAGACTGTATAATAAATGTCCTCCCTGTGACAGGTGTGCGCACACTCATACAGAGGGAATGCATTCAAAGAAATAAAAAGTGTTTCAGGAATCGAATGATGAAGAACCAGGAAAGCTAATTGTGTATCCAAGACTGTAATTTGATGATAACAAATTTGCTGGACATGTTGAGATCATTTTCTAGTAATATACTGGCAATAGTTGAGGTCTGCTCTCTCAAAGACCAGTAGATGTAAATTTTGTGCAGAACACTCCACACTGGACTCTGGAAGACATTTTAAATGTCCAAAACAAAAACCCAAAAACAATAGTTGTATTTATTTATTTCAAGTATCACAATAAGCAAAAATCAATTAATCCATTTGCATGATTTATAATTTTTCTCACCAGAATTCAGCCTGGTGTTTTGGTCTCAACTTGCTCTATGTTGAAGGTTAATTAAGTCTACAGAAACTTCATGATTCATATTATCTATTTGGATATTCCAAAGTTAAATGTTCATTATAATTTAAAGTTGTATTAGAATACAACTTTAAATTATAATTTAAATTAATTAATTAATTAATTAATTAATTTAAATTAATTTAAAGTAATGGCATAATAGATTATGCCATTACCATTATATTACTTGAAAATGGTCTCAAAACAACAATATTATCATTTATCGCAATAACTTCTGGGACAATTTACTGTCAACCCTCTGGACATGGGAAAAACACTTTTTTCCACCATTTCTACCAAATTAAAACACACAAATGGGTAAAATCAACCAAAATATCTTCAGTCTAATTGCCTTGCAAGCTAAACAACAGAAGCAAAATGCAAATATATCGATGAAAGCTCTTTGTTTCTACTCCATAGAACATCAGGCCTCTTGTGGCCCAATCAGTCAACAATGGCGGCCATCTCTCCCTTTCTGTTCTTTCACCACCCTCCACCTCCTTTCAGTGGGATTACCCCCTAATGCCCAACCTAAATAGAGGCTTAGTGGCTGGCAACTGTCAATGGGAGTGCAGGGCTTAGCTGAGGCTGAATCTGATGCCTCTGGAACGGGACGGAGATGCCGAGGAACCGGGCCGGCTTCATGAGAGCGCCGAAATGCTTCTGATGCCAGAGTCAAGTGGCAAGTCTCAGGATATTTCTTTTTTCAAACATTAGCCACAGTGGAGTCAGCTGTGACTTCTTATCTTTAAAATAAACACGTACAAATGGAATAAGTTTTTCTCATTACATTTCAAACAAACCAAAAAAAGTAGGCTAAGTTACAGATTCTGAAATTTTAAAGGTTAGGATGAGTGTTTGCAAGTGGTTTTTATTTACGTGTTTGTTTGTTGTGTTTTATTTTGGATAGCTAACAAATCTTCTAGTTAGAGTGTGAAATGTTCTGTACAAAATCCAAGTTTGGTTTTGACTAGCAAACTTGCATTATTGTCCCATTATCAATATATTGATTGAAAATCGTCTCAAAAAAACAATAGTATCAATAAGGACCTTCTTGCAAAATTTATCATTGTGACAGGCCTAATAGTGACTTAACAATCAGGAGGATTTTGAAACAGCTCACTTTCCAGACGCCCAACAACAAACATTATTTATTGCCAAAATAAATAATGGCAATATTATTTTATTTATTTTTATAAGCATAAAATATAACTAAATGGAAGCATAAACATGTACAAAATGTGAATTTTACATAAAAGGTCTCCTTTAAACTAAAAATGTGCTGCTTTTTCTTTGAAGTTAGACGTTCCTAAGCATAACCCTACCTCCCTCTCCATGGTAAGACAAGGTCAGGGTTGATCTTGCGGAAGAAGTACTCTCCTCCAGGTTGGGTCCACTGAAACCACGAAACGACGTGTCGTCCTTCTCAGAGTCCTCCTCCAGTAAAGGTTCTTCTGGGTTTGGTCTCATCATGCCGATGTATCTGGGCAGGATGTGAATGAACACCTGCAAATTTAGGTTTAACAGTAAATTGAAGCTGTTTTATGGGATTTTAATTAGTACTGGCCCTTTACACGTAACGTTACACTTTTCAGAAAGTGGGCCATTCTTTGATGCATTAGCATTGTAGCTTTCAGTTGGTAGTCTAGCATCACTTTTATTCAGTTGTAAAATGTAAAATGATCATAGTTGCTACATTATTGACTGCAAACAGACAAGTAAGAAAAACCAAACTTGTTATTCTATTGTATAACTTTTAATGAGGACGGAAGATGGTGGCCATGGCTAGCAGGAAGGCCTAGCAGACCTCAGTGTACTTGTGGATTTGAGCTAACAGTTTTTACAAAGTAAGAAGATTAATGTTCATATACTTTATAAGTAGATATGATGCAATCAGATACTATTGCAGAGACTGAAACTGTTTGTATCTAATCTTTAGGAACCGTGGAGACGATGCCGCACCACCATGTAGCGTAGCATGTATGAACAAAACTGGCTAGCATCTAATCTCTTGAGTCAAACAGTGAAACACTGTTTATGACAGTGGTTTAAATAGTGTGGCGAGAATTCAGAAAAAGTCGCCAGTTTGACCAAATGACCAAACATGTGAGGAATCAAATTAGCTCCCTTTGAACAAGTAGAAACTATAACTATTGGAAAAACAATCGTGTTCAATAGTCCTGTTCCTAATTCATCCATCATGGCACCTCAATGTGATTAAGTTGCAAAGTGTCAACAGAAAGGCAATTCTTACCTTTCTGACCCAGTTTGGCATGATGTGGGTGCTGGGCGTTCGGTGGTGAAGGTTGAGGACAACGACACTCAGGATGACAGAGAAGGTGACCAGGATCATGGTGAACATGACGTAGTTGACGATGATGGGGATGCCGAGTGAAGTTTCAGGGACTCTGTCGGCCAGCAGCAACATAAAGACAGTGAGAGCGATCAGGACGGAAATGGAGAGAGTCATCTTCTCCCCTGGAAACAGAAGAATAAAACAACAAGTTAGAATTTATACACAAGCTGGAAATCCTGATTAGAGCCAGAAAGCTCCAAACTGTTAATATTTGCTTTAAAAGAGAGAAATTATGATTTTAACGTGCACTTTTTTTAACTTTTCCAAACCTAATAATGGAGTCATCATCTTTGGCTAAAAGTCCAATGATCTAGTCACAACCTGCGAGCCTCCAACTGGTCAAATATTCATCGGCGCAGACAGAGTGTCTGCACTGTGTAGCATGTGTTGTTTATGGCAAAGTAGTTTAAATCATGTGGAGTAAATTCAGGGAAAGTTGGCAATTTCATCAAATCTTCTTGAGCTAGCTATTTTAAACCTTTGTAAACACAGCTGTCCATAAACCCCAAGTTACGATGGGACATAAAGGACACTGTTGATCAAAAAATAGAGGAGTACGTTTCTGCCAGAAATTTCAGAGTTTCGAAAGTCAGAAAAGTTTCAACTTTTGAGACTTTCCAGGTTATCTAGAAAATCTCAGAGATTTTTCCTGAAAATGTTTCACTTTTCAAACGCTGACATTTCAATGTTTTTTCTAGAAATTTCTGACAATCTCAAAATGTATGTTTCTTTCTAGCATATTTAACATTTCAAACCCTGAAATGTTCTTGTTTTTTCCATAATCTTATAATTTTTCATAATTTTGGATGGAAATTTACTACTCTTTTTAATAACTACAATGGCCATTTTACCAAATAAGTGTACTACAGCCACAGACAAATTAGCTCAGCTTGAACAAGTAGAAACTATTTTGGCAAAAACTACTTTGGAAATCAATCGCAGCCACTCCGTTCAATTCTCCCGTTCCTCAACGGGATTCGGGAATATTTTGTAAAAGGTCAGTACAGCTTATGATGATCCCACATTTTCTGCATTAATTTCATGCTGACCTGCTCCAGGAGGCAGGTAGAAGACGAATATAGCCAACACGCTGGTGAGGATGCAGGGAACGATGATGTTGATGATGTAGAAGAGCGGCTTCCTCTCTATGATGAGGTAGAAGGTGATGTCCTCGTACAGATCGTCTCCAACGTTCTTCCTGCTTGGTTTGTGACGAATGGCCCATTCTCCATTCTCTGTGGCGAACGAAAAGACACTCCAACATGTCAAGGAAATTAATAAATACCAGAATAAATGGGTTTAGATAAGTGTTTGTTTGGAACAAACCTGTGAAAGCATTTTTATCTATGACGATCTCATGGATTTCTGTCCCATTCTCATCAAGGTAGACCTGCAGGTCGACCTCGGATGCGTCGTAGGTGTACGAGCGGAAAACCATGCTGCAGTTTTGCCAATCAAATGGGAAATATGCCACCTACAGATTATATAAGAGAACCAAACACAGTTTACTTTTATTTACCATCAACAAGATGCTATATTTTTGTCTTGAGCTACTTCTACTTCACAAGCTTTCTCATTTCTGATACCAAGTTAATGTTGCAAAAAGCAAGAAAATTGGGATTTGATCAACACAAACCACACATCTATAGAGTGTAGGCTAGTTTTATACCTCAATGGAGCAGGAGCTACGATAGATGGCAGGTGGCAGCCAAGAGACCATACCGTTACTGTAAACCAAGACGTTAACATACAGAGCCACGTCAAACTGCCCGTCATGACTGTGAGGAGGAATAAAGACAAACATGAGACCTTTAGTCACACTTTACGCATAAAATCACTCATTTTTTATTGTACCAAACCTGTTGCCTCAGTCACGACGGGTTATTGTGTAGGTGGAGACACGGCACTCACTTGTTTATGAGGTAGATGTCAGGACGCCACACCTTGTTGGGAGGAATCCTCACTACAGCAATGTTGTCATATTCCTCGGTTTCCATGACAACCTGTAGTCTGTCCAGTTCTGGGATGGATGCAGGAAAAACAGAAAACAGGGTTGAAATGGAAAAAAAGAAAACAAAAGACGAGCAGATATGTTCTGAGTAACTGATGCCAATGTCGGTTTCCCTGATCAGAGATTAAACCCAGAAGTTAAATATATTATAGTGTTAAGGTAGTTTTAGAGTACAATGTGTATTATGGCCATTTTAGAAAGAAAAAATAGGAACACATTTCCACAAAAAAATGTAAGAAATTTACTAGAAAAAAACCTGAAATTCCTGAGTGTGAAAAGTCAAAGACTTTTCAAAAGTTGAACATTTTTGACTTTTGAAATCTCCAATGGAGAGTTTTGTTTTTAAAAGAAAATTTCTAAACTTGATATTAAAATTTCTACAACATTTTTGACTTTCATTAATTAAAGTGAATTTTTAGTAGGAAATTCACTCGGTTTTTTCTTCTATCTACAATTACCTGTCCTACAATGATTAAAGGGATCCACAACTAGTTGTAACAATTAACTTTAATTAATATTCACTTCAGATGTGAAAACAGTACAGCGAAACTACCACAGATTGCTACCTTTTCTATTAAATTTAAAGAACATATTTCTGCACAGACAGACATCACCATGTTGGATGGATGATATATGCTACATGCTAATGCTAGCTCCGTCCACTCTGAACAGTAATTTTTGTGTGTTACAACAATTTAAAGATGCTTCATTGACACTTTTTAACATCCATTCATTACCCACTGATTTGTTTAGATTCCATGTTAGCTCCTGCTAATGGTGTTAGCTCCTGCTAACACTGTTAGCTATAGGTAATGTGGTAAACAGTAGATCTAAAGTCAATCACATTTATTTGGTTCAACAAATATTAAAAGGCAACTTTAGTAAGTGATAAATATAATAAAGATTTTGAAGTAATTGTTGAAGTAATTACGAGTTTTTATGTATGATAACTTTTAGGTTAATGCATAAATTACAATATATTGAGGCCAGCATGTTCATCTAGTGGTGGATCCCTTTAGGTTTGGAAGTCAGAAAGCAGCTTGCTGCTACAGAAAAGTGTTTTTATGTCCATACCAGATTCATAAACACGTTTGTTGTCATCTCGCCGTTCTTTTCATTCTGTAGCAGGACAGAAAGGAAAACATTAACGTTCATTAATGGGTGCTGTTGACATCTAAGCCTACTTTGCCATGTTATATTGTTTTGGAAAATGGGAAAAATACTCTGTCTAGTCATAATTTTACACATTTATTTAGCAGAAAAAAACTGTCCCTCTTTAAAAACATTTTTTACATGACATCATATGTATCTACATTATTGGTTCCCCTGCTTCCAACAGGCTTTACGACTCCTCTGTGCCTGTAGGACAGAACTTTGTGTTCTTTGGTAATATTTCCAAAGCTTGTAGCCTTCAGAGTGAGATTATTTATCATCCCTTTTCGTTTTTGAAGACCGCCAGCAACCTTTACAGGACTGAGAGACATTTTTTCCATCCATCTAGCTAAATAAAATTTGTTTAGTGTCACAAAAGCTACAAGCAAAAGAAATATTTTTTACAATACCTACTACATTTGTTTAGATTTTTAAATTAAAGAACAATTTCCACTTTGTTTTAAGGTTTTAGAATAATGAAAATGTTTGCGTATTCTCTCAAGTGCAACATTCTACTTTTATACTGTAGTTTGGAACCAAAACACTAAAAAATGACTTTGTAAGAAGAATATTCTTATGCTATTCGCTATTGTCTATTTATTCAATAATGTAATAATTTAGCAAAAACATGTTTTTTTTATTTGAAAATGTTGCTATATTTGGTGATATATGGTTTTTGGTTACAATGCAATTAATTACACTGAAAAAAACGCAAAATTTTGCCACAAATTTTGGTCTAGTTTGTAGTACAAATATCTTTGCACACATACAATAAGACAAAGCTAACTCAATAATTCTTAATATTCATTAAAAGTACTAGTTTCACTGGCAGATTTTTTAATTTACAACATGGAAAAAATCAAAGTAAAATAATCTGTCAGGAAAACTAGTACTTTTCATCAATATAAACAAATTATTTACTCAAAAAAGCACTAAAACCTACACCAAAAGGTAAGATTTTGTTTTTTGTGGCGTAACTACAAACTCTGAAATGAACTCAATAAGTGTATCAGGGGTTCTATTGGTTTTATTGGATATTCACCAAGCCGATGAGCTGGGACAGCGTCATCCCCACGCGCACCGTCACCCTCTCCTTCCAGTGGCGCGCCGGCCTGACCTTCACGTTGTAGTCCTGGAACAACTTCTGTTGGAGTCTTCGCTCCGTCTCCGAGGCGCCTGGAAGACCAAATATTTATTGTGATGAATGGTGCAGGAAAGAAATGTGAAACGGCTTAAAGCGAGTGACAGGACGGTTGGACAAAGTGTGCTTGAACTCCCAGCGTAAGCCTCTGAAAGGCAGTGTGTTTGTTCTCTGGATCGATAAGTCACACCTGCTGCGGTTTGGTGTTGTGTTCAATTCCCACTAAGATTACAGGCTAAAAATATCATCTGACGCTATCTACAGGATGCACGGCTGATCTGTTATTTAATGTAGAGGTCGCTGACCTCATGGCAAAGAGAGAGCATCTCATAGCAGGCGGTGAGGAAACTAAACAAAAATACAGATAAATAAAAGAGTGATGATGATGACTGCTGCTTTCTGGGAGATTCCTGGGAGTAAACGTATTTGTGTCTGCTTTCTACACTTGAAATAAGACAAAAT
Organism: Poecilia picta; assembly: GCA_033032245.1. Taxonomy (NCBI): domain Eukaryota; kingdom Metazoa; phylum Chordata; class Actinopteri; order Cyprinodontiformes; family Poeciliidae; genus Poecilia; species Poecilia picta. The sequence continues at coordinate 20,597,039 of CM065370.1, read as the reverse complement.
CAACTTACAAGTAACTTTTCAGCAAGAAATAGGAGCTTGTTTTAAGTCCAAATTCTTGAATATTGATGAAAAACTACTAATTTCATTGGCAGATTATTTTACTTATTGGAACAAATACTTCTTAAAAATCAATATTAAGAAATTATTTATGTAAAACAAGTTCCTAAAAAGTTAGTTTCGGCCTTATTTCAAGAGAACTAAGATATTTGCACTAGAAACTTGACAAAAATACTTGGTAAAATGTTTTTACAGATAGACACATGATAGATAACACAGCTGATATATTAATAATATCCAATATGTAGAATATTCACTGAACTATTATCTAGATTAATACTTTAACTGCTCAACCTCTCACATCCAGCGAGGCAAGGTTGGTAGAATCAACTAACTCACTCACTCTTTGGTTACCTAGCAACTCACTCACTCATTGGTTACCTAGCAACTCACTCACTCTTTCGTTACCTAGCAACGACCTGCTGAGTAACTGCGCAGCAGCAGTTTAAAGTTCCACCATTGTGACTCATAAGTGCTTATAAATAAGAAACAACAGGGTGTAAAAACTGCAAATAAAACACGTAAGACCAAGTTTGACGACAGCATTTCAGATATTTAAAATTAATAAATAATAATTAATTATCAATAGACCATTATGGATATAGACTGATATGAAATGGTTAAATCGTGATAAGTTGTTCAAGCACATCATCCAGCCATACCCTAAAGATATGATGGGATGGACTGTAGCCCTTTGCTGAGCATTCTTGGTGAAAAATTATGTTTAACTTAACATTCAAAGCCTTGTATTAGTTACAAAACAGAGTGATGTAAAACAACGACTGTCTTAACAACCACAGAAATTCAATTCCTGTATTTCAACAAAATAGTTAGTCCACAACAAGCCTCAAGTCCAAAATTCAACATAATCTGCAGCTGACAACCTTCAAAATTTTTCAGATGCGTCTATTTTTATCTATCTGAACTTCTGTTAAAAAAGAAATAAATGTTTTTAAATGACTTAAATAAATGAGAAATGTGTTCAAAAGCTGTTTTAATTTTTATTTTAAAAATGTAATTTTAATCTGACGATCAAGCCTGATCTGAACATATATTCTGACTTATGTGATATGTCTGTAAAAACTTAACAAAAATACACATCGTAAAAAGTATAAATCAGACTAATTCATGCATAAATAAGAAAAATCAATCTTCAAAGCCGGTTGATACCAAATTTCAATTTGGTTTAATATACAGTAAAATTCCTAACATTTAACTTTACTTAAATATTTATCTAAATATAATTTTAAAATGTTTTAATTATTCGAGAAATGGAATTTAAGTTTTTCACAAGCTGTCAGACATGACAGCAGAAATATCCTTCAGTGTACACTGAATCTGTGAAAAATATTTAAGTTAATTAAAATTATTAATATGATATAATTAATTAAAATGACACACAATTTTACTCAGTTATCAGAAACCTTTAGAACAACAGAACAGCTTTTATGAACCATCAATCTTGTTCTCCTGGTGACAGCAGGAAAGAGGATTATTAGAACTGACTGATAAATATAATAACTAAAACATAATGTTCAGGAGAGACAGTGAGGGACAAACAGGACACACAAAAGGGTCAGCGAGTGTCACACAGTGAGCAGCAATCAACACCGAGCTAATGTGAGGATACGCTACGAGGAAGATGGATCAGAGGGATTTCTGGGACACCGTCACCAACGGGGACGGAAATATTTTCTGATTACCAAACAATGACGTGTTGATTTTGTTCATTAGATGGTCCTGTGTAAGATATAGATGACAGATTTTCTTTTTTATATAAAGAAATACAAACAAAAATCATTGATAAAAAGGAAATAAAAGTAAATATCCTGTTTTTTTCCAGAGTGTACTTTAGCTGTAGAGGTTTATTTGTGTCTTTATTTTGTATTTTGATGTTGTCAAAAAAGAATGTTGATGTCAAACTGCAACACAGGCCACCAACCAAAAAAGTGCAACAACTTGTTTTCCTGAGTGTTATTCAGGGTCAAACAGGAATTAAATTTTATTTAAAAAGATTCTACATTTGTTTTATAAAAAATGACAAGAATAAAAAAGAAGCTGATTTCTTGACTGCAAAATAAAAACATTTTAATATGTAATGCTGTTATGTATGCTAAGCAAAAACAATAAGGTTTGATTACAATTGTTTATTTTTTATTAGTATAAGCAGAGAAAATATACAGGAAACATTTTGCTATTTTGATCTTCATAATGTATAAAAAATAAAGATATAATAAATGTATACCTTTTTCAGTCCACACTTTGTGTTCTTGCCATTAACAAGAATTTAAACATTGTTCATTCATTTCTGTATTAGTTTTGTGTTTGCTACCCTTCTTTTGCTTTTTTTGTTGTTTTTGTTTTCTTATTTTACTTGTGTGTGAAAAGGTTAGATCTTTCAATCAGACCTTATTATTCAGAAACATATATGGGCTGTGAAAAAACTGAAAAATTAGAAAGCAAACAATTAAAATAGACAGCAATAGAAACTGTAGCAGGAAATGACCAAAATGAATAAATAAATGAATAATATTAATATTGGAAAGATTTTAAAAAAATTAAACTTTTAACATGTGCATAATAAAATACTATAGATTCCCTACCTGTGCAGGTGAAACAAAGAATGCAGCACATTATGAGAAATGAGTCCATGTTGAAACTCAACCTCATCCGAGCCATGATGGCCACCATTACATCCTTGTTAAAGGCTGCAGTCGTTTTGACTCCTCGGTACCGTCCCCCTGAATCCAGACTACGTCCTCCAGCGGGACACTCTGTCCGTCCGGCGTGCGTCTTTCCCGCCCCTCCGGATCTTTGTGGCTCCACTGGTCAAACCACGGCCTGATTGGTCGCCCCATGCTGGGAGTCACGAAAGGGTGGAATGTGTTTGTACTGGGAGGCCTGCGGCGTGGACACCTGTTGGTGCTCACCAATCTGAGGTTAGGGGACAGGTGGGTGGAGGAAGAGGAGGAGGACGAAGAGTAGGGGATGGGATTATGACAGTGGAGATATTTTCAGGGCAGAATGAGTTGGGAAGGTTTTTTTTCTAGGAGTAGGTGAAGGATTGATAATGAAGATGAAGCAGATTACTGCAGGCATCTGTAGCTAATTGGACATCCTTCCCATCCTGTAACTCAGGAGTGTCCAAAATAAAGCTCGAGGCCATTTGTGGCCCTTAGAACAATTTTGTATGCCCTTCATCCTCAAGCCAATAATAGTACACATTTGGCCCTCATCTATAGGCATTTGATATAGATGGATACTTTTTTTTGGCCAAATTTTATATTTCTTTAAAGAAAAGGTTAGGATATGTCTATGGGTGATACAAAACATATTCATTTTTTTTTCCCACAAAATCCTTTTCAGGTTTTAGTCTGGTCAGTTCTGCCTAATATGAGCTCATTTCAGAAGCAGCTGTTTTAGGGTGTCTTGACATTTTAAATCTAAATAAGCGGCCGCTGGTCATGCTCCCAACTCACACTGAAAATGACTGCCAACAGATGTGCAATAATATAACTGTACATCTTCGGAAAGCAGAAGTGGAGGCTATTGCACAATCAACAAGAATGCAGCAAGTGATTTCTCAAAAAGACAAAAAAACATTTGTCTTTTCCAGCAGCCGTTGTACAGCGCATACAGTGGTAAACCCAGTTGACCAAATGTACTGGAGCTTCTCTTGGGTTGCTAGGTGACAGAGGCTGCCTGTTGTTTTGTGATATTCCCGAAGATTTTGAAATGGTTTATTTGGTTCACATGATCAACATTCTGATGTTACCACAGGCAGAAATAACAACAAAGATGACACAAAATACTAGGAGGATGATGGTTTGTTTTTGGTTCCACCAGAGCTTTCACATCATCAATCAGTTCATAGAAAGTTGTTTCTCCACTAACACCATGAATGAATTATGAATATATCTCATGTTGTTGACATGATTTTTAATGACTTATCGTGTGAACAAAGTTATCAGATTTTAATTTTGTTTCTTATTTGATGGAAACATTACAATTGCACATTGTGTTTATTTGGCATTAACACAATATGAACAAAGATTTGTGCACATTTGTAATGGAAACGCAGCTACTGACAGGCTGGCTTCACTGCCCTGTGGTGTGATGTAGTGATGACAAATAGACCGGATGAACTTTGAGGAGCCATCAAGACCAGTTGACTAGGGCTGTATAATAATATTGATATCGCAATATATATTGATATTTTCATCGATATTTTCTTTCCTAGAAAAAATTCGATATTCATCTGCAAGTATCGTAACGTCCAACTGTCACTTTGTTCACTCACTGCTTGCTTCACCAGGTCATCAGGCTTAGAGTGATTCCTTCAGATGTTCAGGTTAAAAAGGTATCAAACTATTCAGAGCAGGAACTTGGTTCACTTTATTTACTTTACTAAAGCAGGTCAGCTACAGTTTGGACTGTTTCAATTAAAGAAACATGTTTTCTCTCCACTTCCTTGATTCATTTTGTCCAGCTGTCCACTTTAATAGTCTGTGTCCAACCAGAACCAGGTATTGTGTAGTTGGTGCTTTTAATCAGTTTTCAGTTAAATTAATTCAATCCAACTTTATAACTGTCACAAAATGTCACCAAAATCACTCTGTCCCTCTAAAATCTTTCAGAAAATTGCAAGAGTATCGAATTGTATCGTTTGATGAATATCGCAATATATATCGTATCGTGGCAGAATATTGTGTATCGTATCGTGAGATTATTGTATCACTACAGCCCTACAGTTGACTGAACCACTTCAACTGAGTCTTTTTAATGTCTCTGCAATGCGTTTATACTCATAGCTGTATCTGTTAGCTTTTATCAGATATCTTGTTCCTCCTCATGATCCATAACTTATGATACATGCAAAGGGCAGAGATATAGATGAACCGGTAAATCAAAAATTCTGACTTTTAACTCACCTCTTTCTTCATCAGGACCAGCAGAACTTGCTCTTTATGAAGATAATTTACGTGACTTAGCGCTTCCTCTTCTGTCATTTACTCTCCAGCTCTTCCTCTCTGTCCTCTCCTGCCTCCTGGATCATCTTATGCTCTCTCTCTAAAAAAAAACCCCAGGCCGTAAATCAGAGCCACAATGAGGGCTGAGAGAAGCGAAATGTCTCAGGTTTGCCCCATGCATGCCAACGCACCGGGTATAAATACATAGGTCACAGGGGCCCCTGTGTATCTTTGTGCATCCGCTAAACAGCTAATTTGCAGTATCATGCAAGGCCAGAGTGTTAACTAAGAGTGAGAGGAAGGAGATGAGTGCAACTTGACCGGTACGGCAGTGGTAATGCTGTGTAAAGGTGTATAGTGTTGAAGGGTTATCAGCAGTGACAACAGGAAGATCCGATGAGGAAGAGTGTAAAGTTTCAGCTTTAAATGCTTCACGCACTTCAAATCAAGAATATAGAAATGTCATTGAAGAAGACATCGCTGACCAGCTACTCATAATCATACAAATGTGAATCAAATTCAACTTTTTCACAGCAGTCTGATTGGACTGATTCCAATATTTTCTCAAAAAATCTGATTTGTGTTACATCTGTACGTGGTATTAATTGGATACATATCGTGACATTTCTTTTTACCTGACTTTTATATCATTGGTGTCTGACCTAAGTGAAGTTGGCCCTCCCACCTTCTTCAAATCAGACAAAAATTGGTGTCAAACGTTTGTGCTGGTTTGTGCTGCAAACGTTTTTGTTTGTGCAGCTCTCATTTTAAAGATATAAAGAAATGTTTCTAGAGGTCATCCAAAGTCAACCAACCCCGCCATCTTATTCAAATCAGACAAAATGGGTGTCAATCAACTCGGCTACGTTTGTGCTGGTTTGTGCAGCAAAAACTTTTGTTTTTGCTGCACAAACTCAGTCATGTTATGATGCATGTCAGACATCAACTCACTCAGGTTGATGTCTGACATGCATCATAATTCTGCACCAACAGAAACAGGACCTGGTCCATCTGGATGTAAACAATGACTGAAAATTAAAATTATGAACATTTTAAAATGATTAAAGAAGTCTGTGTCAGTGAAGCGCATCACATCCCAATCCCTCCACTCCTGGCTCTGACTGCACATCCAGACTGACTTCCCTACAAAATGTTACAGTCAATGATTCACCAAAGGTCATTGCTATACCACTCATCACGTGTGTCAAACTACCAAATTTAGATCAGGGAACCGCCATTTTAGTTTCGGACAAACAAGAGCGGTAAGCTGTCTGAACAGCTAATTTTGTTTGTGCTCCTCTGATTTAGGCTATTAATATGTACAATTCAATGCCCAGCAATATCCATCCATCCATCCATCCATCCATGCATTTTCTTCCGCTTATCCGGAGTCGGGTCGCGGGGGCAGCAGCTTCAGAAGGGAGGCCCAGACTTCCCTCCCCAGCCACTTCCTACAGCTCCTCTGGAGGAACCCCAAGGCGTTTCCAGGCCAGCCGAGAGACATAGTCCCTCCAGCGTGTCCTGGGTCTTCCCCTCCTCCCGGTGGGACGTGCCGGGAACACCTCACCAGGGAGGCGTCCAGGAGGCATCCTGACCAGATGCCTGAGCCTCAACTGGCTCCTCTCGACGTGGAGGAGCAGCGCTCTACTTTGAGTCCCTCCCTGATGACCGAGCTTCTCTCTCTAAGGGAGCCCAGCCACCCTGCGGAGGAAACCCATTTCGGCCGCTTGTATCCGTGATCTCGTTCTTTCGGTCATGACCCAAAGCTCATGACCACAGATGAGGGTGGGAACGTAGATCGACCGGTAAATCGAGAGCTTCGCCTTTTGACTCAGATCTTTTCACCACGACGATGAAATGTACTGAATTTACTGAAAAGCCTGATAGCGGTTAGTAGCAAGGACTATGCTAAAAATCGGACAGAAAAAGTTTAGTTGTTTTTGACCTTATTCTCGTTATCAGTTATCTTGACTTCCTAAGTAGCTGTTAGCTTGACTCTAGTTAGGTGTTACTTTGATTTTAAGTTGCTGTGTATTTGACTTACAGGTAGATGTGTAGAATCAGAAAATGCCATAAAACAGAACTTGACTGATGTCAAAAAGTAGGCGGAGATCAAGAAAATGTAAAATGATCTCCCCAATGTTAAAGATCATAAATATCCTACATGCCTGGCTCATCATTAGCTTCCCATCTAAAAATGTGCTGCATTCAAGTGATTTAATCATATGTTCAGTGTTTATAGTTCAGTGATAACCTTTGTGCAACTTTGAGCTGTATTTTCAGTTTCTTTTATTAAGCTTTAAATTAAAAATAATTAACTTGTATTTATATCTAAAAATCACTAGGTGCTGATTTAATTATTATGATCGCTGAAAAAGACCAAAAATGGAACAAAAATAATAAAAATGTCATTTCTGAAGATGCTCTACAATAAAACTCAACTGCACCTTTTCAATCTGTAGATTTAACCTGTATGAACAATTTATAATAAATAGTGTGTATTCTACATTTTCTTTGTTAAATTCAGTTTTTCTGCTTGGGGAATTGAAACAACATTAATAGAGATGAGGAGGAACCCGGTGTGGAGTAACCACTGACTATTATTAGACCTACTAATTGGTCTAATATTAGCTGAATGGGCAGGTGATGCTGGAGCATTGTGACAACAGATGGAGCCTTTGATATATATCCTCCCCTCAGATCTTTATTGAAATGACAAAAACAAAAGCACAGTTGCAGCTATGTATGTACCGTAGAGGACACGTGGCGTCCTCGTGTCCCCGAAGTGTAGCGAAGTGAGACATGGAGGACACTGATGTTCTGGACACAAGATTAGCCTATACACCAGTGTCTAAAGCACAAATAGGATTACTTTGGCTGCAGAAATACCCCCCAGCCAGGCATGTGCCACGCTCTCTCACAGGCAGCTGGCCAGCTTATTACAGCAGCTGCTTTTTCATGGTGTTTATGTGTTAACAGCATTATGACATATCTGCAGCTAAAATTCTTTAAAAACGCCAAAGTCACATCGTAGCATAATCTGTATTATGGATTATGCTAAATTTAGACGGGTTGTTAACAGTCCAAGCAATAACCGACACCAAGGGATTACCAAGTTCGGGCCAACAGTGCTTGTATTTTCCTGTTGACGTTTGCGGGAGAACGCCCTCCACTGTTTTCCTGAAGGAATACCAAACCGTTTCAGGCTAATATGAAGGGATCTGTGGGTGTGTGATTGAAACTGGCGTCCGCAAAAATGGCCAGCGTGCCCACAGTGGTGAAGACGACGAAGATCCAGAGGAACATGCGGTCCACCACCATGGCCACAAACTGCCAGTCCTCTTTCAGCTGTCGACGGAGAGGGATTTAGGAAAGGCAGAGAAGATGGAAACCAGAGATCGTCAGGATTAGTCTGCAGGGATCTCGTGATGTAACCAGAGGACAGGAAAACTCACCGCTTCGTAGTCTTTTTCGGCCTGCAGAGCCTCAGCGATGTACGTGATGGCGTCGATGGCCGACTTGAGCTCATCAGGCAAAGTGAGGTAGGAGCTCGGGCCGTCAATGAACTTCTTCAAATCGGTGCAAAGCCCCTCTGGCTGGAACCTGCAGAGCAAAGGACATGACAGCATTTTGTAGACAATGAAAACGAGTCAGAGATTCAGAGTAGGGCTGTAGTGATACAATAATCTCACGATATGAGATGATGCACAATATTCTGCCCACGATACAATATATATTGCGATATTCAGCAAACGATACGATTCGGTACACTTTTGTGATTTTCTGAAGATTTAGAGGGACAGAGTGATTTTGGTGACATTTTCTGACTGTTATAAAGTTGGATTGAATTAATTTAACTGAAAACTGATTAAAAGCACCAACTACACAATACCTGGCTCTGGTTGGACACAGACTTAAAGTCGACAGCTGGACAAAATGAATCAAAGAAGTGGAGAGAAAACATGTTTCTTTTAGTTGAAACAGTCCAAACTGTAGCTGACATGCATTAGTAAAGTAAATAAAGTGAACCAAGTCTGCTCTGAATAGTTTGATACCTTTTTAACATCTGAAGGAATCACTCTAAGCCTGATGACCTGGTGAAGCAAGCAGTGAGTGAACAAGGTGACAGTTGGATGTTACGATACTTGAGGATGAATATTTTTTTTTCTAAGAAAATATTGATACATATCGCGATATCGATATTATTATACAGTCTTAATTCAGAGAGCATCCAAATGAATGTAGAGTTTATAATAGCAAACTCTGTTGCAGGGTTTGGTTACCCATAATGCTCCCTTGAACAGGTTTGTCTACGGCCTGTACACAACATTCGCATTACATTTTTTGCACATAATTCTTAGATAATGAGATTTTAGTCTGATCAATTCTGCTGGTTTTGCGTTGTTTTAGAGTTTCTTGTCACTTTAATCCAAACAATCTACTTTTTGTCATGCTCATGGCTGCTTGCGGCACATGAAAATGGCTGCAAACAGATGTGCAATTATACAGTACAACCATGCATCTTTGAAAAGCAGAAGTGGAGCCTCCTGCACAACCAGCGAGACTGCAGCACGTGGTTTCTGGATGGTACGTCAAGAACAAAATATGTGTCTCTTCCAGTAGCCATTGCACAGTGGTAAACATGCTGGAGTTCCACTTGAGTTGCTAGGTAACGGCCTGGGCTTCACTGGGGTTGCTAGGTAACGGCATAAGGCCTGGTGATTTGTGACGTTACGTTGAGAAATGGCTCATATTCCAGACACCAAAAACCAAACTTATTGCCAAAAACCGGCTGGGTGTTATTTTGTACACTTCACACTGGAACTGGAAAATATTTTGAATACCCAATATGAGACACGATAAATAAGACGGAAATAAGACCCACACAAACCATAGATAAAATAGATTATGAAGTCTTTGTAAACAAAATTACCCTTCAAAAAATATTTATCAGAATGAAATTATCAAGCTCATTTTAATTTTTTTTTTTTTTAGATTTCATACATTTGGGACAAATATATCCCAACGAGTAACATTTATATTTCCAAACTGCAGAGACACACATTGGGTTGCAGGTCTGGTTCAGGTCCAAACGCCAGACCTGCGTTTGGACCTGGACTGATTAAAAGCACCAACTACACAATACCTGGCTCTGGTTGGACACAGACTGAAAGTGGACAGCTGGACAAAATGAATCAAAGAAGTGGTGAGAAAACATGTTTCTTTTAGTTGAAACAGTCCAAACTGTAGCTGACAGTTTGGACTGTCAGCTATAGATGACAGTCCAAACTGCTGTGCTGTGCTTCTCACATCTTATAGATGTGAGAAGCACAGCTTTATAGATGTGCTTCTCACATCTATAAAGCTGTGAGAAGCAGGTAATACGTCTGGGTTCAGTCAGAGGAATAAAGGGAAGGTCCGGAGCGCCGGTACGGCTGCGGGAGCCGCTGCTTGGATCCTGCGGACCGCCCAGAATCTCTACGTGAGAATGTGTGAATGTTTCAGTGTTTGCTCGTTTCCCTCAGTTACCAGCCATCAGCCGGTGCCAGGAGCCGCTGGGGAAGCCAGGAAACGCTCCGATTCCGCCTTGCACAGCTGCCACTGAGAAACGTTCACAGCCACAGTAATTCAAACGCTCTTTCCTCCACCGTGACATTAAATTATATGGAAAAAAGGGAAACCAGGTGCAGAGCTGAAGCACAAACGGCTTCTAAACTGGACAAAAATATTAAAGAATGACATGACAGAAATTGTGACCAGGTTTCACAAAAATACTCACATTTTTACCAACAAAGGACCCAGAAATACACATTTAACACAACAAAGAGAAAACAAATCTACATTTCAAATAGTATTTTGTAGTTCTGAGTATCTACAATGGAGGATTATAGCAATTATGAATAAAAGAAGAAATAGAATAAGTACAACTTTCGCCAACAAATTCAGAAGTAATTAGATCAATTTCAAATATGTACAAGAAACAACGTGGACATTTTCTGATATTGAAAACTTAAAAATAAAATAAAATCCATTATATTAAAATTACTCGGGTGAAATTATGACTTCATTCACATAACATTACATCTTTATTTTGGTAATTTTCTGGATTTATTCTTGAAATATTATGAATTAATTCTCAAAATATTATGATTTTATTCTTGTATAGTCATCACTCCATTCATCACTTCATTCTATGATTTGATTCTCATAACTTTACATCATTATTTCGGTAATTTTCTGGATTTATTCTTGAAATATTATGAATTAATTCTCAAAATATTATGATTTTATTCTTGTATAGTCATCACTTCATTCTATGACTTTATTCTCATAACTTTACATCTTTATTTTGGTCATTTTCTGACTTTATTCTTGAAATATTATGAATTTATTCTCAAAATATTCTGATTTTATTCTTGTATCATTATGACTTCATTCTCTTAATTCTTTGACTTTATTCTCATAACTTTACATCCTTATTTTGGTCATTTTCTGAATTTATTCTTGAAATATTATGAATTCATTCTCATTTGTTTTGTTTTTCTTAGTCTGGTCCTGAGACTTTGTCATAATAATTCAAAGTATTCCAATTTATAATTATTTCCTGACAAAATAAATAAGAATTTCCATACATTTTTAAGATAATTGTAGTTTTGCTTGAAAGCGCTGTAATTCACTGTTATTTTTCGAACAGAAAATATAAAATTTGCATGTCACATGGGTAAAATAACTTGCTCTATATTTTATTTCTTACGTTTGTTTCATTCTATTTTCTTGTCTTTTCTTTTCTTCTTTTGATTATTTTTAATGTCTGTTCGGAATAAATAAAATAAATAAATAAAACTAAATAAATAAACAGGAGCTTTAAGCCACTGCGGACGGACGCCGTCCACCAGAGGGCAGTGTTGCTGCGCGGCCACAATCGGCAGTGGTGAGGAAAAAACGAGCAGCTGCTTGGTATTCTGCTCATGTCCCGCTGAGTTTAGGACACAGAGCTGCCATCACGGCGCTCTGAGCGCGGCAGGTGAGCAGGCTGTGACCTCAGACAGGTGAAGCTCCATCAGGTAGACGGAAACAGAGAGCAGATACAGCTTGACCTTTCAACCCCTTCCCTGCTCTCCCGTCTTTTATGACTCAGAGTCGCACTTCATCAGCAAGAAGAAAATTACTATTCGGGAGATTAATTTTAAGGAAAACTGGCCAGGTCTGGTGCCAAGATATCCACTAAACCAATTAGAAAGGTGCATGCGAGTGTGTATATGGCCGACCGGGAGATACTGCTGTCTCATCAGATTGTTCTGACACAACCGCCCCTCCTCCTCTTACTGAGACGCACATCTCCTGCTCTCCTGTGTCAGAGTCAATTTGTGCTGGTCATTATTATTTCAGCAGCTGTTCTTTTTCCCTCCAGACATATTTTACTTCTCACTGAGGACAGACTGGGACGGTTTGGAGAGTTTAGTGGAAAAACGTGAAGGAGGGATTGAGAGTCTGGGAGTAGCTACTTACACAGTAAAAATGCCGGTGTTGAATTAACACCCAAAAGTGTCTATATGTGTCCAAGTCAACTGGTGTTAAATTCAACACTACAGAGTGTCACATTAACATTACAACGCTGTTAGTGTTAAAATATATTAAAAATAACACCAGTGTAGTGTTGATCACTAAACATAATGTGGTGTTAAAAAAGTAAATAACTGACCCACAAGGTGCCAATATCAATCAAATCAAGTGGAAAATATTCAAAACAATACACAGAAATGGAAATAACTTTTCTTAAACTCATTTCAGTGTTATAGACCAATGTTCATTTAACCAAAAAATGGTAGTCAATCTTTTAACACTTTCAAAAATGTTACTTTAACACCAGCTGACTTGGACATATATAGACACTTTTGGGTGTTAATTCAACACTGGGATTTTTTACTGTGTACATTTACTCAACTACATTCGCTTGAGTAACTTTATTTGAAATTTTAAAAAGGGAGTATTTTACTTCTACTTGAATAATTTTATTATGAAGTATTTCTACTCTTACTTGAGTAAAATATCTGGATTTTCTTCCCACTGAATGAAAAACAAACATGCTTTAGCCAGAAATCCACCGGACTCAGACACACAAATAAAGTTACTGTTAAAGTTTCATCAGTTTTTTATTGAAAGAAACTGATTTGAAAACATTTTGGATTTTGTGACTCTTTGTTTCTTGTGTGAATTATTGTCATTTTGGTCTTTAAAATATCAAAATGTTCACTTAACTTTATATTTTGGTCTGTCTGATGATGTAATTTTAAAATATTAAATGATTGATAATTTGATCAGCTACTCAGTACTTTTTACCAAATACTTTTTTTCTCTTATTGAGTAATTTCAATAAGTACTTTTCACTTTTCCTTGAAGTACTGCTACTCTTATTTAAGTATAACTTTTGGGTTCTCTGCCAATCTCCAAACTAATGCTAGACACTGAGGGAATCTGTAAAACCTGTGAAGACGGGGAGAAGCTGTAGTAAAAATCCAGCAGGCGCACACACAAGTTTGATTGACAGCGCTAAGACCCGCCTCCTGGTTTTGATTGGTTGTTTCTAGTTAGTGCTAGGAGAAGGCAAAGGAGCTTGAGTTATCTGTCACAGATTATCTGTCTCTTTCCACATATTTCAACAAATACGGCACCGTTTTCCTTAATTTTGTGAGATGACCGGTGATCGCCCTCTGGAATCCGCCAGCTCCTTTTAAATCAGATATTTCACACGTCTGCCTGCGTCTGAACCAGCTTAATTCCAAATCGAGCCGTTTCTTTAGCAGCTAGCTGGTCTTATCCCGTTAGGTAGCACCTCAGGATGCTCACCTGTTGGGCTTGGGGAACAGGATGGACAAGTCCGGCTTGCGGATGAAATACTCGTCTGCGGCTTTGCTGATGGTCATCACCATCTGCTTCTCCCTGCGGGGAATCATCTCGAGGGAAAGCGGCGTCTCCACTTTGGGACGCATCATGTAGAGGTAAGGAGGCAGCATGTGGATGAAGATCTGGGTGGAGAGTGAAGGGCAAAGAGTTAATCTGACAGATTATCACGATACAAATGCTGTTTTCGTACTAACTAGATTATTTATGCTTCGCACTAAAGCTATTATATATTTTTTTTTAAATATCACTTTCTGTTGTATTTATATCACAAAAGACTGTTTAAAGTCCAATAATTGTTGACTAATATATTCCAAGTGTTATTATCTGACACCAGGGGTGTTCAAACTGCGGCCCGAGGGCCATGTGTGGCCCTTACAATATTTTTGTGTGGCCCTGACGGCAGTTCCAGTCGATGCAGATGAAAGTTTTTGTAATTTTAAAATTAAGTACAACAAAATGAATTTTTCTTTTATCAACCTTTTTTCTTTAAATTAGTTTGTTTTTCCATAAACATTTAGCAACTTTTTACTCAACAACTGACTAAGGCCACGATCCATTATATTTTGTTAAATACAAATATTTTTTTAGTTTTATATTCCAAAAAGTTAAATTTAGATTTTTATTTTAAAATGGAAGTAAATTGTTTATTTATATCTTTTAATGTATATCTAAAATTTTATAAAAGGTCTTAAATCGAAAACCTGCAGAATGAACCTTTTTATTATTAAATTAATTGATTAATCGTGTGAATAATCAGTTTCTTAAATAATCATCAGTTACAGCCCTGGGTTTTAATTTAACAAATAACAATTTTTGTCACATTTGGCCCATGAATTACTGATGACTGAGCTTTTAAATCCCTGTCAAGGTGCTGGTTGGTTAGGTCTCCAAGCTAATTTCTTCTTCCTTCTTTGCTCTCGTTGCACAAACTGCCATTTACAATTTTGCGTATTTATTGTGTAAATTAGCAGCAACACGTCCGTTCAGTTTGAATAGAAACCACTGCTCTGTGATTTATGCTGCTCTGGAGAAGAAAAAACCCGAATTCCTCTGGATTTTCCAAAGAAGCACTTTGAGTTGGACTCACGTTGGGCAACACCCAAGTTTCTGCTGTCAAATTCAAATTTACAGTTTGGTGGATCAATGCGGGAGAAGGAATGACTGCCTTTTAAAGAACAAGCAGGGCGATAAAACAGCTCATCATACGGACAAACGTTGGCCTTGATCGATACAATAAAGGTTTTAATCGGCTCATTTCTGCTCTGTTTGATGAGCTTTAAGATGCTTTTTAAATAAGTCATCATGGGCTTAATGATAAGAATCAACCGGCACTGAATATGTAACATGATTAGGTCTGTCACAATAATCAATAAATCTATTAATCGCATGATAAATTAAAGCAAACCCAATAATTTCCATTGGCATGATTTGTTGTTTTTCTGTTTCTACCAAAAACTGGATAATAAAACTCTTCAGTTGGTGTTTTGTTTACAGAGACTTTGTTATTAACTTGTTGTTTCTGTTTATGTATTTATTTTGGATATTTAAAATGGCTTCCAGTGCTAAAAGTTCACAAGGATATAGAGTTTTTGATCATCTGTTCTAACTTTATTCTGCCATTATTTCCTTTATATTAGTTGAAAACAACAATATTATCATTTATTGGAATAACATCTGGAACTATTTGTTACTGTGACAGACCTCAAGATTATATTTAATGAATTAAAAATTATGACCTCAGAAACAAAGATAAAGGCATAATATTTTCATTTTTAATAATAAAGCTGATGGTGAACATCAGGCAGGTTTTGTTAATTCAGAACTGGAAATATTTCCTAATTGCTACATATTAAACTTCAACAAGCTCTTCTGTTCCAGGTGGAGAAAATAATTTCTAATTTGACATGTTAGAGTCTCTTCAAGTGAAAAAGACTCTATAACTGTAATTTTGTCCTTTACCTACTTTCCAACTAATTTATTGGTATTTTTTAATAATTGCACATTCAGACAAACTATTGGTGTCTAAACTTTAACTTCTTAGCTGATGTTTTAACATTTGTTCTTTTTTGTCCTCCAGAACTTCAGAATTGTTTTAGTATTTTTGTTTGTTTTGCAAACAAAAATACAAATTTGCAAAATGTATTTCCTTATTGAACCCCTTCCTATGAAAGTGCTCAATTGCCAGAACTTGGGAAAAAAATTCTAAATAATTTTGGAATTTCACAATATTTCCACAAATATCACAAATTTTTGAAATATTTCTAAAAATATATATTTTTAAATCTAATTTTGATGGTAAAAAAAACAAAACAGAAGGGACTAAGAAAAGAGCAATATGTGGCAATGTTAAAGCATCAGCTAAGTTAAAACAATTCATTATAACAAAGTTTTCTGTTGAAACGAGAAAAGAATCTTGTTAAAATCAGATTTCTTGTTTTAATGAGAGTTTCCCAATTTAAGAAGATGTAAAAATAAACTTTAAAACTTTAGGTTCTCCTAAATTGTTTAAAGGTTCAGCAATCATAGTGACTGAAGAAAGAAATAATAATAATAATAATAAATCTCTTTCCCAATATTCTGGGATTTAGCAAATAGAAATATGTTGGGTTTTAAACAAGAAACTTTTAGCCCGATTTATGTCAAAATTGAGAAAAACAATTAATTTATATGCAGTGAATATACATATCTACTTTAATTGTAAAAAATGGGATTTCTATCTCTACTAAAGCCTCAAACAGACATAAATGTGCTTTTTGTTGTGCAGAAGTTTACGTCCTCCATCATATTATGAACCCAGTGATCTTCTGGAGAGCAGAACTGGAACAAGCTGGACATATAAAGGTCGTCTCTTCCAGCTATGCTCCATTAGGCCGTGCAAATCACCTGTATGCAAGTACTGAGGTACAATCTTAGGTGAGCGTATCCTGGAAGGCGTGACAGACCGACGTAAAGAGCCGTAATTAGCTTCACATTACGTACAGTGAGGGCAGCAGCAGCTGATGGGGGTTAATGGTACAGGATGACATTTACATTGGCGACTCTTAATCCAACAACCGCAGCCTCCTCACACAGATTAATGCTAAATTAAACCCAATGCCGTCTGCTGGAACAGGAAGTTGTAGTCATTAACATTTTACTTCTTTAAGCTTTAAAACTCAGTTAAAGTAATGATTAGCCAGTTGTTACAGTTTGTTATATTGACCTAATTTATGAGAATTACTTCAGAATGATGTCTAAGGTAGGTATGATACTCCAGTAGACTCGGTTCGGACCAAAAAGGAAACATTTGTTACTTTTTTAGCTGGTGTGGTTCTCTTTCACACTGGAATGCGTCAAATGATTCAAATAAATTGCAGAGCCTGTTCCCCTCCTCGCCTGGGGGGGGCGCTGCAACAAGAACCACTGAACGAATCGACATGGAAACCTCTGAAGAAGATACTGAGCGCAACTTCCTTCTTCCCAAAATGTAAAAACAAATGGATCGGCGTCAGATTTTTTTTGTAGGATTTTTCATTGGTCCACTTGGTGTTCACATATGCATCCGAACCGCACCAGAATTCACTTCTACCGAACCAAGACTTAGGTTTTAAGTTCACTTCTTTGGTCCTCACCAGTTTGATTGCGAATTTGCACTTCCATAAAGAAACTGAACTTTCTAGGTAAATGAACTGTAGTTTGATTCAAGTGGACTAAACAGGCCTGGTATGAATGCAAACTAAGGGTGCATTTGTACAGACTCTGGTCCACCTACAAACCTTCTGGGTTCAGTTAAAGTGAACCCTGGCGCGGTTTTGATGCAGATTTGAATGCCAAGCAAACCAGAAAGCAGGAAGTGGACTACAATGCAGGGCATTCTGGGAAAATGTAGTCCAGCACTTGATGAAGAAATAGCTCTTTTGCCAAAAACAGAAAAGAATCTGACGTCGGTCCACTTTTGCATAGATTTTGGGAAGAACAAAGTTGCTGTCATCGTCTTCTTCAGAGGTGTTTGTAACATTTCCTTCAGTGGTTCTTGGTGTAGCGCCCCCACAGGCGAGGAGAGGAACAAGTTTTTCAAAGAGTTTGGTTCATTTGACACAATGGAGTGAGAAAGCGAAACACAGCAGATGAAAATGTAAAAAAAATATTGCGATTTCAATCCCCAATCGAACCGAGTCTACCAGACTCGGTTCAAGTCCCAGACTCTGATCTGGACACAAACAGATCAGCTGTTTGTGTCCAGATTGTGACAGTTTCTAAATCCCCAGTTTGGTTTGATGCTTTTGCGTCTGCCAGGCTGACCTTGCGCACCCACATGGGCATCATGTGGGTGTTGGGCGAGCGGTGGTGCAGGTTGAGGACGACCACGCTCAGGATGACGGAGCAGGTGACCAAGATCATGGTGAACATGATGTAGTTGACGATGATGGGGACGCCCAGCGAGGTCTCTGGGATCTTATCGGCCAGCAGCAGCAGGAACACAGTCAGGGTCAGCAGCACGTTGATGGACAGACCCATCTTCTCTCCTGGCAGAGACGGAAACAGTTGAGCATCAGTTGGATCAGTCCCAGAGTCAGTAAAAGAAAAGCTGTGTGTGAAAAATTAAGTTGGTGTTTGATTCATGATGACCTTTAGTATGTCTATAAAAGCAGGAGCTTCAGTTGTTTCATCAGTTTGGTAAGAGTCATAAACGACCAATTTGAAGTCTGTCTTTCTGAATTAGTGTCCATTGGACAAAGACTTGCTTTGATTGGTTGGCTTTATTAAACTCCAGTTGGTTTATCTAGAAAGTCTGGTGAATCCAACTCGGTCCATCTACAAACCTTGGTCTCTACTTTGGTTCAAGTGAACTTTGGTGCGGCTCCAACACATATGTGAACACCAAGTGGACTGGCATCTGCTCCAAAAGCAGGAAGTGGACTACAACACAGGGTATTCTGGGTAAATACAGCCCAAACAAACATGCTCTTTGTGGGAGAAATTACGTGGTACAGTGTTTTCACAAAGACAAAAGAGAAATCCTACAATAGCTAAAATCTGACGGGACTATATTTGCATTCACGAAGAAGGAAGTTGCCCTCAGTGTCTTCTTCAGAGGTTTTCACACTGTTTTCTTTAGTAATTTTTTGTGCAGCGCCAGGCGAGGAGGGGAACAGGTTCTTCAATTAGTTTGGTTTATTTGACACAAAGCAGTGAGAAAACAAACCTCTGCAGCAGAAAATGTGACAAATGTTACAACTTTGTTCCGTAATCAAACTGCATCTAATGGACTATCAGGTGTCAAAACACCAGGAAACTAGGGATAATATCGATATCACGATATATATTGAAAATTTCTTTCCTAGAAAATAATCGATATTCATCCGCAAGTATCGTAACATCCAACTGTCACCTTGTTCACTCACTGCTTGCTTCACCGGCAGAGTGATTAGATCATCAGGCTTAGAGTGATTCCTTCAGATGTTCAGGTTAAAAAGGCATCAAACTATTCAGAGCAGGAACTTGGTTCACTTTATTTACTTTACTAATGCATGTCAGCTACAGTTTGGACTGTTTCAATGAAAAGAAACATGTTTTCTCTCCACTTCCTTGATTCATTTTGTCCAGCTGTCCACTTTAAGTCTGTGTCCAACCAGAGGCAGGTATTGTGTAGTTGGTGCTTTAAATCAGTTTTCAGTTAAATTAATTCAATCCAACTTTATAACAGTCACAAAATGTCACCAAAATCACTCTGTCCGTCTAAAATCTTTCAGAAAATCGCAAAAGTGTATTGAATTGTATCGTTTGATGAATATCGCAACATGTATGTATATATATATATATAATATATATATATATATATATATATATATGTTATATAAAATATATAATATATACACATATATATAACATATATATAACATATATAACTGACGTTTTATATATATAATATATATATATATACATATAAGTATATACATATCATATATACACATATATATATATATTATATATATATATATATATATATATATATATATAATACTGTATATATAATTATATATATTGTGGGCAGAATATCGTGTATTGTATTGTATCGTGAGATTATTGTATCACTACAGCCCTAATGAAACTGTTAGAGTTCAAATATCTAAATTATTTTGGTTCATAGTAGGGGAAATATTTCTTGAATTTATTAAATATTTTTTCAAAACTACCTGTATTGCAAGGTGGGCAAAAGGTTTTCACCTTGACATTAAGTTAGGCTGCAGGTGGGAGTTAGCATCACTTAAACTCAATGTTTGTTGCAATTTTGGTCCCCATTCGAACTAAATCTACTGGACCATTAGGCGTGAAAACTCCTTATGTAGAGATGTTGGGTCGTGTTCGGTGAAATAACCATTTGCCGACACTGGACTTTCTTGTAGAGTTGAGTTGACCATGAATTCCTCTATATTCCAAAGTATGCGAGAGTGAAAAGTGTTTACCTGCATCGGGAGGCAGGTAGAAGTTGAAAATGGCGATGATTGTGATGAGGATGCAGGGAATGATGATGTTGATGATGTAGTAGAGAGGTTTTCTCTCTATGATCAGGTAGAACGTCATTTCCTCGTACGTGTCGTCGTTCATGTTCTTCCTGCTTGGCTTGTGTCTGATGTACCACTCGCCGCTCTCTCAAGAAACATTAAAACAGGAACATTTTAATTCACAGACACCTTGGTAAACTCCAATACACTGAAAAAATACAAAATATTACCAAGTATTTTTGATCTAGTTCCCACTACAGTTGAAATAAGATGAAACAAACTGACAAGTACCTTTTAACCAAAAGCTGGTTTTAAGTCAATAATTCATTACTATTGATGAAGAAATAATAGTTCTACTGACAGGTTAATTCACTTATAACATGGAGGAACATTTTGAAGCTCACCACTGAAGCCTCCATCCAACAGAATCTCCTTGATCTCCTTGCCTTTCGAGTCTCTTGCGTACTGCAGGTCAATCTCCGTCGAATCGTACGTGTAAGAGCGAAACTGCATGCTGCAGTTCTGCCAGTCGAACGGAAAATATGTAACCTGGAGAAAAAACACAAACAAACAAGCACACGTGTGTAAGGGAAAACAACAGGAAGAGGAAAAAAAAAATGTCTGCCCACCTTGACTCCACAGGAGCTGCAGTAGAGAGCGGGGGGCGTCCATGTTACCCTGCCGTTACTGTAAACCTGAACGTGGACCTGAAGGGCAACGTCGAACACGCCGTCGTTACTGCAAACAGAGACATGAAGAAAACATTTACCGCTTTTTTAGCTTTTGCTTACCTTTATTTGATGCTTTTATTCTAAGTGATTTGCAATTGTGAACCAACTTTGAAGGTTCAGGAAAGTGGTTAGCTTAGCTCTGGCTAGCTGTTAGCTTAGTTCCTGTTACTAATGACGAGTATGACTGATTGATGCTTTTAGCTTAACTTTATGTGGATGTAAGAGTACCTTTGATTATCTGTTAGAATTTATTTAATTAGCTGTTAGCATCAGTCTGCACACTGGCTAGCTTAAATATGGGTAGCTGTTAGCTTACGGTAGTCCCCGTTACTCCTTTTCATGACTAGCATAACTCTTAGTTGCTTTTAGATTAACTTTGACTAACTGTTAGCATTTCTTTAATTAGCTGTTAGCTTTATTACACAATACAATTAGCTTCAATCTGAGCACTAGTTAGCTTAGTTCTGGCTAGCTAACTAGTGCTAGCCAGAACTAGCAACAAAAAGTTAAAAGTTGCTTTTAACTTAAGAGTTCTTTTTGATTAACTGTTACCATTTTTTTAATTAGATATTAGCTTCTCTCTGGGACGCTGTTAGCTTCAGTCTGAGCAGTCATTAGCTTAATTCTGGTTAAGTGTTTAATTTTTATCAAAGCAGCTATTAAAAATGAACTGAGTATGTTTTATTCTCGCTCTTTTTCAGCATTTGTTCAACTCTCAGTAATTTTGATTAGCTTTGACTTCACTGAGCAATTAGCTTGGATCTGAATACCAGTTAGCTTGAATTTGTGTAGCTATAACTTTGACTAACACAAGAAATACTTTTCTGATTCAGCTACTCTACTGAAATGTAAAACCAAGATAATAAAAAAACACATTATTAAATAAATAGCCACATTAGTTCTTTGTTTTCATCAATTTATACATCATGTATATATAGATATTCCTAAATAAAATGTAGCTTCACCAACATGGTTAGAGAAGATTTCAGTTTCTTTTTTACAAACTTCTGTCGAGTTTCCTGTTGGCTGTAGCCTCATTCTGACCCAAACTCACAAGATTTTATGTGGCATAAGCAGTAAAGACCAAACATTAGCTAACCAGTTAGGCCGGCCAACGTTGGATCATGTACACAAAGCTTCCCTGGCAGATAAACAGAGACATCAAGTTAATTAGAGACTGATTTAACCTTCTCACAGTACACAGCTTTAGGCTTTTATGATGCAGGTAATTGAGCAGACTTTGTGTTAACCCAAATAAAACCCTACTATCTGTGACGGCGCTGTTCAAATGAGCAGTATTGATCAACCATATTGGGAAGCTCACAGAGGCTTGTGTTGATGCAGACATTTGTGTGTTGATGTTCCAAATGAAGGCCTCGTGTGCTGAAGTTGCTGAACGGCGCCATCAGCCCAGTTATTAGAGAGTCATGCAGCTTAATTGCCTATAAAGTGTTGATAAATGGAGCAGTGGGGACAGTTACAGTGGTGTTAATGGGGGCCATGCACATGTGTGGACATAAAGCCTCCTCTTTCTGCTCTTTGAGTCTCTAATTTGATGCATTTCCATGCAGTTTTATTCACTGAATGTCCAAAGTGAGGCCCATGGGCCATTTGTGGTACTTGGTCTGATTTTGTGCGGCCCCCAACTGCAATTCAGAAATGTTACAAATTTGGCATTTAGATGCAGATTGAGGCTTTTAATTTATAATCAGGTTAAAAAATATATTACCAACACAATTTTCTTACACAGAAAGATGTGAAGTACAACAAAATGTATTTGTTTTTGTAACCAAGTTTATCCAAAGATTTTCACCAAAAAGCCAACTTCGTTGCACTGAAACCAGCTTTTATTCTTCCTAAACCTGGCTAAGCATAGTGAGAGTTTTGAAAGAATTTGATCCAAATCTTGATCTTATTACTAAAAATAAAGTTATTCAATCAAGCCCAAAAGAAACTGAAAACTAGATGTCTTCATTTTAATACTGCAAACATGCAAAATCTAAGACAGCGCATTTGGGCCGGTGCGAAAAAAAAAAAAAATATATATATATATATATATATATATATACATATATATATAGTTATTTTTTAACTAAAACTCATCTCAGAAAAAGTCTGGGAAAAATTATGAAATTTGCTAAAAAAATTAAAATTTTTAGATTAATGTCAGACACTTTCTAAAGAAAAGAAAAGAAATTAAATCAGAGTTTCAAATGTCAAATTTCTGAGATTAGTCACAAAATTAATGAATTTTTGGAGGAAATTTTCATTTTTGTCTCTCTACTATGACTCTAATACATTGTTGTAGAAATCCCTTTCAAGTTTTGGATCTACAAAAATAATGAGCTACTTTATTTGCTTGATTTTATTTTAAGGTTTGATTCACAATGCACACTAGTAACATTTCCCAAAAGGCTAAAGGTCACAGATCAGAAAGAGAGGAAGAAGAAAATAAGCATCTGTTCCTACTGATAGCTATATTATTGCCTTTGGATGATTTTTAAACATCGTTCAGTTCTATCTGACAGCGTTTTATCATCATGAACGGTTTTGTTCACATTTGTCATGGGCTCTCTACAGGAAGCCTTTAAATCTCTGGTTATGGTGCTGGTTAGCTAGGTCTCCAAACTGCGGCTCGTTGACATTTCACCTGATTTTCTCCTTCTAATTGGAACATCGCCATTTCCATCTTCACCTTATAAACACAGATTTGAGCTGGATACTTTTTATCTCTGTTTTTTTTGGGGATTGTCCTTTTTGGTTTTTCATCAATGCCCATATTTGGTGTTCCTGTTGTGACATCGCCGCTGCTAGGCAACGTTTGGCAACTTTGAGCCCATTTCATTCCTCTGAAGTAAAAGTTATTATAATAAATGAATTTATCAGTCACATGTCAGAAGAGAATTGAAAAGAAAAAGCTGTAAAGCTCATCATATCCATCTTATAATTACATCAAAGGACAAATATAAAGTTGATTTACTTACTTATTGATGAGGACGATGTCAGGAAGCCACACCTTCCCAGACGGGACGCGCAGCACCTCAACACCATCGTGCTGCTTGGGTTTCCAGGTGAGCCGATAATCCGTCCATTCCTGTAGGAACACAAAGTTTGTAGATTTTCAGAAAAACAGCAAAAAAAAAAAAAAAAAAAAAAAAAACAGCAGGAAGAAACTTTGCCCGTTCAGTACAAACGTGAAGCATTTTGTCATTTCATCTCTTTTTCTCCCTTGTCTTGTTTTTCCGCCACTTTAATTTGAGTCCTCAGGGGTGATTTTCCTTGCATTTGCATGAAAATAACAGTATTTGCATACGCATTTAATTCCGCCTAGTGAACGCCAACTGTTCTGTTCTGAATATGGAAACGAAATGTGATCAGAACCAGTTCTGGACCAACAAACAGAGCTGAACTGCATTAAACTTACCAGATTCATGACAACAATGGTGCTCATTTCCTCATTTTTCATATTCTGAAAGGAAATATGAAACAGCGCGTTAATTATCTGAAACATTTAAGATTCTCTGTCAAGTATGAAACTTTTATAATAAAATTTTTAATGTAATTTTGTCACGACAGTTTGGAATGAGACAGATAATCTTTGAAAAAAAAGGAAGAATTGAGTCCCCAGTCATGTCTAGAAACAATCAGAGCAAAGAGGCGGGGCTTAGTGCTGTCAATCACAATGCTTTGTGCGCTCTTTAATACGCTGCAGCTAGCGTAGCGCGTTGAATGTTAGTGCTAGTTAGCATAGCTACAAATGACAGCAGATAACCAGTTTTCTTGTAACGATAAGTTGTTTCTCCGCTACTAGCACATTTAGCAGTGAGTACATGAGGATGATTGACAGCGCTAAGACCCGCCTCCTGGCTCTGACTGGTTGGTTTGGTGTTTTCAACAGTAATAGATGGAGAGTGATATTTTTTCAGATTATCTGTCTCATATTATACGGTCACAACATGGCAACAGTTTTAACAAACATGCAAAAAGTATGTTTTTATATAAAAGTTACGTACTGCACCTTTAAGACAAAAACCAAGGTGCTTCAACAAAAAAAGAAAACTGCCAATGTCTTCTGTTTTGAGTTCAACATTCGGTGAAATTATGGCAGCTTCTATAAAAGAAATATTGACCTCAGAGTCGGAACAAACTTAGCAGGAAGTTGACTTGACTTGTTGTCTGAAGCAGCCAATCAGACACCAGGGTCTCCCGTAATCCCGCGCAATAAGTTTGAAAGTTGTAGGCGCAGGAACATAAAATAATATGTAGTTTTTAAAATGAAATCAATATATTTAACTGAGGCACACATAATTAATTCTATATCTGAATAAATGGTTTCTGTATTTACACGTTTAAATAATTATTTAAAAAGTAATTTATTTATTGGAATGTGGCATGATTGACTCTCCGTATATATGTTGGTCAATCACAATCACACCAAAACCCCCTAAAATAAATTCAAGTTTGTGGCTGCAATATGAAAATAAATGGAGAAAGTCACTTATGTGCATATGAACTAAATGAATCCCTTATATAAAAATAGAAAGATGTAAAACGACACGTAAAAAACAGCAACGGATCCAGCAAAAATCTGAGTTAAAAATAAATAAATTGTGTTTGAATGCAGCTGAAAAGGTTCTGCTTGCAAAGCAAAACACGCTTGTTGTTAAATAAGAACAATAAATGTCCTAAACATCATGATATTGATAGTTTTAAAAATATTTTTGGAAGAGTAAGCTGAAGCTGAAATTATTTCCGTTCTTCTGTCTCTGACTTCCTGAGCCTGACCTGCTATTTAAAACACAAACAGGAATGTTAGCAAGGCAGCTGGAGCGACATCAGAGCAGAGCGGGGCTCTGAAACACATTTCTGCCACCACTGACACTTCCTGTAACGGTTCACCTCCAGCTGATCACCTGTGGACAAACAAGCGTCTCGTTTTCAACACAGTGTCCCTTCAGAGCCAACAGAGTCCAGTTCCTTCAAGCAAGCAAGCTGACCTTCACTGGAGGCAACAGGGGCTCCAGCTGCTCCGTATCCTGACGTCTAACCTCGATGTTATGAAGCTTTAGTTACCAAAAGCCACAACACTCTCAATTTAAAGGGGACCAGTTATGTAAAATGCATATTTTGTAGGGCTGTAGTGATACAATAATCTCGCGATACGATACACAATATTCTGCCCACGATACAATATATATTGCGATATTAGGCAAATGATACAATTCAATACACTTTTGTGATTTTCTGAAAGATTTTAGAGGGACAGAGTGATTTTGGTGACATTTTGTGACTGTTATAAAGTTGGATTGAATTAATTTAACTGAAAACTGATTAAAAGCACCAACTACACAATACCTGGCTCTGGTTGGACACAGACTTAAAGTGGACAGCTGGACAAGATGAATCAAAGAAGTGATGAGAAAACATGTTTCTTTTAGTTGAAACAGTCCAAACTGTAGCTGACATGCATTAGTAAAGTAAATAAAGTGAACCAAGTTCCTGCTCTGAATAGTTTGATACCTTTTTAACCTGAACATCTGAAGGAATCACTCTGAGCCTGATGACCTGGTGAAGCAAGCAGTGAGTGAACAAGGTGACAGTTGGACGTTATGATACTTAAGGATGAATATCGATTTCTTTCTAGGAAAGAAAATATCGATATATATAGCGATAGATACACAGTCCAGTCACATTAATGTGACCATCTGTCAAAAGCCAGAATAACCACCTTTCGCAGAGCGAACTGCTACGAGACGTGCAGGAAGAGAGTCACTTAGGTCCCTGAAGGTCTTCTCTGGGATGTTGAGCCATGCCGACTCTAATGCCGTGGCCAGCTGCGCTAGATTACGCGGTTGAGGATCCATGGCGCGAACAACTCGATCGAGATGGTCCCACAGATGCTCGATTGGGTTTAAGTCAGGTGAGTTTGCTGGCCAGGGGAGGACGGTAAACTCATCCTGGTGCTCTTCGAACCACGCACGTACACTGGCAGCTGTATGGCACCTCGCATTGTCCTGCTGGAAGATGCCATCATCCTGAGGAAAAACAATGCGCATGTAGGGGTGGACATGGTCCGCAAGGACAGATGCGTACTTGTATTGATCCATCGTGCCTTCCACAATAATCAGTGAACCCAGAGAATGCCAGGAAAACATTCCCCAGACCATAATGCTCCCGCCTCCAGCTTGGACCGTTCCTGCAATGGTTGCAGGGTGGTTCCTTTCAGAGGTTTCACGCCTTATACGCCAACGTCCATCTGTCCGATGGAGCATAAAACGCGATTCATCTGAAAACGCTACCTGTCGCCACTCAGTGGACGTCCAGCTGCTGTACTGGCGTGCAAATTCTAGCCTTCGTCGTCGATGAACACCAGTCAGCATAGGTGCACGAACCAGGCGTCCGCTTCGGAGGCCCAGACGCAGCAATGTTCGCTGAATAGTGGTTTGGGAGACACTTGTGGTAGCCCCTTGGTTCATTTTAGTGGTCAGTTGCTCAACGGTAGCCCGTCTATCTGCCCGAACGCATCTCCGCAACCGTCGTTCGCCTCTGTCATCTATGGCCCGTGGTGCACCACATTTGCCACGTCGTTGATTTTGGACAGTCCCATTTTGCCATGCACGGTACACTTTTACCACGGCGGCACGCGAACAGTTCACAAACTCAGCCGTTTCGGAAATGCTTCCACCCTTGGCCCGAAAGCCAATGATCATGCCCTTTTGGACGTCGGATAAATCGCTTCGTTTCTGCATTACGCCAACGATTGAAATGTTTTCCGAAGCCCACACACACCCTTTATATACGCTCAACTGCACTGTGCTGCCACCTGCCTTCTGTGATTGGTTATTTAACTCTGAAGTGGAAAGTACGTGGTGGTCACATTAATGTGACTGGACTGTGTATTATTATACAGCCCTAATATTTTGTATGTTTTTATTCTTCCATTTGTTTCTCAAGTGCTTCTAAAAGCAGCCAAGACTGAGGAGAGTGATGTGGCCACATAGTCTGTACATTAACAGGAAAGAAAAGGTAAAATATTTCGTCACCAGCCCAACGAAGGAGGAGAGGACCATCCCCACGCGGACCACCACCCTCTCTTCGGGGGTGCGAGCCGGCCGGACCTTCAGGTTGTAGTCAGTGAAGACTTTCTTCATCAAGACCTGCTCTGCCTCCACAGCACCTTAATGACACAAAGAGCAGAAAACATCATGGGAAGGAGAACGTGGAAGAAAAACAGAGATAAAAGAATCAACTGTTACCGGGAAACAAGACATCTTTAATGTCTTTTATGCAACTTTTATAAGAATGTTTTATTTTTTTACATATTTGTTAAACTGTCACCATGCTGACACTCTGTGAAAAGATCAGTCTCCTCCACCTCTTTCCTAAAGAAATGAAGCACTCTCAACCAAAAACAGCCAATCAGAGCCAGGAGGCGGGTCTTAGCGCTGTCAATCAACCTCATGCTGCTAAATGTGGAAACAGTGGACAAACAAAATACCGTTACAAAAAAACTGCTTAACTGTCATCGAATGTGGCTATTCTAACCAGCAGTAGCATTCCTAACTAGCTGTACAGAAGAAAATAGCAAAATAATGATTGACAGCGCTAAGTCCCGCCTCTTGACTCTGATTGGTTGTTTCTAATTAGCACTGGGAGAAGACGGAGAAGCCAATTTTCTTCACAGATTATCTGTAACAACATGGGTTATGCGTACTGTAGTTTTAAGAGAAATTAAAATAACCCAATTTAACTGTCAATTGATGCAAAATCTTTGAATATTTAACTAAATTAACTAATCAAGAACTCCTTCCAAAAGTCAAACAAAGAAGTCAGATCTTTAAAATCTCAAAACAGTTGATAACTTGGCTTTAAATCCTGTGCCGTTATTTTAGAGAGAAGGATCTTTGACGACTTCAGCGCTGCGCCATTAAAACCACATTTCTTCACTTTAAACTGAATTTCTGCACACAAGTCGTCCCCATTTCCTCCTTGGTGTTGGAAGGTTAGGAGCATTTATAATCAGTGGCACTGGTGACGTGGCATCCATCACGTTTGGCTTCACTGTGGCTCCAGCACAATCTGACCTGACAGGAATAAATGACAACAATCACCCAGCGAGGCGCCGCTATTAGCGAGGCTCAGGGAGGCGATGCTGCTCAGAGACAGGAGGAGGTTTCGACTGGCTGCTTAACGCAGAAATACCAAGACTGGATGCAAAACAACAACCAGAACTTTGGTTGTAAAAACAAGCTGTGGTTTCTTTAGCAAGGATTCAAATAAAGTGTGTTTCACTTCTTTGCAGCTCTTTAAACTGAAAAAGGTGAGGTACATCATTTAAAAACTGGCAAAACCTGGTTTGATTTAATCATCACTGTCAGAAGAGTTTTACTCCGTTTCGTTGGAGGACCATCAATAAATCAGCTGAAGTCAAGAAAATCAAAGAAAGGCCCTCAGATGGAAATTACATCAATACGGTTTATCTGTTCGTAATTATTTGATGGTATAATGATAAAAATAACAGAATTTCAAAACATTTTTCAGTTTAAAATTTTTTACTTAGTTTTTATTTTAATTTCACTTTTTTCAGTTGAATTTATATATATATTTTTTAACCCCTTCCTTAACTGTTGGGACCAAAATCACCAAACATGAAAAGACGTACCCAAATTAAATCAGCTGCTGCTCTTGAACAATTTGGAGTACATGCAACAGCTTGGTCTCTTTATGAAGAAGACAAGCTAAATTTTTAATTTTTGCAGTCAAAAATACTCTAATTGTAAGTAGTTTGTAGCTATTATGTCTGAAACACAAAAGAAAATTGAGGGAGATGTTAGGATGCTCAAAGTGGGAATAGAGCTTAGGTGCATCTGGCAGTGAGGGGGTTAGGCTAACCCTAACCCTAACCCTAACCCTAGGGTCGCTTCTCGGAGTGCTGATGCCTCGCCTGTCCTGAACGCAGCGTCCCTGGCTTTCAGCAGAGCTTTCACCTCAGCATTCAGCCAGGGTTTCTGGTTCGGGTAGCAGGTTTCTGTCTTGGTGGTGGTGACATCATCATCAGCACAATTGGAGATGAAGCCGAGAACAGAGGAGGTGTTTTCCTCCAGGTCCACCTCATAAGTAGCTGCCTCTCAGAAAATCTGCCAGTCTGTGAGCTGAAACCAGTCATGGAGCACAAAGGCTGCATATCTGGGCCACACAGTGACTGTCTTCTTCATTGGTCTCAGCAGAGGATATGCTGGCACCAGCAGGATGGAGATGTGTTTGGAGAGGCCAAGATGCCGGTGAGGAAGAGTTCTGGACTCACCGTTAATGTTGGTGTGGACATACAGTCCAGAGTGTAAAAACTGGGCAGAGTGTCCATCAGTTTCACGTGGTTCTAGTCCCCCAGCTCACGTAAAACACCTCCGGGTGATTCATCTGCATTGAGCTATCAGTGTCATACAGCTCCTTCGATGCTTCGTTGCCGTTAGCACCCGGTGGAATGTAAACGATGGTGACGACCACCGCAGTAAACTCCTGAGGCAGATAGGATGGCCGACGGCTGTTAACCTGTCCGTAGTTCGTACACCAATCTGCCTTCACTTACATACATTGTCCTGCTCTTTCTGACATATATTGTTTTTTCTGAGTGTTAGGCAAAGAATGGCACAGTCCATCTCCGCCGAAACGCTCAGCCTCAGATGTCTCAAATCCACTATCTTATCCAGTGAGCGGACATTAGCCAGAAAGAGAGTCAGAATTGGTGGCTTCCTCAGCACCAGTTGGGTAACATGCTCGCCCATTTCCCCTTTTTCTGTTTTCGGGCCCAAACTTTTCTTTTGACCGCTGATCCTGGCACCCTTGTGTGCCAGTCCATTGTCCTCAAGAGCCGCTGTCTCCCATGTGTGTATTTCAGCTTTGGTGATATTTTACCAGCTAAACTGTCTCCAATGGCCATCAGATTAACCAAGCTGCATTCAGCCATAAAGTTTGTTTTTATTCAAACTTCAGCAGTTTTCTAGTTGTTCTGCTGAGGTAGTGACATTAATTTGTGACATCAAAAAGTGACGCACAAAAGCTGCACTCTTGAATTCTACCGTCATAACCAAACCTGGAGAGAAAGGAGAAGGATCGTATCCAAACAAGACACCGATAACAATTTGAACCGACAACAACAAATTAAAAATGAGTGAACAAAGTAAATCATGGACATCTGAATCCGAGGATGAAGAAATACAAGAGCTTTTAGTGAGAGAATCACAGAAGCTCCATGATATCTTGAAAGATGTCAACACAATGACAAATGAGACAAAATTACTAATTAAAGATAACCAGAAATTAAAAATTCAAGTTATGAATTTGGAACAAGACATTCAGGTTCTGGATGAGGAAAACAAAAACCTTAACCTGAATGTCAAAACTCTGCAAGAGAAAAACACCGATCTGAAGGAGGAAATCTGTATCAGTGACCAAATAAATTTCATCTTGGAGGGAGAAAACCAAGTTTACGCAGAGGAAGTTGCTGACCTGAGGAAGGAAAGGAAGGTTTTGATTAAGGGAAACGCTGCAGTGAACCAGGAAACAACCGCGCTGAAGGAGGAAAACTCTGCGCTAAAGGAGAAAACCACCACCCTGGAGGAGAAGAACACCGTCCTGGAGGAGAAGAACACCGCCTGGAGGAGAAGAACACCGTCCTGGAGGAGAAGAACACCGTCCTGGAGGAGAAGAACACCGCCCTGGAGGAGAAGAAACACCGCCCTGGAGGAGAAGAACACCGTCCTGGAGGAGAAGAACACCGCCCTGGAGGAGAAGAACACCGTCCTGGAGGAGAAGAACACCGTCCTGGAGGAGAAGAACACCGCCCTGGAGGAGAAGAACACCGTCCTGAAGGAGAACACCGCCCTGGAGAAGAACACCGCCCTGCAGCAGGAAAACTCAGAGCTGAAGCAGGAAAACTCAGAGCTGAAGCAGATAAAACACCTCTTGGAGAAAGAAAGCAATAAATTAGAGAGTTATGTGAGAAAGATGAACAAAAGACTGATTGACATAGAGGAACAGCAAAACAGGCAGCCATCAGAAGACGAAACCCACAAAGACAGCCAGTGGGTTTCAGACAAGCCAGAGAAGAAGCCACATCTATTCAGGCGTGTTATTGGTAGCGTCTGCAATACATTTCTTAAAATGTACCAAGAAGGCCCTTTAAAGTATTGGGTGGAAATATGATACTTCTAAATCAGGGATGTCAAACTCCAGTCCTCAAGGGTCGGTGTCCTGCAACTTTATATGTGCCTCTGCTGCACCACACCTGAAAAGAATAATTAGGTCATTAGCAAGGTTCTGGAGAACAGATCAGCACAAGGAGGAGGTAATTAAGCCAGTTCATTCCAGTGTTTTGTACCTGTGGCACAACTAAAAACTGCAGGACAGCAACACTTGAGGACTGGAGTTTGACATCCCTGTAATCCAAATGAAGAGGAGAAGCTCCAGAGGTTCATAGTTCTGTCCAACCTCCGTGGCTTCATAGCGAGTCCCGTCAGTCTCCTGTCCTACCTGAAAGGGCTTTTTAGTGTGTCCTGTTGTGCAGGGGGGGGTGGTACGAATGGCGGTCACTGTACCGCTAATGTGGGGGGGGGGTCACTGCATCGCTAATGTCCAGGGCAGATGGGGGGCGGGGGGTGGCGAATGGGGGGGCCTCACCGTATAGCGGTAGGGGGGGTCACTGTACCACCAATGTCCGGGGTAGATGGGGGGTGGGGGGGCGAAAAGGGGTCATTATAAAGGGGGGAGGGAGGGCCACTGTACCGCTATTGTGCGGAGGGGGTTGGGGGGTGGGGGGGCACTAATGGCCCGTCAATGAATACTCAGTCTGCACTGTGACTCCCCAGTGGTGAAGCACTGAGGACTGACAGTGATTTTCCAAGTGTTACATTTATAGATGCCAAATGAAACTCTGGATTTCCATCCAGTTACATTTGGCATCTATAAAAGTAACAAAAATGACATTTATTTTTTGTGCTATTTTGATTATTCTTGAAATCCACCAGCAGAAAACTTTATTCAACAGATTTATGGTATTTTCCAGTCCGTACCTTCAACACACAATTTGTATTTACAAGAAATAAAAATGAAAAAAAAAAAAAAAAATCAAGCAAAAATTCTTCAATATTTTGTGTGTTTAAAACATAATAGCTACAAACCACTTACAGTTAAGAGTATTTTTGACTGCAAAAATGGAAAATTTAGCTGGTCTTTGTCATAAAAAGACCAAGCTGTTGCTACTCCAATTAGTTCAAGAACAGCAGCTGATTTAATTTGGCTACACCTTTTCAGCCATGTTTGGTGATTTTGGTCCCACCTATTAAGGGGTTAATAAGAATTAATTTTTATTTCCACCCCACCATTATTTGAAAAAGGGTTCAGTCCAAAGTGTAGGAGGAGCAACAGCAGCGCTGCTGAAGGACACAGGCTCTTAGAGCCGCTAAAATGAGGAGCTAGCTGTTAGCTGTTAGCTGTGGTTCTGTAGCACTAACTAAAATCCCTTCAGGAAATAAATACTTAAAGCAAAAGACATGTAACATGTCTTATTTACTTTCACTGCTCAGTAGGTAGAAATACATTGACAATAAAAATCAGACTGCAGTTCAAAATTGCATTACTTTGGCTGAATCATGATAAATAGTGTTAGTGAGGATGAACACAGGCAATTTTAAAACAAGTGTCCATTGTGGCGCAGTGTGATGCCAGACAGAATCAGGAGAGGAACACAGCAGATCCTGATATGGTAACATTTTGCTATGATTAAGTTTCTTATTATGCTTTTAGTTAGGGTTGTAGCGATACAACAATTTCACTATACGATATAATATACGATATTCTGGTTATGATACGATATGTATCGCGATATTTGTTAAGCGATACGATTCAGTGCATTTTTAAGATTTTCTGAAAGATTTTAGATGGACAAAGTGAATTTAGTGACATTTTGTGTACCACAGACTTGAATTAATTTAACTGAAAATTGATTAAAAGAAGCAACTACACAATACCTGACTCTGATTGGACAATCTAACAGTCTGCAGCTGGACAAAATGAATCAAAGATGCAGTGAGAGAACTAGTTTCTGTCATTTAATTCATGTGGATTTGACATAAAACTCAAAAGTTTAAACGGTAATCCAGGAGCAGAGTGGAGCATTTTGGAGTAAAAATGCAGCCACAAATGCAGTCGTTTGGACTATGGGGAAAAAGGCTTTTCTAGCTTGGCTCCCGGAGTTAGTCGTGGCCGTAAGCCGCTTTCTTCTAATGCTAAAGTCGTGGCTCCGCCTCACCCAGTAGTGATCGACTACTAGACAAGCTAAACTTTCTAAATAATATAAATAGTGCAAAAAAATAAATATTATTTTGGACATTTATTGATGAGGATGTACAGGTGTTGTCCAAGTGTCCCATTCGGAGTTTTTTTAGCTTCAACATTTTGAGAGTTTCAATTATTTATTTTCAATATTTTATATTTATTTTAATTTTTTTATTTTATTTAGTTTAAATATGTTGTTTTCAATTTAAATCTTTGTTTCTTTTGAAAAAACTTTATGGCTCCAATTTAGCTCCATACATTTCCATTGATCATACTATTTCACATTTTGAAAATAAAACTGGTAAATGAAAAAAACAAAATCGCTTTTTGATAAAATGTTCAGGTGCCAGGATGACATGTTTTTTTGGGAGGGTGGGGGATGTAACATATTGGATTATTTCATCAAACTGCCACAGATTTTTTTTAAATCACGAGTCACATGATCAACTCTTGGACGTTATTACTGTCGGAAACCACAAAGAAAACGACAGCAGGAAGTACTTAGTGGATATTTTCAATAACTTATTCAAACTTATTCACATGTGACTCTAAATATATTGATTTAATAGAAATAATTAAGAAATTGTGTTTTTTCAAGATGTAGACAAGGTTTTCGGTACATTTGTAATCAAGACACAGCTCTAGTCAACCTGTCATCATTTTTGTGCACCTAGCTAAACAAATGAACATGTTAGCATGTCTGAGTTAGCAGCAAGTCCACCTCCTTTACAGCCTTGTAAACTAAAATGTTTGTTTAGTAAAACTGAAAGATATTTAGACAGTATTTGCCCTAAAGTTAAAACAATGTTACCATTTAACATTTTTAGTACAGTTTCAGGCAAAGTTGTGGTTTATTATCATTGTTTATATTTTTCTGCTGTTGGTTGTCAGAAGTTGATGCTGCTTTTATTTTGAAGGTGAGAAGAAGTTTGTGAACGAAGATCAAATAAATCTTTTGGATGTTTTTAAATCAGAATATGTCAGATATTTTAGTTTTTTCTGTGAAATCAACTGCAGTAGAGCAACAATATTACTCCATACTTTTTGTTTTGATCTCTATATGAATTACATCTTGATCGCAGCTCCAGATCTTTCTGTGAAGTGTCTTACCTCCTATCGCGCTCAGGCTGAATAAGCAACATGCTAGCAGCCACTTGCTCAGCATGTTTTCCATGGCGGACCTTTGGACCTTCAAAATGATTAATTCAACTCCTCAGATTTAGATTTTCTCTCTTCTGATCCGGCGGAGGGGAGCGTTTTGACGCAGAGTTTGGTTTGGCCGGTTTGAGCTGTTGTTGTCTGTCAGTCAGGCCCGCCTGGACAACTGGTCGTGTCCGATTACCCAGAGGAGGGAGGGGCTCCCAGCCTATGTGGGTCAGGCATGCTGGACCAAAACCGCCTGACAATGCAAAGACGTAACAGTACAATGATCAAACCACAGACCAGCCTCTGATTTCCACTAGGAAATTAGTGAATCCAGCAACCTTCACCAATCTGAGGGACATTTCAGCCTTTGGTCCGACTGAGGGGTGTCCAAAGTGTGGCGCCGGGGCCATTTGTGGCTCTTGGGATGATTTTTCTGTGGCCCCGCTGGATCCATATGAAGTTGTTTTTATTTGTAATCAGGGTAGAATTATGTCATTTATTATGCATTTCACTTTTTATAATAAGCAAATCCAGATTGATCAATTTATTAAAGTCAGGAAGCATTTCTGGAAGAAAGTGACAAAATCCTGTCCTAATAAAATGAGTTCATTTGAGCCCAAAATAATTATTTCTCCCTTTTTCTACCCATTAAATTTCTCCCTACCCATTACTTCATCATCTGATGGTTCGTAAATCCTTATTTAAACGTCTTCAGCAACTTGTTGCAGAGCTGAAATCACCAAAAATGGCAACTTCATTCACACATTCGCTCCCTAATGTTGTGCTCATTTGCATTTGACTGAATTATATCTGATAGAATATTTGTATTTCAACTAAATGCCAGAAAAAAATTATAGAATAATAAAAATCTGATTGCTGGCTACAGGAACACAGAAGCAACCTGTCTGTTTTCCTAACAGAGTTGATCAGACTTACCAGCCAGATGCGGTTTTATTCTTCGACGGCTCGTGAAGTGAAACGTCTCTCTCTTCTTTTAACACATTCCTACACTCATCTTTTCACGCTACTCGGCTCCAACACTCATCTTTCACCGATCCACTCAGCCTTAATTTACGATCTGCTGTCTGTGCCATTTGGCCTGTGGCCAATTTAATTATGAAAGAAGGTAACTATTAACAGCTAGCAGCCAGAGTCACTCAGCACATCTGTGGTCAGGAGGGAGAAGACGACTCAGAATCACAAATGGTTCACTTAAAACGCTTCAAATTACACTTTTTAGCTGCAACAAATGATCATTTCAGCTTAATTAACAAAATTATAAGTTTTAGTTTGCAGATATGGATTTGGCTAAACTTTAATAAAAAATGTTTTTTTTAATTATTTCCTTCACGTAGTTCAGACTATTGCCATCTGAAGGCAGGAACAGCTCCAAACCAAAAACAACCCATCAGAGCCAAGAGGAGGGGCTTAGCGCTGTCGATCAATCTTGTGCATGCCCTTACAAATGTGCTAAAGGAGGAGAAATGGCTTACCATTACAGAAAAATTGTTCATCGGACGTCATCATTGTATTGTCATGAAATTGTATTCATGACAATGGGAGATTGATTGACAGCGCTAAGATCCGCCTATTGGCTCTGATTGGTTGTTTCTAGTTAGCACTGGAGAAGGCAGAGAGCTCGACTTTTTTACTATTATGCTGTACTTTCTACTTTTACTTGAGTAATTTCATTATAAAGTATTTCTACTCTTACTTGAGTAAAATTTTGGGATTTTCTTCCAACTGAATGAAAAACATGTTTTAACCAAATATTCACCACAGACTTGCAGTTTTTGTAAAAGTTTAATTTTTTTATTGAAAGAAGATAATTTGAAAAACTTTATTTTGCTTGATTTTTTACTTATATAAATAGTCATTTTCATCCTTAAAATACCAAAATTACCACTTAACTTTGTATTCTGGTCCATCTGATGATATATTTTTTATTATTAAATGATTGATCATTTGATCAGTTACTCTGTGCTTGAGTAAACTTTTCATCAAATACTTTCTAGTCTTGAGTAATTTTTTGGACAGCTACTTTTTACTTTTACTTTAGTAAAAATATGTTGAACTACTTTTACTCTTACTTGAGTGCAATTTTTGGAAACTGTTTATACAAAACTGTCAGAAAATAGTGACAGTTACAACAATTATGTAAAAATACATATTCTTGTAAAGTAACATCTTTCAGCTTTAAAGAGTGTTGTGAACGTAAGCACTCACCTGCTTGGATCGGATCCAGGTAAACGTGGCAAGCTGCACTTTCCGTCCTGGAGGAAAGTTAATGGTCTTTACTGACAAAGCGGCTTTCAGGACTTATCTTGCCTCCTAATGTGTTTCTCATCCACCCAAACGGGGCTCCTTATCGCACATTTGCATTGCTTTTTGTGTTGCAGTGGCTTCCATACACACACAGATATGGAGGGCACTTTGAGACCCGGATGTGCTGCTAATCGAGTCGTAGATCTTCACAGTCAGCTAATGCGGCACCCGACCTGAGTGTGTCTGGTGGACGACAAAATAAAACAAGATAGCTGAAAAAATAAACAGTTTCTTTTAAATAATGTAACCACACACAAAAATTGTGTTAAAATAACCAGCTTATAGTTACTTAAAACTAATAATTAGCTAGCAATGACCCTAAAACTCACTATTAGACCTTTTTTATTCAAGTTAAAATGACCATTAAATCCTAAAATGAAGCAATAAATTGTAAAGAACCAAAACAAGCCTTGCATTATCGGTCTCTGCTCGGTTGAAGTTCACTTTGTTGCGGTTCGAATGTACGGAAGCGCATTGCTATCACGCAGGAAAAAAAATTTGAGCGCGATCATGTTATAACGTGATACGTATCTTGTTAAAACGTGTTACGTATCTTGTTAAAACGTGGTAGTATCTTGTTAAAACGCGATGCGTATCTTGTTAAAACGTGTTACGTATCTTGTTAAAACGTGGTAGTATCTTGTTAAAACGTGATACGTATCTTGTTAAAACGTGGTAGTATCTTGTTAAAACGTGATACGTATCTTGTTAAAACGCGATACGTATCTTGTTAAAACGTGATACGTATCTTGTTAAAACGTGTTACGTATCTTGTTAAAACGTGGTAGTATCTTGTTAAAACGCGATGCATATCTTGTTAAAACGTGTTACGTATCTTGTTAAAACGTGGTAGTATCTTGTTAAAACGTGATACGTATCACGTGGTAGTATCTTGTTAAAATGCGATACGTATCTTGTTAAAACGTGATACGTATCTTGTTAAAACGCGATACGTATTTTGTTAAAACGTGATACGTATCTTGTTAAAACGTGTTACGTATCTTGTTAAAACGCGATACGTATCTTGTTAAAACGTGTTACGTATCTTGTTAAAACGTGTTACGTATCTTGTTAAAACGCGATACGTATCTTGTTAAAACGTGTTACGTATCTTGTTAAAACGTGTTACGTATCTTGTTAAAACGCGATACGTATCTTGTTAAAACCTGTTACGTATCTTGTTAAAACGTGATACGTATCTTGTTAAAATGTGATACGTATCTTGTTAAAACGTGGTAGTATCTTGTTAAAACGTGTTACGTATCTTGTTAAAACGTGATACGTATCTTGTTAAAACGTGATACGTATCTTGTTAAAATGTGATGCGTATCTTCTTAAAACGTGTTACGTATCTTGTTAAAACGCGATACGTATCTTGTTAAAACGTGTTACGTATCTTGTTAAAACGTGTTACGTATCTTGTTAAAACGCGATACGTATTTTGTTAAAACGTGATACGTTATCTTGTTAAAACGTGTTGCGTATCTTGTTAAAACGCGATACGTATCTTGTTAAAACGTGTTACGTATCTTGTTAAAACGTGTTACGTATCATTTTAAAACGCGATACGTATCTTGTTAAAACGTGTTACGTATCTTGTTAAAACGTGGTAGTATCTTGTTAAAACGTGATACGTATCTTGTTAAAAGGTGTTACGTATCTTGTTAAAACGTGATACGTATCTTGTTAAAACGTGATACGTATCTTGTTAAAACGTGTTGCGTATCTTGTTAAAACGTGTTACGTATCTTGTTAAAACGTGGTACGTATCTTGTTAAAACGTGGTAGTATCTTGTTAAAACGTGTTACGTATCTTGTTAAAACGTGATACGTATCTTGTTAAAACGTGGTAGTATCTTGTTAAAACGTGTTACGTATCTTGTTAAAACGTGATACGTATCTTGTTAAAATGTGATGCGTATCTTGTTAAAACGTGTTAGTATCTTGTTAAAACGTGGTAGTATCTTGTTAAAACGTGATATGTATCTTGTTAAAACGTGTTACGTATCTTGTTAAAACGTGATACGTATCTTGTTAAAACGTGATACGTATCTTGTTAAAACCTGTTACGTATCTTGTTAAAACGTGATACGTATCTTGTTAAAACGTGGTAGTATCTTGTTAAAACGTGTTACGTAAATTGTTAAAATGTGATGCGTATCTTGTTAAAACGTGATACGTATCTTGTTAAAATGTGATGCGTATCTTGTTAAAACGTGTTAGTATCTTGTTAAAACTGGTAGTATCTTGTTAAAACGTGATACGTATCTTGTTAAAACGTGTTACGTATCTTGTTAAAACGTGATACGTATCTTGTTAAAACATGTTACGTATCTTGTTAAAACGTGTTACGTATCTTGTTAAAACGTGTTGCGTATCTTGTTAAAACGTGATACGTATCTTGTTAAAACGTGTTGCGTATCTTGTTAAAACGTGTTACGTATCTTGTTAAAACGTGATACGTATCTTGTTAAAACGTGATACGTATCTTGTTAAAACCTGTTACGTATCTTGTTAAAACGTGATACGTATCTTGTTAAAACGTGTTAGTATCTTGTTAAAACGTGGTAGTATCTTGTTAAAACGTGTTACGTATCTTGTTAAAACATGATACGTATCTTGTTAAAACGTGATACGTATCTTGTTAAAACCTGTTACGTATCTTGTTAAAACGTGATACGTATCTTGTTAAAACCTGTTACGTATCTTGTTAAAACGTGATACGTATCTTGTTAAAACGTGTTACGTATCTTGTTAAAACGTGATACGTATCTTGTTAAAACGTGATACGTATCTTGTTAAAACGTGATACGTATCTTGTTAAAACGTGATACGTATCTTGTTAAAATGTGTTACGTATCTTGTTAAAACGTGATACGTATCTTGTTAAAACGTGTTACGTATCTTGTTAAAATGTGTTACGTATCTTGTTAAAACGTGATACGTATCTTGTTAAAACGTGATAATTCTATGTCCAGGAAGTGGCGGTGTTATGTTAGGCTAGTACAGTGGCTAACATGAATTGGTCAGGTTTCCCTTCATGTTTGGTCCACACGGATACGGATGCTGCTTCGCAATGTGGTTAAAACCATTAATAGCATGAGCAGAATCCTAAATAGAACAGGACTGCACAGAAGGAAACTCAATTCTGTCCTCTAGCTGTGGCGTTGTTCTGTCAGATCAGCATACATTGTCAGATAGTCATACGCTTAGCTCAGACATGTATACGCTATCATTACCATATGATTTTATTTAATCAGCGACATAGAATCATGACGTAGATCATCATACACTTTGTTATCAACAGTTATATGGCATTCTGACTAAGCGGTTAAGTAGGTTAATGAGTTTTACACGGCTTGTGTTGTAGTTGACTGCAGCTGCAGCCAGATCGCGCTTTAAATACACTTTGAAACCACGACAACGCATGTATATCTATCTAGTTATCATATTATATCACATTATAAACAATTTAATGACTTATTTTCGTCATAACTTGTTGCGTATGCTGAACTGGCAACTCTTCCAACGGTCGGACTTCTTGATGCGCATGCGCGGGCATGCGTACTCACTGCATGTATGTTATCCTGACAGCGTCATTCCTGACTGTCTGAATCGAAGCTAAAGTTGACTTCCGATTGTAGCTTCTGATTCGGGAAATGGCTAAAGAGTGATTATAGCGGAGGCTCATGGGATTTGCTGAACATTTTCTGTTCAGATTGTTTTTTAACAGTACACTTGCTGAACAACGGCAACAGCTGTTCGTAACCAAGCAACCGAAATCAACAGAAGGCTAGATAGTGGCAAAAGACAAAACTAGATCCTGTTAAGCATTCTTCAAAATAAAAGACTTCCTCTTTCCAAAATAAATCATAAATAAAGCTTTGAATTTCATTATTTTTCACGTCACCTTTTTCTAATTATGTTAAAATCGGTGAATAATAATAATCATGTAAATTATACTTAACATATGACGTGACATATGACTGTGTAAATAAGTAACTTATCATGTAAATTACATTTAACATATAAGTATTAATAAGTCATTTGTTCTGCTTTAAAAACGAACATACATCAACACTTCAAATCTGGAGTATATTATTCTACGCCAATGGCAGAATATTTTAAACCTAGTTGGTGATTTGTGAAACCTTTATCTGAATTGGGAAGCTTCAGGAATGCATCTGGAATGCATTAGAAATTAACTATCACATTTACAATATTTTCTACACAGTCCAGTCACATTAATGTGACCACCACGTACTTTCCACTTCAGAGTTAAATAACCAATCACAGAAGGCAGGTGGCAGCACAGTGCAGTTGAGCGTATATAAAGGGTGTGTGTGGGCTTCGGAAAACATTTCAATCGTTGGCGTAATGCAGAAACGAAGCGATTTATCCGACGTCCAAAAGGGCATGATCATTGGCTTTCGGGCCAAGGGTGGAAGCATTTCCGAAACGGCTGAGTTTGTGAACTGTTCGCGTGCCGCCGTGGTAAAAGTGTACCGTGCATGGCAAAATGGGACTGTCCAAAATCAACGACGTGGCAAATGTGGTGCACCACGGGCCATAGATGACAGAGGCGAACGACGGTTGCGGAGATGCGTTCGGGCAGATAGACGGGCTACCGTTGAGCAACTGACCACTAAAATGAACCAAGGGGCTACCACAAGTGTCTCCCAAACCACTATTCAGCGAACATTGCTGCGTCTGGGCCTCCGAAGCGGACGCCTGGTTCGTGCACCTATGCTGACTGGTGTTCATCGACGACGAAGGCTAGAATTTGCACGCCAGTACAGCAGCTGGACGTCCACTGAGTGGCGACAGGTAGCGTTTTCAGATGAATCGCGTTTTATGCTCCATCGGACAGATGGACGTTGGCGTATAAGGCGTGAAACCTCTGAAAGGAACCACCCTGCAACCATTGCAGGAACGGTCCAAGCTGGAGGCGGGAGCATTATGGTCTGGGGAATGTTTTCCTGGCATTCTCTGGGTTCACTGATTATTGTGGAAGGCACGATGGATCAATACAAGTACGCATCTGTCCTTGCGGACCATGTCCACCCCTACATGCGCATTGTTTTTCCTCAGGATGATGGCATCTTCCAGCAGGACAATGCGAGGTGCCATACAGCTGCCAGTGTACGTGCGTGGTTCGAAGAGCACCAGGATGAGTTTACCGTCCTCCCCTGGCCAGCAAACTCACCTGACTTAAACCCAATCGAGCATCTGTGGGACCATCTCGATCGAGTTGTTCGCGCCATGGATCCTCAACCGCGTAATCTAGCGCAGCTGGCCACGGCATTAGAGTCGGCATGGCTCAACATCCCAGAGAAGACCTTCAGGGACCTAAGTGACTCTCTTCCTGCACGTCTCGTAGCAGTTCGCTCTGCGAAAGGTGGTTATTCTGGCTTTTGACAGATGGTCACATTAATGTGACTGGACTGTGTATTATTTTGACCTTCTGTTTTCTTTCATTTTTATATTTATATGTATATGTTTATATTTATATATTTATCTGAACAGAAAATGTTCAGCAAATCCATCTGAGCCTCTGTTATAATCGCTCTTTAGCC
The DNA here is from genome assembly GCA_033032245.1 of Poecilia picta. Lineage (NCBI taxonomy): Eukaryota > Metazoa > Chordata > Actinopteri > Cyprinodontiformes > Poeciliidae > Poecilia > Poecilia picta. Next base: position 20,553,513 of record CM065370.1, on the reverse strand, counting down.
ATTTCCCGAATCAGAAGCTGCAATCGGAAGTCAACTGCAGCTTCGACCCAAACAGTCAGGAACGCCGCCACAGCTAGAGGACAGAATTGACGTTTCCTTCTGTGTAGTCCGGTTCTATTTAGGATCCTGCTCGTGTTATTAATGGTTTTAACCACAGTGCAAAGCAGCATCCGTATCAGCGTAGACCAAACATGAAGGGAAACGTGACTAATTCATGTTAGCCACTGTACTAGCCTAATATAACAACGCCACTTCCTGGACATAGAATTATCATGTTTTAACAAGATAGTGTCACATTTTAACAAGATACGTATCACATACATAACACGTTTTTAACAAGATACGTATCACTTTTTAACAAGTGATACGTATCTTGTTTTAACAAGAATCGTATCACATTTTAACAAGATAAGTAACGCGTTTTAACAAGATACGTAACACATTTTAACAAGATACGTATCACGTTTTAACAAGATATGTAACATGTTTAACAAGATACGTAACACGTTTTAACAAGATACGTATCACGTTATAACGTGATAGTGCTCAATTTTTTTTTTCCTGGGTGATAGCAGGAGAACGCTCCAAAAGCAGGAAGTGGACTACAGCACAGGGCATTCTGGGTAAATGCAACCAAAACAAACGTTCGAGTCTAACACTAGTGGGAGAAATGGCTTGAAGTCTTTTATTAATCACAAAGGATAAATCCTAAAACAATTAAAATGTTTTTAAATGCTGTTTATATTTCATGGAGAATATAAACAGTATATCTGTGTGACGAATCCCGGACAGTGTAGTCAGGGTAGTCCCACTGCCACCTGCAGGTGGGAGTTAGCATCACTGAAACCCGATGTTTTAAACTCATTTTTTATTACTTTTTTGTTTTAGAAAATTTGCCGTAAACTCACGATGCATTAGCACATAAATACAACGGCATATTAAAGCGATTGTAGATACGGAAGAGGATTAGGGCCACCAAAAAAATAAATAAATAATTCTGACTTTAATCTCAGATGGAGATTAAAGTCAGAATTCTGAGATTCTGAGTTTAAAGTCAGAATTCTGATTTTAATCTCAGAATTTTGACTTTAATCTCAGAATTCTGACTTTAATCTCAGAATTAAAGCAGAATTAAAGTCAGAATTCTGAGATTTAAATTTAAGATTTAGTCAGAATTCTTTTTTTTTTGGTGGCCTTAATCCTTTTTCGTAGATTGTAGATATAAAACAAACAAAAAAAGGAGTAGTTTCCCCCAAGAAATATGGAAATTTCTGTTTGAAAAGTCAAAATTTTTCTACAAAACACAAGGACATTTCTGAGCTCCAGAAGTCAAAATTTTGATAGGAAACACTTCAGATATTTAGAGATTAATCAAATATTTTTAGTTTGACTAGTAATATTTTTGTTTCTGAAAATGTCCAAAAAGCAAAATTTTTCTAACTTTTCAAACTCTAAAATTTTCAGATGTTTTGTTTAGGAAAATCTGAGGTAAATATCAAAATTTTTGTTTTTTGACAAAAGTGTACATTTCCTTTTTTATTTTTTCATCTACAATGTCCCTAAAAACAGTCGTGCTTAAGAATTCAGTAATTTGTTGATTTCATTTAAATTTTCACCATCATGGAATCACGAAAAACTGACGGGTGAAAGTACTACTTACTGCATAGTACTACAATAAACAGTGGAAGTACATCACCAGAGGGTTTCACTGCAGAATGATAATCCCATTAACCTCCCATTAAAACACTCTTCAGAGACAAGTGTTACAATCATACAAATATATTAGTTTGTTTTATTCAATTATATCCAATAATACATCTCCGTTGACTTTGTGTAAGTTATTATAGAAATAAATACAGATCATATTGCAAATGCAGAGAGTTTGGGATAGTGAGAAGATTAGGTGGTTAAAGGGGGTCAAAGAGTAAATACTGGGTAACTCCTGTCCAGTAAATGATCAGCGCATGCATGCTCACAGTCCCTCCACTTGGATGCAGTCTGAGCTCCAGGGCTCTCTATGATCCCCTTTAGCTCCTTTGTCCCCAGTGATCCGTAGGTCTGGTTGGCAGAGAGTAGCGCCGTTTTTACACCCGCTGGAAACAGGAAGAGTCCATGCAAGTTTGCCCCCGGCACGCTTGCATGGATACACATATATAGAAGGAATATATTTAGATATATGTACTTTTTTGCCCCAGTAGAATATAAAAATAGTCTCATTGTGGCTTTGATAACTGGAAGCACTCTTTTTGCATTTTGGAAGACGGGAATTGAAACAAAACGTTTGCGATGATTTCTTTACTGTTTCTCTGAAAGACTCACACAACAGCTAAAAGAAAATAATAACATGAAGAAGGTGTTTGTAGACAGATGATGGTTGGTCAGCATGAAACGTTTCCTCTATAAGTCAAGGTTTCATACTCACATGTGCCTCAGTGTGGAGGCAAAACACATGGTGAAAAGAAAGTACACCCTCTTTTAATGTTAGAGAATCAGGAAAACTATTTGATCTTCACCTGGTTTAAAAATTAATGCAATCTTAACTTCAAGGCTACATTACAACAGGATCCACACTGGCTATATTTAATAAACAAAGAAGAAGTCCATAGGGAACTTTGAATGTCCATATCGGCATTGTGGTACCAAACACTTTGGAACCAACAAGGGTGTCTATATTGGTTCCAAAACCTTTAGAACCAACCCAAACCATATTATACTAGGTTTGGTTATGGTTTGGTTTGGGTTTGAACCAACCCAAAGCGACCCACTTTGGTTCCAAACCCTTGAGACCAGCATGGGTTTGGTTGGTTCCAGACGGATCAACCATTTCAAACCACATTGGTTGGTTGGGTTCTAAAGAGACCAACCCTTTGAAATCATACTGGTTTCCAACCAATATAGGTTTGAACCCAACCCATGTTGGTTGGATCTGGAACCAACTTGTGTTGGTTTGGTTTGGTTCCAGGCGAACTAACCCAACCCATATTGGTTGGTTCTAGAACCAACTTGTGTTGGTTTGGTTTGGTTCCAAACCCTGGAACCAAAAGTTTTTCAAAGGATCGTTGGACATAATGCAATGTGAAATCAAACCACACAAGCCGGTCAATCGTACCAAGTCTACCAGACTACCAGGTGTGAAAACAGTCTTATTAGTTGTTTCCACTAATAAACACAGACTTTTGTTTAGTATTTGCACATATAACTGCACAAATTGACATTTCAAATATAAATTTGCTCAATGAAAATATGCCAATTTAAATAAACTCTTTATTTTATTTGGCCATATCGAAATTTGTGTATTTCACAAAGCTGCAAAGGAATCACTGTTTCCATGTTGCGCGAGTCGTGTGTTCAATAACCGGATGTTTCTACTGGCGAAAACAATCATAACAGGAAGTAGTTAAGGGATAAAGGTGCTGCATGTTTTTTTTAATGATGGGTTGTATGAACAAACATGTGATTTTATTTGCGTTTATTTAATGGAAACATCAAAATTGTGTTTTTCGTCATTAGTGGAATATTGATATTTGTAATGGAAACGCAGCTTGAGAGATTTCCTGTTTTAAAGTTACAATTTGGCCCAAAGTTGGTCATAAACAGGATTATTGTCCCAGAACCAAGAAACTTGCAACATGATGACCAAAAAAGAAAATAATCAAGGTGCCTTAATGGTCCAGTCAAACTCCAGACCTTGAGATATTGTAACGGGACCTTCAATGTACTGAAGCAGTGGGCCAAGACACAGAAAACGCATTCTAACGGTTCTTTAAGTCCATTTCTGCTGGGTTCTGGTTCGATAAATACAGTCTGACAGGATCCTGTTGTTTCTTCTTGTGCACTTGAGGTTAAAATCACACATTTTAAACGCCAGTAAAACCTGTTAAGCTTAACTTCAGACACCAAATCAACCAAAAAAACAGTCACGCACATATAGACCGAACATGGAATTACAATGTCGACACAATTCACAGTAATTCCACCAATAAATACCAACATCACAATCCATATTGCCTTAAAATACAGTCAAAACAGCCAGGGACAGGTCAGGAGGGAGTTCAAAGTTTCAAATAAAAGTGTGTTGGCGGCTAAGAGGCGGAGTCCCTCCCGGCCGTCGTCCTGGTGGATGAGAGCGATGCAGATGTGCCTTAAAAACGTATTGAAGTGAAGTTAATCTGTTGCTACACAGGATGTGACAGTAGGCACTCTGGATTCCAGTATAAAAGCACTTTAATGAAGCAGCTAAACCAAAAGTCTGTCTGAGTCAGAGCCTCTCTCTTCCTCCCTCTCTCATTTTCCTTTTTTTTTTTGTGTTTTCTGCTGCATTGCAGATGTGGCGAGGGACTCCACCTCAAACTAATGCACACACACTTAAACAGCTGCCACACCGAAAGGGACAAAGCGTCGGGGAAAAAAAATAAATAAAAGCTGCAATAAATACACACACTTTTTTTTTCCTCCAGATGATGTGGCTGCACCTTGTTAATGAACTTTATTGCTTTCCGCCCAAGGACTCTCGCGTATCGATTTCAATTTCTCACATGTATACAAAAAAATTTCACACCAGGCGTCTCGCACGTTCGCTCTGCCTCCAGGTTAAAGGGAAGGTGGGCTTTATCCGAGTCCTTCGAAAGAAGAGAAGCTGTGCGTGACCCTCCCTCTCTGCAGCCGTAATTCGCCGTGTAAGCAGAGGGAGGCCCTGACTCGAGAGAAACGGGAGTGAAGGGAGTCCCCGGGGACAGAGTGTGTGTGTGTGTGTGAAGAGAGCGGCTGAATCAGATTTACATCATTTAACTCGCTTTCGATAGCCGCCCTCACCGACTCCTTTCATCCGGACAAACGGCGACGCCGAACTCTTACAAGGAGAGATACGTTTAACGTTTGGGGGTCTGGAAGACGCTAAAGGCGGTAAATTCGGGTCGCCAATCAAACCTCCGATAGACGGGAAACTTTACACGGTGCGGCTCGATTGGATGTTTGGGGAGGCAAATTCCACACTCATGCAATCATGCACTCCACTCGCAAAAAATGATCCAGTAATGCAGTGGTTCCCAAACTTCCCCCCCCCCTGAGTGTTTCCAAACATTTTCTGGGCCCCCCTATGGATTATAAATAGCTGTCTGATTGAACGAGGCGTGTGAAGGGGGAGTGGATGAGGGGAAGAGAAGAGAGGATTCTTAGAGACTTTATGTCTTTTAGAACTGGGGTGGGGGGAACGACTGTTTTCGGGGGCAAAATGAATGTACATAGCTGAACATAGACAACAACATTGGTAGCCTACAAGCTACTTGTTAAGCTTAAGGTGCTGTATTGATATTAGCTAATCATCTTTTAGCTACATTACCTGCATCCAGCAACTTCACTCAACTTAGTCGGTTAGTTTGGGGAAAAACTGTGAAAAGTTCTTTGCGTTTTGCTGGTTTGCTGCCGTGACTCTAACACACCTGTGTATCTCTGCACAGCAGCAGCATCAGGTCTCCTTCACTGCCGCACAGGTGTAAACTCAGCGCGAGTGTCGTAGCGCTCATGTTGCGTTTAAAGGCGGCTCAGAAAAACAGGTGAAAAACATGTTACCACATGTTAGGAACGGATTAAACAGTTTTAACTGCTGATAAAAGTGACAGAGGACACAGATGTGGGAAGTGCTGAAGCCCCTATTGTATCAAATAGACAGAGGAATAACAGAGAGTTGGCCATTCTAAGGTAAAAACCCAGCGCATACAGCGTTCAGGTTTTTTTTTTCATCCAGACGGCTTCCCGCGCGCCCCCTGCAATGGCACGGTGCCCTCCCTAGGGGGCGCGCCCCACAGTTTGGGAACCTCTGCAGTAATGTGTCACGATGTGATAATCAAAACATATCAATAACCCTCCAATCAGGGAGTCACATATTTAAAAATCTGTATTTACTGCTGAAACACATGAGATTCATTCAAATTACCAGTAGATAACAGGAAGGCTAGAGGCATTACAGCTAGGGGGCGCCGTTTCATCTATAATTTTGAAGAGTGAGTTGATTTAAACAGTAAAATTAGAAAAACAAAAAGCCTAATGTAATTTTGCAGAGAGGTTTTACTTTCACTTCAGATGGTTTTTGGCTTTTCCGAAAAGATGGAAACATAATTGCAGAATAACTTCTGATGTAGCCAACCTTCCCACCCACTGGTGGGCCTCTCTGCCTTACCAGGGGAACAAAACTCAGAAAAATGTCCAAACCTCCGGCTCAGGGAGAAGGACTCTATGTCCTTTTGAGGTCCATGCTAGTTTTCATCCTCTAATTCCTGTTTGTCACAGCCATGCGTAGCGTCACGCTTTCTGTAGCCTGGTTGATCTGCTTCAAACCAGAACATGGGAACAAAAATAATTCGCATTTTCTTCTTTGCATAATTTTAAAAGTTTAATGTAAAGTTACTTGTGCCAGATTTGGAAATGGTGGCAGCCTGCGGAGATTTTAGAGTCATGGTAAGAATCTACATTATGCTAAATGCTAATATACGATGCTAACAGCAGTTTAAAATGTCAACTCTACAATCACTTTGTCTTAAAATGAAATATGCTGAATGTTGTTATATTTTTCTATATATAAATCAGAGCAGTGCAGATTTAACATGGAGAGGTCAGTGATTATCCTAACATGATTCTTAGTTGCTAACAACTAAGAGTTAAGATTAAACTCAAAATATAAAAGCTAAAAGGTAACTAAAGGCCAGCTCAAAGCTAACAGAGCAAGGCAAATGGCTACGCAGAATCAGGCTAACAGCTAACCAGAATCAAGCTAATGACTACTTAAACTAACATCAAGCTCACAGCTACTCAAAGTAAAAAGTGATTCAATGTGAAACTGTTTGTAAAGTTAAGCTTTAACTAACAGCTAAACTTAATAAGAGTCGAGCTAAACGAAGTGATCAGAATCATGCTAACAGCTATGAGTTAAGCTAATGGTGAATCATTCTTAAACAAAGCTAATCTGGAAGTTCAGGGAACAAAAAACATCTGTTTTTAATTTCTATTAGTAATATAAATCATTCTTTGCTATGCTAACATGTCACATGGGTTTTATTATTGTCTTTAAGGTAGAACTATTTGCTTATCTGAAATCCGTATACAATAAAATATCTCAGATAAATCCTGTAAATGTTGTTTTATATGCCACTTTTGTTTAAAACAAAATAAATCTCTTAAACAAAAGTTTTAGCCTTCAGCAGGTTTTCTCAAACTTTGATTCCCAAACTTCACAATAAGGTTACGGTCATTTTAACTAAACTCTTTCCAAATATCTACCAAACGTGGTCCAGTTCCAGTTTAAACTAACTTAGGGAGCCCCATTTAATGAAACGTTAAAGTAAATACTTAGCAAAGCGTTGAATATAGAGATCCGTAGAGGCCGTGTGTTAAACACAACCAAACCAAAGCTGGTGGTTGATTAAAAGGGGTTTTAAATGTAGCTGGAATGAAAAAAGAAATCAACAGATGTTGAATTATGAAACTCTTTTGTCTCTTCTCTTCATTTTGTCTCCTTGTATATTTAAATGTTTTATTTTTTATTCATCACCTAACTGCTTTCCATTTCCTCTGAAAAGCTTTATCTCCCAGGTAGCAGATTACTTTGCTTAGCGCTTTGCCCGATTTGGTTATCACTTATTATTATTTACAACTACAGATTCAAGGAGCAAAAGATTATGCATGGAAGGAGAAACGTGCAAAAAAGAGCGTCCATCCAGTGCAGTGATTCTCTTTTTGTTCTGCTTATCATCACTAATTGCCCTCTCTAAAATGTCCTTTTGCCTCCTTCATCCGATCCATTTTTCTTCTCCCACATCTTTTATGTTCTTTTATGTATTCCTACTACTTTTATGCTATAAACAATTACTCTTTTGATCAAAATGTACCAAGAAAGTTTAATGTGGAAAAAAATATGTAATTATGTCTCCAGTTCCCATCATCCCATTTGATGATATCTATATATTTTGTTGTAAAATCCTAGATAAGCAGTATAGATTTAAGTTTTAAACTCTGTTAATAATGTTTAAATGTCAGGAAGGCTAAAGGTCATGCAGAGTAAAAGTTTGTGGGAAAGTTTTGACACATATGGAACTCCGCATTGGTGAAATATCACCTTGAACATTATTACCACACTGTAAAACTAGACAGCTAAAAAAATTACTTCTTTATCAATGTTGATGACAATAAAAATGTAATAAGACCATAAAGTCACTGCCGTCCCTTGCGGCTCACAAACATGATAAAGTCCTTAAATTTATCTACATGAACCCCAGTTATGAAAATAAAGGGTAACTACCTTGAATGTGGAGGCAGAAAGGAACTTTGGTTCTTTGGATAAATAATAAAATAATAAAGAGAACTTGCTTAATTAGAGACAATGGGTTCCAGAGTTGGGAAATATTTCTTCCAACAGGTTCTGTTCTGGACAATTATTAGAATTATTGTAATTAGTCGCTAGCGCCACTCTAAGTGGCTGCTAGACAATTTCTAGACTCAGCGTGGCTGTTAGCTTCACTCTACATAGATGTTAGCTTAACTCTGGTTAGCTGTTAGCTCAATTGTGTAGCTGTTACCTTGACTTTGAGCTGCTAGTTTGAGTTTGAGAGTAAATGTTAGCTTGAATTTAATGCCTCGTTTCCCCTGGAGGTTGTTTACAAACCGAACTGCACCGTCCTGTGTCATAAATGTAGCATTAACTTTGAGTAAATGCAAATTTGACTTTAGGAAGCTGTTAGCTCGATTATGAGTAGCTCTTAGTTTGACTCTCAGCCGTTATCTTGACTGAGTAGCTATTGACTCAACTGTTAGCTCAGCTTTAGAAAATAGTCAGTTTGTCTATGGGTAGCCGTTCACTTGACTAGCAGCTGTTAACTTGACCCTGAATAAATTGTAGCTAAACTACGAGTGACTGCTAACTCCGATTAGTTATTAACTTGGTCCTGGAAAATTGTTAGTTTGACTCTGGATAGCTGTTATCTTGACCAGGAGCTATTAGCTTTACTCTGAGTGACTGCTAGCTCAGCTCTGAAAAATTGTTAGCTTGGTTCTAAGAAATTTGGTTCTGGATATCTGTTAGCTCAACTCTGACCTGTTAGCTCCACTCTGACTTATTAGCTTGACTCTGAGTAGCTATTAATTCAGATAGCTGTTAGCTCAGCTTTGAGTAGCCATTAGCTTTCTTCTTCCGTAATTGCTAAGCTATGTCTCTATGCAGCTGGGCTAACGCCAAACAGCGGTTAGCTCAACTGAACAGTTGCTAGCTCAACTGCCTAGCTATTAGCTGGGCTCAGGGTGGCCATTAGCTTATATTTAAATAATTATTAGCTTGAGTTTTGGGATCTGTTAGCTTAATTGATAATTGATAATTTTCACCTTGATTTTTGTTTGTTGTCTACTGCTAACAGACACTAAAACAATAGCAACCCAGTTTTCTAATAGGATTATTTACGCTTGACGGTTTTGTCTTAAACTATTTAATAAAAAAAACCATGTGCATAGCTACATGAATTGCCATTTTTCTGATCACCAACATAATCAAAATTCAGCATCCCGTTGTCATGGACGCTAACCGATCGATGTGGGGCTTGAATATCCGTAAAACTAACGTGGACGAGTTGAAACCAACTCCAACGTGCTCAGTGACGAACGCATGGTCAACAGAATACCTGACCTTTTGACAGTGTTGGTCGATAATCTGCATACGCAGCTCAACACCCGTTTGTAGCACAGTTCAGATTGGTAGAAAACATAAAAAAAATCAGCATATTTAGTTTGGCAGCAATGACATGCAGATGCTATGTTGCCCTGGAGGGTTTGTGCCAAAGAAAAGCCATTGCAACGCAATCACAACAGCTCCATTACGACTCATTATGTCTTCCATCACACCTGCTGCCACTGAGCGAACGCATGTCACCGTAATGGTCATGAGATCATTTTCATGTGTAAGTACAACAGAATACGTATGAGTGTGTGTTGTGTGTGTGTGTGTGTGTGTGTGTGTGTGTGTGTGTGTGCGAGGGAGTGATTGGCTGCATGTTTAAGGGTCGAAAGAGTCTGATCAGCCTCTGACTCCATTAGCAGAGCCAGAGGGACGGGAGGGAGTTTTATTGTGCCGCAGAGTGGAAAATTGAGTCCATGTCACAAACTAATCAAATTGTGCCAAAGGTGAGTGAAAAAGAACGGAAAAAACACTGGGATATGTACACACACACACACACACACATTCACACACACAGACACGGCTGACGAGAATTCAGGCCATCTTCGAAAGTTGCTGACGCAAACAGAAGATGTGGACGCAGCAGATGGCCGCAGAACTGAAACAGTGTGACAGCCTCACATTAACATGGCTTTGTGTCAAGCTAACATTAGCAGAAAACCCTGCAGGGAGATAAAAACCCATTTGTGAAGAATGTGCTGCAGGGGGACATATTTTCTCGGTGGAACCAGGAAGACCTTGCTGGGATATTTGGTTGAGCGGAGGGTTGTTGCTCGCTGGAGGCCGTCCTTCCAGCTGGTGAGACAGGCTGTGGTGACATGCTTTGAAACACTAGGCCACAGTTCAGCTCTACACTGAGTTATTGCTTATACACCCCAGGTAGAGGGCAAGAAGGTGGAGGGCTGGTGTGGTAGAAGACACATCAGCATCCCCCCCTGTGTGGACCTTTTGGACACCCGGACGTTTCAGGTCCGAGGTTCGCTGTCCGCTGGTGAGCGCCGCCGCCGCCGCCGCCGCCGCCGCCGCCCGCGTCGTCCACCCTGTCCTCCGTCTCTCAGTGCTAGGAGGAGGTTTTGGTTTTGGACTGAGCTTCTTTCTGGCCGTTGTTGAGGACGGGCGAGTCACTGGAGGTCTTGGGCGTTTTTCTGGGCGGACTCTGTTCGGCGACGTCGTGCAAGGAGGGCTCCCTGTACATCGCCACTGAGTAGGGAGACACAAAGACAGGAAGGTCATCCAGACTGGAGGAAAACCTTGTCGGACCTCGTTATTCGCTGGTTGAACTGGACAGTTTGGTTCCATTTGGGTGGAACGGTTGAATTCTCCCGTTTGTTTAAAATCTTTATGTCACCAGTTGATTTTGTTTTTTTAAAAAACTGCAGCTCCTCTCGTCGCCACATTTGGCCACGCCCCTCATTTTCTCTTGGCCCCGCCCACTTTGGCGAACATCTTCAGGTAGGCGTTTCTTTCACTGTCTTTTAATAAATAACAGTTGTGATTTTTCATAGATGGTCATTAGGGCTGTAGTGATGCAATAATCTCACGCTACAATACACGATATTCTGCCCACGATACGATATATATTGCAATATTCAGCCAATGATACAATTCAATACACTTCTACGATTTTCTGAAAGATTTTAGAGGGACAGAGTGATTTTGGTGACATTTTGCGACTGTTATAAAGTTGGATTGAATTAATTTAACTGGAAACTGATTAAAAGCACCAACTACACAATACCTGGTTCTGGTTGGACACAGACCTTAAAGTGGACAGCTGGACAAAATGAATCAAAGAAGTGGAGAGAAAACATGTTTCTTTTAATTGAAACAGTCCAAACTGTAGCTGACATGCATTAGTAAAGTAAATAAAGTGAACCAAGTTCCTGCTCTGAATAGTTTGATACCTTTTTAACATCTGAAGGAATCACTCTAAGCCTGATGACCTGGTGAAGCAAGCAGTGAGTGAACAAGGGACAGTTGGATGTTACCATACTTAAGGATGAATATCGATTTTTTTCTAGAAAGAAAATATAGATATATATCGCGATATTGATATTATTATACAGCCCTAATATTATAAAGTATTGAGATCTAAATGTTGGCTCCTTGCCATTAGAAATAATATCGGTTTTCATTAATAAAATGATGTAAAACTGACATAAGCAGCTAAAAACAACTAAAAAGGGTGTAACAAAACAAACAATCAAACTAAATAACTGTGTTTGTCCTTCGTACCTTCGATGAGTTTGGGCAGGAAGTGAGCAGCACCCTTGGTCTTCTTGACTCGGTTTCCCTTCATGACCTGGCCGTCCCGGTTGATGCCGATGTACCAGGCTCGGCCCGACTGGGTCTGCCGGTACAGGATGGACGAATACGTGACGTAGTAGTTCTCGAAGACGCACTCCTTAAACTTACACTCCGGCGTGAAGTGTTCCTGTGAGACACACAAACCAGGACGCATCAGGCTGAGGTACCTGAGTGAAGTTGCCCCCCCCCCCATCTTCTTCAAATCAGACAAAATGGGTGTCAAACGTTTGTGCTACGTTTGTGCACAGTAAAAAATGCCAGTGTTGAATTAACACCCAAAAGTGTCTATATGTGTCCAAGTCAGCTGGTGTTAAAGTAACACTTTTGAAAGTGTTAAAATATTGACACCCATATTTTGTTAAATTAACGTTGGTCTATAATACTGAACTGGGCTTAAGAAAAGTTAAACTTTCCATTTCTGTTATTGTTTTGAATATTTTCCACTGGATTTGATTGATATCGGCACCTTGTGGGTCAATTATTTACTTTTTTAACACCACATTATGTTTATGTGATCAACACCACACTGGTGTTACTTTTAATATATTTTAACACTAACACCGTCGTAGTGTTAATGTGACACTCTGTAGTGTTGAATTTAACACCTGATAACTTGGACACATATAGACACTTTTGGGTGTTAATTCAACACTGGCATTTTTACTGTGTGCAGCAAAAATTTTTGTTTGTGCCGCTACCATTTTAAAGATATAAAGAAATGTTTCTAGAGGTCATCCAAGGTCAACCAGCCCCCCCCCCCCCCCCCACACACACAACACCCTTCTTCAAATCAGACAAAATGGATGTCAATCAACTCGGCTACGTTTGTGCTGGTTTGTGCAGCAAAAATGTTTGTTTGTGCTGCTTTGGCTTTGAAGATATTAATTAAAGTGTAAAGGTCAAAAGGTCAACCCCCCCCCCCAACTTTTATGAAATCCAACTTTCTTCACGTCTTTAAAATGATAGCGGCACAAACGAAAATTTGTGCTGCACAAATGTAGCACAAGCGTTTGACACCAATTTTGTTTGATTTCATACAAAAATGGGTGGGGGGGTGTTGACTTTAACGGGGGGGGGGGGGGGGGGTGCGGGGGGGGAAATTAAAGTCAACAGTTTACTGAAACTGTTGACTTTAACATTAAATACACCTTTGTCAACATGCGAGGGTCAGACATTTAAGCGACTTGAAACCTTTCCTCCCTCCCTGGCACCTCCAGACCGGACCCCCATCCGGCCCGGTTCGGGGGGGCAGCCCCCTCCCTCAGCCCCCCCTATAGCTCCGCCCCTGACTCTGACAGCGTAACAGAACGTAACAGAACAGCCCAGATAGTCCCGGACGGGTTCGGCGGTCTGACGGCGCCGCTGCTGTTCAAACGAGCTTCCCCTCCTTTTTTTCCTCTCTCTCTCTCTGTCTCTCTCTCTCTCTGTCTCGTTACGTATTCCATCTCTTATTCCGCCTCTCCTCCTCCTCCTCCTCCAGCGCGTTCCCTCCGTTTCCCCGTCATTTGGTAACCTTGTCGGGGAACAAACCAATTTGCAGGATTGATTTGGAGCCTTGATGTGACGGAAAAAAACGCCTGAAGAAGGAGTTTGCTTTCCCTCCTTCCCTCCATCGTTCTGACTTCTATCTCTTTCCTGCGTCCCTCTGTCCACTTGCAGCACATGAACAGTTACATTCCTCTTTAATTAAACATCCATTAGTGTCTCTGCCACTCGTTACTTTAACTCCATTACAGCAAATGAAGGTGTAATCAGATTACTACTACTACTGTGTGGGTGATGCCTGATCAATATCTTCCACACGATCCGAAGAACTTTCTGGATCATTAAGTGATTAATCCGGTTAATTAAACTGAATATCTGTGGTGTGTTTGCGGTGTGGGAAACCAGAGCATTCAGTAGATCCTGACCACACTGCAGAAAAAGTTCAATTTGTTGAAAAGAAGAATCTGTTTAAAGGACAGTTTCTCTATGAAGTTGATAAATCGCCGTGTTGTTGATGGGAAAAAAAGAGCAAATTTCTGACAAAAATCTCTGAAATTTTAAGATTAAGCTGAGAATTAAAAAAAATGAACATTTCTCAGCTACAAAAATTGACATTTTATTAATTTAAAGCAGAAATTTCTGAGATCTTTATGACATTAATCTCAAAATTTCAAATTTCTAACATCAGATTTTTTTTCTTGCAATATTTTGTGACTTTTGGAGATCAGAAAAAATACAATTTTCTTTTACTTAAGCAAATAATATAAAGCATGTTCCTGTGTTGTATGAGAAGAAAAAATACTTTATAATTAATTTTAACTTGCCCTTGAGGTATAAGCCAAATGAAATAAAAAATCTTTTCAGCTCTGTTGGTTGAAAGAAAAATATATTTTAATTTTAAAAACACATGGGTCAAATTTTGTAGCTCATATTTGTTTTTATTCAGGAAGAAAATGTTTCTCAAGTGAAAAACCCTTTAAAATATTTTAATCTTAAAGATTTTTATTACTATCCTCTTGAAAGACGGGAGAAAAAGAAAACTTGGCCGGACCTAGAAAATGGGTCCTTAAAATTTTATGTTATTTTTAAAAATCTGTACTTCTTAAAGCAAACCTACTTAAAATAAATATTCACATTTATAAATTATTATTAAAGAACACACTCTTTCAAATAATAATAATCTAAACCTGATAAAAAAAATAAGCAGCATGGAAGAAGTAAAACAGCGACAAAAACAGAAATAAAGTAAAATAATTGATTTTATGTATGAACCAATCAAAGTTTTCTCCATCATCATGTAAAACTATTTAGAACATTTTCTTTAATTCCAGCAGCTTTGAAAGTCAGACTCATGGCGTCAGCAGCTTAATGGGATAACACGGGATTAGGCCTCGGCGTTTACACGTTACTCTCAGGTGCACAGACTCTGCAAGACAACAGGAAGTGCTTTGACAGGCCACTTCCTGTTTGTCTCCCAGGACAGGCTGTCCACTGTCCTCTCACGTTTACATCCTGAACTCCAAACCAGTTTGATCCTCCATCTTCTGCCTGTCCTCTTTTCTCCTCCTGCTAAACAACCCAGACGTTTTCAATGGTGCAGTTCCTCCTTTGGCCAGCAGGAGGCGCTCAAAACAAGAAGTACGGCTATTTGTTTATCTCTGAAGATCTGTGTCTGTATCTAAAGCAACTCAAGACATAATCTAAACTATATTTGTTTTTAAAGTCCATTTAAACACTTTAAACTCAATGTTTAGTTAAACTTAAGCTAACATGTCTCATATGATAAAGTGCCACAGAGCAGGGCCGGTCCAAGCCTTTTTGGGGGCCCAAAGCAGATTTTCTATTGTGCCCCCTCCCCCCACCACCCATCAACAAATCAACACCAGATGCTTCATTATTCCTAAATACTCTCTGTGTGTGTAACATACCTACTTTGAAATCCAATATCTGTTAGCACGATACATGGCTGTTGGCCTGATTTAGGCTAGCTTTTAGCTAGATACAGATAGATACATCGACAGGCAGAAAAGTATTAAGATCAACTATACAAAATGATCGTTTGTCTTTCTTCAGCTCTTCTTTAAACTAAACTACCTTTTGTGTCACCTTTTTTAACCCTTTAACGCCGGATTTTCGAGCATCTGCCTAAATAAATCTTCCTTATTTTAATTGTAAGTAGTTCTTTAAATGTCCTGTGAGATGATATACTTACCCATGTATCCATAACAACCATGACTTTCAATATCCAGCAAGTTATTTCCGAAATATACCGTCTATTAACCGAGTGCCCCCCCCCATTAATTACGCTCTCTGCAGCTGTGAAGTTTCCGTATTAACCCGATACTTGCTGGAAAATCGAACGTCTCCCCTTTCAGAAACCGTTTGAATTTTTCAGATAGCGCTACATGTGGCGGAATCACGGTACTGCAAATTTAGATGTGTCAGCGGTCAGATACATCGACAGGCAGAAAAGTATTAAGGGCAACTATAAAAAATTATTGTTTGTCTTTCTTTAGCTCTTTTTTAAACTAAACTACCTTTTGTGAAACCTTTTTTAATTAATTAGCTTTAAATACACATCCCAGCTGCAATATTTCCTCTGGAAATTTGACCAAAATTACTTGGTAAGATTTTGTACAGATACATCGACAGGCAGAAAAGTATTAAGAGCTGCTGTAAAAACTAATATTTGTTTTTGTTCCAACTGCAATTACATCCTTTAGGATTGCCTTATTTAAATAATTAGCTTTACATAAGAATGTCAGCTTTAATTATACTAAAACACAGAGAGAGAGAAAGAGAACTGAGGTAAATGGAAAATGTTAAATAATAGTTTAATCAAACACTGGTTAATTAAATTAGGAGGCAAAGTGAGAGACAGTTTAAGCAGCCAGATTTTGTGTGTGTGTGTGTGTGTGTACATCTGCTCATGCATGTCTGCTGTTGTGACAGAAAGACATGACGGATCCCCCGTACATCAGTGGGAGGCCACCCGGTGCCAGATGACACACACTCACACACCGACATGCGCAGCATCCGCGCTGACGGATGGACCCTCTCCGTCCCTCATCACTCACTCCCACAGACAGGCAGAAACACGAGGAGGACGGGAAGAAAAGGACCATAAAACGGCGGGAAAACGACATGAGAGACGAGCGGGGACAACCAGGCGCGGGGCGGATTGTGGTAAATGGACTGAACTTATATAGCGCTTTATCCAACCATTTCTGACCACTCAAAGCGCTTTACGCTAGAGCTGTGGTTCTTAACCTTTTTTGACCTTTTTCTTAACCCTCCCCCCCACACACACACACAACACAAAATACTTTGCAGTATTCTGATTTAGTACCGTATTTTCCGCACTATAAGGCACCTAAAAACCTTAAATTTCCTCAAAAGCCGACAGTGGCCCTTATAACCTGGTGCGCCTAATATATGGACCAATATTGAGCCACAACAGGTCTAGCGACTACGGTAAGCAGCTGCCGACTTCATTTTCCCCGTAGAAGAAGCGCGCAGTGCATGCTGGGATATTTGTCAAAAAACTGGTTTGTTAATAAAGTTTGACTGACCGATCTACCCATAGACATGTCTATGTATCTACCTACCCACCTAATAATCAGGTCGTCTGCAGGTCATCTAGCATCACGTTCTCCACCAACATGCTGTGCGCGAACGGAGACGGGTGACCATCGTCCGCCCAGACGCCCCATTCCAGTCGCTCTCCAGGTTCTCCTCACGACCGGAATCTGACTGTTTTGTTGACATTCTTTATGTCAACAAAGTAGCTTTAGACATTTATCCGGGAGCTTCGGCTAGAGTTACCAAGGGACCAGCAGCTACACATTTAAAGCCGTGGGGGTCGGTTGAAGAGAGACAGAGGCTGCGGCGGCAGCGTGTCGGTTGGTCTGTGCTAACCAGAAAGCAGTTGGCACAATATCGCAACACCAGAACCGTGAGTGAAACAATGACTAGTGCAGATGCTATATATAGAACTCAGGACCAATTGTTTATTATTAGACATCCATATTTGTAGTGAACGGAACAAATCATGACCCGTTCAATACCAGACGGGTGGCAACTTAACTGTGGCGTTTATTCTATGCGCTTTATAATGCGGTGCGCCTTATATATGAAAAAAGTTTTAAAATAGGCCATTCATTGAAGGTGCGCCTTATAGTGTGGAAAATACGGTAATTTAATTATTAGCTGTGTTACCACCCTCATGCCACTAGAGACAGTACTAACCCCGAAAAGATGCGACTAAGGAGCAGATTTAGATTATAGAATTTGGTAAAAACTGTGAGTTTTGTTGAAGTAATTAAAGACAAGTTCAAATCCATGCTGAGAGTGAAGCTCCTTCAATCAGTGTGTTGATGCTTCTTCAGCGGATCTCCTATTATTTCCACAGGAGTCTCCGGACTCCTCGTCATCCTCTGCACCTCGTGAAAACATCCTGCAGAAGCTCTAACCTACTTACGAAGATAAATAGGAGACAGGAGACATCACCGACTGTAAACTGGTCGCCACGCTGCGCTGCTCTGTGGCCGAACACACAGACAACGAAAAGAGGCAAGGAGGCTCCGCCTTTATTGGTTTTATAAACGCGTAACCTTCCGCTTCACAAAGTAGTGCCAATACATATACAATAGTGGCAAGCATTGAATCCAACACAGGGCTCCTCCGCAGCTCTGATTGGCTACGCAATGTAACGTGAGCCTCTGATTGGCTAAGCAATGTAACGTGATCCTCTGATTGGCTAAGCAATGTAACGTGATCCTCTGATTGCTAAGCAATGTAACGTGATCCTCTGATTGGCTAAGCAATGTAACGTGATCCTCTGATTGGATAAGCAATGTAACCTGATTCTCTGCAGCAAGTGATGGCAAAGCGGGGCGTCATCACGACTTTACACAAGTGAGTCTTTACCTTAGAGGCTCCGCCGAACCCCTGAGACCGACTCACCGAACCCAGGTTAAGAACCACTGATCTAGAGCCACATTCACCCATTCACACTCACACATTTATACACCGATACGCAGCTCGGATGGCTATTTGGGGTTAGGTGCCTTGCCCAGGGCACATCGACATGTGGCAGGAGGAAGTTGGAATCGAACCTGCAACTTTCCAATCACAAGACGACTACTGTACCCACAGAGCCACAGTCGCACCTGAATTAGTCTCTGGTGGCGACACAGACGGATTCGTCGTCTTATTTTCGCCGGCTGACATCATTCAGCGGCGCCGGCCGTTCACTCAGAGCAGGGATTGATTCCACTGGAGGTCCTCTGCCAACAGTCAATAAGCATCAGAATAAAAATAAAATCCGGGCCAGGCGTTTATGGTGACAGAGCGTGAACAAACGGGCTGGTCCAGAAGCTTCACAGAACCAGATATTATCGTCTGGAGACGCCGAGTTGCGTTCAGCAACGTATTGTTATGTGAATGTTTACGTGTTTACAGAAGTGGGTAGAGTCACCAGATACTGTCCTCGAATCAGAGTAGAAATACTTCAACGTATTTTTACCAAAGTAAAAGTAAAAAGTAGTCATCCAAGAAATTACTCAAGGAAAATTTAAAAAGTATTTGGTAAAAAGTAATCATTTAATATTTAAAAATTACATTATCAGATGGACTAAGATATAAAATTAAGTTAAAATTTTGGTATTTTAAGGATCAAAATGACAATAACTAAGTCAGAAGACATAAAATCAGGTGAGATGAAATGTTTCCATTTCAGTTTCATTTAGTAAAAAACTGATGAAAGTTTAACAGAAAGCTGCAGGTGTGTGTCTGTGTGGAGAGGTTTTGGTTAAATCATGTTTGTTTTTCACTTCAGAAAATCCAGAAATTTTACTCAAGTAAGAGTAGAAACACTTCATAATAAAATTATCAAGAGTAAAAGTAAAAATACTCCTAAAAGTACAAAACAGTTACACAAGTAAAATGTAACTAGTTACTTCAAAACTCAGCCAATAATTCGTAAATTTTACTCGACCAAATATTGTTGCTCCACTTGTTTGGATCACGGATCTCAGAAAGTTGGACAGAAGATGAGAAAAACATTTTTGGAAATATTTACAGGTCAATGTGACTGAGAACGTTGACATATTTTTATTGAAACAACATATTTGTTTGTTTTTATAAACATTTATTTTCAAATCCATCATAAAACCCACTTTGTTCAGCGAAGATAAGCGTTTTCCCGAGCTGCTCAGTGATTGATCGTGTCATCGAAGATCCGAGGGACAAATCTGGCTTCAGACGCTTGAGGCTGCCGGCTGCCTGTCTGTGACATCACATCCTCAGCCTGAGGTCATGACCTGCTGTCTGCTCTCCTCACAATCCAACCGAGCCAAAACATTTCCTGTGGCGCCAAAACTCCAGCACCCGGAATAACACGGTTTTTAACTCTTTCTGGACGCTTTCGGAAACTTTCAGGTTAGTTTTGGACGTCCAGGTTGTTTTCCAGAATTTCCAGGTTGTTTTCCTGAACTTCCAGGTTGTTTGCCTGGACTTCCAGGTTCTTTTCCTGAACTTCAGGTTGTTTTCCTGGACTTCCAGGTTGTTTTCCAGAATTTCCCGGTTGTTTTCCAGAATTTCCCGGTTGTTTTCCTGGACTTCCAGGTTGTTTTCCTGGACTTCAGGTTGTTTTCCAGGACGTCCAGGTTGTTTTCCAGAATTTCCCGGTTGTTTTCCTGGACTTCCAGGTTGTTTTCCTGGACTTCAGGTTGTTTTCCTGGCCTTCCAGGTTGTTTTCCTGAACTTCAAAGTTGTTTGCCTGGACTTCCAGGTTGTTTGCCTGGACTTCCAGGTTGTTTTCCAGGACTTTTAGGTTGTTAGCTTATGCTATGGGCTATGCGTATAGCATAAGCTAATTTAAATGGGCTTTTCTAAACGATATATGTAAGAAGTGAAAAGGCAATAAAACGAAACATTAAGGCTCTGTTTTTGACATGGTCAGAGTTTTGTTTGTTTTGTTAAAGAAGCTCAGTAAGAGATTTTTACACAATTTTAACCCAGCCAAACTAAATATGTAATTTTTAGGTGCGTTGTTCTTTTGCTCGTTTTGTGTCTGTATACTCCAGATGAATCGTTAACGAAATTAGTCGAATATTATTTCAATAATTGTTTCAGGTAAAAAATAAAAAAGTTATCCTTTTACCAGTAGTAGAAACTCTACATCAAATGCTTCTGCATTACAAAAATTGCTAAAATAGTGTAGAAATCTGATGAATAAACCACAAAGCTTCAGATTTTAACCGAAACAAACGGGATCATTTCAGGAAGTGAGCGACGCTCCGGTCAGCAGGATAAGAATCAGACGGCAGCGAAGGTCAGCCTCACAAAACATCAGTGAAGCTGATTATTATCTGAGCAAATGAGGAGAAAAACAACTTTAATTGAGGACAAATAGCTGAGGAAGCATCACAGGGGGCTGCAGATCAATTCTCTGAAGAAAGGCGCCATTATTGTTTATTACGGGTAATTAGAAAAAAACCCGGACTAAAGCAATCTGCTTCGTCATCACGTCTTTAAAATCTTTGAACCAAAAGATGAAAAACGTCGACATTTGCTGCCTTTTGAAGTCGTTTAGTTTAACTTTCAAAATGTCTGCTTCAGCTTTATGCGTCACGTTTTCTGTCTCAGTGGGAGACAAAACGATGAAGACGAGACGTTTGAGGGAAAGAGACGTTTTCACAGAGGCTGCAGCAGAGGAAACAGCATCACTCAAAACGTTTAAAACTTACGTAAAAATAACAAGTAGTGATTTATATCATGAAAAGATCAAATTAATGAGACTTTAATAAGGCAAGAGGTTCAGAGAGGTGATTTCTGAACACAAAATGAGCAGTTTTACCAAAACTTTGTTGGAAAGTAAAGTGAACAAGGAAATCTAAAGTTATAAAAAAATAAAAGTAGAACATCTATTTTTGTTTTATTATTTTGTTCAGAAATGAACATGAAGCTACTTTTTAACTCCTATAGACTAAATATGGGGAATAACATCTAAAAATGTATTAGTTTAGAAATAAAATAAATCAAGTTCATAAAAATTCAAACAAATAAAAATGTAAAATGAGACAGAAATAATAAAAAATTACATCCTGAAACAAATTTTATACAGAAAAGAAAAATTAAGCTAAAAGTAGACTAAATAAAAATAAAACGAAAAGAATAAAATGAAAGAAAATAGGTAAAGAATAAAACAAAACTGGGTATAAAAACATCTCAAAACTAGTTTCAGACAAAAGACAAAGAAAAAAATGAAAACATAGTGAAGTAAATAATAAAATCTGATTATTAAAAACAAATAATGAGAAAACTAAACAAAACTAAAGTGAAACAAAAAACAACACAAAAAAACTCTAAAAATCAAGTAAAAAATAGAATGCGCTAAACAGAAACAAAATAGAAAACAATAGTTTAAAAGAGTAAAACAATCCAAATTAAACCACAAAAAAACATGAAAGGAAAACAACTAAATGAAATAAACACAGAAAAAAGGTAATTATATTTATTTCTTTCAGCTGCTGTAATCAGATCGCACCCAAAAAATAAAAAGTGACACAATTACTCTTAATAAACAGGATGTAAATCAAACCATCAGGTTTTTCTGAACTCAAAGTTCTTCAAAATCTCCATGAGCGACTTTGACATGGAAAATGCGATAATTTCACACCTCAAACAGAAACAGAGAGAAGAAGAGAAGAGAGAGAGAGAGAGAGAGGTGTTTGGTCTGCTGTGACCTCTGACATTTGGTTTGGTTGGACGACACGGAGAAACCGGAGTAATGCGGCGTCTGTCATGAACAGACGAAATGAACGAGATCTGAGCCTGAAACACAACAAACGAGGAAACGAGTTGACAGAAAACAGAGTTATAATGAGAACAGCTGCAGGGGGAGGAAGAGGAGAGGAGGAGAGACGAAGGAGAGATGGAGGGATGTCCTCTGGTTCTCACCTTGCCCGCCTGACCCTCTCCGTGTGTTTGGGGATTTTCCAAATCTCCCTCTTCATCTTTCTCTAACTTTGCCCCTCCATCTTCCTCACACTTACATCACCACACAGCAGAAACAGCGGGAAAAAAAACAACAACACAAAAAAGGAAAGAAAGAAAGAAGGAAGGAAGGAGAGCAGAAGAAATACGGACGGCAGGAAAGGAAACAAGAGTGCTGACTCAGAGGAAAGGAGCCGGCGTTTCTCTCATGCGAAGAGCCGGTGAGGAAGGTCAGAGGAGGAGGAGCGGGAGGTCTGACCGCGCGCAGAGAGTGTGTGTGTGTGTGTGTGTGTGTGTGTGTGTGTGTGTGTGTGTGTGTGTGTGTGTGTGTGTGTGTGTCGGGTTGTTCTGAGAAAAGACGTTATTGAAGGAAACTGACTAATTGCCAGTTTAGCAGCTGTCAAAAGCAGCTGGTTGAGAACGAAACAGGATCTGCTGCAGAGGCATTAACTTTTACTCTATATCTATAAATACGTTTATATGCAAATAACTGAAGGTAAATATATGAAAAACTGATTTCTGTTTTTACTTTTATGCTACTTGGTGTCGTGTATGAAAATTTAGTTTTATATGGCGGAGTATTAGGGCGAGTTGAGACATAGAAAGCAGGATAAGATTTCTGCCAAAAAACTCACATTTTAGATTAATCTCTAAAAAAATAACATTTCTGAGTTTGAAAAGTTGGAAGTTTGCTAGAAACATAATCAGAAAGGTTGAGATTAGTCTCAGATTTTTTAAAAAAACAGTCTCAAAAATAAAATAAAAATCAATTTTTGACACTAATAAAATGTCCATATTTCTTAGCTTAATCCAAAATAGTTGAGTTTTTTTGTCAGAACTGTACTCCTCCTCTTTTACTATCTACCTTGGCCCTAGTATTCCATTGTAGTCTTAACAGTATTAATTTGGTTATTTTCTTTCACCTGACAGCCTAAATGCACTAAAACAAGCAAACAAAATCCCACTTTAATAAACATTTTTATAAAAAACATTTATGCTGTTTCCTGACCTTGCCAAAGGGGGGCGGCAGAAACACCTAGCAAGCGAAACGCCAACATACTGGCACTTTTTACCACTGTCAGATCCCCATTGTTCGACTCTACGTGAAAACAAATTAATACTTTCTAGAAATGTTTACAAGTCATTTTTTTTCCAAAAGTCAAGTTACAAGTCTCTGCTGACTGAAATAAACATTTTATAATAAAAGTGTATTACAATAACCATATATATCGCAATAGAGATATGATCAATATCAACTTTGTTCCAGAACTGAACAGCATTCTGGGAGATGTAGGCAGAGGAAAGACTTTAGCCACTCAACCTCTCCTGGCTATGGACCTTACCAAGCTCTGCCCAGAAACGCCCCTCGAAAGTCCCACGTGACTCCATGTCTCACATTAACAGCTTAGCTTCTATGTGTAAACATGGTATTTTTTGTTCGACTGACTCTCTGCAGAGTATATCTTAGTCGATTAGTTTTACATTTCTGCCGGATTTTTACAAAATATCAGCCACGACAATGGACAGGGGAACCAACAAGTTCATGTCATCTTTTTTGGACGACATGAACTTGTCGTCCAAAAAAGATGACATGATGCCACAGGATGCCTCCAACATTGTGCGCGTCACAGCGAAGAGCTAACGGTCGATGAGGAGCAGATCCTGACACCCTCAGCAAAATATAGCTGTGGACAAGATCACTGATGCCTGTTGTTCTTGCAAGGCTGGGTAAGTCGGGCATATTTATGATTTAGAGGGTTCGAATGTGCCTAGGCCTGATACACGGTACTCGGTGCTAACGTGGCTAACACGATTAGCATGGCTAACATGATTACAGTTTAGTAAAAAGCCTTTTCAGGTGAAATAAAATCTTTAATGTATGTCAGATACGGTACACATTGCATATTGATCTGTTCAGCTGTCTGTTACAGCAACAGACAGGCTTCAAGGTGTAGAAGTTGTATCGGTACTGACATTATGCTGTACTTGGCTAAAAGGTTTTCATAATGGATGTGTTTATTATTGTCTTTATTTTTTTCATTGACTAAACACAAAGAAAGCAAAGCAATAATACTTACACAGCAGACAATCCTTTGTTCTTATTGATCCTACGATGGTTGAGCTGCAAATGTGGTCGTGCACAAGTTTAATCCAAGCAAGGCTTTCCGTTTCAGATTTTGGAAATCTGTGAATTTTAGTTCCACAAATACGATCAGGATACCTGACATCGCCTGTACAGATTCCCCACTGACAGTGGAGAACCATTGTTTTAGAGTCCTGACGCAAAAACGTTCTGTCGGTCTGCTAGTCCACAATGTATATTAGCATGAGTTTGTGAGACGGTAACCCACTGATAGCTGCGCTGTGACGTAAAATGGGCATTAGCCAATGAAACGCGGCCGCTGTGGTAAGGTCCATTAGCTAAGTTAGGTTGGCGGAATCAACTCACTCTGTAGTTACCTAGCAACTCACTCACTCTGTGGTTACCTAGCAACGACCTGCTGAGTAACTGCCACAGCAGCAGTTTCAGGTTTCACCTCATAACTGCTTAAAAAATAAAAAACAAGGACATGGAGTGAAAACTGTAGATATAAACAGAAAGGTCACACCTCCAGTTTGGCAGCATTTAAAATATTTAAAACAAAAACTAATCAATAATTATAGGCATCGACTGATATGAGATGCTTATGTTTTTCAGCCATGTTGCATACACCCTTAGGTGAACTTAACTTTTTTTTTATTTAAAAAATCCTCCAAACTCAAAGCTATTATATAACCTAGCAGCTGAAATCAGAGGAGCAGCTTCATCTCCTACTTTTAAAGCCATAAAAAACCCCAAGCAGAGCATGAGCAGCGCGAGCCGAAGAGGCCATCCATGCTCTCATTCTCACTCTCAGCCGGTCTCTACAGACAAACAAAGCGCTCTCAGCTACACAGCGCCGTCCGATGATGGATGTGGTAACTCTCTCTATCACCAAAGACCATCCATCCCAATTAACTGCTTCTGTGAGGGAGGAAGCTGCTGCTGTATAAAACTGATGAAGAACAGTCCACTTACAGGAATTAGCTCACGCCGGAGAAAAAGCTTGTGAACTTCTCAGGACCATTATGGTAGGCATTTTGTAATGACGGTGTAAAATGTGCCATAAATACTCTTTTCTCATGTGTGGCAGTTAAATCCAGCCTTCCAGGGCGTTGAGTAAAGCAGTTAAAAGGCAGCGAGGTTGTTGTTATTGTTCCTCACGATAACACTGAAGTAATTTTTGGAGTCCAATATATTTTACTTTCTCTAGATAACCGGACACCGCTTCCTCTAATTGTCCTGCTCAAGTCTTTGGCTCCGCTTCAAGGAGAGTCATGTGAGCAGAGGCATTCCCTGTTTACAGACCAGGAGCTCCAGCCGTCTCCTAACAAGTCCCCAGTGGAGAGCTGAAGAAGGGCCACAGAAAGAGCAAAAAAACCAACAGGAAGGTCTTAGTAAGCGTTACTAACAGAACTCCCTTTGGGTCCGGTTAAAGGGTCTTCAACGTTACCCCCAATATCCAGACTAAGGCTGCATTCCCACCAGCCTATAACCTCCTCCGGTCCGTGTGTCTGTGAAGTCCGGTTAGTTTGGGGAAGTGTGAATTAGGGCTGTAGTGATACAATAATCTCACGATACGATACAATACACGATATTCTGCCCACAATACGATATTTTTATTTTATTTACTTTATTTCCTTTATTTAACCAGGTAAACCCCATTGAGATCTAGATCTCATTTTCAAGGGGGATCTGGGCAGAAATCTGCAGTGAACAGCAACCTGGTTATATATATTGCAATATTCAACAAACAATACAATTCAATACACTTGAGATTTTCTGAAAGATTTTAGAGGGACTGAGTGATTTTGGTGATATTTTGTGACTGTTTTAAAGTTGGATTGAATTAATTTAACTGAAAACTGATTAAAAGCACCAACTACACAATACCTGGCTCTGGTTGGACACAGACTTAAAGTGGACAGCTGGACAAAATGAACAAAGAAGTGGGAGAAAACATGTTTCTTTTAGTTGAAACAGTCCAAACTGTAGCTGACATGCATTAGTAAAGTAAATAAAGTGAACCAAGTTCCTGCTCTGAATAGTTTGATACCTTTTTAACTGAACATCTGAAGGAATCACTCTAAGCCTGATGACCTGGTGAAGCAAGCAGTGAGTGAACAAGGTGACAGTTGGATGTTACGATACTTGCAGATGAATATCAATTTTTTTCTAAGAAATAAAAATATCGATATATATCGTGATATCGATATTATACAGCCCTAGTGTGAATGCATAATCAAACTCTGATGAGGACCAGGGAAGTGAACTCTGGTCCATTTTGAATTCATGAATGAACTCCAAGCAAACCGGAAACTGCTCCGAAAGCAGGAAGTGGACTACATCAAAGTGCATTCTGGGTAAATACAATCAAAACAAATGTTTGAGTGTAGGGCTAGTGGTAGAAATTTTACCAAAGACAAAAGAGATATCCTACAGCCACAAAAATCTGACACTGATCCATTTTTATTTACATTCTGTGAAGAAGGAAGTTGGGCTCAGTGTTTCCTTCAGTGGTTCCAAGTGCAGCGCCCCCACAGGCGAATGGGGGAACATGTTTTTCAGTGAACATCAACAGCTGAAAATGTAACAAATTTTGGTCCCAAATCGAACCGTTTGCTAGCATAAAAATACCCTCAGAGTCACAATAACGACTGTTAATAGCAACTGGTTATTTAACTTAAGGCCAACACCTTCTTTATGTTGACTCAGTATTCAAATTTGAAGCTACCAAGTACTCAGCATTAAGCAAAAAGAAACTAGAACCAGTCAAGCTAGCAGAGTCCAACTACCAGTAATTCAAAGTATAACTGTGTTTCGTTTGACCACATACATGTGTAAATTGGAATTATGAAACTAAATTTGCTTAATGGAAACAACCAATTTTAACAAAAACTCAAGTTTTCCAATAAAACTTTAGCGATAGGATAAGATGTTTTACTTTTTTGGCCGTATCAACATTGGTATATTTCACAAAACTGTAATGGAAACACCGGATGTTACTACTGACGGAAATGACGAAGAACCCAACAGGTGTTGGTAGGTTTTGTTTTATACTGACTCATTCACGTGAGATTTTAATTCTGTTACTTATTTAACAGAAATAACGAAAATTTCACAAAAGTGTCTTTCCGACATTAGCAGAATATCAGTGAAGCTTTGCGCACATTGAATCGGTTTTTCAGCTTGTTCCAGATCTGCCTCTAAAACAACCCAACAACACATCGCAGTGTTGTTTCCCAGAGCCGGCTCGGTGCGGGTGTTTCCAACCTATTAAGGCGCCGTGTTCCTCCAAAGTGGGTCTGGACCCGTCTCTCCTCTGTGTGCATCCCTGAAGTCATCTGAGGGAAGTTTAGACTTTGCTCAACTTTCCCCTGTTAGCTGCAGAGAGTTTGGCCAGAGCCGGTCCCGGGTATCGAGTCCGACCCAATTATGTCTGCCTGCCTCTGTCAGATTGTTTATACCTGGCTGCACTCGTGTGTTTGTGGGGATGTGGAGGAATGTGTGTAAGTGTGAGAGTGTGTGTGTGTGTGTGAGTTTATTTCTTCCCGTGGCTTAGACTCTCCCCATCAGCCTGTTAAACCATTCATCCCTCCCTCCACCCGGAAGGCTTTCCACAGCTAATAAAGTGGGCCAGGTCCGTGGCTGAACACTATTTTTATCAGGAAGTCATTTCCAGGTGGCGCCTGCAGGTAAGCAGCACCAGCAGCTCTAAACAATGGAGCCGAAACCGTGAGTCCTCCATTAACCTCACCTGGTCAACATGTCGGCCTCCTTCTGTAACAACTCAGTTTGTTGTCACTCATTTCAGGAAAAAACATGGATTCATTACGCATTCATTTGCTTAAAACTGAAAATTATAATGTTATATAAGAATTAATTTATCTTTTAAAACAGAAAAGTCATGCTTCTTAAAAGTATTCTGCTTCTTAATGAAGTTGTGCGTCATCAATGCAGCAGGTATTGCTATAGATATGTTGCTTACCACTTTTTTTCCTCACAATATTCATATTTTTAAGTTACTACATTTATTATTTC
This sequence comes from Poecilia picta, assembly GCA_033032245.1. Taxonomy (NCBI): domain Eukaryota; kingdom Metazoa; phylum Chordata; class Actinopteri; order Cyprinodontiformes; family Poeciliidae; genus Poecilia; species Poecilia picta. Next base: position 20,524,888 of record CM065370.1, on the reverse strand, counting down.
CAACCAGTTTTCTATACCTTTTTTTAAACAATTTTTATTTTTGAGTTGCTGCATAATTCCACATCGTCCTTCCACTCAACTTTCTAGGGACATACTATTCCATTTTTTTCACCACATTCTACATTTTGAGCTGCCACACTTCTTCCTTCCACTCAACTTTCTATGTACAGGTGCTGGTCATAAAATTACAATATAATGAAAAAGTAGATTTATTTCAGTAATTCCATTTAAAAAGTGAAACTTGTATATTATATTCATACATTACATGCAAACTAATATATTTCAAATGTTTATTTGTTCAATTTTGATGATTACAAATGACAACAAATGAAAATCTCAAATTCAGCATATCAGAAAATTAGAATCTTGTGAAAAGGTTCAAAATTGATGGCACCTGGTACCACACTCTAACCAGCTAATTAACTCAAACCACCTGAAAAAGGCCTTTAAATGGTCTTTCAGTCTAGTTCTATAGGCTACACAATCATGGGGAAGACTGCTGACTTGACAGTTGTCCAAAAGACGACCATCGACACCTTGCACCAGGAGGGCAAGACACAAAAGGTCATCGCTAAAGAGGCTGGCTGTTCACAGAGCTCTGTGTCCAAGCAGATTAATAGAGAGGCGAAGGGAAGGAAAAGATGTGGTCGAAAAAAGTGTACAAGCAAGAGAGATAACCGCACCCTGGAGAGGATTGTGAAACAAAACCCATTCAAAAATGTGGGGGAGATTCACAAAGAGTGGACTGCAGCTGGAGTGAGAGCTTCAAGAACCACCACACACAGACGTATGAAAGACATGGGTTTCTGCTGTCGCATTCCTTGTGTCAAGCCACTCTTGAACCACAGACAGCGTCAGAAGCGTCTTGCCTGGGCTAAAGAGAAACAGGACTGGACTGCTGGTGAGTGGTCCAAAGTCATGTTCTCTGATGAAAGTAAATTTTGCATTTCCTTTGGAAATCAAGGTCCCAGAGTCTGGAGGAAAAGAAGAGAGGCACTTCATCCACGTTGCTTGAAGTCCAATGTAAAGTTTCCACAGTCAGTGATGGTTTGGGGTGCCATGTCATCTGCTGGTGTTGGTCCATTATGTTTTCTGAGGTCCAGGGTCAACGCAGCCACATACCAGGAAGTTTTAGAGCACTTCATGCTTCCTGCTGCTGACCAACGTTTTGAAGATGCAGATTTCATTTTCCAACAGGACTTGGCACCTGCACACAGTGCCAAAGCTACCAGTACCTGGTTGAAGGACCATGGTATCCCTGTTCTTAATTGGCCAGCAAACCCTCCTGACCTTAACCCCATAGAAAATCTATGGGGTATTGTGAAGAAGAAGATGCAATACACCAGACCCAACAATTCAGAAGAGCTAAAAGCCACTATTAGAGCAACCTGGGCTATCATAACACCTGAGCAGTGCCACAGACTGATAGACTCCATGCCACGCCGCATTGCTGCAGTAATACAGGCCAAAGGAGCCCCAACTAAATATTGAGTGCTGTACATGCTCATACTTTTCATGTTCATACTTTTCAGTTGGCCAACATTTCTATAAATCCTTTGTTTTTATTTGTCTTCAGTAATATTCTAATTTTCTGATATGCTGAATTTGAGATTTTCATTTGTTGTCATTTGTAATCATCAAAATTAAACGAAATAAACATTTGAAATATACAAGTTTCACTTTTTAAATGGAATTACTGAAATAAATCTACTTTTTCATTATATTCTAATTTTATGACCAGCACCTGTATATTTATCACTTTTTACACAACATTCTAATTTTTAGAGAAGCTAAAGTTTTTCTTTCCGCTCAACTTTCTAGGTACCATATTTTCCGCACTATAAGATGCACCTAATTTCAATCAATTCAATCAATCAATTTCAAAAATCCTTCAATTTCCTCAAAAGCCGACAGTGCGCCTTATAATCCAGCGCGCCTTATACATGGACCAATATTGAGCCACAACAGGTCTAGCAACTATAGTAAGCAGCCGACGACTTCATTTTTGTCCGTAGAAGAAGAAGTGCACGGTGCATGCTGGGATAGTTGTCAGAACGCTGGTTTGTTAATAAAGTTTGACTGAACTACCTACCTACCGACCGTCTAGAATCAGGTCGTCTGCAGGTCATTTAGCACCACGTTCTCCACGAACATGCTGTGTGCGAACGGAGAAGGGTGACCATCGTCCGGCCAGATGCCACGGCCCAGTCACGGAAAGCTCTCCTCGCCGACCCGAGTCGGACTGTTTTGTTGGCGTTTACTTTAGTGCAGCTCCATCTAGTGGATGCATAACGTAACCCCAGCCTTTACTGTAGCGTCTATTCTATGCGCCTTATAATGGGTTGCGTCTTATATATGAAAACATTTTTAAAATAGGCCATTCATTGAAGGTGCGATTGCGCACTTATAAGAAAGTTTAAAAATGAAACTGGTGCATGCTTATAATATATGAAAAAGGTTTTAAAATAGGCCATTCATTGAAGATCCGCCTTGTGATCCGGTGCGCCTTATAGTGTGGAAAATACGATATATGCTGTCACTTTTTCACAATCTAGTTTTTGCGCTACCATACTTTTTCCTTCCAATAAACTTTCTAGGTATGCTATCACTTAAAAGAAATAAAAAAAAAAATAATAATAATATTCAAATTTTTTATTGTGTTTGTGCTGTGAAAATGTCTTTGTCCCTCAGGGATTTCTTCTGTTTTAGTTATTTTATCACAGTTAAATGTTTCAGATCCTGAATAAATACATAATAAATAACTTGGACTGATAGCTGTGGTACATGGCTATCAGCTTATCAGACCAAAGCACAGATGTTTAGGCCGTCGTGGGGAGAAGAAAGAGGGGAGAACCGGGCAGACGTAGAGGACAAACCCAGGACTCACCAGGGGAAAACACAGGATCCATCTTCTGAATTAAAGACGTTCACAGGATGACAAGAAGCAATGGATGGTACAAAAAGGAGAAAAACGACAAGCCACAAGAGACAGAGATGACCAGAGAGGGAGCGAGACAGACTGACAGGCGAGTAAAAGCTGAACAAGTGAGCGAGGGGGCGGAGGAGGAGGAGGAGGAGGAAGGATGGAGGTGGTTGTTGCTCCCAGAGGAGACGTTACGCTCACTCCCAGTCCGGTCCTGTCAGCCCATACTTCTCTTTTTTTTTTACTCCAATCTTTCCATCATTCCTTCCCTCCAGACAACAATCAGCCCGGTTGATGTACTGGTGCTAAGATCCAGTCTGTCACGCCGCTCAGCCCGACCCGACGGCCCGTTTCTCTCCACCAGGCTCAAATATTATGCAGATCAGCACCAGGACGTGAAACCACAAGTAAATAAACATTAAAACTTCCATTTTTAAACTATTTCTTGTCCCATTCTGTTGTATATAAATGTAACTGTTTAGCTGTAGCAGAACAAATCTCATTCACACAGCAGCAGGGGCGGTCCCAGCCTGCTTGGTGCCCCGGGTGAACACAAGGCACCATCATGGGGACACTCAGATTTATTTAAAGCTGAAACTTTTATTTTAAAAAAGTTTTTCTTTTTCACGTTTGTTAAAATTGCCACTAAATTATGCCAATTTATGTGACGGATAATCTGTGAAAAGTTTGATCTCCAACTCCTGAAGCAACAACCAACAGCAACCAATCAGAGCCAGGAGGAGGGTCTTAAAGCTGTCAATCAATCTCATGTACTTGCTGCTCCTGGCAGACATAGGAAAGAAGGAAGGCAGGTAACAAGGAAAAAAAAAAACTAGAACATAAGAAGGAAGAGAAGGAATGAAGGAACACAAAAGACGAAGGGAAGGATGAATAAATAATAGGAAGAAAAGAATAAACAAACTACCTGCAGCAGGTTGGGAGGAAGGAACCAACAAGAGCAGAAAGATGCACTGAAAGGTCAGGTAACATGAAGGAACGGACGAAAGACAGAAGAGTAGAAGGAAAGTAAAAATGAAGAAATGGATAGAAGAAACGTCAAGATAGAAATAAACTGATAAAGAAGCGCTGGAAATCTAGATTTAAAAAAATAATAATTTTCCTGATTCAGCTGCTAAACAAAGCAAATATTAAACACCCTGATATCCTTAATTAATGCCTTATAATCCCTTCACTCATTTAAAATAGAAGATAAAAATAAACATTTTTAGACATAAAAATACATCAGGGTAAACCGACGTCATCAGAAATGTCTCAGTTTATTAAAGGTATTCAACAAATTCAGACAAAATGAAAAAACAAGCAATTCGAGTGAAATAAAGACAAACGACGGGGTGGAAAAGTACTTTTTGTCTTCCTGTGAGTCACTGCTGGCCGCCGACCAGCAGGGAGGGGGAGTTTTATTTCCCAATCCTTTAAATAAGTGTTGTAATTATCTCCTTATCTGTTTGTGGCTGCAGAGGGAGAGCAGCGCAGCACAGAGGTCCATGAAAGATTAATGCCGCCCGGCAGAAACGCGGCGAGGGTTACTCCAACAAAACCTCCGCATCAGAACGTCCCGGCTTCAGAGGAACAAGATCAAGACCATGTGGTGCATCGAGACAACAAACTGAGCCTTTCTCATGTCGTTTCATAGCTACAAAACAAAAGTTTGGATGTCGGAGAGAAGAAAGTGTGGTGGCGGTTTGTCCGCCCGCCGTCGGAGGGGTTTTCTCGGAGGATTCTCCGCCTGCTGTGGTTGTTCCCCTCGGTTAAAGTGGGTCACCTTCTTCTCTGTCAGGAGAACAGCGGGGAATACGCCGGCTTTCTGGGGGTGTTTATGTCCGTAACACATTTCACCTTCTGAAGGCGGAGGTTGCAAACACCCGACACCTTCTGGGGCTCGACAGAGGAAAAAGTTTGGACGGGTTTGAAACATTTAAAGTGGTGATTTTATGTATTTTTCAGGCATCCAGTGACATTTTGAAGCACAATAAAGTGACGGTGTGACTTTCAGTTGTTACATCATGGCTGTATTTGAGGCCTCCGTCTCTTTAAAGGGGGCGGGGGGGCCTATTATGCAATATTCACATTTTGTACATTTTTATACTTTCATTTGGCTCTCAGCTGCTTCTAAAACAACTAAAGCTCAAATAAACACCCAGATGTTTTCTTTGGCCATAAATTAACCTTTTAGCTTTCTGGAAATTGAGCTGTTTCAAACCACCGTTTCCTAGCAACACCAGCCCGTTACCTAGCAACCAAGAGGAACTCCAGCACATTTAAAATCTACGTAATTAATTAAGTGAAATTAATGCATAAAGTTTAGGTCCTAATTAAAGTTTAATGCATCAGTCAAAAAAGCCACCATGAAGAGGAAAAACACATAAAAGCCAAATGTAACTATAAGCAAAAACACTTAAAGTGACTCATTGTCCATAAAATATGGTAAATCAATTTTAAGCCTGACAAAGACAGATATAATTGTTGTTGTTGTGTTATTTTTTATAGACTTTGATGGACGTACAAAATGGAAACACATTGGAAATACTACAAGATTAGCATAAAAACAAAAATGCTTCCAAGAATTTTATTATTTCTCAACATGGGATTTTTTTCATCCCACTTACTTCCAAAGTAAAGATTGGATTTTTCCAAATTTTTCAGTGAGAAATGAAGCTGTTTCTGAAGTCTGAGCTGATTTTACGTCTTTCTAAAGACCAGCTTTGGTCTGAATCAGGTGAACTCAGTGTGAATGCGTGTGAAGCCGGCAAGACGACATGAAGCGGCGCGCGGTTCTCGACAGCTGAGCATGTTCTGGTTCTGTTTATCCGACAGCATGAGAAGGGTTTTCATCTCCGCGGTTCCTCCTCGCCCCTTTTCGGGTTGCTGAACGTGACAGAAACCCGTTCTCCTCCGCTCACTTCAAAACGGCCTCACACACTCCGCCGTCAGAGGCAGGAAGTGCTTTTATTTGGATTCAATCCACCTGTTAAATCTGGCGCCTCTCACCTGCACATCTATGCTAAAAAGCCCAGAGGTGGTTTTGTTTGAGCTGTTTTAGAGAAAGCAGCACTGCACTCTGCTCCTGTGAGCAAAAAACAGGAACCCGTTTGGTACGCAAATGTCAAGCAAAATCTCCTGAATGTTCCAACCTCAGTAACGTAGGCACCGCGGCGTGGAAGCACAGGACTACTGGACAGGATCAGGACATCTGGAACAAAAAGAAATCTGACTTTTTTCACAGAGTTCTGATCTTCTCAGGTCAAGTCAAAAATCTTGGGGGGGGGAAAAAGTCAGAATTCTGGTGGAAAAAAATCGGAATTCTCAAAAATATGTAAAAATTCGAATAAAAAAACATCAAAATTCTGAAAATGAAGTGAGTGAGTGACTTTTGACACTATTTTGGCTCACATGACAAAATGCTTGGACACGTCTGGGTTGAGTGGATCCGACTGTTGGAAAGTACTTTAACCGAAATCTTTATTTTATAAGAAAAGTTTACATAATTATAGTAGAATAGAGAAAAAAATTGTAGGCTGCGTTCACACTGCAGCCTGAAGTGACCCAATTCCGATTTTTTTTTCCGGGCCGTTCACACTGCCAGTAAATGTGACCTGTATGTGTTCTGCAGTGTGAACGGACAAACGAACTGAAAGTGACCCGCATGCGCAGTAGAGGGCGCTATAGCGTCAGCGTTCTCAGTGATCTGCCAACCGCCATAAAAAGAAGAAGAAGAGCTCAGAGTTTGCGGAAGTAAACATGGAGGCTAATGGTGGAGCTTAGCTTACATATTTGAAGTTGTTGTCCAACCGGAGCAACATATTAACAACTTAATCCTCATATTGTCCATCATGGTTGTTGTTTTTCTTCCTGCTTGCATATATCAGGACACAGAATAGTGAGATTTCTTGAGAATCAGTGACGTTCAGTTCAAATGAATGAGACCTGGACGTTATGGTTGCATTTGAATCGGATACGTATCGGATATGGGTCACATTCTAAAAGCATCTGGCCTGTGCTGTTCACACTGCCATGAAAAGATTGGATACAGGTCACATTACGTCAAAAAAATCAGATTTGAGTCACTTTAGACTAGGGCTGTAGTGATACAATAATCTCACGATACGATACACAATATTTTGCCCACGATACAATATATATTGCAATATTCAGCAAACAATACAATTCAATACACTTTTGCGATTTTCTGAAAGATTTTAGAGGGACAGAGTGATTTTGGTGACATTTTGTGACTGTTATAAAGTTGGATTGAATTAATTTAACTGAAAACTGATTAAAAGCTCCAACTACACAATACCTGGCTCTGGTTGGACACAGACTTAAAGTGGACAGCTGGACAAAATGAATCAAAGAAGTGGAGAGAAAACATGTTTCTTTTAGTTAAAACAGTCCAAACTGTAGCTGACATGCATTAGTAAAGTAAATAAAGTGAACCAAGTTCCTGCTCTGAATAGTTTGATACCTTTTTAACCTGAACATCTGAAGGAATCACTCTAAGCCTGATGACCTGGTGAAGCAAGCAGTGAGTGAACAAGGTGACAGTTGGATGTTATGACACTTGCGAATGAATATCGATTTTTTTCTAGGAAAGAAAATATTGATATATATTGTGAGATCGATATTATTATACAGCCCTACTTCAGGCTGCAGTGTGAACGCACCCTAAATGAATTATAATTGTTAAAAAAAAAAAAGTTATTGGCACTAGTGGCTTTTGGACAGGAAGAAAGGTTTGGGAATCAAACTCCTCCTGCTCCTGCTGCACAAAATGTGTTCCTGAATGTGCAGAGCAGTTGGTTCCTTAAATAAAAGTATATGTTGTACTGCAGTTTGCTGCTGATGTGATGATGTAATATCTCAGCGTGAAATATTGGTAATAAGGGAATATGAGGCCATCAGTGTTCAGCCTGATACTCAGCCACACAGTCTGACTTTAAAAGCCCCATAAGCTCAAGGAACCTGTGAAATATGTGAGCATTACATCTGTTAGAAGGAGCCTGGTTCCTCACAATGGGCTCATCTCAAACAGCAGGCGTAAAATCACCAGGTTCTCCAGCCAGGGCGGGTTTAATGGCCCCGCATGTCGGGTTTCTGACCGTACCGATGTGTAGAGGTAGCCCTCGCTGTTCATGGCGACGTAAAGCCCCGTCTTGGTGCTCTGGATGGCCACTATCCTGAGTCCCACAGGAATCAAGTTGAACTGCACTGCAGGACATGAAAACAACAAACAGCGTCAGAAATACAATAAGTTAATCCAAAACGAGACAAAAGGAGTAAAAAAAAAACGAACTCTTGGTGCTGACAGGCTGAATCTGCTCGAACCGGACGGCAGAGACAGATACTTCAGCTGACGCTTTGCAAACTCAATAAATTACAAAGTGACATGGTGTGAGTCTACTGTGAACTGATTGTATCTTTACTGACACAGTTAAAGTGAGTAGGTGATGCAGTTTACTGGATCCCCTCTTCAGGAAGCCTGGATTTATTACAGCTCCATAGATAAACCCCAAAATTCAATCAGAAGAAAGAAAAGCATTCAGGAAGCTACCAGCAGATGCACATCCTCATAGAATAGAAATAACTGAATAGATCACAACTGCAGAGAAAAGAGCTGAATAACATAATGAAAAACAAAACAAAATGTCACAATAAAGACAACAACAGTTGCCACTTGTGTTTGGAATTAATTTTCTTTTCTTTTATTGTATTTTGCTCTGGATTCTGGTATTTCTAAACATTAACATCTATCTGTATCGCCATGATGACACATCTTTGTTATTTTCGCATCTTCAGAGTTTAAGTCCTCTGAAGGCGCCGCTAACAGGAAGTGACACGGCCGGCTGAGTGATGTTGACATTTACAGCCTGTCATAATGTCACGACGACCAGACTCCACCATAAAACACATCACAATAAAAATTAGATAGATAAAAAGCTTAATGCTGTGTTTCTGCACTTTTCTCTTCCATGTCTTCTGACTGGGAAGGAAACGTCGAACTCCAGGAACTGAGACAGACTATTTCCTGGATCAGGATGGATCTGATACAAACGTTTTATAGCCATTATCCACATAAATAAATTATAATAATAATATTCAAACTGTTTAGTTTGTTAGTGATGTTATACTTCTTTAATATTGTTATTTATAATTGAAATACTAATCTGATAATATCTCATCATATATAGTTAAAATTTGTTTGTGTAGATAAATGTTTGAATATTATCAGATATTATCAGACCAACGTTATTTTAACTATATATTTTAACCAATTATTATTTTAACCAACGTTATTTTAACGTGTATATATAGATAGATAGATCTATCTATCTATCTATCTATCTATCTATCTATCTATCTATCTATCTATCTATCTATCTATCTATCTATCTATCTATCTATCTATCTATCTATCTATCTATCTATCTATCTATTATATATATATATATATATATTATATATATATATATATATATATATATATCGAAGCTGACTGAATAGCTCAATGGGTAAGTCGCCAGTCTTCCACCAGGTTCGAATCCAGGCTGGGGCTGAAGTTACAACAGTCAATTGAGCTGTCAGTGTGGGTCCTTAGGCAAGACCCTTGGAGCTATATAGCCGACCTCATACCATGAGAGACACTGATAAGCACGACATGCCGGCTCAGACGTCGCCCGGCCAAACAAGGTCTGCGTCAGGTGCTGGGGAACCAGAGCACCTAGATGAAAAATGGGCTACTGGAACAAGACGGAAATGGGCGAGAGGTGAAAACATGGATCTGTTGGAATGCTACTACTCAAGTAACCCTAGTCAGAGGGGTTACATGTGAAGACTGTGGGAGGAATGGTTACTTCGACATCCCCAGTCAACACTAACTGCTAAGCAACTAGTGGCTCAGTGTTCCAACATCCGCAAACGGCAACTGCTGTCACAACTTGAGATTGACGAGGTTCAACACAAATGCTATGGCAAAGGGGAGGAGCCAGAACGCCAGGTCAGAGGGAGTTAACTCCCCACCCAGAGACTGGGTATGTAGCCCCAGTAATGAACGAATCATCAGAGCTGAACGAGGCAGCAACTGACCTGAGAGAGAGAATCGTGGCCGTAATGAACACCAGACAACCCCGACGCCAATTACAATGGCTGAGTGAGGCACCACCAGAAAGTCTAATTGAAGATGTGAATGCGGCATTGAGAACAATCCCTACCAACACCATAACAGAAACCAATGAGCTGATATACAACTCAGCATCAGTGATCCTTGAGATGCTTGGCTATAAGAGCAATCATGAGACCCAATACCCACCATGGAAAAGACAGTTAGAGGCTAAGATCAAGATAACAAGGAGGGAAGTGAGCCAACTGTCAGAGCTCCAAAGGGGTGCAATGAAAAGATCAGTACACAAGAAGTACAGCCAGATGTCCATACCTGAAGCACTCGAAACTGCCAAACAAAGGCTCCAAGCCTTGGCCAGCCGCCTGAAGAGATACACAAGAGAGAATGAAGCCAGGAGGATTAACCGGCTCTTCCACACCCAACCAGCTAAAGTGTACTCTCAATGGCAGGGTACTAACAACAGAGCAGACCCACCAAGGCTGGAGACTGAACAATACTGGAAAGGCATATGGGAAAGGGAGGCGACCCACAACAGCAATGCAAAGTGGCTGACCTCTCTACAAGAGGAACACAGCAACCTCCCTGAGCAAGCCCCGGTAACCATCACTGTGGCAGATGTCCAAGAAAGAGTCTCGGGTATGAAAAACTGGACAGCACCAGGACCTGACATGATCCATGCCTACTGGCTAAAGAAACTCACTGCCCTCCATGAGCGACTGGCAGCTCAAATGAACCAGCTGCTACAAAATGGGATTTCACCCTGAATGGTTAACTGAAGGTCGCACAATCCTGATACAGAAGGTTAGGTTCAATCCCATCCAACTATCGGCCAATAACCTGTCTCTCTACAACATGGAAGCTCATATCAGGCATCATAGCGGCTAAGATAAGTGGTCACATGGATAAATACATGAGTACGGCACAGAAGGGCATCGGCTTAAATAGCAGAGGAGCCAAACACAACTCCTGTAGACCACACAGTCGCCCGAGACTGCAAAACCCGACACACCAACCTGTGCACCGCTTGGATAGATTACAAGAAAGCCTATGACTCAATGCCACACACTAGGATCATTGAATGCTTAGAGATGTACAACATCAATAGGACTCTAAGAGCCTTCATTGCAAACTCGATGGGGCTGTGGAAAACCACCCTTGAAGCCAACTGCAAACCACTTGCACAAGTGTCCATCAAATGTGGCATATACCAAGGAGATGCTCTGTCCCCACTGCTGTTCTGCATAGGCCTGAACCCCCTCAGCCAAATCATCAACAAGACTGGCTACGGATACCGACTGAAGAATGGGGCCACAATCAGTCACCTCCTCTACTGGATGACATCAAGCTGTACGCTAAGAGTGAGCGAGACATCGACTCACTGATCCACACCACCAGGATCTACAGCACTAACATTGGGATGTCATTCGGACTAGAAAAGTGTGGTCGGATGGTTACAAAGAGAGGGAAGGTCGTCCGCACAGAAGGGGTCTCACTCCCAGAAGGAACAATAGCAGACATTGAGCACAGTTACAAGTACCTGGGAATCCACAAACAAATGGCAACCTCGACGAGGTCACAAGGAAAGGAGCCACAGCCAAATACCTCCAACGAATAAGGCAAGTCCTGAGAAGCCAGCTCAATGGCAAGAACAAGATCCGTGCAATAAACAGCTATGCCTTACCAGTAATCAGATACCCTGCCGGAATAATAGCTGGCCAATAGAAGAGATAAAGGCCACGGATGTTAAGACTCGGAAGTTACTAACCATGCATGGAGGGTTCCACCCCAAATCCAGCACCCTGAGACTGAACACCAGCCGTAAGGAATATAATATATATATATATATATTATATATATATGTTTGGTGTGCTCTTGGAGGCCCCCTGGTGGTGTGGGGGCCCTAAGCAGCCACTTAACTCGCCAACAACTGTCAGGTTTCTATATTGAGAAAATTGCTTTTACCCCCTGCTGTGGTTTTATTTTGGTCTCCATGGCAGAGTATCCATCTCTCTTTTTTTATTTACTTCTCAGGAAAGAAAATAAGACATAAACAAAAGGAGTTACTTATCTATTCACTAGTTACAATCTTTAAACAGACTCTCAAGGGAAATTTGAAAGTCAATTTCTTCAGAAGCTCTCTTCCACATTTCATGGTCTTAATCAACAGAAAGCACTTTATCGATTAGCTTAGTTACTCTCTAATGGAAGAGTCTGTAATATCCATCTGTACATAAAAACCTAGTTATGTTGTTAAAACCTCATCAGCCGTAAATCTAAAACTTCTGGGAAGGTTACAGATGAAAGTTGAGTTATGAGACTGTACAATAAAGTTGTCAGCTCTGAATTTAAGAAAAGTTTTCAATTTAAACTGCAGGATCATTTGCATTAACGGAAACTTTCAGGTCGATTTTAAGGCTAACGCAGGTAAATTTTGTGATGTTATTCAAGGTGTTTGTGAAGTTTTCCTGTAGTCTACAGTCCTGTCAGCCCAGATAGTGATGAGTGCCCAGTTTTAAGGTTGAAATATTGGTGATAAAACCTGACCGTAAATCTCAGACCTGGTCCTTTTCTCTCTCTACCTTCCTTCTCTTTATCTCCAGGGCGCCGCTCTTCTATTTGCTCGATCGATCCCTGCATCTCAAACAACGGGATTCGCAAATGAACAAGGTGTCACCAAAGAGTGCAGCCGGGATGACAAATAGATCAGGAATTCAAACACACACACACACACACACACACACACACACAAAATGCCTTTTTCTTTGTTCCAGTCCTCTCCCACTCTTACTCTTCCTACTCGGTGTCCTCACAAAGTGCACAAACACATCAAAATCCCCATGTAACAAGATATTGTTGTGCCGCCCACTTTAATAAAATAAAAATAAAGAAACTATCGCTCAGCGTGGATCCAAATTGGGTTCAACATGTTTCCAACGAAAGAAATGCATCAAAAAGAATACGAAGTAGGAAAAAAGACCATGTCTACACCAGGCTACTAATTAGCATAGAGCTAACAAGCTTACGGTTGTAAAATGTAAATTACAGCATTACTTATTAAGATGATTTTTTTTGTACCAATTTATGAAGAAATCTTTTGCAAACCAAAGAGCTACATAATAAAATCTTTAAAGAAAGAAAAAAATTGTCTTTAAAACAGGTTTACTGCTAGTATATGGAGTTTTACTATTTTAAGTAAAATTTTAAAAATCATTACTTATCAAGAGTCACAATTCTTAAGTAGATTAGATTATTGAGTATCTGTTTAAACACATTGGACAAGGAAGGAGAGAATTCTGTCTGTAAAACTGGTTTACCACTTGATAAGCTAACATATGCTAACTAGCTTCAATCTAGCTAGCTAACTAGCTTCATATCTTTGGTGAATGCCAAAGAAAGCATTACTTCTCAATAGATTAGGTGGTTGTGTTTTGTAACTCTTTCAAAACTAGAGTTATGGTTTAAACTTCCAAAGAAAACAGTTCATTGTTTAAAACATGTTTTACTGTTAGGAAGAATTATTAAATTTAGGTAAAAACAACTTGGCTCTGGTTTCTTCCCGGTCCCAGATTCTTTCCGTGTCTCGAGGCCGCGTGCAGGGACAGAAACACAACAATGCGCGTTGACGTCACAGAAGTACAGAATTTAATCCAATCAGAAGAAAGTAAAAGACAGTACAGAGTAATACAGAAACACAGAGATATACATTTGTTACCTGAGTGAGAAGAGAAGCATAAAAGTCAAAGACGTCTTTGGAGAAAAGAGCCAGAGCAAAAGCAACAAAGATCGGCTATTATTTCTGAATTATTTTCCCTAGAGCATAAACCTTTATCCCTGTAGGCGTGCTCTCCTCCTTAATATATTCAAACAAGGCGTATCTGGGCTCGACCAACTGGAAGTCGTTCCTGACCATTTTTGAATGTAGTACCTCCCTGTAATTTTGTTCGGACGATCAAAGAGAAGTTCTCTTTCTTTGTTTAGTGAAGTTAAACAGATCCCTAAAGTCCTGCTGAATTTTATGACTTTTAGATGTCTAAGGAGACGTAGCTGGAATTCCCTGCTAATCCACCCAAAACAGATTAAAAGCTTACATCTGCGCCTTTAACAAATACTTTTCGGGTAAACTACAGGTCAATGTGCCAGAATAGGTTTTAAATTCAACTATACTCAGGCCATTTCACTAAATCAGGTTTCCTCCTATAACCTGGAGATCCTTTTAGTTTTAATTTATTTCCTTCCACTATCTGGCTTCATGCCTTCTAAGCAAGGAGAAACAAATTAAGGCACTTTCACATATAGCTATGAATCTCTGGTTTTTCTCCCCCGCTCTTCCAGGACCACATCTTTATCTCTGTATTTTATTCCGATATAAGGCTATTCCAGAAATTAGCATGCTTTCTCTCTGTTATTCCTTCCAAAATCCTCTTTGATATTAAACTAATACAATAACTATAATGTCTACAGAATGTAATCAGATACAATCCCTGTTTTTCTAATACAGAACAAAACATTTTCAAATACATTCATCATCGACTAAGTTAATTCTAAAAATTAGTAATACAATATTCAGTGAGAGCATGCAATATTAAAAGTAATCTATATGATGTTAATAGTCCAAAAGTTTAAAAGTTCACAGCTTTAAAGTTCAGAAGTTTACAGTTCAATAGTTTGACATGCCAGATGTTTGCTCAAGGCTCTTTATCTCCTGAGACCTGAGTATCTCCTGTCCTCCAAGATGTTTTTAAAAAGATAGGACCCTCTACCTCCAAAGATATATTATTTTACAATCTCCTAAAAGCTTTTGTCGAGCCATCACCATTCTTTGATATTTTGAACCCAGCCATGGCTCTCCCTGCTAATTGAACTCACCAACACAAACTATTTCAAAATTTAAGTGAAAGATTCAGCTAACTAAACACTAAAAGATGGTTATATTTTCTAAAGGCTAAAAACGATTATATTTCCTCAACACTGTTAGCATCTTAAGCTAACTAGCTCAGTTTTGTAAACAAAAATTAAACAGTTACTCTTCCTCAGCTCATTGACACTTGGATTGTGCAACTCTTTCAAAAATAAACTTTATGATCAAATTGTATAGAGACAAAGTCTAATTTTGGAAAACCTATTGTTGCCATCTGCAGATACCTTGAGTCGTTTAATAAAATGAAAACTGTGAAATGAAATGAAATGAAATTTTATTCGAACATGATACAAGTATAAAAATAAGATGGTGCACAGTAACAAGAAGTGCATAAAAAAAGAAGAAACATACAGTTTTTGTCTCAGTTAACATATCATGGTCGAAATGGGGTAGGAAGAAGTGAGAACTTATGAACTCCTACCCCCTAAGCACATGAAAACTTTACAGTCCTACCATCAAAGAAAAAAAATAAAAATCAAAAATCAAAGTCAACGTGGCAGTCAACAGTTACTAATATTTACATGTACATTTTCCCTTATTATGCTGGTTTGTCTTTCCAAACCCTTACACCAAATTGTTATCTTCAATACACACATTATTGCTTTCTCTCACCCATATGTCTATATCTGTTTAAAATGACCTCCTTGTATTTTATTTTGAATTGTATTAAACTATTGCTTTGTTTCAAATATTCATTTAACTTGTTCCATAACTTTACACCTTTAATTGAAATACAGAAGCTTTTTCTTGTTGTTCGCAAACTGCGGATCTTTAAGTTTGAGAGACCCCTTAAGTTATACCCCCTTCTCTTTCAGAAAACATGCTCTGTATGTGCTCAGGTAGCAACTTTTTAGATACTTTGAACATAAATTGAGCCATTTTAAATTCTACAAGCTCGTCAAATTTGAGAATTCTGGATTTTATGAAGAGTGGGTTTGTGTGCTCATAATAACCAACATTACGGATAATTCTAATGGCTCGTTTCTGTAGGATGGTTACCGGATGTAAAGAGCTCTTGTAAGTAACTCCCCACACTTCACAGCAATATGATAGATATGGTAAAATCAGAGAGTTACATAGAATATGAAGTGATTCAGCATTCAGTACATGTCTAGCTCTAGCCAGTATGGATATGCTTCTACTGAGTCTACTCTGTAAATGTTTAATCTGAGGTTTCCAACTGATTTTGTCATCTATTATTACACCGAGGAACTTATTAGCAAAAACCCTTTCTAGAGTTACGTCCTCTATTTGAACTTGGATTTCAGTATTTTTGTAACAGTTCCCAAAAACCATGATTTTAGTCTTGTCCAAATTTAGTGATAATTTGTTATTGTTAAACCATATCTTTAACTTACTGATCTCTGAGGTGACTGTTGAGAGAAGACGCTCTAAATTTTCGCCGGAGGCTAGAATATTTGTGTCATCAGCGAATAATATAAATGTTAATACATTAGACACTGTACTTATATCATTTATATAAAGATTAAATAGAACTGGTCCCAGTACTGATCCTTGTGGTACTCCACAGACAATCTCCAGCCAGTCAGATTCCACATCTCCGAATTTCACAAATTGTTTTTGGCTCTTTAAATAACTCCTCATCCAGTCCAAAACTACTCCCCTTTTTGACTTTATTGTGTCAAAAGCTTTTTTTAGATCTATAAATATCCCTACTGCCATTTTCTTACTATCTGTTGCATTGGTTATTTCTTCTATTAAGTCAATTACGGCCAGCGATGTTGACCGGTTTGCTCTGAATCCATATTGACTGCTACTAAGTAGCGAATGTTTTTCTATGAATTGTTCGACTCTTTTCTTAAAGAGATTTTCCAGGATTTTAGAAAATTGTGGGAGAAGAGAGACAGGCCTGTAGTTAGTGAAGAGGTGATTGTTGCCAGTTTTATACATTGGTTTGACCTTAGCTATTTTCATTTTGTTGGGAAACGATCCCGTTGGAAATGATAAATTGCAAATATAAGTTAATGGTTTAGAGATTCCTTTGATTACTATTTTAATAATTTTCATGTCCAGATCGTCACAGTCAGTAGATGTTTTATTTTTACATTTATTCACAATGTCTATGATTTCTTCCTCTAGTGCAGGGTTTAGATATATGGACCTGGGATTATTCTCAATTTGGTATTGCTGAGTTGCAGTTTTCGTAGTCGGTATTTTTTCTGCTAATTGAGGTCCTTATCTAGAAAATAGTGCGGATAGTTATTATTGTTAGAAGATTTTCTAATAACTCTATTTAAAATATTAGAAATTCTCTATAAAGTTTGTTTTTCTTTTTACATGCCTTTTGTATTCATTTTGTGATCCACTGTTCATTTTTTTTGACTGCTTTTCCTCTTATGTTGTTTGATTGGGCAGTGCTTGTTATATACTGTAGTATTTTAAATGTTTTTAAAAATTCTTCATATGCTGAATTCACATCATTCATTCTATATATTAATCTCCAATCATAGGCCAACAACTCAGCTTCTAGAGCTTTTAATGTCTCTTCAGACGTAACCCGTCTGTAATGCGTCTCTATTTTTTGATCGTCCTTTTTGCCCTTGCAGTCGTAGACTATGAATACTGGTAAGTGATCAGTTATATCATTCATTAATAATCCACTAGTTAAATTATGTTCCAGAACATTTGTAAAAATATTATCAATTAAGGTAGCGCAGTGCGATGTAATGCGACCGGGCCTGGCGATTTTAGGATACAGGCTTAGACTGAACATGGTGTTAATAAATTCTTCAGTCATTCTATGTTTGTTTGGATTAAGAAGGTCAATGTTGAAATCCCCACAGAAAAATGTTATTTTTTGATTAATTGTTAAAAAATTTTCTTCTATTCATGGTTCTATAAATGCAACTCACTAAGACATTTTTCTTTTTTTCCACAAGTATTTCTATAGTCACACATTGAGTCATTTAATAAAATGAAAACTGTAAGAATACAAACCAGAAGTAATTGACAAGCATTTTACTGAGTAAAAAGCAGATTAGATGGTAACTTTTCCAAACCAAATAAATATGTTTTCAGATCAGTAAAGAAAAAAGACAATCATCTTCCCCCCAAACAGACTTAAGCATCTGCAGCTAACTACAGCTCCTTAATGAGATTCCTTACATAAATGGGATTTTGTTGCCAAGTTAAACTTATAATTTGTTGGATTTTAACACAAAAAATTAGTGCATTTATAAGACATAAATCCCATGAGTTCAGTATGAAAGACTGTATTTAAATTACACCAAATTTGCAAGAAAACCCCTGCCTATGTCACAATTCATTAAAATGTTATCATCCATATAATAAACGACCATCATAACTCCATTTTCATTACATTTTATGAGATATATTTTCTTACCCCAATAAAAAGAAATGTACTTATCACATGGTTCTCATAACTGCGTCTCTTTTTAAGCCTTTTCTTCTCCTCTCTTTATCTGTCCTTACATTTGAATTACCTGCTTTCCTTGATAGCTCAAAGCAGACTTCTAGTTTAATCAAAAGTCTTTGGAGGGAGGGAAAATGGAGGAGCGGGGCATGGAAATGAAAGGGAAGGTGTTGCCAAATCAATCCCACAAGTCAATTTGAATCCTGAGATCAACTGTATAATGAATAAACAAGGAGAAATTGGACGAGAGAAGGTTGAGCACAGCAGGACAGACAGGACGTCTGAAGGCTGAGCTGCAGATTTAACCCGCTGTAATGTGAGGAAACATCACAAACTGAGCTTTATGACGTTTCCTCTTGTGTGAAGCTGTTCGGATTGAAAGCATTGCGACTAAAAAGCAGCACAGATATCAAAATGCTCTCATTCAATGTTTGTCTGGACACATTTTCTCAGGCTGTGGGAATGAGCTGAAACACATTGATTGGGCTCATTGAGATGCGTGGTTGATTTTAGACGTGGCCAAGCGGCTGGTGAGTCAGCACATCAGAAAAATGACCTTTAACTCGCTACCTTTAAGAGATGGATGAAATTTCCTCTAAAGCAGCAGCAACTGTGCAGTTTATCTGAGCAGTCAGTATCTTACAATTTTCATTTTAGGATGGATGGATGGATGGATCAATGGATGGATGGATGGGTGGATGGATGGATGGATGGGTGGATGGATGGTTTTATGGATGGATGGATGGATGGATGGATGGATGGATGGATGGATGGATGGATGGATGGATGGATGGGTGGATGGATGGATGGGTGGATGGATGGTTTTATGGATGGATGGATGGATCAATGGATGGATGGATGGGTGGATGGATGGATGGATGGATGGGTGGATGGATGGTTTTATGGATGGATGGATGGATGGATGGATGGATGGATGGATGGATGGATGGATGGATGGATGGATGGATGGATCAATGGATGGATGGATGGATGGTTTTATGGATGGATCAATGGATGGATGGATGGATGGATGGATCAATGGATGGATGGATCGATGGATGATGGATCAATGGATGGATGGATGGATGAGTGGATGGATGGATGGTTGGTTTTATGGATCAATGGATGGATGGATGGATGGATCAATGGATGGATGGATGGATGGATCAATGGATGGATGGATGGATGGATCAATGGATGGATGGATGGATGGATCAATGGATGGATGGATGGATGTATCAATGGATGGATGGATGGATGAATGGATGGATGGATGGATGGATGGATGGATGGATGGATCAATGGATGGATGGATGGATGGATGGATCAATGGATGGATGGATGGATGGATGGATGGATCAATGGATGGATGGATGGATGTATGTATCAATGGATGGATGGATGAATGGATGGATGGATGGATGGATGGATCAATGGATGGATGGATGGATGGATTCTAGTCTGGTATAAAGCATCAGATAATCGAGCTCCAGTTGTCCATGATTCTTTGCAAGCTCATTTTTCATCATGATCCAGACCTTGAAAACACTCCTATCAAATTCCAGACTTTTCCAGACTGTTTATAAACTGGGACAGAACCCAAACCTTACTTGAAATAGACCCTAAAAACTGATCCAGAAGACCAGTCGGGTCAGGACCGAAGTATCTCTGTGCCTCCATCACCAGATTCTCCATCTTTTATCAGACAGGAAGTCCCCATGCAGGCATGAAACCAATAAATAAAACCAACTGCCTTACAAGAGGACGCTATTCTACCAGTATGTCTATTATTTTTATAACATTAATTAATATTTATGACATTTAATTAGCATCCTGATTCCAGTAAGGGCGTGAGAAAACGAAGTTGAGTGTTTGGCGGAGAGCCCTGAGCGTTGGGATAATTAAAATGACGCCTGAACTAATAAGGAAGGAGAATTAAAGAAACGTCTGGACTGGAAACTGCTCTGTTTGCTCATTTCTGTCTAAAACACTCGAGTTTAAAGGTCATGTCTGGTTTCCATGGCGCTCTGTCCATCCTTCCCTCCATGAATTAGCAGCCTACTTCCTAACTCGCCGTGTTGTATTATTTTACGCATGCCGTTCCATTTTTCCTGCCCCTTGCCGTTCCCTGTCGTGTGAAACCAGTCCTTTTTATTCCCATCCATTCATCTTCGTCCCACTTTTGCCCTGCAGCCTCTCCTCTTTATTACTCCCTGGTATTTGACTGCTGTCTTCGCCTCATGTTGTGATTGTTCTCTTTCTTTTTCTGCTTCATATCCCACACCTCTTTGCTTTTCTTTCACACCCAGCTAGAAATCATGTTGTGATCGGTGTTTTTCAGTATAGTTATTTTGAGATTTTCTGTGTTTAGTCCTGTTTCCCTGAGTCTCTGTCCTGTCCTCCCTGTTTATTGATCCCAGCTGTGTCTAGTTTCTTGATTACCCTCCCTGTGTATTTAAGTCCACCTGTTGTCTTTGTCTGCGTCGGATCCTCGTCGTGTTACGTCGTGTGTAACCTCTCTGTTTTCCTTGTGCCTCCGCTCTGGATTATATTCATTGAAACATCATTTTCACCACGTCATCCTGGTCTGCCTGCATCTCTCACCTCACCAAAACCGCAGGATCCGACCAGAACTGAGGTGAGTAGTGATGGGCAAATGAAGCCTCGTGAAGCAATGAAGCTTTCCAGCCTTTTGCTTTGCCAAAAGGTTCATACTTGATGCTTCATTCATGACTCACTAGTGACATCTGCTGGTGAAACTGTAACAGCCTTGTCACTCAGTTGGATCATACTTCCAAAAATTACTAAATGCAATATTGTCACAAAGTTTTCATCAAACTCATATTTAGTAACAGGAGAATAAATTAAATCATATTTAATTGTCATGTTTTAATTATTAAAATGATTTGTAGCCAATCTAATCCTTGACCATCAGTGGTTGTGTTGGGTTTTCTTTTATGTCATGGACTTATTTGACAATGAAGGTATGTTGTACTTCAATGTATTGGGAATTGAGTGATTGTTGAGGCAGACTGAATATTTTTAGTGAAAAACTTGCTTCCTGAAAAACTCATCTTGGGAGTTCTAGTTCTGGATTTTAACAGTACAAATAAAGTTTGCCTCTTGCATTGGTTTTTAGTTGTTTTTGATGTGTGAATCTGTATCTCCTGATCAAACAAAAATAGAGAAACATGAGAGGTTTTTCTCTTTTTTGACGGTTCCATTTCAACCAGTGCTGATGAAAACGGCTCTGCTGACGCGCTACCAAACCACCTACTACAACCCACAAAGCAACAGGGATCATAGTGCTTTTATTTTGAAAAACGATACGCAAAATGAAGCAATGACGTGGCAGATGTAATGCAAGGCCTGTTTGTTGCTGATCACGTGATTTTGCTTAATGTGACACAAGCTCCGAAGCGGGGCTTCATCGGAGACGCCCCCTTGTTACTCGGTACTCCTAGAAGCCTCGCTTCAAATAGCCCATCACTAGAGGTGAGGACGTCATGGCAAGTGAGGCGTGGATCCAGCAGCAACTGGAGTTGGCACAAAGGGATCTCTAAGGATTTAGAGATCCTGCCTTCGCTGCTGCTGGAGGAATTGGGTCTCCCCTCCAACCTGGACTTGCCCAGGAGACGGAGACCGCGGCGGAGGGTCAAGAGGGAGTCGGGAGCAGCAGCTCCGGCCAGCCCGAACCCATGGCTGGGATCGCGGGTGGTACGTTGCCCTCCCGGATATGGCCCGCGCCGTTACTGCCGCCCTGAGCCGCCGGAGATCCCGGCCCCCGGTCCCCGCGCCGAGGCGCCGCCTGTCTACGCCCCCCGAGTTCCCTGAGTCTTCCGAGTTCCCTGAGTCTTCCGAGTTCCCTGAGTCTTCCGAGTTCCCTGAGTCTTCCTGTGGCCCCTCCTCCCGAGTCTCCGCCCCCAGATCCTTCAGCCGGCCGTCCAGAGCCTTCAGGGTTGTTTTTCCTGCGCCGGCGGCTGAGACCGCCTCCACGTCTGCGCCTCCTGCGTCGGGACGCCCGCCGGACTGTCCATGGCAGGTCCCGCCCTGACCGTGCCTTTGTTTTTGTTGTTTTTGGGACTGAGTAATTCTGTTTTTGTTTCCCGTGGACTCTTGCCCTCCGTCCGTCGCCCCTCCACCCTCCCTGATGGGTTGTTTTTTGGGCGTCTGGTAGCCGCCCTTGAGGGGCGGGGGTACTGTTGTGATCGGTGTTTTTCAGTATAGTTATTTTGAGATTTTCTGTGTTTAGTCCTGTTTCCCTGAGTCTCTGTCCTGTCCTCCCTGTTTATTGATCCCAGCTGTGTCTAGTTTCTTGATTACCCTCCCTGTGTATTTAAGTCCACCTGTTGTCTTTGTCTGCGTCGGATCCTCGTCGTGTTACGTCGTGTGTAACCTCTGTTTTCCTTGTGCCTCCGCTCTGGATTATATTCATTAAAACATCATTTTCACCACGTCATCCTGGTCTGCCTGCATCTCTCACCTCACCAAAACCGCAAATCATGACAAATCAGGAAAAACTAATAGACATTTTTTATGTGTTTAGGCCACACATGTTTTATATTAGGGCTGGAAAATAAGTTAATATTTATTGCGATAGATGTTTGACCAAAATCCATTAAAAATAATTTCACTGAACTTAGAGGGAAGACTTTAGCCGCTCAACCTCTCACGGTTAGCGAAGAAATGCTGGTGGAATCCACCGACTCACTCGCTCTTTGGTTACCTAGCAACCCACTCATTCTTTAGTTACCTAGCAACAACCTGTTGAGTAACTGGCGCAGCAGCAGTTTAAGGTTTGGCCTCATAACTGCCTAAAAACAAAACACAACGGTGTGAAGTGAAAACTTTGGATAAAACAGGAACAACCACTCCAGCAGTTTGGCAGCATTTCAGATGTTAAAAACGGAAAACTAATCGATAATTTTCAAATTCGACTGATATGAAATGCTTGTATCGTGATACGTTTTTCAAACATATCGTCCAGCCCTAATATCAAGTTTAGGGCTGGACGTGGTTATTGTTCCTGATTGTAAAACAGGAACAATCACTCCAGCAGTTTGGCAGCATTTCAGATGTTAAAAACGGAAAACTAATCGATAATTTTCAAATTCGACTGATATGAAATGCTTGTATCGGTATACATTTTTCAGACATATCGTCCAGCCCTAATATCAAGTTTTGATGAATTTCATGGGTGGCTGTGATAGCAAACCACTATCAATACTGATGGTTCACTAAAGTCAGTTGTTTGTGTTTATTCCTTCAGCTAATCATGGTAATAAATCAGCATGTGATTTAAATAAAGGTAGAAAACTACACTGGAAAGCTCCTCATTAAAGTTGAACATAGAAAGAAAAGTTAGTCCACAACGGGGACTGTCTCATTCTCTTCTTGTCCAGATCCAACCTCTCTGTTATCTGGACCAAAGAGAACCAGGAGATGAGGTGGACAAAAAGGAAGCAGCCAAAGCCCAGAGGGGATCTAATGAAACAAAAAAGAGAGACACGGGAGCTGCTTTAGTTTTATCACTTCTTCTTTTTTTTACGGAAGTCCCCCTAGGGCTTCCCTAACTAGGTGATAGTTGTCACAAAGCTGAAAGTGGCTCCGTGTTAAAGCACAAAGTGAGACGGGGGAAGGAAACAAAAGAACAAGAGGATCAAACAGGAGGGAAGAGAGGGCGAGAAAGAAAGGAAGGAAGGCGACCTGCTGTAGAAAAACGAGTCAGCGAGACAAGACGAGCTGCCAGGGGAAGAGAAGGAGAAATATAAAAAACGTGAGGATGACAGAGAGGAAAAGGAGGAGATGCAGCAGCTGGCATGGAGCTGATGGCTCCTCAATCACTGCGTCTCCCCCTCTGTAGGGAGGTCAGAGGAGCTGCCACCCTCCTCCTCCTCGTCCTCCTCTGGCTCCTTTAGGCTGTTACGTAACAGAGCGAAAAGAAAAATGAGGCGAGTAGAGGAGAGTTCTTCCTTTTACTTAGAAAGCAGTTGACAGGTTTTTTTTTTTTACTTTAATTACCTTACCCTTAATTCTGGCTGAAGTGGGACACTCTCTCAGGACACCAAGTCCCCAACCAGAAGTAGTAGCTTGTTATCAAAATGATGAATCAAAAACACAGGACTGTGTTTCACAGGTCTGACGCAACAAGCAATGAATCGCTTGATCAATTAAAATGAGTTCAATCATTTTCTTTTCAATAATTGTGTTTACCGTTTCTGGATATTTTTAAATTTCTTCAGGGCAAAATTAAAGTTTACTAGTCTTTGAGGGGTCAAACTTGCATTAGTATACCACGATCATTCAAAGTGGTATCAAAACAATTATTATCGTTTATTGCGATAATTTCTGGGATGATGTTATTGTGACAGACATATCAGTAGAATATGAGTAAAGTCGCATGTTACTGATAAAGCCGTGTTTCAGAGATGCTTCTTGGTTAACAATGACTCTTCTCCAGCCCAGGTTTTGTCTCCATAGCAACCAAATGCTGACCAATGAGCTGGCAGTCTTTTACCGCGTAACTCACATTTTCACCACAAAATCTGAAGATAAAATGCAGTACAAGTCAGCTGTTATAAAAATGCCGTATATCAAAACATGGCTGAAAATAAATTTGACTTAAACAAAATTTGACCCAATTTAACACCTTGAATTTGGGCTTCTGTCTCTTTAAGAAGCTCTTCCCTTCACTCTGGTTTCAGTCCATCACAATAATGTTTTGTGATTATTTATATATTAAACATTTAGCAACATTTTTATCAGCGTTTCACTGAGAAATAGTTAATATAACAAACTCGGTGCCGCCAGGACTTGCTGGTGGCTGGTGGCTAGTCTGAAGGAGCTGAGAGGGTGAGTAGCAGCTGCTCTGTGAAGCTTTGAGGAGGAGGAGCTGTGGCTTGAAGGCGGGGCTAGGCCCACCCAAGCGTTTTGGGGTGCGTTCACACTGCAGCGGCGTAATGCGACCTGTATCCGATCTTTTCATGGCAGTATGAACAGCAAACGTGAGATTCTTTTTCGAATGTGACCCAAATCCGATACGTATCTGATTCAAATGCGATCATAACGTCCAGGCTACATTGATCCGAACTGAAGTCACTGATTCTCAACAAATCTCACTATTCTGTGTCCTGATGCACGTAAGTGGGAAGAAAAACAACAACCATGACGGACTATATGAGGATTAAGTTGTTAATATGTTGCTCTGGCCGGATAACAACTTCAAATATGTAGCTAAGCTCCACCGTTAGCCTCCATGTTTACGTCCTCAAACACTGAGCTCTTCTTCTTTTTATGGCGGTTGGCAGAAAACTGAACGCTGACGCCTTTGCGCCCTCTACTGTGCATGCGGGACACTTTCAGGTCGTTTGCCCGTTCACACTGCAGAACACATACAAGTCACATTTACTGGCAGTGTGAACGGCCCAGCAAAAAAATCGGAATTGCCAAAAAATCGTAATTGGGTCACTTCAGGCTGCAGTGTGAACGCAGCCTTGGACAGCTGAATGGTTGTCATGGAGATTAAAAGATTTCTCAAACATGCTTGAAAGAACGAAGGCTGTAGTTCAGGTATGATGAGAGAATAACATTATAACATGGCGTAGCTCATTAATTCAAATCTTTAAAGAGTTATTTAATATGTATTAAAACAACATTTCATTACCATCTGGGATCAATAAAGTATTTTTTTTTTATTTAAAATCTGAAAAAATCCCATTTTACATAACACCGCTCCTTTAAAACTGGTTCATCCCAAAGGTTTTTGAAACTGCTCATTTTCCAGACACCAAAAAACATTTAACCAACTGAATGCTATTTTAGGGCTGTCTTTAGAAGCAGTAGAGACACAAAGGAAGCACAAAAACATGAAACATTTTGCATAATAGACCCCCTTTAACACACCAAACACAGCAGGAATATCTCAAGAGTCTCATGACCATCATTAAGATGGTCAGAAAGGGAAAAACGGGTAGAAAATAGGAATAAAAATCTTAAAGGATTCCTGTTTCAACAATTAGAAAGGCAAAGATGGCTCCATGTTAGTGCTTTTACAAAACCAAAACCGTAAAACGAGCTGCTGGGAACCAAAGCGCCTAGCAGCAGAGGAATCTCCCCACATCTTAGACGTGACAGTGAGGAGGAGCTGCAGCTGTAACAGGAGGCTGTCGGCTCTGAAGTAACGTTTCACAGCGAAGGTCTCCACCGTCTCTTTCATGCATGTCCCACTCAGCGCCGCAGAACATGCTCACACAGCAATTTCCCCCCCTCCTCCTCCTTTAATGCTCTGTGCAGTCAGGTAGATGATTGTGCTGCTGATTGATACCGGGTTCCAATGATGTGAGCGACTAAATAATCCAACTCTGGCAGGAAGGGAACAATTTTCGAGCTGTGACATGAGAACGCGAGAAAAGAAACGGAGTGTGATGGAGTTGCAGCCGTTATAAAACGCGCCGGCGGATGCGGGGGTGACCTCCGCTGACTGATGTTCGACGCGCCGCCACATGAGGAGCGAAGCGGCGTTACACAACAACAATCTTTACACCCGTCTGGGAAATGAGCCCCGCTCGCCTTCGGATGTGCCCTGCGGTATTACGTGATGAATATTTCAGATTGGACATGAGACTGTTTAAAGTTCAGCCGCTGAGCGTAGGTAGGTGGTTACATAAGAGCGGGAATAATCGGGAGCTTTCTGGACGCGGTCGGCGTTGCCAGGTTGGACAGGTTTCCGCCTGGTTGGGGTGATTTTGAAAATGTTTGGCTGGATGGGAAAAACACAACAAATAGTTGATAAAATTTGGGCTGCTTTTCACAGCATTTGGCAGGTTTTTAGTTGCTATGCACCACAAATTTGGAATAAACTTCCAGAAAACTGTAGAACAGCTGAAACACAGAGTGCCTTTAAATCTCAAATTAAAACCATCCTGTTTAGAGTTGCTTATGGATAAATTGCGGGTTTTTAAGTCTTAGGTTTGAGAATCCTTGTAATATACAAAAACTAATGTTTTTATCTTTCTTAAACTTTTTCAAAATTTCTGTCTTATTTTTATTTTAAATTGTGTAAAGCACTTTGAAATGCCTTGCTGCTGAAATGTGCTATACAAATAAAATTTGATTGAAAATTTGATTTTTACAAGAAGAACATTCTTTAGAAATAGTTGTGATTGTGTGGCAGAAAACACAACAAACCTTTTGATAAAATCCTCTGTTATCCCATTGATGTCGGATGCTGTGGAAAAACTGAAATTTCTGAAATTATTGTTGTAGAAAAACTCGAGAAATTGTCTCAATGTGAAATTTTATGCTTTTAAAAAAAGATGGGAAGGTATTCTTGATTTTCTCCGAATTAAAAGGTTAGTAATGTGAACCAGAATGATGTAGAGCTTTAAGTTTATATATACATTGGTTACTTTTTTCATGTTCTGTACATGCCTCCTGTTTCCGATATTCAAAGTAACAAACATATTACTGCACTTATCTTATTTGTAAATTAATTTTGAAATTTCTAGATTCTATCCAAAGTGACATCATCAGTGCAGCATCATGATTTAACAGTAAAAACTGGTACAATAACTCAACTTTCATTGTGTTTAAAGAGTCAAGAGCTTAACAGTCTCAATGGGATTTGGTTCCAATCAGTTTATAATAAAAAACAACCAAAAATGTTTTTAATTTTCACAGATCTGAGTGCAGTCGATGACTTAAGGGACACAATATCATATCTACATATTATTTACATGTCATACATTTCATTAGAGGTTGACTTTTGGGCTATTTTTTTTTTTAGTTTTTGGGTTTTTATTTTGTCTTGAGCTGGAAGCTGTCAGTCAAATCTGGCAACCCTGGATCACCAGGGCCAGCCCCAGGCACATGACAGTTAAGGGGCTGCTTAGGGCCCCCCACAACCAGGGGGCCCCAACAGCAACGAGCTGGTGTGATGTAAAATTGCCTAAAATTTGAAAAAGATTGAATAAAACAAACTAAATGCTACTATACATAGGAAAACGATTTTAATATTATTTTTATAGTTGGTACATATTTAATAGGTTGATCTCTTGCTGCTGTTGGGGGAAATAAGACATTAAACTTGTTAATTTGTTTACTGTAAATTTAGTGTTTATCAGCTGATGTTACTTTCACATAGTTAAAATAATGTAGCACACTTTAAATTAAAGTATTTTGTTTAGTTTGCTGCTCCTGTCTGGTTAAAATCAACAGCTATGTTAACATCACTAGGGCTGTATAATTATATCGATATCACAATATATATCTATTTTCTTAGAAAAAAATTGATATTCATCTGCAAGTATCGTAACATCCAACTGTCACCTTGTTCACTCACTGCTTGCTTCACCAGGTCATCAGGCTTAGAGTGATTCCTTCAGAGGTTCAGGTTAAAAAGGTATCAAACTATTCAGAGCAGGAACTTGGTTCACTTTATTTACTTTACTAATGCATGTCAGCTACAGTTTGGACTGTTTCAACTAAAAGAAACATGTTTTCTCTCCACTTCTTTGGTTCATTTTGTCCAGCTGTCCACTTTAAGTCTGTGTCCAACCAGAGCCAGGTATTGTGTAGTTGGTGCTTTTAATCAGTTTTCAGTTAAATTAATTCAATCCAACTTTATAACAGTCACAAAATGTCACCAAAATCACTCTGTACCTCTAAAATCTTTTGTGTATTGAATTGTATTGTTTACTGAATATCGCAATATATATCGTATCGTGGGCAGAATATCGTGTATTGTATCGTGAGATTGTATCACTACAGCCCTAAGCATCAGTATGACGTAAGCTAATTACAAATGATGCTAATTACAGTAGTTTAAAAATGACGAAGCTTCTGACCTGTTGAGATCGGGGAGCCCCAAATAAAGATCTGCTTAGGGCCCCAAAAAGGCTCGAGCCGGCCCTGCTGACCACAGTCTCATCTCTGCTGCTCTTCCTCTAAACCTGGTGAGACGTTTTCTGCTCTCACCAGGTCGACAGCTGACTGCTGTGCTGTTCTACTCGTCAAAACCCAAACGAAGACGCTACAGGAGCCCGGCCCAGCTTCAGGACAAATGTTTGGGTTCTGAGTTTGGAAACACTTCAGCTGCTGCCACATTCTGACATTTCAATAAAAAAAAAAAGATGAATCGTTCGAGCTTCAAACTGTGATTTCTCCTTTTTCCCCGCCCGCCTCTCGCTCTAGGTTGTAAATGTGAAATTGTGCCGACTAGATGTTTTCCACCTAAACTGTTGTTTTGACAGAAAAAACCTGCTGTGTTGCCACACCAGGGATATTGTATAATATATTATTGATCTGTGAGGGAGCGCTGGAGGGATTCCTGTGGTGGGGGATCCGGTGGATTTAGTCAGTAATCACAGAGGAGCCGACCCACACAGGGCCGGTGACGTGTTTCTATGGAAACCAAAGGTGAAAATAACAGGAAAAACGTTGAGGTTTAATCCCAGTTAGTATCACTGCTAGATATTTTTAAAATGCTGGTAATTATTTAGCATAGCGGGTGAATCTGATCTTTGAGAGAAGTTAGTTACACTACAAAAACACGCACACAAATTAAACTACATGTAAAGCTACACAGTAAAAATGCCAGTGTTGAATTAACACCCAATAGTGTCTATATGTATCCAAGTCAGCTGGTGTTAAATTCAACACTACATAGTGTCACATTAACATTTACAACGGTACTGGCGTTAAAATATATTAAAAGTAACACCACTGTAGTGTTGATCACAAAATATAATCTGGTGTCAATAAAGTAAATAATTGACCCACAAGGTGTCAATATCAATCAAATCCAGTGGAACATATTCAGAACAATACACAGAAATGGAAAGTTTAACTTTTCTTAAACCCATTTCAGTATATAGACCAATGTTAATTTAACAAAAAAAAGGGTGTCAATCTTAACACTTTCAAAAGTGTTACTTCAACACCTGCTGACTTGGACACATATAGACACTGTTGGGTGTTAATTCAACACCGGCATTTTTATTGTATATTTGTCTTTCGACATCAGGGCTTTTACTGTCATTGGCCCTAAGTTATGGAACTACTTTCCTTTCCAGAGGCCCCTTCACTGTCCACTTTTAAAGCTCGTCTGAAAAACCATCTATTTTACTTGGCTTTCAACTCCAATGGGATCTAGTTTCAAATTGTACGTTTTTATTTTTAAACTGTAAGAGTTTTTTATTATTATTGTTATGTTGTGTTTTCATGTACAGCACTTTGTATCAGTTGTGGTTGTTTTAAAGTGCTTTATAAATAAAGTTGGTATGGTATTGAGCTGAACAAAAGAATAAATCTTAAACCTCTGATTACAATCGTCTCTCTTGAAGCAAAAATATCTCACCTAGTTCTGTCTTAAAGTTTTTTATTTTTACTTTTAGGTTAATTTTCACACCAGATTAATGACGCACTGCAAAAACACAAAATTTTACCAATTATATTCGTCAAGCTTCTGTCTCAGTCACTTGAAATTAGGCAAGACTAAGTTAAAAACTACTTTTCAGCATTATATATTCTTATTTTTAGTAAATAATTCTTAATATATTAAAAAGCAGTTGTGTTTATCTTTTAGCTCACCTTTAGCCGTTTAACATTACAATTATAATTATGTAATAAAAACTACATGGTAGTTCAATTTTTACTTACAACAAGAACTTTTAAATCAATATTAAGGAATTATTTTCTTAAAACAAACCTCCATATATTGCTGAAGAGATACTTGTAAGTTAGTTTTGTTTTATTCAAGTGTACTGAGATACTTGATGTAGAAAGACCAAAAACACTTGGTAAGATCTTGTGTTTTGCAATGTTTGAACTCATTTCTGGTTCAATAACACATCATATCAGTGTTATTACAGCTACTGATTTTAACCTTATAAGAGCAGCAACCAAACAAAGATGCTCTAATTGATTTGCATTTTGCAGACAAACAGTAAAAGCTATCAGGTTTAATATCTTTTGGCAATGTAAAATGTGAAATCTATCACTACAAAATAAAATAAAACGTTCTGTGACTCACAAAAGGAGCTGCTTTCGTCCTTTGTGCCTTCCATGGTGCCATCCGGCAGCATCTGGAGGTAGAATCCGTGTCTGCAGTAGAGCCGTGTGACGATGCCCTTCAGCTGGGGCTCTGCAGAGCAAACACAGTGTTAACAGCACATGCTAGCCTCCAGGAACACACACTTGTCAGGTGGCATTTATCAGAGCAAATGGCCACCTCAGAGCCTAGACACCGACTAAACAAGAAGCAATTCTTACAATTTACCAGGTTAAACGTTTATACGGAAAGGGATTTATGTGTGTTTAGCTTTCTTCTTTAGCTTAGATGGTTTATTTCAAGCCACACATATGGGAGTAGAAAGCACAAAATAAATGTGTTGCTAGATGTAAAATTAAAGGAAGAGGCGTTCTTTTAGCAAGACTTTCATTCATCATAATTAAAACTAAAACTAGCTTTGGCCTGCAGGAGGTGTAGCAAATAGTTTTCTTCAACTTTAGCTTAAAATAGCATATAAATTATGTTAGTCAAGCATGTTTTAAAAGTTTAATATTTCACCCAAAAAGTGCTCTTCACTTGCTAAATGTAGTTGTATTAAAAGGTTGCAGTAAAAGGTTAATATCCAGTTTATAGTTTGTTTATTACTTGCTAACTGAAATGCTAGCAGTTAGCACCTGGCTTGTTTGAGCTAGCATGAGTTTTTCTTCAGGCTGAGAAGAGCAGAGGAGACCAGATGGAGGATCAGACGAATCGTCAGGGTGGTGAAGTGTGTCCACTATCAACATTTAATGAATCTCATCAAATATGACGAAGAATGGAGTGTGGGGGCAGCTGACAGTTTGCCCTCAGTTGACAGGAAGGATATTTTAGCGCATGAAGACTAAAGAAAGATAAATCTGCTCATGAACATTTTTCAAGTCGTACAAAGTATCTGTGTTTTGGAATGTTTTTTGTATTATTTTTTTTTTTCAAATTTCTTCTGTTTCTTATGGAAGCCCATTTCCGCCAAGAAAAAAAGAAAAAAATTATGACTGTAAATCTCATAATTATGACTTTGAAAGTCGAAATTATGACATTAAATCTCATAATTATGACTTTGAAAGTTGAAATTATGACTTTGAAAGTTGAAATTATGACTTCCTCTTTAGCTTTTTTTTTCATGGCGGAAATGAGCTTCTATAGTTTCTCCACACAAAAAAGGAAATTTCACTTCTTTTTTATTATTTGTCTTAATCATATACAAATGGGATTAAAGATGGAGATTAGCCATTTGGCTAAAATCTGATGTGTTTGCATGTAAATGTTTATTAAATATGTAAATGTGTGTCTATAAAATACAGTTGAAACAATCAGATTGGCCAAAAACATCTTGATGATCACTAAAATCACAGAGAACAGATGTTTCCAACAGGTACTGGTGAAATTCAGGTTGACTTTATTTTACATTCATAACCATCATGTTATGGATTTACTGAAGATTTCCTCTGTTTAATCCCCACTTCCAAACTAAACCTGGCTGCATTGATCCTTATCCAAGAAGAGAGCCATCACCCATCCATCTATCCATCCATCCATCCATCATCCATCCATCGCTGGCTGACTAGACACAGAAGGTCAGTGTGGTAATCTGTTACGTGTTAATCTCATATTAAGCTGCGTGCCACACAGCGAGCCATGTGCATCTGCTGGCCACGGAGGATCTGAGCAGCAAACACGCAGCGCTGACCTTTAGCGAGTCTCTGCAGCTGCAGTTCAAACAGAGGAGATACTTCCAGGACATCAGCAACAACACAAGCAGCCTGCAGATTCGATGTTTGAAACATATTTTACTGACAAAACTATTCACACCTCCTAAGAAGTATGAACAAGATAGATTACCCAAAAAATTATACTCAAGTAAGAGCAGCACGACTTCCAACATTGTTTTACTCAAATAAGAGTAAAAAAATATTTGGTAAAAAAAAAGAAATCTACTCAAGAACCGAGTACTAATGTCAATATTTAATATTTTGATACTAAATATTAAATATCAGGGTTTAATGTTTAAAATATTACATACACAGTAAAAATGCCAGTGTTGAATTAACACCCAAAAGTGTCTATATGTGTCCAAGTCAGCTGGTGTTAAAGTTACACTATTGAAAGTGTTCAAAGATTGACACCCATATTTTTGTTAAATTGACATTGGTCTATAATACTGAAAATGGAAAAGTTAAACTTTCCATTTCTGTGTATTGTTCTGAATATTTTCCACTGGATTTGATTGATATTGACACCTTGTGGGTCAATTATTTACTTTTTTAGCACCACATTATGTTTTGTGATCAACACTACACTGGTGTTACTTTTAATATATTTTAACACCAACACCGTTGTAAATGTTAATGTGACACTCTGTAGTGTTGAATTTAACACCAGCTGACTTGGACACATATAGACACTTCTGGGTGTTAATTCAACACTGGCATTTTTACTGTGTAATCAGGTGGACCAAAATATAAAGTTCAGTGGAAATTTTGTATTTTAAAGATCAAAATGACAACAGTTCATGTAACAAAAAAATAACAAAATCAGTAAAACTACAATTTTCCAAATCAGTTTCTTTCATTAAAAAACTTAACAAAACCTGCAGGTGTGGGTCTGTGTTGGGTGAATTTTTGGTTAAAAATATGTTGACGTGTGACGTGTGAGGCGTGTTAGAGAGCGGCGTGTTCTCCATTTGAACGGCACTTCAGCTGTGAGCTTGATAAACAAACGGGGATTAATTTCCCACATTAGGACTCTCAACCATTAAAGTCTCTCTGAACCCTGAAGCCTCATAATGTCAAATGACAACTGGTCAGCAGATCGCCTTATTTTTACCTCACTGTTTATTGCCAATATGTGCAACAGAGACAAGCGCAGACATGATCAGACCCGCGCTGAACACAGCAGGCCAAGAGCTGCAACTAAATTTATTATAAATCGTAAAGTTTGTTCAAAGAAAAATAAATTATACCGAAAAGAAAACATAGATCTGAAACTGACAAAATTTTACGAAGCCGAAGGAAAGTTCGAAACTGAAAAAGAAAAACCAAAAAACTGAAAATAAATATTGGAAACTGAAATTAAAATTTGAAACTAGAGAATTATTTTAAAACTGAAAAAGGTTGTGGAAAAAAAATTTAACTAAAAAAACAGAACAAAAAATTTTAACTCAAGATAAACATTTGAAACTGAAATTAAAATTTTAAACTAGAGAATTATTTTAAAACTGAAAAAGGTTTTGGAAAAAAATTTAAACTGAAAAAAAAATCTAACTAAAAAAACAGAACAATTTTTTTTTTACTGAAGATAAACATTTGAAACTGAAATTAAAATTTGAAACTAGAGACTTATTTTAAAATTGAAAAGCCCTTTAAGACAAAACTGAAAATAATTGTTTGAAACTGAAAGTAAAATCTCTGAATCTGAAAATTATTTTTAATTTCTTTTTCACATTTCTCTTTATTTTAGATTAAATGCTATTTTAAGTTTCATATTTTTCTTTTTAACAAACTTTATGGCTCCAATTTAGCTCCATATATTTTCAGGAACATGAAATAAAACAAACTATTTTCAAAGTAACTATTTAGTCTTTGATTTGTAGACTGATTTAAAAGTCTTGATCAATATTTCTTTTACGTTTTTATATATCTTAAATAAGTAATACTTGTATTTAAAACAAAAAAGCAGTAAAAATACATTTAAAATAAAATATTGAGACATTTTGCTACTACGATCCGAGTATCTTTAAGAAAAGATTTAAAGCTTGAAATATGAATGCAGAAACTTTTGCATGAGCGCATACAGGCTGGTTTATACATCTGAATAATTTTCTAATCTTCAGGCAGTTATATAACGATAAAACATTGTCAGGTTTTGCATTTTACATACATTTTAATAGAATCCTCATTTGTCAATTCCTCCTTGAATTAAACCCCAGTTTCTGCATAATGTCTCTTTTATCAGCCTCCTCTCGGCCTCTTCCTCTTCTGTCCACCTCATCCCTAAAACTGCAGAGCTAATCTGCAGGGAAACCCCTGACTGGTGCTGTTTCTGGAGCGGCAGCACTTAGCAGCTGAATGACAGACTGTCACTCAGAGGGAGGAGGACGGGGCAGACCGAGCCCCAGATGAAGCTCAAGGTAAGCATTTAAAAAGTCTTTTCAACTGGTTTTTGGTTCACATCAGCAGGTGTGCTAATTCTTCTCTTGAAGCCGACGGATTAATATTCGTCCATCTGTTTATCGGGTCGTTTTCTGAAGCGCTTCCCGTTCTGTCGGCGTTGGCATCCCGTTGGCGTCTCGTTGGCGTTCCGTTGGCGTCTCGTTGGCGTCTTGTTGGTGTCCCGTTGGCGTCTCGTTGGTGTCCCGTTGGCGTCTCGTTGGCGTCCCGTTGGCGTCCCGTTGGCGTCTCGTTGGCGTCTCGGTGTCCGTTGGCGTCCCGTTGGTGTCCCGTTGGCGTCTCGTTGGTGTCCCGTTGGCGTCCCGTTGGCGTCTCGTTGGCGTTCCGTTTGTGTCCCGTTGGCGTCTTGTTGGCGTCCCGTTGGCGTCTCGTTGGTGTCCCATTGGCGTCTCGTTGGCGTCCCGTTGGCGTCTCGTTGGCGTCTCGGTGTCCGTTGGCGTCCCGTTGGCGTCTCGTTGGAGTTCCGTTTGTGTCCCGTTGGCGTCTTGTTGGCGTCTTGTTGGCGTCTCGTTGGCGTCCCATTGGCGTCTTGTTGGTGTCCCGTTGGCGTCTCGTTGGCGTTCCGTTTGTGTCCCATTGGCGTCCCGTTGGTGTCTTGTTGGTGTCCCGTTGGCGTCTCGTTGGCGTCCCGTTGGCGTCCCATTGGCGTCCCGTTTGCGTCTTGTTGGTGTCCCGTTGGCGTCTCGTTGGTGTCCCGTTGGCATCCCGTTGGCGTCTCGTTGGCGTTCCGTTTGTGTCCCGTTGGCGTCTTGTTGGCGTCTCGTTGGCGTCCCGTTGGCGTCCCATTGGCGTCTTGTTGGTGTCCCGTTGGCGTCTCGTTGGTGTCCCATTGGCGTCCCGTTGGCGTCCCATTGGCGTCCCGTTGGTGTCTTGTTGGTGTCCCGTTGGCGTCCCGTTGGCGTCTCGTTGGTGTCCCGTTGGCGTCCCGTTGGCGTCTCGTTGGCGTTCCGTTTGTGTCCCGTTGGCGTCTTGTTGGCGTCTCGTTGGCGTCTCGTTGGCGTCCCGTTGGCGTCCCGTTGGCGTCTTGTTGGTGTCCCGTTGGCGTCTCGTTGGCGTCTCGTTGGTGTCCCGTTGGCGTCTCGTTGGTGTCCCGTTGGCGTCTCGTTGGCGTCCCGTTGGCGTCTCGTTGGCGTTCCGTTTGTGTCCCGTTGGCGTCTTGTTGGCGTCTCGTTGGCGTCCCATTGGCGTCTTGTTGGTGTCCCGTTGGCGTCTCGTTGGTGTCCCGTTGGCGTCTCGTTGGTGTCCCGTTGGCGTCTTGTTGGTGTCCCGTTGGCGTCTCGTTGGTGTCCCGTTGGCATCCCGTTGGCGTCTCGTTGGCGTTCCGTTTGTGTCCCGTTGGCGTCTTGTTGGCGTCTCGTTGGCGTCCCATTGGCGTCTTGTTGGTGTCCCGTTGGCGTCTCGTTGGTGTCCTGCCCGTTGGCGTCTCGTTGGTGTCCCGTTGGCGTCTCGTTGGCGTCCCGTTGGCGTTCTCTGTTGGCGTGTCCGTTGGTTGGTCCCGTTGGCGTTCTTGTTGGCGTCTTGTTGGCGTCCTCGTTGGCGTCCCATTGGCGTCTTGTTGGTGTCCCGTTGGCGTCTCGTTGGTGTCCCGTTGGCGTCTCGTTGGCGTCCCGTTGGCGTCTCGTTGGCGTCCCATTGGAGTCCCGTTGGCGTCTTGTTGGTGTCCTGTTGGGCGTCCCGTTGGTCGTCCGTTGGCGTCTTGTTGGTGTCCCGTTGGCGTCTCGTTGGCATCCCGTTGGCGTCTCGTTGGCGTCTTGTTGGTGTCCTGTTGGCGTCCGTTGGCGGTTCCGATGGCGTCTTCTGCGTGTCCGTTGGTCCGTTGGTGTCTTGTTGGGTGTCCCGTTGGCGTCTCGTTGGCGTCCCATTGGCGTCCCGTTTGCGTCTTGTTGGTGTCCCGTTGGCGTCTCGTTGGCGTTCGTTTGTGTCCCGTTGGCGTCTCGTTCTTGTTGGCGTTCCGTTTGTGTTCCGTTGGCGTCTTGTTGGCGTCTTGTTGGCGTCTCGTTGGCGTCCCGTTGGCGTCCCATTGGCGTCTTGTTGGTGTCCCGTTGGCGTCTCGTTGGTGTCTCCGTTGGCGTCTCGTTGGCGTCTCGTTGGTCGTCCCGTTGGCGTCTCGTTGGCGTCCGTGGCGTCCGTTGCGTCCCTTGGCGTCCCGTTGGTGTCTTGTGGTGTCCCGTTGGCGTCCCGTTGGCGTCCCATTGGCGTCCCATTGGCGTCCCGTTTGCGTCTTGTTGGTGTCCCGTTGGCGTCTCGTTGGTGTCCCGTTGGCATCCCGTTGGCGTCTCGTTGGCGTTCCGTTTGTGTCCCGTTGGCGTCTTGTTGGCGTCTCGTTTGGCGTCCCGTTGGCGTCCCATTGGCGTCTCGTTGGTGTCCCGTTGGCGTCTTCGTTGGTGTCCCTTTGGCGTCTCGTTGGCGTCCCGTTGGCGTCTCGTTGGCGTTCCGTTTGTGTCCCGTTGGCGTCCTTGTTGGTGTCCCGTTGGCGTCTCGTTGGTCGTCCCGTTGGCGTCTTCGTTGGCGTCCCGTTGGCGTCTCGTTGGCGTCCCATTGGAGTCCCGTTGGCGTCTTGTTGGTGTCCGTTGGCGTCCGTTGGCGTCCCGTTGGCGTCCCATTGGCGTCCCGTTGGCGTCCCGTTGGCGTCTTGTTGGCGTCCCGTTGGCGTCCCGTTGGCGTCCCGTTGGCGTCTCGTTGGCGTCCTTGTTGGGTCCCGTTGGCGTCCGTTGGCGTCTCGTTGGCGTCTCGGTGTCCGTTGGCATCCCGTTGGCGTCTCTGTTGGCGTCCTGCCCATTGGCGTCCCGTTGGTGTCTTGTTGGTGTCCCGTTGGCTCCCATTGGCGTCACGTTTGCGTCTTGTTGGCTGTCCCGTTGGCGTCTTGTTGGTTGTCCGTTGGGTCCCATTGGCGTCCCGTTTGCGTCTTGTTGGTTCCCGTTGTTTGTGGCGTCCCTGTCCGTTGGCGTCCTTGGTCGTTGGTCTTGTGGTGTCCCGTTGGCGTCCCGTTGGCGTCTTGTTGGGTCCCGTTGGCGTTCCGTTGGCGTCTCGTTGGCGTCCCATTGGCGTCCTGTTGGCGTCTGGTTGGCGTCCGGTTGGCCTCCCGCTGGCGTCCCGTTGGCGTCTCGTTGGCGTCCGGTTGGCGTCCCCCGGGGAGCCAGATGTGCGTCAGCACTGATGAATTATGGTTACAGTGGTTCATAAGGGTTGGGCGGAGATTCTTACAGAAGCTCTTCCCAACATTCAGAGTTGCACTAAGTGAAAACAACGTTTTTCCTCACCGGCTACGATTCCATCAAATATGAAATTGCACATATTGGACGAAAATAAGACAAGATATCAGGAAGAGTACCCTCAATAAGTGAGGGTTATATTTGGTTACTGGTGTTTTTTTAAAAATTAGCTCAAGACTTGTAAAGAACCAGACACAAGACCAATGAGGGTTTTATGACTTCCTTTGCAAAGGGAGAGATCCACAACCTCTAACCCACTTGGGATCAAAGATTGCTCAACTCTGCTTGGAATTAGCTTTTATTATGATGACCTTCTGCAGTAGAACAATGCTGAGATAACAAAACAGATGGACCCTTTGAGTAGGAAATTACATTATAGATAAACAAAAAACCTTAAAGAATTGAACACATTTAGATAAAACACTCAAATAAAATGATAAAACAATGATTAGTTAAAATGATTGGTTTTACCCAACAGTTACAGCTTCAGATGTCTGAAAGTTTCACGTTAATCTGCTGAAGTAATTAAATGTCATCATGAACAGCATCAAAGTTTCCCCCAGAAAACTGTGTGAGCCCGGAGGAGTTCACCCAGCGCTCAACAAGGTTTTTGCACTAAAAAGTGTCACAACTTTGGAAGAAATTTGAAAATATTCCCAGGTATTCATGTCCCAAAAAAGGCAACAAAAAAAAAATACCCACAAAAAATTCTAACAAAATAAACGTAATTGTTTTGCATGTCAGTTAAACCCTGAGTAGTTTGCGATTATGGTCACATTTAAACATAAAACAACTTCCAAGAAATTTCACCCAAAATGGACAACAATAAGTTAGCTAAATATGTAGGCTACAACATTAAAGCATATATTGCATTAACTTTTCCTAAATCCAACCATTTGGAACGGCACAGTAATTTTATTTGCTGGTTATGATTAAAATAAAAAGCTCTGTCTGCACCTGTGTCTTAAAATGAAATAATATTGGAGGTGTTTTGAAACTGATCATTCCGATTCAGTTAGCGATTATTTTGATTTTTTTTTTCTTGTAATGAAAATCACTGACTTATGGAGCTAATTTAGAAATATTTGCAAAATATTTTGTAATATTTGTAGATGTGCATGATGGCATATGTGACTTTTTATTAGCTTATTATTTGGCATCTTGTAAACTGAGTAAGCAATGTAGGAGAAATAAGAAATACTGCCACCTGCAGGTGGGGGTTAGTATCACATAAACACAATGTTTTTTTAACCATTTTGGTGGAAAATTTGCAGTAAACCAATAATTTAAGCATTATTGTGTGATACACAAATAATCTTGAATTCACTACGACACAATAATCCAAGAGATTAACATGTTTTGATGTGAAATGGGGGCATCAACCCCAGTGTGGAAGAAAAACACCTTGTTCACTCTGTAGCCAGCTCTCCGTATTGTTCGCTTTCCCCAAAACACACAAATAACCGAGCTTTCCAAACAGCTGCCGGTTGGATAAACAACAGTTATTGGATGTATTGGGTTCATTTAGGGCCTTATAAAGCATAACTCGGCTCACAGCGGCGTGAACAATGTTTAAAGTTTGACCAAAACAAACTCTGTCAACAACCCGAACAAGATCAACATGAGGCGCCAACACCACCGCCGAGGTTTTTCTATCCAATCTCTAAGCTGCCAAGCTGAATTGAATAGTTAACACTGCACCTGAGACAACCACTGTAAGTCAAGTCTGCGCGCTGACAGGTTGTTCTTTGTGCGCTGCGACAGAGGGAAACAAAGCATAGTTGACTTCTTCAAGTAATTACTCCTCCAGGCTGAGCAGCACTAATTTACAGCTGCACGCTGCTCATGCAGTGAGGGAGTAATATTTCTGCTCTGCCTGTGCCGCTGCTGCACACAAACAGAAACACTATATTTACCTTCCTATTGCAACTTTCTGTTTATATTGCTCATAAAAATTACTGTCCAAGTCAGACTGTCATCAGAAAGGTGGAAAAAATGTCGGCTTTATTTTTGAACGCAGCTTTTTGGGGAAGTTCCTGCTTGGTTTCTGCTACTTAACATGCAATGCCTCTGCACACCAGTCTGAGAAAATGTTCCCTCTCTACAGTTAATAAGCTTGTTACTCTCCACTGACTGTAATATTGTCTTTCTCACCACTTGCCTAAGAGCCTGAAGCCATTAATCCATTGACATATGGATTTTACAACTAGTTTTTCTTCTTTCATTTATTCTGGCTCAGAAGAAAACATGAAATGTATTATCTCCAGAACTGGAAATGAGTTAAAGTAGGGGATTTATTAACCAAAACAATCAACCAATATTTAAAAAAAAAACCATCTGATGTAACGCAAAAATTGCATAAAATATGTCATATTTCACTTTTCACATTAAGTGGAGTAGTAACTTGCATAAAGCCATGGGCTCTCAGTATCCCCGGCTGACAGTGAATAATGGCAATGAAGGCAGGTTGAGCCTATATGGTAATGACCATATTTACAAGGACCATCAATCACATAAAAATCACCATCCGCCTCATCCCTCATAGGATGCAGAGGCAAAAAGAGGCGGGACGCCCCCAAAACAAACCGTCTCTCCCTGGTTTTTAGCCGATCTTTTTCTTTTTCTGACTACAGTCAAGCATCGGCTTTTAACAAAATCAATACTGATAAATAGCAGAACATTAATCAGTTATTATACATGTTTGGCAGAAGTTAAAACCTCTGTACTTTGATTAAAAGGGAGACGGCAATGTGTTAAAAACAAAGCTAATTTGCTAGTTAAAGTAGGGCTGTAGTGATACGATACGATATATATTGCGATATTCAGCAAACGATACAACTCAAATCACTTTTGTGATTTTCTGAAAGATTTTAGAGGGACAGAGTGATTTTGGTCACATTTTGTGACTGTTATAAAGTTGAATTGAATTAA
This sequence comes from Poecilia picta, assembly GCA_033032245.1. NCBI lineage: Eukaryota > Metazoa > Chordata > Actinopteri > Cyprinodontiformes > Poeciliidae > Poecilia > Poecilia picta. Next base: position 20,483,161 of record CM065370.1, on the reverse strand, counting down.
TTTAACTGAAAACTGATTAAAAGCACCAACTACACAATACCTGGCTCTGGTTGGACACAGACTTAAAGTGGACAGCTGGACAAAATGAATCAAAGAAGTGGTGAGAAAACATGTTTCTTTTAGTTGAAACAGTCATAACTGTAGCTTACATGCATTAGTAAAGTAAATAAAGTGAACCAAGTTCCTGCTCTGAATAGTTTGATACCTTTTTAACCTGAACATCTGAAGGAATCACTCTAAGCCTGATGACCTGGTGAAGCAAGCAGTGAGTGAACAAGGTGACAGTTGGACGTTACGATACTTGCAGATGAATATCGATTTTTTTTCTAGGGAAGAAAATATTGATATATATCGCGATATCAATATTATTATACAGCCCTAAGTTAAAGCCAAGCTAATGGTTTGTGGGGAAGTTATATGGGTCCATGGTTAAGAAATATCTGCAGTAATAGATGTTATCAAGCAGATAAAGGCTCAAAATCAAGCGACACATTGATTGGTTCTTAGCTTCTAAGAGGCATGCTAACAGTGACCAAAATTCAAGCTAATAGCTACTCAAAAGCTAACAGTGAACAGTGAGGAAAAACTGAAAAGCAACTTTTTCACAAAGTGTCTGAAGACACATAGGATGGAGAACATTTTTAAGCAATGGTCTTACGCTAAAAATGGCTGTAAAGAATGACTTCACATTTTTAAAAGTAACCAAACAAAATTTAAATACTTTTCACCTTCAAACAAGCCAGCATCACAACGGAGAAAACAAAAAACAGCAGGAAAGTTGAATCCACAGCCTCGTCATAAATCACCGGCATGCAGTTTGAGATGCTGTGGATTGATTAGAAAGGAACTTTATTCTGGTGTTTTCCTGAAGCTTAATGATTTAAAACATTGATAAATGACCCACTGATGGAGTCAGAAACAAAGGGAAGGAAACAATAGCAGCTGTCTCCCAAAATTAGTGAGTGAGAGAATGTGGAGAGCAAGATAAGGACAGAGGATAAAGGACGTGACTGAAAAATGGACAGAAAGGGTGGAAGACATGAGGCATTAATCAGAAAAACAGGCAGCAACTCTGGGAGGGAGATGATGCACTTGGGGTTGAAATGGAGACAGAAATTACAGAAAAAAGACCCCAAATCATGCAAGTTAAGCAGCATTTATAGGTAAAAACTGCTGACAACCTATGCATTGGTACAGCTTGCTATCAAAAACAGAAAGTTTGATGCCTAATGTCATTTTTATTTAGTTGATTTCACTGTAAAACTGCTCAGCTGACAGACAAGGTCATTTTATTGTAAAACGTTTGGTGAAGAAAGCAGCGCCAATCATAAATACTTCAAGGAAAGATTAAAGTTAAAACACTTCACAAGTAAATAAAGTTAGTAACACGCAATCAGATATTGGAGAACGTATGTGTCCAATCGTTAGTAACCAAGGAGAAAATATTCTAACACAGTGGTTCTTAACCTTTTTTGAGATACCAAACCCATCAGATTCATATGTGTATTCACTGAACCCTTCTGCAGTGATAAATAATTTTTATTTTTTTCCAAATTCAAGACATAGGGTGACCCAACTAGAGTCTAGTTGTTTCACCCCATGATCACTAAGTCTTCTTAAAAGTTAGAGTCTCTGAGAACAGTTCTTCAAAATATAGTCAGTGTTTTCAGTAAAGTTGAGCTGAACTGTCCAGGAACGACCCAAGATATTTAAAATGCGACACAGTTTCAACAGGTTGACCATCGAGAGAAACTGGAACCACTTTACGGTTTAGATCATTTAATTAGTTCCACATTCTTAAGATAATGAAAAATTAATAATAAAAAATAAAGACTTTGTGGTATTCTGATTTAGTAATGTAATTATATTAGTTGTGTTACCACCTCCACGCCACTAGAGGCAGTACCAACCCTGAAAAGATGCGACTAAGGAGCAGATTTAGAAGAACAACAAAAGCTACAGAGTTTGGTAAAAACTGTGAGCTTTGCTGAAGTAAATAAAGACACAGGTTCAAATCCCTGAGTGGAGAGTGGAGCTCCTCCAATCAGGGCTCCTCCGCAGCTCTGATTGGCTAATAAATGTAATGTGATCCTCTGATTGGCTAAGCAATGTAACGTGATCCTCTGATTGGCTAACCAATGTAACGTGATCCTCTGATTGGCTAAGCAATGTAACGTGATCCTCTGCAGTAGTGATGTCAAAGCGGGGCGTCATCACGACTTTACACAAGTGAGTCTTTACCTCCGACGCTCCGCCGAACCCCTGAGACCGACTCACCGAACCGCTGGGGTTCGACCGAACCCAGGTTAAGAACCACTGGTCTGACTTTTGCAAACAAACTGGTAAGCATGTTTGAAGAAAACTGTGTAATATGAGTTACAACAAAACCTAATTTCCCTCTGGGATGAATGAAGTATTTTTGATTTGTACTAATTCTTTGACAGGAGTTATTCAGATAATTAAAGCACCAATCAGAGCTGATGCTTTAACTTTCTCTTTTATAAACAGAGATGCTGTATTTATTTTAAAGTAGTGCTGATGCTGCTGAGGAGGAAGGAGGCGGCGCGCTGCGTGAGCCACACTATGAGGAGGTTTTCCGCATCCCAGGGCCCTTTTTACTGAAGTTAATTACAGTAACGATCGACAGCCGGACCCTGGCTGCCGCACCAGGAACCAATATCACCTGAGACAGAGTGGCGAAGAAGGATGAAGACACTAACATCAGGCGTTTTGGCAAGTTTTTAAACTGCCTAAACCAGAACACTGACCTTCAGTTAAGAGTATCCTCTATTTTAATATAAATTCATTTGTTGCAGTTCTATGTTCTAACATTGGGTGGCGATATAAAGGGAGGGAAACAGGAAGCATCTTGTTTTTACTGTTTAGCTGATTTATGCAAACATTTGTGGATATTTCTGATTACTGTCTTGTTTTAAAAACAAAACAACCGCGCTGTTTTTTGCTATTAGCTTAACCATGTTAGCATTAGCATGATTAGCTACTAGCAAAATGGCAGTAGCATGGTAATTATTGATCTACTGCATTATTTTTCACTTTTGCTCGTGTTATAATCAATATAATCAAACATTAACTGTGCTAATAATTCAACACAACTGCTGTGTTAGATTTATCACAATTATTCTGCTCTTTTACATAATAATTATGTGAATTATGTAAAAACAAAAACTACATTTGGAATATTTTTAACAAAACAAAGCCAGACTTTTGCGAAATATGGATCTTTGAACGATTATTCATGCAAAACATTAAAAATGGGGTCAACAAAAGACAAAAATTTTGACTTGTCAATGAAAATCTCACCCAAATAATGTAAAAACTTGTAAATAAAATGTTCTGTTTACTGAAACTTGTAACCAGGTAAGTTAGGAGCAAGTGTTGAAGAATTAAAGTGAGAGGAGATGGGATTGAATAACACCGGAGGAAAGGGAGGGGATGGGAAAACCCCGTCAATGGTGGAGGAGGAGGAGGGAGATAGAGATGAACTATCCGAAAAATATCGTAGAGGGAGGAAAGAAAATCGAGCCAGAGAATTAACAAGAGACAAAGGAGCAGAGGGTGAGCGCGACGGGAAAGAAAAGGCTGGGAGAAGAATGGAGAAATCAATCACCAGCCGCCCTGGTGTTGCAACGCTGAAAAAGAGTCAATGGCCAAGAACCAAACTTTCCACCCACGCACTTTTTCTCTCTTCATCACCATCGCCGTCGCCTCACTCGTCCATACCTTCAAAAGCTCCCAGCTTCACAGTTTATTGCCTCTTTCCTCCCCTCTCTCTAAACAACACCTTACATCTTGCAGCTTTTTAGCATCATGCCATAATTCTGCCTCCTGGTAAGTGCTGACCCATACGGAGATAAACAGAAACATTCCCTCAAGAGCCATTAGAGCCAGAAACAAGCCGGTTTCCAGTCTATAGAGGGTCTCTGGATGACACTTCAAGCATATGATGCTGTAATTCACAGCCACACACAACTGGAGGAGGAAAATATCCAACATAAAAACTTGAAAGAAAGTCGCAAAGTGGTCAAAATTCACAAAATGTATAGCTCCTTGATGATAAACGTCTGAAACAGCTGATATATATTTCCCAAGGGGAAGTTCTTACCATAATAATAGTGAGTTATTATTGACACAATGATCATAGACTTGGTGTTTTCTCTGAGGAAGGAAACTAATATTTAACAAGCAGCAGGTTAGAGTCTAGGTATTAGCTAGTCGCTGTCTAGCTAAAGGTAGTTGATGTCATGCTGGACAGAAAGTGAAGCTAACGGCTATAAATAATGAAGGTCCAGTAAACAGTCAGAATCAATACATCTAACAGGCTTTCACAGAGTCCATGTCCTGCTAACAGCTAGTCAGAGGGTCTAGCTAACAGTTAGCAAGCAAGACCAGTTAGGATCCAATCAATAGATAGTCAAAGTCCAGTCAACCAGAGTCCATGTACCACTGCAATCCAGAGAGTGCAGCCAACTACTGATCAAAGCCAAGCTAACAGCCTGTTAAAGTCCAGCTAAAACCAAGTCACAGGTCAGCAAACAACTAGTCAGGGCCCAACTAACAGCTAGACGGAGTATCCATTTACTTGCTATCCATTTACATATGGATTCGAACTGTTAGCCTCCGTATGGGAGTTTGTCTGATTCTCCGAAGTGAGGTCATCCAATCTGCTGCTGTTAGCTGGTCACACATTGACTGTTCACACCCTCCCTCTGTGAGTTAGTTAATGGCCAATTGCTATCCTCCAACAAATGCACAGTCACAGGTGGGCAATTCACTCTCAAGTGGAGACGGTGGAAGTGTGTCAGAGCAGATGGGTAATGGGCCGCGGGGAACGGTGAATTTAAACAAACCAGAAGTTCTTCAGCTGGACCTTATCCAAATGAAGTGGAAATAAAGAGCAGGCAGATTTGCTTTAAGACCGTTATCACAAAGGTATTACTGTCCTCTGGATAATTGTCAGACACACTGTGAAACCTTGATGTTAAGGTTAATCTGGCTATTTCAAATAACAGCATAAGCACTGAACTATTCTCTCTGAGAAAATACTGGTTTGGATTTGTTTGCTGTAACTTGAATTTGTGGAAAAAGTACTGAAATCAATCGGAACGTACAAAGAATACAGCTTGAGTCAAAGAGAAACCAGTGGTAAAAGACGCCTGTTTCTCTTTCAGTCATGCAGCAGAAAGTCAATAACTTGGCAGTGGCTGTCAAACCAAAGTAAAAGGGAGGAAACTAAACCTGACAAGTGACTAAAATATAAATTTGCAGCACAGTTTGTGCTGTTTGGCACTTTTGACAAAAGATATGTTGCGTTTTGGCATTCAAAACAACCCCAGTTTAAAATCTGCAAGTTAAAATGCTAATTTACAAACCCAGAGTTGTGTTTTCAGATCAGAGAGCCTCGGCTCGAGTGGGGATGAAAACTGCAACTTTTGTTACATTTTCAGGTGGTGTGGTTCTCTTTCACACTTCACTGTCTCAAGCGATCCAACAAATTGAAAAACCTGTTTCCCTCCTCGACTGTGGGGGCACTGCAACAAGAATCACTGCAGGAAACAGCAAAAAAAACCTCAGGAGACAACACTGAGTGCAACTTCCTCCTTCACAAAATGTAAACAAAATGGAGGGGCATAGGATTTCTCATTTGTCTTTGTTAGAATATCATTCATCATTTCTCCCACTAGCATTAACTAGCACATTTGTTTTGAGTCGGTTTACCCAAAATACTGTGCGCTGTAATCCACTTTCTGTTTTTGAAGTGATCTCCGGTCCACTTGGTATTCACATATGGATTCGAACTGACACCAGAGTTCACTTAAATCGAACTGAGACCTAGATCTGCATACGGACCAAAGTTTGATTTTTTGGTCCACATCAGAGTTTGATTACGTGTTCACCCTGTTACAATCTGTCTGGTCTGTATAGTTATTTTGGGATTTTCTGTGTTTAGTCCTGTTTCCCCTAGTCTGTGTTGTCCTGTCAGCCCTTTATTGTTCCCAGGTGTATCTCGTTCTCTTGATTACCCCATGTATATTTACACAGTCCAGTCACATTAATGTGACCACCACGTACTTTCCACTTCAGAGTTAAATAACCAATCACAGAAGGCAGGTGGCAGCACAGTGCAGTTGAGCGTATATAAAGGGTGTGTGTGGGCTTCGGAAAACATTTCAATCGTTGGCGTAATGCAGAAACGAAGCGATTTATCCGACGTCCAAAAGGGCATGATCATTGGCTTTCGGGCCAAGGGTGGAAGCATTTCCGAAACGGCTGAGTTTGTGAACTGTTCGCGTGCCGCCGTGGTAAAAGTGTACCGTGCATGGCAAAATGGGACTGTCCAAAATCAACGACGTGGCAAATGTGGTGCACCACGGGCCATAGATGACAGAGGCGAACGACGGTTGCGGAGATGCGTTCGGGCAGATAGACGGGCTACCGTTGAGCAACTGACCACTAAAATGAACCAAGGGGCTACCACAAGTGTCTCCCAAACCACTATTCAGCGAACATTGCTGCGTCTGGGCCTCCGAAGCAGACGCCTGGTTCGTGCACCTATGCTGACTGGTGTTCATCGACGACGAAGGCTAGAATTTGCACGCCAGTACAGCAGCTGGACGTCCACTGAGTGGCGACAGGTAGCGTTTTCAGATGAATCGCGTTTTATGCTCCATCGGACAGATGGACATTGGCGTATAAGGCGTGAAACCTCTGAAAGGAACCACCCTGCAACCATTGCAGGAACGGTCCAAGCTGGAGGCGGGAGCATTATGGTCTGGGGAATGTTTTCCTGGCATTCTCTGGGTTCACTGATTATTGTGGAAGGCACGATGGATCAATACAAGTACGCATCTGTCCTTGCGGACCATGTCCACCCCTACATGCGCATTGTTTTTCCTCAGGATGATGGCATCTTCCAGCAGGACAATGCGAGGTGCCATACAGCTGCCAGTGTACGTGCGTGGTTCGAAGAGCACCAGGATGAGTTTACCGTCCTCCCCTGGCCAGCAAACTCACCTGACTTAAACCCAATCGAGCATCTGTGGGACCATCTCGATCGAGTTGTTCGCGCCATGGATCCTCAACCGCGTAATCTAGCGCAGCTGGCCACGGCATTAGAGTCGGCATGGCTCAACATCCCAGAGAAGACCTTCAGGGACCTAAGTGACTCTCTTCCTGCACGTCTCGTAGCAGTTCGCTCTGCGAAAGGTGGTTATTCTGGCTTTTGACAGATGGTCACATTAATGTGACTGGACTGTGTAAGTCCACCTGTTGTCTCTGTCTCTTGTCAGATCCTCGTCACACATCGCACATCTAACGTTCTCTTGTCAGTCAGTCAGCTTCTTCAGTAGAACTGTGAAGTCCTGAGGTTGCCTGGTTCAGTCTTCAGTCTAAATGTCAGTTGCTACCGGTATTAGCTGTGAGCTAGTTTGCTGCCGTGCTGCCTGATCAAGGACTGTGAGCTTTTCATCATTAAATTCATCATTTTTTCATCTATAACCTGGGTCCTGTGTCTCTCCTCACCTCCACCAACCTCACCTCATGACACACCCTTCCACTATCAAACCAAACTTTCTATACAAACGAACCAGAGTTCAGTTAAAACGGGCTAAATATGGCTGGTGTGAATGAACCCATTAAGTGGCTCCATTTTATCTTTACTACTGACAAAGCCATTTTATTATAGAAATCTTTTTGAAAAATTGAAATGCAACTAAAGTCTGCTCATTTAAACAACTATTTAACATTCAGTTATCGCTTTTCCACACTTTTATAGACCTTTCATGATGGCACAGGGACATTTTATTTGACAATTAATGCCAAACATTATTGCCTCACAGCTCAAATGTGAGCGGCTCAGAAAATGTTTTCCTTCTACCAAATTAGTCGTTTCCAATTTTTAAAGTTCTCATTCGTCTTCTTTCCCAGCTCTCCTCTTCCTCCTGCTGAGTCAGCACTTCTCTGCCTCCGTCTCTCCCTCCGTTCTTATCTTCCTCTTTCCTGAAGCCTTGGCAGCGAAACCCCAGGCACAACACGGATCAGCCCCTCGTGCTCCTCCTGCGCCTCCGTCAGAGCAAAGAGGAGGGAAAACCTCATCTAACAACGCACTGGAATCATTTGCCTCATGCTTTAATTCTCCTCCAATTCTGTTTATTCCTTTTATGTTAGCATTATATCTCAAAAGAGGCAATCAAAAGCTGTGTTGCCATAATTCTGTGTTTTCCCTCAGGTTATAATACTAATATTCCACAGACATCTGTCATGTAGACTCTATTGTCTCTGCTTGAAAGCTGAGCAACAATATGGAGCTAAAAACAGGCTGAAATTAGGAAATAATGTTCTGTCCACATGGAGACACAGCTGTGGACACTTAATAAGCATTTTAAATGTTTTAAATGCCAGGTAAAGTTTGAATTATTTATACAAGTCAAGATTTCCCCCAGAAAACTCTTCTTTTTGAGTTAAAAAAATGCTTAAAGTTGACAGGAAATTTTTAAATATCACTTGATAATTATGAGTTATTAAAAGACTGGAAGATTAATACCTGAATACCAACAATAATGTCTTAAAAATGCAGACATTTTAAAAAAACTTAAATAAATGAGTCTTTTATGACTGAGCGTTGGTGCCACCACCAACGCTCAGTCTGGTGGTGGCACAAGGAAAGCCTGGTGGCCCACCAGGCTTATAATACACTAGGGGGAAACAATGTAAGTGTGTCATGGGCTAGAAGAAGCTTAAGGAAATAAAAACTAAAGTACTTTTAAAGACAGATAATTTTACCCTTAAACAATTCTCCAGTTTTCACTTTTTGCTGCACTGAAATGTTTCAGATTTCAGTTTTAAATTGGGATTTTATGCGTCTTTGTTCGATTCCACCAGGTCTCGTTGTAATGGCTCATTAGGGCCATTGTAGATAGAAACATTATTTTAAAAAGGAGTGCATTTATGCCAAAACATTCTTGAAAGAAACTGTTCAAAAGTTCAAAAATCTTCTAGAAAAAACCCTCTAGGTTTCAAATGTCTAACAATCTTTCAAATCTATAATTTTCTATATAAAATATGGCTCAGAAAGCTGAAATGCTTAGCAATGCTACCCGATATGCTGTTGCCTGCTGAAGGCAACACAGCCAATCCAGGAGCACCATTGAGTAGTTTGAACTACTGAAAAAGTTGAAAGAGTTTTTAGAGGTGGTCACGGATTTAAGAGATTCACAGGCAGCTGTAGTCCCACAAACAAATTTATGAGATGCATCTGCAGTGGGTGAACCTGACCCAGATGTTATTGGCTGTAAAATCCAGTTTTAAATCTTGAAACACCATTAGTTGACTCCAAAGTAAATTCACAGTCATTCCCTGACATTATGAGTTGCCGCCTGTGGTGTAAAAACTTCTCCTCAGCGTTCCCGCCGAACAAAGGCACTCAGCAAAACCGCGAATATGAACACATATCCTGCAGCAGTTGTGCAGCAGCGTCTTTGAGACCGTCCTAATTATCCTCTCAGCAGCAGACAGAGAGGTTTTCCTCATGCGTGCACAAAGCGCCTGACTCAGGAGGAAACATCGAGACAGGAAACACCCAGGGTGCATCTGCAGTCTGAGGAGCCGCATTGGGACCGCCGTGCTTTGCCCACCGGCGGCTACAGCCGCGCGGTTTCTCCCAGATCGCTTTCTATGTGCTGCGTTTGTCTCCTCGTCCTGTGTAATCATATCCTTTGCACCATCGGCTTCCCATCTAATCTCATGCATCGATACTCTTTAATTAAACTGATTCGGAGAGTCTGTCCTCAATTCATTGGCGGCCCCTCGGTACCAAAACGAAGGCGGCGCGGCGCCTCCTCTCTCCTCCCGGGTCGGCGATATGTCACGAAAACGTTCCTCCTAATTATTTCCTGATTTCAGCGCTGAAATCGCTCTTTGATGGGTGACAACAAACAGCGGGACGCCACGACGAACAACCACCAAGGAGAACTTCAAGGGAAGGAAACCGTAGACCAGCTGCTGGTTGAGTTAATATGTGAAGAGAAACTCAACCGCTGTTCTGTTGGTGTAGCAAACCGAAAGTTTGCTTTCAAAGCTGTCAATTTAACCTTCTTTATCCAAACATTATACCAGTGTTTATGATGCAGCATGGTGTTTTGATAAAACTCTGTTCAATAGAGAAAAGAGTTTATAAAGTGGTATGCTGTTTTTATCCATTTTTTTCATATAATATTCAGTTTCTAAATCAGTATGCTACTGGACTAAAAATAAGGGTCACACTGAGATAACACATTCTATATCCTACTGACTGTGTTGATAAATAACAGAAAAATTATCATTGTAAATCAACATGATCTCATCAGATCATGCTTAAAATGAAAGGAAAATCGCATAAATATCCATGTGACTCGCTGTATTAGCAGTATTTTTAATGTTAAAAACAAACTGAATATTTGGTGACATATTTTCTTAGGTTTTGTTTCTGGACTTTATTTAAGTCTGCAGCTCATGATGAACCTTTTGAGAAACAGCTGGACAATTCCTCCCACTTTCCCACTGAAAACAGTAGAAAACTGACCAATAGTAAAAGTTAAATGTTATGCAGCATATTTAATCTAAGTAAGGGGGAAGACCTCAAACTTTACTTTAAGGAAACATTCAAACATCAGATTGAAGTTTTATGGCTCCACTTGATAAAGGATTAGGGTTAAAATAAAGAGCTAACCCACATATGTGACTTAACGCACAAAAATAAAAGTTTGCCGCTCCGATCAGAACGTTGGTTCGATTTATAATGGGGAAGCCGAGAGTGGGGGTTTCATTTGATTTTATTTTAAATCCTTCTGCAGCTTATCTTCGCAAACAAGGAGCAACACTCCAAGTCTTTCCACGGCTAGCTCCCGAGCCTCGCAGTTTAATTTGCAGAACAAAGATAATGGAAAATGTGAAACTACAGAACGCTGTGCTCTTCTTTTGAATACCCCCTCTCTCCTCACCCGCTTATCTACCTTCCCCTCCGTTCTCGTCATTCCCGCTCCGGTTTTAGCCGGATTAAATCCCCGCTCCGGCTGGTAAACCACACCGTCGTTATGCAAGCTGCTTCCCTGAACTGGACGGAGACGGGTTCCCCCTTAAAGCCCACATCTCCTTCCTCGGTGTCAGCAGGTCATCTTGTCTGACTTCCTGCTTTCTTACCGGCGCCATGTATGTCGTTGCTAAAGATTAAGCCGCTCCAATCCCATTAGATAACCGCGCACCTGCACAGAAACACTTGTAATTCTGTTTAAAGTGGTCTGCTATAAAAGCAGGTTTCATTTTAAGGAGGATTTAAGGGATGAAAGGTAACTTTCTTTCCAAAACAGACACAGATAACCGACAGGTTTCTCATTCCAAAGGCTGGTAAGCAATAATAAGCAATAATAACTGGTAGTAAGCAAAGATAAGTGGCAATAACTGAAAATATACCTGGAAATAAGAAATGCTTAGTAAGCAAAAATGCAGGGGCGTGACATCATCAATACTCTGATCAAGACCAAAAACTTTTGAATCTATAAATTTTTAAATAAAAACCAATACTAAGCCAACATTTGCCAAAAACATATCAACAGCAAATAGATTTAAGGTGGATGTCTATTTAAATAAGGTTCATTACTCATTGAGGTAAAAAAAACAGAAAACAAAACAAGGTCTGTAGAACTGATCTGCGATTAAAATAAATACAAAATGCCAAAATGCATTTTTAAAAATGAGTTTAAAAATGGTCAGATCACTAAACACGTTATTGGTGCAATTCGCTGTGATATCGGACGAATAATTTCGTATCAGGCGATACTTATCAGGACAATAGTTATCAGGACGATAGTTATCAGGACGATAGTTATCAGGACGATAGTTATCAGGACAATAGTTATCAGGACGATAGTTATCAGGACGATAGTTATCAGGACAATAGTTATCAAGTCGATAGTTATCAGGCGATACTTATCAGGACGATAGTTATCAGGACAATAGTTATCAGGACGATAGTTATCAGGACAATAGTTATCAAGTCGATAGTTATCAGGCGATACTTATCAGGACGATAGTTATCAGGACGATAGTTATCAGGACAATAGTTATCAAGTCGATAGTTATCAGGCGATACTTATCAGGACGATAGTTATCAGGACGATAGTTATCAGGACAATAGTTATCAAGTCGATAGTTATCAGGCGATACTTATCAGGACGATAGTTATCAGGACGATAGTTATCAGGACGATAGTTATCAGGACAATAGTTATCAGGACGATAGTTATCAGGACGATAGTTATCAGGACGATAGTTATCAGGCGATACTTATCAGGACGATAGTTATCAGGACGATAGTTATCAGGACGATAGTTATCAGGACGATAGTTATCAGGACAATAGTTATCAGGACAATAGTTATCAGGACGATAGTTATCAGGACAATAGTTATCAAGTCGATAGTTATCAGGCGATACTTATCAGGACGATAGTTATCAGGACGATAGTTATCAGGACAATAGTTATCAAGTCGATAGTTATCAGGCGATACTTATCAGGACGATAGTTATCAGGACGATAGTTATCAGGACGATAGTTATCAGGACAATAGTTATCAGGACGATAGTTATCAGGACGATAGTTATCAGGACAATAGTTATCAAGTCGATAGTTATCAGGCGATACTTATCAGGACGATAGTTATCAGGACGATAGTTATCAGGACAATAGTTATCAAGTCGATAGTTATCAGGCGATACTTATCAGGACGATAGTTATCAGGACGATAGTTATCAGGACGATAGTTATCAGGACGATAGTTATCAGGACGATACTTATCAGGACGATAGTTATCAGGACAATAGTTATCAAGTCGATAGTTATCAGGCGATACTTATCAGGACGATAGTTATCAGGACGATAGTTATCAGGACAATAGTTATCAAGTCGATAGTTATCAGGCGATACTTATCAGGACGACAGTTATCGTTCTCCCATAATTTTGATTAAATCTCTATGCAATGATATCTCTTCATTGGTAAATTTCCATTTTTATATTTTAAACCCCAAAGACGTCTAAACATTGTATCACCTAACTCTATGTTGCTCCAATTATCAGTAAACATCTCTTAAATACCCAGAGAATAAAAATTGGCTCAATTTATCAACAAACAGATGCAATGTGAGCAGAACTTTGATGTGTCTATCACAGAATGGTTTAAATTTCCAAATAGATTCACCTAAAATGGACAGAGAAACTCATTGTTGTTGGTGCTTGAGAAAAAGGAGAGATTAATAAGCGTATAAAGGCTCAGATTAATAAAAAAATAAGGATTTTGTGCAGCTGAAGTCACAATTTAAGAGGAATCATGAGAATAAATAAGGAAATACGGAGACTTGTGAGTGTTATTTGACAGAACCATGTAAAAACCTTTCTTTTCTTAGGCCGTCTTGGTTTAGTAGTTTAAGGCTTGAGAGGCGCGCTGACATTCAAAGGTCATTAGATTTAAAGTGATGAAGCTGCAGATGAGGATGACTCACTGTGATTATCGCTCTCTGATCTGATTCCTGTTCTCCTGTACTTCATGTGATCCATTTAAACGCTCACTTTGAAGAATTCAGACCTAATAACGACAGGCTATTACGGAAGATTTTTACCTCATTTAAGATAATCTACAATAAGGAGAGTCATTAAGCCTCATATGAAGGTTTAAGAGAGACATAATCAGGATATGATCTCCTGCAGCTGCAGATGAAGAGATCTGACCAAATTTTCAGGTAATTTCTGATGATTAATGATCAGATCAAAAAGCTGCTGGATGAATCTGATGCAGCTCCTTCTGCAGGCAATGTTTCACACTATTTTCTGATTAAAAACCTTAAATATTTAATATAAATATGTACATTTTTACATTTAATTGTGTTAAATGTGACCAAAGGAAAAATAACTCCAAATCACATGTTTTCTTCTTCATTACTACAGCTTTATTCTCAAAATTGTCCTTTTTTTATCAGTTTAGTCTGAAGTTTATTACATTTTTTCTCAGTCTGGACTTAGTATTCCATCTTAGAGATCAAATTTTGAAGAAAAAGTAGCAGAAATGATCACAAACATTCAGGTTAGCGCTTGAATAAAAACACTTTATCCTCTGATGTGGTTTTGCATAAAAGTTTTAAAAATGTGTTTTGATTGCATGCGCGCGCGCGTGCGTGTGTGTATCGCCAAGAGATTAGAGCCTGGTGAGGAAAAGATAAGCAGGCTTATTAAGAGGTCATTAATAAATTTGTTGATGAGCTCTCCATGTAAGACAATAAGAGGGAGAAGGAAAGGAAGATCATGCATCTCCGTGTGTGTCTGTGTGTGTGTGTCATATTCCATATCAACCGTATCTGCAGGCTGTGATAAGTTATCATTATGAGATGCAGCCTGTGACACACACACACACACCTCCATTTGCATGAAGAGGGCTTTTAGCGATGCCCTTGTACCCTCAATGACAGTATTTCTGCATAATTCAATAAGCGTGCAGATACACACACACACACAGGGACGCCTGCACACACCTAAACACACATAAGGGAATAATTGTTTAATGTTAAATTTCTATTACCAGTTTTGATTAAAGAATATTCATGTGTTAGAAAGGCCCAGTCAAAGTCCAGACACACGTTTAGCTAGTTATATCTGTGGCAGTTATCTGTGAATTAGGGACAGACTAATAACAAGAATAAACTATGAGTGATACAAGGAAAAACTGTCAATAACAGGAGAATAAAGACGTAAATAATGCATGAATAAAAAAATCATATCACCAAAATAAAGTCGTAACATGAGAATTTTCTATTTTTTACTTTATTCTTGTGATAAGTACAAGAATAAAGTCACAAAATAAGGGGGAAAAGTTTTAATAATAGGAGAATAAAGTCATAATAATATGAGAAAAAAACTGTAACAATACCAGAATTTAGTAATAATATTACAAGAATAAAGTAGTATAACAATAAAGTTGAAATAATACAAAAGTTGTGCTAATAGAAAAATAGTCGCAAAAGCATTAAAAAGGTCTTGATATTACCAGAATAAAGTTGTAATATTAGAACAAATTAGTACATTTATAAGAACTCACAAATAAGGAAATAATTAATCCTTTAACATTTTAGCATCTAATTATCAGTAGCAGAATTTTGAAACTAATGAATCTCTCGCACATAAACCATTTAACTACTGAAGCTTTTTCTCTCATAATTTACAACATTTTTTGGTCATATTGCATCTTCATTCTACTAATATTATTTTTTTTTTGTTCTCATAATTAATTAATAATACTTAGCCTCCCCCTAATTCTCTGTTGTACTAGAGAAATGCCACAAAAGACAAATAAATGCTTAAAAAGTATTTCATAGAGAAAATTATTATATTATATAAGCTGAGTTTACATTTACAGCCATGAACAACTGGAGAAATATCAGAGCGTGAAGCAGCAACTCTGTGATCTGTAGTGTCAGCATGATGTGCAGTCCGGAGTTTGTCCTCTAACAACAAGCTGAAGATGTTTGTCTGAACTTTTCCTCTGTAATGATCAGAGCAGCAGCAGCAGCTGCTGCTGCTTTTCCAGCATGAATAAAAACACATTGATAACTTTTAACGTCCCTCATGTGGACAACGCTCAGCACACACATCAACACACACATTCAGTGATTTGTCAGGGTTGTTTTACACAGGGTGGTGAGAACCGCCGCAGGCTGGAAGCGGAGAAATGCTTTGTGTTGCGCGAGTAAAGATTTCTGAGTCGGGTTAGATGGTCAATATGTGCCAAGTCGGCGCTTTTCAAGGCTGTGCAAATGGATGTGGAGCAGAGGGAGGACGACGGCAGTTTACAGACAAATGCTGTTAGTTTATTCATGCTACATCACGTGTGGCGGCGGTGAGGGCTGGATGCACTGCTGGTAGAAAGGCAGAAATGAGACCATGATGGAGTTTGTTCAGATTTAATTTAACATGTCCTGTAAATTTAAACTAAGAAAAGTAAGCCAACGTTTTCAATATCTTGAGTGCATAAAGCTTGCACCTATCTAGCTACCGAGCGAGATATTGAGCTCGGCAGCTAAATATTTAGTTATCAACTTAATTATTTAGTTAGCAATCTATCTTTAGTTAGTAAGTTGAAAGATTTAGTAATCAAGCTAGATATTTAGTGATGAAGCTAAATATTTAGTTACCAAGTTAAATATTTAGCTAGTAACCAAAATATTTAGTTAGCAAGCTAAAAATTGAGTTAGCAATCTAAATATTTAACTAACAACCTAAATTTTTTGCTAGCAATTAAATGCAATTAAATTAAATTTAACAGCCTAAATATTAAGCTGGCAAACTAAATGTTTAGTTAGCAAGCTAGATATGTATCTAAATATTTTGTTACCACGTTAAATATTTAGCTAGTAACCTAAATATTTAGTTAGCAAGCAAAAAATTGAGTTAGCAACCTAAATATTTAACTAACAACCTAAATATTTTGCTAGCAATTTAAATGTTCAGTTAGCAAGCTAAATGTTTAGCTAACAGCCTAAAGATTAAGCTGGCAACCTAAATGCTTAGTTAGCAAGCTAGGTATGTATCTAAATATTTAGTTATCAAGTTAAATGTTGATTTAGCAACCTAAATATTTAGTTAGCAAGCTAAAAATTTGGTTTAAGTTTAGTTTAAAAATTAAATGTTTAAATACTGTATGTATTTTCCAAACTAAATGCTTCAAATTCAACATTTAGTTTGTAAGCTAAATATTGTGAATTACATATTTAGTTTGGAACTATATTTTTTAATTCAGAAAAACGTGGTGAAATTATAACTTTGAAAAATGAAAAAAAAATTCTGAATGAAAGACTAAATAAATCTAAATTAATGCTGTTAATTTTTTACTGTATGACTTTACAAACAGCATCCCATAATCTCAGTCTTAACACCTAACAGTCACACCTGAAAACCAAACAAACTACTGGAAATCCTCTCAGATGCATGATGGGAGACAACACCTAGCAGCCCAATCAGCTAATCTCCTTAACGCAGTGGTGTTAACCTGGGTTCGGTCGAACCTCAGGGGTTCGGCGGAGCCTCTGCCACGGAGGTAAAGACACACTTGTGTAAAGTCGTGATGACGTCCCGCTTTACAGAGGATCACGTTACATTGCTTAGCCCAGAGGTTCCCAAACTGTGGGGCGCGCCCCCTAGGGGGGGCACCGTGCCATTGCGGGGAGGCGCGGGAAGCCGGTTGGATGAAAAAAAAACATGAATGCTGTATGCGCTGGGTTTTACCTTAGAATGGCCAACTCTCTGTTATTCCTCTGTCTATTTGATTCAATAGGGGCTTCAGCACTTCCCATATCTGTGTCCTCTGTCACTTTTATCAGCAGTTAAAACTATTTAATCCGTTGTTAACATGTGGTAACATGTTTTTCCGAGCCGCCTTTAAATGCAACATTAGCGCTACTATGCTAGCGCTGGGTTTAAACCTGTGTGGCAGCAAAGGAGATCTGATGCTGCTGTGCAGAGCTACACAGGTGTGTTAGAGTCATGGCAGCAAACCAACAAAACGCAAAAAACTTTTCACAGTTTTTCCCCCAAACTAACCGACTGAGTTGAGTAAAGTTGCTGGATGCAGGTAAAGTAGCTAAATGATGACTAGCTAGTGTCAATACGGCACCTTAAGCTTAACAAGTAGCCTGTGGGCTACCGATGTTGTTGTCTATGTTCAGCTATGTACATTCATTTTGCCCCCCCACTCCCCCCTTCCAGGGACAGGGAGTCTCTAAGAATCCTCTCTCCCCCGTCGTCCAACCAGACAGCTATTTGTAATCCATAGAGGGGGGGGGGGGGGGGGGTGGCAGAAAATATTTGGGAACCACTGGCTTAGCCAATCAGAGCTGCGGAGGAACTCTGATTGGAGGAGCTTCACTCTCAGCATGGATTTGAACTTGTGTCTTTATTTACTTCAGCAAAGCTCAGTTTTTACCAAATTCTGTAGCTTTCGTTGTTCTTCTAAATCTGCTCCTTAGTCGCATCTTTTCGGGGTTGGTGCTGCCTCTAGTGGCGTGGAGGTGGTAACACAACTAATATAATTACATTACTAAATCAGAATACCACAAAGTCTTTATCATTTATTATTAATTTTTCATTCTCTTAAGAATGTAGAGCTAATTAAATGATCTAAACCTTAAAGTGGTTCCAGTTTCTCTCGATGGCCAACCTGTTGAAACTGTGTCACATTTTAAATACTTTGGGTCGTTCCTGGACAGTTCAGCTCAACTTTACTGAAAACACTGACTATATTTTGAAGAACTGTTCTCAGAGACTCTACCTTTTAAGAATAATTAACGATCTCGCAGTGACCCAACTAGACTCTAGTTGGGTCACCCCTATGTCTTGAATTTGGGGAAAAAAAAATCATATTTCATTTATCACTACAGAAGGGTTCAGTGAAGCTGAAGTGTTCGGTACCTCAAAAAAGGTTAAGAACCACTGGTTTTTGGGAACTGTACACAACTTCAACTCAAGTTCCTGTGCATGAAGATGTAAAATGTAGTTACTAAACTTTTGCAATTAGAGCAAAGTAGCCAATGGCTCCCTCCACCAGTATCTCCTGATGGCCGGGCCTTCCCTCTGATTAAAGGAAAGGAAGCAGAGAAATCAAAGAGCAAAGCAACAGAAGAGAAGTGATCGCCTTATTGGAAAGCTGCCTCCCTCCCCTTTAACCCTCTGCAAGCTCTAATTTATGGAGGAAGGGAATCTCTGAGGATTTTAGAAGGAAGCAATTACCTCTGTTTTGCCTCGCTGTAACATGACAGTAATGATCGACCTGACAATAAGTCATTATGGCTTCGCATTTGGCTGCGAATCTGCAAGTGACCTGCAAGGCTCCGGTTCGCTCTCCTGGGAAACACCCAGCACCGAACTGTGGCTTCTCTTCCACTCTGCACAAACTTTGCATAGGAAAAATGATAAAGAATGCAAAATACAAAGACAGAAGGTCTGGTATTAATAGTTGTTCAAATTGTGGCCGGGGGGCCATTCGCAGTCCTCTGGAAGATTTTGTTCAGTCTCTCCAACTACAATATATATATATATATATATATATATATATATATATATATATATATATATATATATATATATATATATATATACATACATTTTTTGTGGTACTAAACTATTTCTGCTTTAATTGATTAGTCAGAAATCCCTGACAAAATGATTAAAATGGATGCAAAAGCATTTGGAAAATTATTTTTCTGTCTTTTTAAACTGCCCAACACCGTTTTTTATGTTTTGGATAAAAAATAATTTACAAATTTGACATCAGTCGTGCTTAATTTAAATTATTAATGTATATATTTATTTTTTATTTTGTGCTCTTAACTTGACAAAATGTATTCAAAGCTGGTTTTTAAAATGTGGGATAATTGAAATAATGAACACAACTTTCAATATAGCAACATTAGCATTGTTAGCAGCCAGCGAACAAGTCTCCACACAGCCAGGGATTGCTTTTCTAACCCTAAAATCTATTAACTTTTTTTTTAACTGAAATACAACAAAAAGGAAAAATATACATTAACAGCTAATACAATCATCTTATTGCAACACTGAAAAGATTTTTGTAATCGAAATATCACAGAATGAAGAAAAATACTTTGCTGGCCAATAGGCTAACTTAATGTTCCCCTCAAAAATTATGAATACTTCTCTACATTTTATCAACTAACTTCCAAAACATATTAATACTTACAAAGACGAGAGTTTTCCAAGGTACAAAGCTTAATGAGCCGTTTACTTTCTCCTAACGGCCTAAATGGACCTTACCACAGGGGCCGCGTTTCATTGGCTAATGCCCATTTTACGTCACAGCGCAGCCATCAGTGCTTGACAGTCTGACAAACACAAGCTACTGCAGTAAATACATGCTAATGTACATTGTGGACTAGCAGACCGGCAGAAAGTTTTTGCGTCAGGACTCAAAAACAATGGTTCTCCACCGTCAGTGGGGAATCTGTACAGGCGATGTCAGATATCCTGATCATATTTGTGGAACTAAAATTCACAGATTTCCAAAATCTGAAGCGGAAAGTCTTGCTTGGATTAAACTTGTGCACGACCACATTTGCAGCTCAACCATCGTAGGATCAATAAGAACAAAGGATTGTCTGCTGGCGTAAGTATTATTGCTTTGCTTTCTTTGTGTTTAGTGAATGAAAAATAGAAAGTCAATAATAAACACATCCATTATGAAAACCTTTTAGTCAAGTACAGCATAATGTCAGTACCGATACAACTTCTACACCTTGAAGCCTGTCTGTTACAGCCTTACGTTAGCTGAACAGATCAATATGCAATGTGTACCTTATCTGACATACATTAAAGATTTTATTTCACCTGAAAAAGCTTTTTACTAAACTGTAATCATGTTGGCCACGCTAATCATGTAAGCCACACTAGCACCGAGTACCGCGTATCAGTCCTAGGCACATTCGACCCCTGAAAACCATGAATGTCCGACTTACACAGCCTTGCAAGAACAACAGGTGTCAGTGATCTTGTCCACAGCTAAATTTACGCTGAGGGTGTGAGGATCTGCTGTGTTCCTCATCGACCGTTAGCTTTTCGCTGTGACCCCACAATGTTGGAGGCATCGTGGCTCAAACACCTTGATCTCATCCAAAAAAGATGACATGAACTTGTTGGTTCCCCTGTCCATTGTCGTGGCTGATATTTTGTGAAAATCCGGCAGAAATGCTAAACTAATCGACTCAGAAATACTCTGCAGAGAGTCAGTGAGATGAAAAATGCCATGTTTACATAGAAACTAAGCTCTGAGAGGCTTTGCTTGTGAGACATGCAGCCACGTGGGATTTTCAAGGCCGTTTCTGGGCGGAGCTTGGTAAGGTCCATTCTTGTTGACATGGTTACCGGAGAAATGTACCTCAAAGATACTTTGTCGCTAAGAGTGCTCACTCGGTCATGATTCAGAAAGTACACTTGAAAATACACTCTTTGACAAAGATCTCTTGTAATACAGATGTCGGACTCATATCAAATTAGAAACCCCTAAAAATTCTATCCATTCTTAACATGAACTTAGTCATAAATGTCTGACTAAATATAAAGTAATAATTATAAAGTCGTAAATTAGTTTATTTCCACTCTAAACTATAGTGTTTCACTGAATAGCATCACAGTGATGATTTTCTAAAGTAATTTTGCTCTAATCAGGATATAATAATCACAGAAATGCTCAAATCTCATGTAATTTATCGTCCTGTATTTTATCTGAAGGTGTTGTATTAAATAACAATCTTGCTTATTTTGACTCTGATTCTTGTTGAGTTGATTCGTTTTGAGCAAACCTCCTGGTAGTAGATAAGATTTACTGCTGTCATATGACCCTATTTCCTCACAGTACCCACATGTGGGCAATATTAGATGCATCAATTCAACACATACTAGCATAAATTGTGCATAATCACACATTTTTGTGTGACAGATGTTTGTACCTCCTTTTCTATCTATCCCTCCAACTGTGTGACAGATAATCTAATGTCTGAAGGAAAACCCTGAGTTTAGAGCAGTGGTCCCCAAACTACGGCCTGCTGGCCGGATCCGGCCTGCCTCCACATTTGGTCCGGCCCCCTGAACAATACCAGAGAGCATTCAGATTTTTTTTCATTTACCGTATTTTCTTCAACCACCAGGGGGTTCTTTAGCAGAAAGTGAATCATTGGAAGTCCACATTGAGCCCACAAGCAGCAAAATGAGTAAGAAACAGATCAGATGTCTTCGGAAATTTTCTTTGCATAGGGGAAAAGGCCCAGAGAAGAGACTGGAAAATGGATTTATCCCGGACCGGTAGGTGAGTCCCACATTACAAGCCGCTCTGCATAACATGCGGCGACCGGCTGCTAATGAGGAAATGAAGCTTCAAGCTGCTTTGCCATGTAGAGACTAAGCAGGCTGTGCTCAAGCAACACAGCTCGGGTGTCATTGTCTCCCATTACTCCCAGATGGAACCGTCTCGTTGCAGAGAGACAAGCTCAGGGCTCCTGTTATTCATTATTGTGAGTTAAAATTTTCACTAAAGTAAAACGTTCGTTTTTGTGGCGCTTTGTATATTATTTTGAAGGAATATTATTTGATTGTGCTTTCTGGAAAACAATATATTTTTACATTTAGGCACTCCTTCAATCGTCACACTTTTTCTGCTACAAACTGACTCTGGCCCCCACCAGAGAAGGAAATAGTTATGTGGCCCTCACAGGAAAAAGATTGGGGACCACTGGTTTAGAGGAATCTCTCCTTCGTAGTGAAGAAGAACCTCTTCAAAGATGAGATATTTTCACAGTTTTTACTGTGTGGGTGTGTAGGTTGCGCTCTGGCTCGAATCCAGCCTCCCAGATTGATGACACATTAAAGTGAAGGACACGTCATGCAGCTCTGCTCGTGTGAACCACATGGGAGCTGCACACAGGTAGACAAGGAGCTGTAATCAGCAAGGTGTCCCTCACATATCAAAGACACTCGCTGTGGGTCTCACCTTCATTCGCTCAGGTTTATTTCAAAGCAAGCACAGCCATTCATGTGTTAACTTTGTATTTATTCACAAACACACACGGTGCACAACCTGCTCCAGGCACAACGCAGGAATGGAAAATTATATATAAATGTTTACATTGACTGATTTGTTATTTATGTACTGATTGAATTTTCTGTTACAGTTTATTTTTACATGTTTGACCACGTTAGTCAAGTTTTTGAGTATCTTTATTATTTTACATTGGTTATTCCTAATTGTAGTAGCTAAACAAATTAAAATTGTGTTGTTTTTACACATTTGACCAAGGTCGTGAGAAGATATTTGTGTGTGAGTTGTTGCACTGGTTCATTTATGTCTGTTTGTGTAAACAGAAATGTTTTAAGTAAATTCAGCGGTATTTTTCTATGAGATCGGTAATGGCGGATATTAAACCTCAGATATCAGTAAGCTAGTCACAATTAGCAATGAATTAATTAATCGCATGATGAATTAGAACAAGATTGACCATTTCAGTTCTGATTAATAATTTTTTAAATAATTAATAATCCATTTTAATTATGACTTAGGATGAAGGTGATTTTTATTTCATATTTATTGTGTTTAATTCCCATGTTTAATTTCGAATATTTAAAATTTACAAAATAAAAGTTTATGCGTATTGGAGAGGGAAAACCTGCATTATTATTCCATTGCCAACATATTACAATATCAAAACAATATTATTGCCGCCCCCTGACCCTTTCTGGATGTTTCACTGACAGACCGACCCACCAATTCAGGTCTGGACATCTGCAGTTAACAATAGTCGCCCCACTGTTACCAACTCAGTGACTTTCTTGGTATATTTAGAAACATTTCAAAGAAATGGTATCGGACAAAATCTAAATCATTAAATAGGGTCAATCAACATGTCAGGTTTTTAAAGATGGGTGGTCGGCCAGAATAACCCCTACTATAAAGTCTCTAAACAAAATTGTCTTTCAAAAAAAGAGGCTAGTTGAGACCAAAGCACCAGACTGAAAGATTTTGTCATCCAGGTTTTGGTAGAAAGCGAAAAACGATAAATTATGCAAATGGAAATTGTTCATGTTCCATCCATCCATTTTCTAACAGCCTTGTCCCTTGGTGGGGTCAGGAGGGTTGCTGGTTCAACCCTCCCAACTCCAGCTGACATTCTGGGCGAGAGGCGGGGTCAGGGGTCACCCTGGACAGGTCACCAGTCTGTCACAGGGCAACACAGAGACACACAACCATCCACACACATTCACACCTAGGGGCAATTTGGAGAGGCCAATTAACCTGATAGTACATTATGGTTGTCGTTTTTCTTCCTGCTTGTGCGCATCAGGACGCAGAATAATGACGTTTGTTGAGTGTCAGTGACGGTCTTGGCGGATGACCTGCGACCAGATCCTTTCAGAATTTATTTCACACAATAAAATGGAATTATTTAAAAATCATACATTGTATTTTTCTGGATTTTTGTTTCAGATTCCATCACTCACAGTTGAAGAGAACCTATGATAAAAATTACAGTCATCTACAAGCTTTGCAAGTGGGACAACCTGAAAAATCAACAGCGTATCAAATACTTGTTCTCCCCACTGTATGTGTGTATATATATATATATATATATATATATATATATATATATACACACATACAGTGGGGAGAACAAGTATTTGATACTTGTTCAAATACTTGTTCTCCCCACTGTATGTGTGTATATATATATATATATATATATATATATATATATATATATATATATATATATATATATATACACACATACAGTGGGGAGAACAAGTATTTGATACTTGTATGTATGTGTGTATGTATATACACACATACACACTGTATGTGTGTATATATATATATATATATATATATATATATATATATATATATATATATATATACACACATACAGTGTGTATGTGTGTGTATATATATATATATATATATATATATATATATATATATATATATATATATATATACACACATACAGTGTATATATATACACATACAGTGTATATATATATATATATATATATATACACTGTATGTGTATTCAAACTTTCCTTGAATAAAGAAAGTTTTTTCCTTTATTCAATTAAATCATCAGTTGAAAAGGTTCATTGTACTTACGAAGATAATCTTTGTCTATTTGTAACATTTGTCAAATTATGTGATCTTAAAAGGGGTAAAAAAAACACACAAACATAAATATTTAAGAAGAGAAAATACTTTTTTAACATGTGTAAAAAGATGTAGTGTACATAAAAGTACAGTGAAAAAGATGTTTCTTGGCTGTGAGGCTGAATTATGTATTACTCTTGTATATCCACAAACGGTGGTTCAGGTGAGAAATTCTTTGCTTTTGTCTCATAAATGGTTTTCCATACTGTCCGACCCAGAAATGTCCCACTTTCAGGTATCTGCTCCTTTTCTTTTCGCCACAATTATTTAAAATAATTTCCATCTCATCTTTTATTCCCACTTTCTACATCTGTAGGAAATACATTTACAGAAAATCGGTCTCTGTGTGTGCAAGACTCACTGCATTGATTTAAAGGAAACCCATCAATTAGTTCTCAGTCCACACTGAGTGACTCCCCAGTGTTGAAGCACTGAGGACACAGTGATTGTCTCCATTGGAGACGCCGGATGGAGACTCCGAATGGGACACTTGGACAACACCTGTACATCTTCATCAATAAATGTCCAAAATAATATTTATTTTTTGCGCTATTTTGATTATTCTTGAAATCCACAAGGAGAATAAATTATTCAACATAATTATTGTATTTTCCAGTCCATACATTCGACACTCAATGTGTATTTAAAAGAATTAAAAATGAAAATTTTTGTTGTAGCAAAATTTTTCAGGTTTTTTGTGTTTCAAACACAATAGCTACAAACTACTTACAATTAGAGTATTTTTGACTGCAGAAATGGAAAGTTTAGCTTGTCTAGTAGTCGATCACTACTGGGTGAGGCGGAGCCACGACTTTAGCATTAGAAGAAAGCGGCTTACGGCCACGACTAACTCCGGGAGCCAAGCTAGAAAAGCCTTTTTCCCCATAGTCCAAACGACTGCATTTGTGGCTGCATTTTTACTCCAAAATGCTCCACTCTGCTCCTGGATTACCGTTTAAACTTTTGAGTTTTATGTCAAATCCACATGAATTAAATGACAGAAACTAGTTCTCTCACTGCATCTTTGATTCATTTTGTCCAGCTGCAGACTGTTAGACTGTCCAATCAGAGTCAGGTATTGTGTAGTTGGTGCTTTTAATCAGTTTTCAGTTAACTAAGTCTGTGGAAAACAAAATGTCACTAAAATCACTCTGTCCGTCTAAAATCTTTCAGAAAATCTTAAAAATGCACTGAATCGTATCGAAATCGTATCGCTTAACAAATATCACGATACATATCGTATCGTAACCAGAATATCGTATATTATATCGTATAGTGAAATTGTTGTATCGCTACAACCCTAACTAAAAGCACAATAAGAAACTTAATCATAGCAAAATGTTACCATATCAGGATCTGCTGTGTTCCTCTCCTGATTCTGTCTGGTATCACACTGCGCCACAATGGACACTTGTTTTAAAATTGCCTGTGTTCATCCTCACTAACACTATTTATCATGATTCAGCCAAAGTAATGCAATTATGAACTGCAGTCTGATTTTTATTGTCAATGTATTTCTACCTACTGAGCAGTGAAAGTAAATAAGACATGTTACATGTCTTTTGCCTGAAGTATTTATTTCCTGAAGGGTTTTTAGTTAGTGCTACAGAACCACAGCTAACAGCTAACAGCTAGCTCCTCATTTTAGCGGCTCTAAGAGCCTGTGTCCTTCAGCAGCGCTGCTGTTGCTCCTCTTACACTTTGGCCTGAACCATTTTTCTAACAATGGTGGGGAGGAAATAAAAATTAATTCTTATTAACCCCTTAATAGGTGGGACCAAAATCACCAAACATGGCTGAAAAGGTGTAGCCAAATTAAATCAGCTGCTGTTCTTGAACTAATTGGAGTAGCAACAGCTTTGTCTTTTTATGACAAAGACCAGATAAATTATCCATTTTTGCATTCAAAAATACTCCAACTGTAAGTGGTTTGTAGCTATTATGTTTGAAACACAAAAAATTGAAGAATTTTGCTCGATTTTTTTTCATTTTTATTTCTTGTAAATACAAATGTGTGTTGTAAGGTATAAAATTGGAAAATACTATAAATCTGTTGAATAAAGTTTTCTGCTGGTGGATTTCAAGAATAATCAAAATAGCACAAAAAACAAAATATGTCATTTTTGATACATTTATAGATGCCAAATGTAACTGGATGGAAATCCAGAGTTTCATTTGGCATCTATAAATGTAACACTTGGAAAATCACTGTCAGTCCTCAGTGCTTCACCACTGGGGAGTCACAGTGCAGACTGAGGACAACCATCGACTCCCCCCCGTCCCCACAATGGTGGTACAGTGGCCCCCCCTCCCTCCTTTATAATGACCCCTCTTCACCCCCCCATCCCCCATCTACCCCGGACATTAGTGGTACAGTGACCCCCCTACCCCTATACGGTGAGCCCCCCCACCCCCCGTTCGCCACCCCCCTCCCCATCTGCCCCGGACATTAGCGATGATGTGACCCCCCCCACATTAGTGGTACGGTGACCGCCATTTGTACCCCTGCCCCCCCCCCCCACATCCCCTGACATTGACGGTACAGTGACCGCCATTCCTACCCCCCCCCTCCTCTCACTTCTCCCCATATTAGCGGTACAGTGACCGCCATTCGTACCCCCCCCCCCCATACTTCCCCTGACATTAGCGGTACAGTGACCGCCATTCGTACCCCCCCCCCCCCCCCATACTTCCCCTGACATTAGCGGTACAGTGACCGCCATTCGTACCACCCCCCTGCCCCCCTCCCGCACAACAGGACACACTAAAAAGCCCTTTCAGGTAGGACAGGAGACTGACGGGACTCGCTATGAAGCCACGGAGGTTGGACAGAACTATGAACCTCTGGAGCTTCTCCTCTTCATTTAGATCAGTGTTTCTCAACCCTGGTCCTCACACCCCCCTGGTCCTCACGCCCCCTGGTCCTCACCGCCCCCCTGGTCCTCACCGCCCCCCTGTCCTGCATGTTTTAGGTATTTCCCTTCTACCACACACCTGAATTGTATATCTGGGTGATTAACGGGCTTCTGCAGTACTTGATGGTCATGCAATCATTTCAATCAGCTGTTCTGGAATAGAGGCACATCTAAAACATGCAGAGCAGGGGGGCGGTGAGGACCAGGGTTGAGAAACACTGATTTAGAAATATTATATCTCCACCCAGTACCTTAAAGTGCCTTCTTGGTACATTCTGAGAAATGAATTGCAGACACTGCCAATAACCCGCCTGAATAGATGTGGCTTCTTTTCTGGATCGTCTGAAACTCTGTTTTCCTGTTCTATGTCCCCCAGTCTTTTGTTCATCTTTTTTACATACATCTCAAATTTTTTGCTTTCCTTCTCATACAGGTGTTTTATCTGCTTCAGGTCAGAGTTTTCCTGCTGCAGCTCGATGTTTTTCTCCTTCAACGTAGAGTTTTCCTTTTTCAGCTTGGTGGTTTCCTTGATCATTGTAGCGTTTTCCTTTGACAGAACCTTTCTTTCTTTTCTCAGGTCGGCGACTTCCTCTGCATACAGCTGGTTTTCTCCCTCCAAGATAAAATTTACCTGGTCACAGGTAGAGATTTCCTCCTTCAGGGTGGCGATTTCCTTTTTATATTGTTCATTGTTGGCTGCAGTGTTAATCTGCTGCTGTGCCAGGCAATTGTCTTTTAAATTCTTGTTCAGGTTTTTTAATTCCTGGTCTTTTTCTTGAAGAAATTTGTCTTTTTGAACCGCTTCCTTTTCTAATTTCTCCACCTCAAATTTCAATTTTTGATTATCTTTAATTAGTAATTTTGTCTCATTTGTTGTGGTGTTGACATCTTTCCTGATGTCTTGGAGCTTCTGTGATTCTCTCTCTAGAAGATTTTGTGTTTCTTCATTCTCACAATCAGAAGTCCATGATTTCCTTTGTTTGCTCATTGTTAATTCGTTGTTGGTTCAAATTGTTTGCAATTGGTGCCTTGTGTGGATACAGTCCTTCTCCTTTCTCTCCTGGTTTGGTTATGACGGTAGAATTCAAGAGTGCAGCTTTTGTGCAATCACTCTTTGTGACATCATATTGCGTGATGTCACAAATTGATGTCACTACCTCAGCAGAACAACTAGAAAACTGCTGAAGTTTGAATAAAAACAATGGTGCTAACGGCAACGAAGCATCGAAGGAGCTTTATGACACCGTTGGCTCAATGCACAAAAGACTTGCTGTTTCTCAGTATGGGTTCTTGTCTGTACTTGTGTTCTTGCGTCCTTGTAAAACGTCATCGACAGCAGCCCAAGTACTGTTCCAATTCAAAGTACATAGACATTAATACGTAGACGCCTCACGGAGGCGTCTAATTTTCTCACACACACATTAAATATATTTGGCAATCAAAGAAATTACTAAAGACAGAGTTTCTAACTTTTGATGTGATTATTTAATTGTTTTGGGGCATTTCTGAATAAAGAGCTCAATGTTTTTATTTAATAGAAATTATTCTGATTGTTTTTATATTGAAATTGATGAACAGACACACTTTTACAGTGTTTTATTAAATACTATATTTACATAATGCCATAATTTAATGTACATTTAAGACAAATAATTTTCCTGTATTTATTTTTTGTACATTATTGATAAATGACTTGATTTATAAATCAGTTACTGTCAAACATTAACTACATATTTTTCTTACTTTTTTCCCAGAAATAAATATTTATTACAGTATTTCAACTCTGCTATTGACAGCAGAGTAAAAATAATTCTAACACAGTAATTAATTTTTATTTCATTACATAAGCTACATTAATAAATTAATACTTCAGATTGAGATATTTAAAAATACACCAAAAGTGAAAGAATAAAACATGTATTTATTATACTGGGAACACTGGTCACAGGCTTCAGTCTGCTGGTCCCACTGGGAGACTCAATGACTCTGAGACGTCCTGGTTCACAGGCTGAAGCCAAGGATAAAAGAGAAATTATCCAAAAGTGTAATAGAAAATATGTACGATATATGTTTGGTATATGTTTCTTTCACATTCGAAAAGACATTTTCAGCTTGTTGGGCTCTGACCATGTTTAGCATCTTTATAGCTAAATACCGACATGTTGAAGCTGAGCTGTGAAACAGAGACTGAAGACCAGCAGCTCTGATCCTGACTGATCTTTACTCACTAAATTCTCTGGTTTTTAATTAACTTCTCCTCTAACAGCGGTTTCTCATCAGTTCTCTCATTAGAAAACAGTATGAAAACGTTAGCTGCTATGCTAACAATCAGCGGTTATTTTGGGTCAATTTAGCTACATAGGACATATTTTAAGGCTGTTTAGAAGCGAATTTCTGGCTGCAAAGTCAAGTAGTTCTGATTTTTCATCCTTACCTGGGGAAGATAATCTTAATGGATCCAGTTTGTTTCATAAAACGGTTGAAATAAATCCACACAGCACAGAACTTAAGGAGCTCCGCTAACCCTGCTGCCACGTGCAAGATGGCGGACGCTTTTACGTACGACTCAGCCTCCATGAGGCGTTTAGTGTGGACCTTACCAAGCCCCGCCCAGAAACGCCCCTCAGACTACATGTCTCACAAGCGAAGCCTTAACACGCCTAGTTAACATGGTGTCACTGACTACAGAGTATTTCTGAGTCCATTAGTGAAGCATTTCTGCCGGATTTTCACAAAATATCAGCCACGACAATGGACAGGGGAACCAACAAGTTCATGTCATCTTTTTTGGACGACATCAAGGTGTTTGAGCCACGATGCCTCTAAAATTGTGCGAGTTGCAGCTAAAAGCTACCAGTCGATGAGGAAAACAGCAGATCCTCACACCCTCAGCATAAATAAAGATGTGGACTGACGCCTATTGTCCTTGCATGAATAAGTCGGACATTCATGGTTTTGAGGGTGATTTTGAAATGAGTGATTTTTGTTGTTTGCAAATGTTCGAATGTGCCTCAGTCTGCTCTGATAGAGCAGAGCAGAGCAGCTGCTAGCACTTGGTACTCGGTGGCTAACACGATTAGCGTGGCATAGCTGGCAACACGATTAGCGTGGCTAACACGATTAGCGTGGCTAACACGATTAGCGTGGTTAACACGATTAGCGTGGCTAACACGATTAGCGTGGCTAACACGATATGCGTGGTTAACACGATTAGCGTGGCTAACACGATTAGCGTGGCTAACACGATTGCCGTGGCTAACACTATTACAGTTTAGTAAAAAGCCTTTCAGGTGAAATAAAATCTTTAATGTATGTCAGATACGTTACACATTGCATATTGATCTGTTCAGCTAACGTAAGACTGTAACAGACAGGCTTCAAGGTGTAGAAGTTGTATCGGTGCTGCCATTATGCTGTATGATAAAACATCATAATGAATGTGTTTATTGACTTTCTTTTTTTCATTCACTAAACACAAAGAAAGCAAAGCAATAATACTTACGCCAGCAGACAATCTTTGTTCTTATTGATCCTACGACAGTTGAGCTGCTAATGCATCGTGAAAAAGTTTTGATCCAAGTAAGACTTTCCGTTTCAGATTTTGGAAATCTGTGAATTTTAGTTCCACAAATATGATCAGGATACCTGACATCACCAGTACAGATTCCCCACTGACGGTGGAGAACCATTGTTTTTCGAGTCCTGATGCAAAAACCTTCTGTGGGTCCGATACTCCACAATGTATATTAGCTTGAGTTTGTGAGACGGTGACCCACTGATCGCTGCGCTGTGACGACAAATGGGCATTAGCCAATGAAAAGGTCGGGCTGGAGTAAGGTCCAATGATGTCTATGCACATACAGGCAAAAACGCTCAAAGTACCCGGATGTGTTCTTGCTCCGCCCATTTTATCGAGGATGCATCAATGCATCCTTCTGCGGACTTGAGGCAGCAAGATTTCCCACAATGCAATGCGCCACCAGCAGTAAATGGAGGTCAGTACAGAAATGTGTTGCATTTTTACCACCATTAATTGCCACAAAAACTCATTTAAATGTGTTTTTAGGCGAGAAAGTTGACCTTATAGCTTCATCTATCCACTCAGTTCATCCAGAATATTCATACTTTATTATTTGCTCCGGAGTTTTTCGGATTAGCTTAGCTCCGCTAACAGACACAAGACCGGTTTAACGGGCGGTTGGAACCGGTTTTCCCGCTAACCGCAGCCTGATTTCAGCGAGTCACTGTCGTTTTCCGCTGCTTGTTACCTGTTCGTAGCAGCTGCAAGTGAGATATAGGAAATATATTTTCTCGTAGCTCATTTTTTTTATATTTATTTAGTTAATATTGGTATTTTATCAATTGTGTTGACACAGACTTTCAAAACCAATTACTTTCATTTGCTAATTAACTGTTTTTGGGCATTTAAATTTGTAGTAAGAAAAATATTTTAATACAATCTCCCTTCATGATCAGAGAATCATACTTTATTTTGTAAATAAATAAAAACCATTTCCCTAGGATTGGCATTTCATGTATGATTGTAAACTCTTATTGTTTTCAGACGCTCATAAAAAGATCAAAAATAAGTCTGATTTGGTCCCTTAACGCTGTAGAGTGAGCCAGGGGCGGAGCTATAGGGGGGCTGGGGGGTAACTACCCCCCCCCCACCCCCCGCCGAAACGGGCCGGATGCGGGGCCGGGTCTGGAGGAGCCAGGGAGGGAGGAATGGTTTCAAGTCGCTTAAATGTCTGATTATAAACAAAGAAAGTGCGCTCTCGCCTGTTGAGAAAGGTGTATTTAATTTTAAAGTCAACAGTTTCAGTCAGTTTGGACGTAAGGGGCCCCGTGATTCGTTAGGGGCCCCCGTGACTGGCCCCGCCCCCCGGCCCGACGCTGACTTGTTCTGCTAGTGGAGTGAAGCAACCTTTGATTTAACCTGTGATTGATCTGTTTATTGTTTATAGCTATAGGCATAAAAACCAGAAATGAACCAGTGATGGTTTCTACCTTTCTGTCCCAGAGGTCTGCTCGGTTGCAGCACCTGTCAGTAGCTCCTCCACCGCCCCCCTCTCCCCTTTCTCCCCTCTCTCCCCCCTCCCTCCCCTCACCCCCTCTGTGATCAAAGTAAATTAGCTCGTAATCAGATACATACGCAAGCAGAAAAGCATGCACACGCAGTCTTTTCCCATAAGGCCAGTTTGTTCTGTGGTTTCACGGACAGCAGGTGTGTGAGAGGTTAACACACACACACACACACACACACACACACACACACACACACACACCACACACACACACACACACGTTTGCACAGCTATCTTTGTGGGGACTTTCCATTGACTTCATTTCATTTCTACAGCCTAAACCTTACCTTTACCCTTTCCCCAACCCTAACCATCACATACATAACCCTAACCAAAACTCAATTCACACCTTAGTCCTAACTCTGACCCCTGACCCTAAAACAAGGAGCAATAGGTCCCCACAACGTAGTATATGTCAGGAAAATCGTCCCCACAAGGTATTATAAACACACGCACACGCTGGCAGTGAGGAGGAGCGGCACCGTGTGATTTAAAGAGCTGTCTTCTGGACAGTGTTGCTCCGGTCAGGGACGCTGTGGCGGCGCTGAGAGAGAGATCAGACTCTCCACACTTCCTCATCTCCCTGCAACGTTTAGCCAGCAGCCCTGAACCGCCGCCATGTGGCCGCGCGTCCCGCTCAGCTGTGCACGCAAGCCATGCGGCAAATTGATCGCATGTGAAATGCTAATGCGAGCTTTACTGTCCTCTGCATGTTAATATCACAATTTAAGCCATAAGGTATCGATTAAAAGGACCAGCGCACTGAGGTCTAAGAGCTCTGAAGATGTGGTGGCGTGTTTGGGTAGATAAACTGTGCGCGGCACAATCTCAGCTGGAGGTCATTTCAAGTGTAGAGCCACCAGATCCGAGGTCCCTCTGCTTCGTTGCCCTGCTCTAATTACACTTTGGTGTTGTCTGCGCGGTTCTGTGCCAAGAGCGATCCACAGAGTCCAAACAGCTCCTCTGGTTCCCAGAAAAACCAAACATACACCAGATATGACTGGGTGATAGAAACAGAAGCTGTTTGGAGGGAAACGATGGTCACCAGATTATGAGTTATGTCTGCAGTTGAGGCCGTTTTAGAGAAGAGAGAGACTGTGGTTGGCTTATGGTGATGTGTAATGTAAAGTACAGAGCAGAGGAGATATTTTAGGCAAAACCAAAGGTTGGTTGTCACCAACAAACTTCTGGAAAATTATAAAACAGCCGAAACACTGAATTCCTTTAAGCCTAGACCAGTGGTTCTTAACCTGGGTTCGATGAACTTCAGGGGTTCGGCGGAGCCTCTGAGGTAAAGACTCACTTGTGTAAAGTCATGATGACGCCCAGCTTTGCCATCACTTACTGCAGAGGATCACGTCACATTGCTTAGCCAATCAGAGGATCACGTTACATTGCTTAGCCAATCAGAGGATCACGTTACATTGCTTAGCCAATCACAGGATCACATTACATTGCTTAGCCAATCAGAGGATCACGTTACATTGCTTAGCCAATCAGAGGATCACGTTACATTGCTTAGCCAATCACAGGATCACATTACATTGCTTAGCCAATCAGAGGATCACGTTACATTGCTTAGCCAATCAGAGCTGTGGAGGAGCCCTGATTGGAGGAGCTCGTAGCTTTCGTTGTTCTTCTAAATCTGCTCCTTAGTCGCATCTTTTTAGGGTTGGTACTGCCTCTAGTGGCGTGGAGGTGGTAACACAGCTAGTATAATTACATTATTAAATTAGAATACCGCAAAGTCTTTATTATTTATCATTAATTTTTCATTCTCTTAAGAATGTAGAGCTAATTAAATGATCTAAACCTTAAAGTGGTTCCAGTTTCTCTCGATGGCCAACCTGTTGAAACTGTGGTAAATTTTAAATATCTTGGGTCGTTCCTGGACAGCTCAGCTCAACTTTACTGAAAACACTACTATATTTTGAGGAACTGTTCTCAGAGACTCTAGCTTTTAAGGAGACTTGGTGATCTTGCAGTGATCACTAAGGGGGGAACAAAATCATATTTTATTTATCACTACAGAAGGGTTCAGTGGACGCGCATATGAAACTGGTGGGTTCTGTAAATCAAAAAAGGTTAAGAACCACTGATCTAGACTGAAAGCCTTCTGGTTAGAGTTGATTTTGTGCCATAATAAGTGAAACACTAACAGACATATTGATGTGTAAATGATGGCACTTGGAAAAATTAGATTTTTTGTTGCTGAAATGTGGTGTACAAATAAAATTTGATTTGATCAACTTAAAATAAGAGGTTAAAACACTGGTTTCCTCTAGGCTTTACAGGTTCGTTCATATTTTGTTTCACTCGTATCCAATGGAGGCAAAAAATATGATTTCTCAATATTGACCGCTTTTTGTACATTTCTAATACAGCAATGCAATATTTTATAACTTTGCTTTGATTGATAAATCTATTAATCTCCATGGCAACCATTCGACTGTGGAAAACGTCTGGGTGGACATAGCTCCGCCTTCTCGACGCAGCTCCTCCTCCAAGCTGCAGTTCAAATTCAAAAATACTTTATTGGTCCCAAAGGGAATTCAAATAAGCTTTTTTTTGCTCTTTCAGGTATCTCTTCAGAGCTACCTAGACTCCATCTCACAGAGCAGCTCCTTCAGACTAGCCAGTAGTAATTATTTTATGAGCTTAAATGTTGGTTAAAAACATTGTGAAAGGGTTAATAGAGCAGCAGTGTTTTTAAAGAGGAAATAGAGTTTTATTTAAGTCATATTTGATTTATGTAGTATTTTTCTAACAACTGGAGCCAACATAGTTGCTTGATTTTGCTATAAAATGGAAAACAAATAAAACTGTCCCTATATATTGTACTGATATCAATATTAGTATCAGATCGGTGCATCTCCAGTAGCAACGAGACCAAAATTACAGTAAAACGTTGGTGACTGGGTAAAATCTCCAACAGGAAGTCAGTAGCGGGGGGTCTGAACAAAATGCAGGTTTTTACCAAACTAGCTGACATGGCCATCATCCGTGTTATATTGTGACTGGACCAAAGACAAGATGATTAGGTACAGTGAGAGGCGAGAGCCGGAAAGACCCTGGGACAGACAGTTATAGGAGTCTAGATGTCCTTGAGATGACAAGTGTGGAGGGGGATCAAGGCTGTGGCGAAGAGGGAGAGAGAAGAAAGGAAGGTTAGACGGAGGGAAGAGGAGTGAGTGAGGTGATGGATTGAAAGGAGGGAGGAAGATAAAACAGTCCTCACTGAGCGTGGATTGTCCACAGCGCCCGCCCAGAGATGAGGCAGTAAATTTCCCCGGATTCAGTGTGCGCTCTCCAAACGCCGCTGCACATTATTGATAAATCAGTGTGTGTTAATGAGAGAAGCCGATGTGGTCTGATGAATCATGACACAACAATGAGCCTTAAACACACACACAGAAAACGGAGAGTGTGTGACACACAGAAACTAATAGGGCTGTATAATAATATCAATATCGCGATATATATCTATATTTTCTTTCCTAGAAAAAAATCGATATTCATCTGCAAGTATCGTAACGTCCAACTGTCACCTTGTTCACTCACTGCTTGCTTCACCAGGTCATCAGGCTTAGAGTGATTCCTTCAGATGTTCAGGTTAAAAAGGTATCAAACTATTCAGAGCAGGAACTTGGTTCACTTTATTTACTTTACTATTGCATGTCAGCTACAGTTTGGACTGTTTCAATGAAAGAAACATGTTTTCTCACCACTTCTTTGGTTCATTTTGTCCAGCTGTCCACTTTAAGTCTGTGTCCAATCAGAACCAGGTATTGTGTAGTTGGTGCTTTTAATCAGTTTTCAGTTAAATTAATTCAATCCAACTTTATAACTGTCACAAAATGTCACCAAATACACCAAAAGTGTATTGAATTGTATCGTTTGCTGAACATCGCAATATATATTGTATCATGGGCAGAATATCGTATCATGAGATTATTGTAACACTACAGCACTAGGAACTAATTTGCAGCACCAGGACGGACACTTGGCCGCTTCGCCGCAACAACACCAACTCAGAGTGTTATTCCAGCCTGTTAACATCGAGCCATTTCTGTTTGATATCCAGTAGGCGGCTTATCATCCTCATTAGATTATATCACACACACACACACACACACACACACAGAAAGCCGGGGTGAAATTATCTCTCACCTACACTCCCTTCCTCAATTATCACAGAATCTCATCATTTGTTTGCGTTTGTGTCGGCTGATTTATTAGTTTTTCTAAATGTGTGTGGGTGTGTTTTGTTTTGCTGTGATTCTTGGTACCTGTGTGTGTGTGTGTGTGTGTGTGTGTGTGTGTGTGTGTGTGTGTGTGTGTGTGTGTGTGTGTTGTTGCAGGGCGAGATGACCTTGTTATAAGCTGAGTGGGCTGTAGTGCCGGGGCATCATTAGTATGGGTTAGGTTAGCCGGTGTTTGTGTGTGTTTGTGGAGGTTAGAGGGTAACACAGAGGGGGAGACATGGGGAATAGCCATATAAGAGCGAACCAAAGGGTCAAAAAGGGACACAAATTTTTCACCACCGCCATCCGTCACATAGAGGCAACAACTGTTTGAGAAAACACACACACACACACACACACATGCATTTGCTATATTGTAACGCCTCCTCCTCTCCTACAATAGCTTCAAATGGCCTTCAGCAGCACAAAGGGAGCCTGAACAATCCGGTCACAATGTAATGACGCAGTAACAGACAGCGTTAGATGCATGATAACGTCTACACACAGGGGAAGCTGTGGGCTTAAAATGGAGAGAACAGATTTTTACACCGGAATCTAACAATGTGACGACACACTGAGCGTGCATTCATACCAGTTTAATCAAACTGGTTCATTTGGGGAGATGTGAATGCGCAATTGGACTCTGGTCAGCCCAAAAACCTCAGTTTGCTTGAAGTGAATGCGATTTGAATGCATATGTAAATGCAAGCGGGCCAGAGACTGCTTAAAAGCAGGAAATGGAGTATTTACTCTGGGCATTCTGGGTAAATATAATCAAAACAAACGGAAGAAATGATTTGTAGTCTTTTGCAAAAGACTGAAGAACCAAATGCACGACCTACCAATGAGTTAAAATGAGTAAAGCTAACAGGTAATCTGAGTAAGACTAATTTCCCTAATTGTTTTATAAGATAGCTTACATAATTGTTTTATGGTGTTCAAGGCCCATCTAGAGACATGCGTTGTAAATTAGCTAAAATGAATATATTAGCTAAGCTAAATTAGCTAAGGGAATAAATGTTTGCGCTTATACGTAAAACTTGTCTCCATATAAAGAAATAACAAAAAATAAACATTTTCTCTGAGTAAAGCTAACAGCAAATTAGAGTCAAGTTAAAATCTAATCAGATTCAAGCTAACAGCTAATCAGAGTCTTGCTAATCTGAGTTAAGCTAACAGCAGTCCAAAACGCCTTGGTGGACCCAAGATTCTGTTAGCTAACATCATCTCTGAGTAAAGCAAACAGCTGATCAGAGTCAAGTTAAGAATTAAGAGCTAATCAGTCAAACTAATGGCTAATCTGGGTCAAGATAACAGTTCATTTGAGTCAAGCTAACTGTTTATCTTAGGCCAGCAAAGGTAAATATGTGAAAACCAGCTCTGAATTCAATATTAAAGAGAAATTTACTAATAACATCTATTATCTAGTACATAAAATTGTGATTAGATGCAGTCACTGATTTTTAAATTGGTGCGTCTTGAAATCACAGATACTTAACAGTAAAACAACCACATGCAGGAACATATTTTACCATCCAGATGAAGAAGGCAAAAAAAAAAACACACATTCTATAGATTCAGAACAAGACTGCTACTTCTACTATTTGCGAGATAGAAAAATGATAAATATTAACAAAATTAACACAGAATTGTTTGACTAATATTTCAAATATGTAGCAAACGGTTTCTCAGTTGTGCCACAGTGTTAAATAAAGATGTGATAAAGTGCAATATTTCAGTAAAATACGCCACTATTATTCACTATATAGTCAATGGAAGGCAGTTAAAGGCAAACTAAGCAGGCCACTCTGAAGCTACACCAGCTGGAGGAAGAGGAGGACACGGTTTAGGAATATTCTAGTCGATTATTCTTGGCCAAGGGTCAAACGTGGCCTAAGGATGAAGCTCAGCGAGGGAGGAAGAAACTCACAGATGAGGAGAATTCGCACTCATACACACATAGTCATGGCCAGAGGTCAGGAGTGTCCTACTTAAACCGGAGTGGAAAAGTATTTCCCCATTATAGTCTTCTTTGCTATGTCATACTTAATAGTTTCAGATCATCACAAAAATAATACCAGACAAAGACAGTCTGACAAATACAAAGCAATCTCCAGATGATTTAATTTGATTAGTGATAACTGGCAGTAGCTAAATTTTCATTGACCATAAAATAAAATTGCGCAAAATCAAAGAAATTCACTTTATAGAATAATGTAAATTAGAAAAAAAATCTAATTTTTCAGTAAAATATTTTGCATTAGGATGAGGTGATTTTTCTGTCATTTCGAAGGCCTTTTTTGAATCACATAAGTCCCATGATCAACAGCAGGATGTTACTACTGATAGAAACCAAAAAGAAGAGGACAGGAAGTAGTTGGCACATGCTGGTTGGTTTTTGTTGGGATTTTTTTGGACAATTACTGTGTGCAAAATTTTGTTGAGGTTCCACTAATGTCAAAAAAACAACAACACAATTTTACAATTGTGGTGCTTCCAGTAAATAAAAAAAATTGCACGTAAGTGTGTTCACACAATAGATCGTTAAAAAACATGCTGCACCAGCATTTTTCTACTACTTCCTGTTGTCTTTTTCGTGGTTTCTGCCAGTAGTAACATGCAGTTTGTGATCACATGACTTTTGTGATGTGGAAAAAAGTGTTTCCATTGCAAACTACATTAATTTTCATACAGTAAAAAAAACAACTCCGTTTTTTTCAAAATTGGTTTATATTGAGCTACTTTATTTGGTCACAATTCCAATTTGCGCAATTATATGGTCAATTTACACACAGTTACTGTACAGCTGGTTTCATTAAATACATTTAATGAAACTCTTTAAATCTGTTCTATCACATCAACAAGCTTAGTCACGCGAGATTTTTATTTAGCTTCTTAGGCTGCGTTCACACTGCAGCCTGAAGTGACCCAATTCCGATTGTTTTGACGTAATGCGACCTGTATCTGATCTTTTCATGGCAGTGTGAACAGCTCAGGTCAGATTCTTTTTAGAATGTGACCCATATCCGATACTATCCGATTCAAATGGACCTAACTCCAGGTTGCATTCATTCGAACTGAACGTCACTGATTCTCAACAAATCTCACTATTCTGTGTCCTGATACGCGAAGAAAAACAATAACCATGATGGACTATATGAGGATTAAGTGGTTAATATGTTGCTTCGGCCGGACAGCAACTTCAAATATGTAAGCTAAGCTACACCGTTAGCCTCCATGTTTACTTCTGAGCACTTCCTCTTTTTATGGCGGTTGGCAGATCACTGAGAACGCTGACGCTATAGCGCCCTCTACTGCGCATGCAGGACACTTTCAGGTCGTTTGCTAGTTCACACTGCAGAACACATATAGGTCACATTTACTGGCAGTATGAACGGCAATTTTCCATAATACGCTCCCCTTTGGAAAGGCTTGGATAGTGCTTTTCAGTTAATAATGAAATGCTCATCTTAAGTTTGCATTTTGTATTTACTTGTTTGAGGATTTTAAACACTTAAGCCAAACAAAACAAAGCAAAAAATAGAGAAAATCTTCTAAAAGACTAACTTTTTTGTACAATACTGCATACTAAATACTCAGAAACCTGAAGGGAAAGATGGAGATGCATGTAATTTACACACACTCAGTCATCCCTGCGCTCTTATGGATAAATATGTCACATGTAGCCCAGTTTCAACTGAATCCATACGAAGCGGTGACACTGTTCGAGTGCAAATTAGTCCAAACAATCGGTATTACTCACGTGTGGCCTTTTCTCAAAGAGCCCTCGCCGCCACGGCCTGTCCAACAAATTTTACAACCATAATTACAATAAGAGAGCGGCCGCCTCCATGGCAGCTGCTGCTTCCCCGTTAGAGGTTCCCCGCGTAATTATCATGATGAACTTGGCACACTCAGGTAATAAATACCACAAGTCACTCACACACAGCTGCTCTTACACAAGGTGGAAGGCGATGCACACATTATGTGAAAATGGAGGCAGGTAGAAGAAGGAGCAGAAACCAGGAAATGGGTAATAACATGAACACTGGGTCTATTCAAAGTATCATAAATTAATGTTTCTTTCATGTGGAGAGCAGAAAAAACACTTAAACTACCCAAAAAATAATTTAGACAAATAAAGTAACAAGAAACTAACTTAAACACCCCCAAAGGAAAAGAAATTTGAATTATAATAATAACAAACAGGAAGTAGAGGTTGCAAACTAGCATGGACTACTCAGAACTTAATTGAAAAATGTGTTTCCAAAAAACTGAGGAACTTATTTTACATTTTTTTCAAACTCCATCAAAATTTTTCTAACGCTGATATAAACGCGTTTAAAAATGGAAATAACTGCAATGATACTATTCTTTAATAAAGAAACAATAATGTGTAACTTAATATAGTTGTTTAAGTTTCATTCAAAATGTTGATTTTTCTCTCTACGTAATCTTATCACTTATCAGGTAAATTTGGTGCGTAACAGAAGCATTTTATTTTGTTTTACATTCATCAATTGTCTCTAATGAATGAAAACAGATTAATCTGAAATTATAACAGGGATTTGATTAAAACCTTCTAATAGGAGCTCATTAAACAAAGTTAAACCGAGAAACCGTCCAATCATCAATCTGTTCATCATCCTGAGGGTCGATGGAGCCTTTTATCCAATCAGACGACTTAGTTCGATGCTGGGAAACATCTTGCCTCTAACTAAACACCAATATGACGATTGATTTTAGCAGGAGAACCCAACAAGTCACTTTATCAAAGGTCAAGCTGTTCAAAGGCTTCATCTGCTTAAGGAAACATTTTCACATGAATCATGATTTATCGTGACTTTGTTGAGTTTTATCCTCGGTGTCATGATTTAACACCAAGGAGTTCCCTTCAACAGATATGAGAAGAAATCCAGAAATTTGTCAGTGGCTCTAATTCTTTTCTGTACGTAAACAATACCTTATTTGTCATTTATGAGAATGAAACACATTTATATTTAGCAAAGTCAAACGTAATTTGGGCAGATTTTAGATAGAAGACCTGGACAAATATATAGTCTATGTTTAAACTGAAGTGGCAACAGCAGAGTCTAAACCAGGGGTGTCCAAATTTTTTGCCAAGTAGGTCAAAACTGTCAACTCCAAAGACGTTGTGGGCCAAAAAAACAACGCAACATCAAGCAAATAAAGTAGCTCGATATTTATTGTGGATCAAAAACTTTAAAGTGATTTTTATAATGATGTTTTATATAAAAGAGTAAATTTCCTCCAAACACTCAGAAATTTTGTGATTAATCTCAGAAATTCTCTAGAAAACTTGGAAAGTTTCTAGAAAAATTTTCAAAATAATTTTTTGAGATTTGAAATTCAGAAATATCCAAGTTTTTTTTTAAATCTCTGATGTTAATCTAAAAATTTGATTTTCTAAAAGTCAATTTTCTTGTTTTTTTTTTTTTTTAGAAATTTTCTGAGATTATTCTCCAAAGTTATGACTTTTATCCTTTTTTTCTACAACTTCAGTAATACAACGTAGCAGATTTTACATGTATTAACATAAATACATCTAGTTTCCAGTTTCTTTGGGGCTCAATTGAATAATTTTTTTATAAGTAATAAGAACAAGATTTGGGTCAAATTCTTTCAAAATGTTGCTACATTTTGCCAAGTTTAAGAAAGAATAAAAGCTGCTTTGGGTGCAGCAACGTTGACTTTCAGTAAAGGTTTGACAAAAGGTTTTACCTTTTGTTAAACATAGTTAGAAAAACAACAGTACTTTGTGTTGTACTTTACATTTTCCTGTGTAAATTATGCTGGTAACAATTTTCAAGTTTCATCTGCGTGTAACGCCAAATTTTCTAACATTCGTGCAGTTTGGGGGCTGTACAAAATAAGTCAAATGGCCACAAATGGCCCCCGGGCCACAGTTTAGACACCCCTGGTCTAAACTAATGTTTTTGAAATGGTTTTATGTTTTTGAAGAATTACGCTGCAAAAACGCCAAATCTTACCAGGTATTTTTGATTTCCATTGCAAATATCTTGTTACACTTCAAATACGAATAAAATAACTTATAAGTAACTTTTCAGCACAATATAGGAGCTTGTTTTAAGTAAATAATTTCTTATTATTGATAAAATGTGTTGGTTCCATTGGCAGATTATTTTATTTATCGAATGAGAAAAATTTCTTAAATAATCTGCTAATGGAACTAGGAGTTTTTCACCAATATTAAGGAATTATTTACCTAAAACAAGCCCCCATTACTTATTTGTTTTTTATTATTTCAAATGTAGCAAATACTTTAAGATTTTTTGTTTTTGTAGAGAAACTTTAGGGTTTCAACTTTAAAACCTGCTCAAAATGCCCAAAACTAATCGCTCAGCAGGAAAACAGGTAAATATACGGCAAAAGGTCAGATGAAGCCGAAGATAAATTGTTGTTTCCATTGGTTTGTAATAATCACAATTAGCTGCAACACATGTAAAAGTGTGTGTGAGCTGCCTTTAATAAAGGCCTGGCAGAGTCCCGGCCTTCAGAATCAGAAATGAGACGTCTCCTGACATTTTTATTTAGCGCTGTGAATCACTGTCGGTTAGAGCCAAGTTCACTGTGTGCCTCCAGATTTACCAGCATGTGTCCGTGTGCCGACACGTGCCCCAACAGAGCCATCTCTGCAGTCACAACACGGTGGTCAGTGTAACTGAACCGT
This sequence comes from Poecilia picta, assembly GCA_033032245.1. Lineage (NCBI taxonomy): Eukaryota > Metazoa > Chordata > Actinopteri > Cyprinodontiformes > Poeciliidae > Poecilia > Poecilia picta. The sequence goes on along the minus strand of CM065370.1, from coordinate 20,439,413 downwards.
GCACGTTAAGCTGGAGTTTACTCCCTTCCTGCTGATGCTGTTATGCAGAGCTGTGAGGAAGGATTGGTCGGGACGTTTTCCATGTTCAGATTAAGTTCTGAAGTCTGAAATTAAAGGGCTGTGCATGTACTCTGGTGAGGCTTTACAGTTCAGGATTAATCAAAATCCCTTTAGCCGCAAAACTCAGCAAGGAAGGACAGAAAGTCAACTCACCCGGTCTTTTTTCCATTTTTCTCCCTCGACTGCCACATAGTCGAACTTTTGATATCAATATGAGGATTTGTTTCTGGCAGAGCGACTTGTTGCTCTTCGGGCACGGCTTGCGCTTGCTGGCAATCTGCCGGTTTGCTTGGGGGTCTTTGACCTCCCTTCGCTGGCGAATGAGGGAGCTGGCGAGAGCGGCCATCTTCCCAGCGCCGAGCCTTACCCCGCTTCGCCGGCCTTTGGCGGCTCGGTGGCGCCCACGTATCCAGGGGTTCCTCGGGCCACCCCCACCGCCCGCTCACCCAGGGCGATGAAGCACCGCTGAGGGGAAAGCTGCAGGACGGACGAAAATGTTGGGGTGGTTCCGATTCAGGACGGTCCAAAGAAATAAGGATGAAGATGTGAATACAAGGTTGGCTACTTCAAAATCCAGACAGATTCGATGAAAGCAGGTGAAGAAGGTGAAGAAATCGATGATTTTTTTGGTTTGAAGTCGCCGATCTTCTGCTGGGACGAGCCATTTCCAATTCCCCCGAGAGCACTCCCGGCTCCGGCCAAGTTCAGCTCAACCAAGTCCGAAAGGACACCGAACCATCCGCCACATCATGAGCCCAAAAACAAATCAGTCCGGATTTCAACCCCTTCACCTTCTGTCCTTCACCAGTGAAATTTCTCCATTCGTGACCGTGTCGGAGCAAGACGAGTCAGAAGAAGCGGTCCCGTCCGGCCCGAGTTATCAGGTCTGCAAGCTTGTCAAGGGACGCGGTCCTTGATGAATGGAGCGTGCCTTGATTCCAGGCTCTCTCTCCAGCTCCCCTGGCATCACCCCTCCGATCACTTGCGCGCTGAGAGAAGAAGGAGAAAGAGACACACAAAGGCTTGATGAATCCACTACTGCCCAGAGACAGAGGTGACATTCAAAAACAAGCGAGAAAGAATGCAGGGAAGAGGGAGGGGGTTTCAAGAAGAAGAGCAGTCAGTCTCTCGTATCCCCCCCTTCTGTCCGATCGAGCTCTCCAACTCTCAGAGCGGAGCGCGGCGCTGTGTCCTTCAGCCAGGCATGCCGCCTCACAGCAGGGGGACGGGGAATGAATGAATGTAGAGGAGGAGATGAGATGACGAGGGTGGGGGTTAGTGGAGTGATCTTGCAGGTAGATGTGCCTTACTCTCATGCAAGAGACTCCGCCGGAGGAGGGGGACAGTGGTCCGGTCCGGTCGGGGCGCAAGTCTGTCCATGAATGTGTGGAGAGGAGTCAGTGGTCGGGGGGCGACCTCTCTGAAAGAGCACGTGTAGATGGAGCGGTGGCACAAGGTGAAGGTGTGTGACACAGGCATGTGTGAGTGTGTGTGTGACTCGGCGTCTCATTCGTCCCTGTTCACAGTGCATTACTGAGCGAGTGTGCTTCACACACACACACACACACACACACACACACTCCTGCTCTCTCTCTTTAATTCATTTCCCTGAACACTCCTCTTTCTCCTTCCCTTTTCTCCTCCCCTCCGTCTTTCAGATCCCCGCCTTCCACGTCGAGATTTTAGGTCCCACCTATCGCCTGGGACGGGGTTGGGTTGGGTCGGGCTTGGCGGGGGTTGGTGGGGTACCCCTGGCTCCACCCCTCTCCCCCCTCAACACCAAGCTCTGAAGTGATGTTGGCTTAAAGAGACAAACTGAGCCAGCCTGTCAGTGCTGAGCTCTGAGCTCTGGAAAGGACGTAAAGATGCCGTGACACAGTCTGGGCCAGTCAGCAGCCTTACGTCATGTACGCCAAACACTAAAACGCTCCATCAAACACTTGTACCGCCTGGCTCAACATGACAAGAAGTCGAATTTGACTGGATATGAGCAAGGACCTTTGCACAAAAACTCTGGTCTACAGAGATCCCAGCTGCTTGTTGTAGGTAGTGCTAAAGTCAACTTTCAAAAATTCAAAGATCTGAATGCGAGAATTTGACTCTCTCTCTTTTTTATGCTTTGGTGATCACTTGATGATTCATAATTTGTAAAACATTATGTGTTAAATGGTTTTTGTCATGTTTTTTGGTCGGATCTTATGTAATAGAGATTTTAATTTAAGTGTTTTACTGCTTAAGGTGACCTATTATGCTTATCGAACAGCTTAGGAGAAGCATTGACTAAAATGAGTCTTAATAACAAGGTTGTATTCTGGTGAGTTCTGCATATTTTGAGTTCCTTTCAGAACGAGGCGTTTTAGTCACTTTAAATAAGCTGCTGTTGCTGGCTGTACCTCCCAACTCAACTTTTACACTCACACATGAAAATGGCTGTGCAATTTGACAGATGTGCAATTACACAACCTTTGAAAAGCAGAAGTGGAGCCTCCTGAACAACCAACAAGAATGCAGTTAGTGGTTTCTGGATGGTAAGTCAACAACAATACACTTTTCTCGCCATTGTACAGAGCATAGAGTGGAAAAACTAACTGCCCAAACATACTGGAGCTCAGCTTGGGTTGCTATGTAACGGCGCAGTGCCAGTTCAATATGACCTTAACAATTGGGAGGTTTGTGAAACGACTCATTTTCCAGACACCAAAAAACATTTACTAACTGCCCAAAAGTGGCTGAGACTCCGATAAAAGTATAAAAACAAGCAAAATATGAATTTTGAATAATAGGTTCCCTTTAATAACAATGCAGAGTGGCTCAATTATAGGACTGCTGCGTTGCAGAAAGACGGTCCTGGGTTTGAATCCCAGTCTGGGGTCTTTCTGCCTGTTCTCCTTATCCATGTCTGGGTTCACTCTGGGTACTCCTGCTTCCTTCCAACCATGAAAAGACACGAAAGATACCAAACAATATTGAATGAGTAAAGTCTTTATCCCCGTTCCTTTCCATAGCAGTGGAGATGACAAGGCAGATTCTGTTCCTGTCTCTTAAAGTCAGGATAGTTTGCTCACTTACAGGAGAAAATATGTCATTTTCGGAGTTAAACAAGAGTTTTAGATTTACTTAGCAACCGTAGGAGAAAATTCACTTAGTGGAGTCGAAGTAATAAACTGCCCACACAAGCTGAAAAAAAGGGTGTAAAATAATTTCTGCTCTGATGTTATAGAAGGTTTGCATTAAACTGAGATGACAGCTAAGCAAGAGTGCTCACCCTTTGGAGCAGCCGGCGTTCCCCCTGGGACGAAATGTAAAGCCATCGAGGGAATCTGTGATTTGTGAGAGGAAATGGCCTGCCGCTCTATTCCTCTCCGTTTCTGCTGGCCTAGTAAAGAGCAGCAGGAGAAAACCCTGCAGGATTCCCCCCTTTACACACACCAACACATACTCACCTATGGCAGGTTTCCTGAGCTGTTAAATAACATAATTATCTCTCCGCACTCCAGTGCTTTACTCTCACAGCAGTGTCCATTGTGGGAGGAGTCCACAACATTCACTATGAGACTCAGAGAGTCTGTCCAGCGGAAACAAAACACTGGCAAACTTATGGTGAATAACATAACGGGGCTCCTTTGGGGTCAATTAGGGTCAAACTGTCAATTCCTGTTAGGAACCTAGAAGGCAATCTGGCAGGATTTTCTCTCCCTAAGCACCAGAATAAAAAGCTTGTATTAACTGTTTGTTGTGCCTTGGACAAGTTTTCTATTGCTTTAGCATAACGTTAGCTAATACTAATAATTTTCAGTATTAGCTAACGTTGCTTTAGCTAATACTGAAAATATTTAGCACACTGAGCTTCCTCTAAATCAGGGGGAGTCAAACTTATTTTTGTTTTGGGTCAAATCAAGACCATAAATGCTCTTAAAGGGCCGGTTTTGTCAGAACGTATTGATAAAACCTGATCACAAACTAATGCATTCTTAAAATTCAATAATACTTTTGAACATATTTTCAGTCCCTCCAGGATTTTACAATTGTTTTATGATTTTTTTGCAATAAAAATCAAAGTGTTTGTGGTCCTAATTTGGAAATATTTGCGCTTATTTATGATGGTAAATGCTACTATATAATATCAACTAAGGCCCCCTAGTGGTGTGGAGATTTAACTCGCATCGGCTCTGCTGTTGGAGTTGCTGCCTGCATCACAAGAGCGACTTCCTGACAATAATCAGAGCAACAACGACTCTGATTATTGGAGCTTTAAGAGCTTTAAGAATGAGTCGAGCCACACTGAAAAAACACAAAGTGAAAATAAACCATTTGATTGGTAAAAGGAGAGACTTACCCAGAGTGCCTTGCATGGAAGACCTGAGTATTGTAACCACTGCCTCAAGGGACCACAATAAATAAGAGGTTAAAGGGACACTCCTGTTTTAGTTTTACACAAGGAAACAGAATTGAGCCTAAGTGATAGAGGCGAGAGGTGAAATAGGGATTCACCCTCAAGAACAAAGTCTACACAAGCAAAGGGTGGACAATACAGACGCAAGCAGACTGGAATGAAGACATCATTGTGCACAAACCAGCTAAGACACAGAAGAGGGAACGCCAGGGGAGAAAACAGCAACGCTAAGGAGACAAACACAAACTCTGGCCAAGATACAGATATACGGAGACAAAGGGACAATAAAACAAAGAGGCACAGAGAGGATTGGATTAGACCTCATAGCCAATTTGTCGGGGTGTGAGTATGAGAAGACATATTTACTTAAAATGTGTTGCTTGTACATACGGCTGGACAATACGCCTGAAAAATGTATCGCTATATAAGGGTTTAATATCAGTCAATATTGATTGATTTTTTGATTTACATAGCTGAAACATTGCCTAACTGGTCTCCTGTTTTATCCAGTTTTCATTCCATGCTGTAATTGTTTACACTGCAAAACAGAAAATCATACCAAGTATTTTTTTTTATCTAGTCGCTAGTGCCAATACCTAAATTTGATCAAATTTCAGGTGTACTAACTTTAAAGTTTGTTTGTTTTTTTTTTTATACCAACATTTCGGAGTTTTTCTAAAGTAAATGATTCCTTGATATTTATTTTAAAAGTCCTAGATCCACCTGTAGTTTCTTAAAATCAAAATAATATTGCTTTTAATCATTATTAAGGAATTATTAACTCTAAAAATGTTCTTATATCTTGTATAAAAGATAGTCTTGTCTTATTTCTAGTGTATTCAGGTATAACACTAGAAACTAGACCAATAAAACTTGGTAAGATTTTGTGTTTTTTGCAGTTTATTTTCAAACATTAAGCTGCTGCTGCACTAGTTACTCTACGCCTGGTTGTAGGTAACCACAGAATGAATGAGTTGCTAGGTATCCAAAGAATGCCTAACTGGCTGTGAGAGGTTAAGGTATTTTGTCTTTGTGAAATTATTGAATATTATAGTAGACGTATTATCTGTTGATATTGATTACGTACGTTTTGCGATATATATTGCTATTGATTCAGTGACCAGCTCCACTTATACATTAATTTATGTAGCATCCAGTGAGTTTTGAGAAGGCCAGAACTGAAGGTTAAATTATGATTTATTGCAGCCATCTATAACATTTATTAACAAACCAGAGAGGTAGACAAGAATAAATAATGACAATCAGCAGTCACTGATTTTTTTCTAAACATTTCGAGTTAATCAATTAAGCTTCAATCCCAATTGCAAATCTTGTTCCCTTAGCGACTGGAGCTAGGTGTGTCGCAATAAATCAATTAATTGGGCAATAAATTAAGAGAAACTCAACAATGTCAATTTTTATGATGTATAATTTTTTTTGGTTTTGTTTCTCTTCCTACCAAAAACTGGATGATAAAAGTCTTTAGTTTGGTGCTTTGGTCTCAGTTGGCCTTTTTTATACTAACAAATTTGTTTACAGAAACTTATTAATTCATGTTATTTGTTGTTTTCTTCCTTCTGCGTTAAGTGTTCATTAGAATTTAAAGTTTAGAGCATTACTTTTCCTTTACTATTATATCACTTGAAAATCGTCTCAGAACAACAACATTATCGTTTATCGCAATAACGATAAACATATCGTTATTGTTTATCTATATCGATACTGGACAATTTATCGTCCAGTAAAATTTGTTATCGTGGCAGGATTAACTGAAGCTAAACTGAGTAGCTTTTAAAACTTGTTTCTGTTAACCTTTTCAGATATAACCTGTGTTCCGTTACCATAGCAACGGAACACGGTTGCTATGGTGCAGAGGGCTAACCAGAGATTTACCAAAATAAAAGCGCATAACCTCAGATAAACAAGGCCAGCGCTACCCAGTTGGCCTTTTCAAATTGATTTTGGTCCCAGAGCAGCTCCAGGTTTTCCATTCATCCAGTTCGTGACTGTTAATCACGTTTTAGCATCTGGAGGAATAAAAGATGGTAGACATACCAAACCTATTAGTCAGGATTTGTCATCTCGACATGGGGAATTGCATGAAGGGAGCTGAGGGCGTAGATGTATTATGACTTCATATTTCAACCAACATCCCTCCAAGTCTTTGGTGTCAGAGACAAAATAAATAAATAAATAAATAAAATCCAATAAGGACAGAAAGTTTAAGCCGGAGTCATGTTGCTGCTCACGTTTATCATGAGTTTCCGTCGGCCTGTCGGCGGACGACGCTCCATTTTTGAGTCAAACCATGGATAACGCAAAGTCTCCAGACACAGCAGTGAATTAGACCTGAATTACACCTCGGCGGCACAGCACTGTCTCAGATAATGTAGTAATGGACTGCTCCTGTGCGTCAGTCAGGGGCTGTTAACCGGCACCAGTCTGAGACAAATGGGCCCCAAATTGGGATTGATATGGAGACATTCCTGCGGGGAACTTTAAATGAACACATAATGCAGGTATCCGCCACTCTGACTTCCCTCGATGCTGCAAATAAAAGTCGGTGACAGAAAAAGAGAGCAGGCTGGAATGCAGATGTATGGTGGCCGGGTTTTACTCCACCTGCATGCAGATTTGGTCGACAGGTTCACATAAATCTGCTGGACGCTGCAGCGTGTCGGACCGTGCAAAAGTTATAAACCTAACCAGTAACATGTATCCTGTTCTGCTAATTAGCCAGAGTTTCTTGTGGTGTTGGATTTTAACCAGTAAGTTCCAGTAGGTTCTACAAGGTGAGTTTGGCAAGAAAAAAGTCAGAATATTACGAGAATAAAGTAAAAATAATATGAAAATAATGTAATGTGAGAAAAAAGTCATGACATCCGGAGAATAAAGGTACAATATGAAAATAAAACAAGAGATATGAGAATGAAGAATGACATTTGATAAATTCTTAATATTGCAAAAATAAATATTATGAAAATGAAGTTGTATTATGATTTATTTGTTATTGTAGATAGATAAATGTAACATGAGTAAATTTCTGCTAAAACTCAAACTTTTTAGAAAAAAATTGAAAATTCTGAGTTGGAAAATTTTAAAAAATGTCAATTTTTCAAACTCATAAATTTCCAGCTTTTCAAAGTTGTAATATTATGACTTTATTCTCGTAATATTTTTTACTTCTTATGATTTGTTAGGGCTGTTGTACAGTAGTTAGGAAAAAAAAGCGTAAATTTCTGCTTAAAACTCAGAAATTTTGAGATTAATCTCGGAAATTTTCTAGAACAAACTTTGAAAGGGGAAAACATCACATTGCAAGTTAACTAATCCGCCAACGCAACAGGAACGTTTTCATCAATACTAAGGAATTATTGACCTTTAAAAAAAGCCGCTGAAACTTGCAGCAAAGTTACTTATAAGTTTTTTCTTATTTCAATTGTGCTATTTGCCCAATAAATTATACAACAATACTTGGTAATTTTTGGTTTTAGTTTAAAAACTATTTCCAAGTAACTTGACCAAGTTACACGACAAATGGAGACTCATGAAAACATCAGGATTTACAGGCGTTGGATTGGATGGAGTTTCTAAGCTTGTTAGCTGCAGTTTTTTCCTTTGTAGTTGTGACCATGTGAGCAGAGAAAGGCTCATGTTCGCCCCACCAAGCGATTATGTGAGAGCAGCAAAGCATCACTTTCTACACTTTTCTGTCTGTTCTACAAGACGAGTATCAACACTGAAGCTCCCGCTAATGGAACCGGACAGGAACCATCATGAGGCTCAATGTGAGCGCAGAAAGCCTGAGCCTGGACTGAAAGGAAAAACTGTCGACTCAGCACCAAAAAATTTTATTTTATGCGATATTCATAAATATCTAAATTAGGACCAGACCTATAGAGGAAGATTTCTACTTTGACAAAGAAAACAAAATTAATTCTTCAAAGAAACAACTCGGAGAACAAAATTGATCCTTCAACTGCTTTTCCATTGATCATATGATTACACAATTCTATATTTTAAAAAAAAAACTCACACTTTTTATTTAAAGTTGTAGTGTGTGCTTGAGATGGTTTTTCAGTTGTTACAAAATTGGTTTAATTTGCAAAACTGCAACAGAAACACTCTTTCCACATCACACAAGTCATGTAATCCACAACTGGATGTTGCTACTGGCAGAAACAACAAAGAAGACAACAGGAAGTGGTAGGAGTGTCATGGCGTAGCATATTTTTAATTTTGATTTTAACTGAGTTTCTTATTTAATAGAAACACAGCAATTGTGAAATTGTTCTTTTTCTACTTTAGCAGGATATCAACAAAGTTTTTCCCACATTTGTAATGGAAAGGCAGGCAGTAATTCATGACAAGGAGTAGTTTAAACAAGAGATACAGTCGGATGTTGTCAGCAAGCATCATAAAAATCCAGAATAATGTAAAATTAAAATTACAGTGGGCCCAGAACAGAGCCTTGTGGTACTCAAGTGGCACCGTTGGAGGATAACCTGAAGTTTTAAGCTTAAATGAGTAGTTTCAGTGATAAATGAACAAGATGAGTCTCCAGTATCTGGAGTGTTGATTTGATTCTTCCATGCATGTTTTATAAATCCTTTCATCTCCCATGGAAACCATTCTCCCCCACTCGGCTCCTTCGGACTAGCCAGTAGCAATTAGCAAATTGGTAGCAATTGGTGGACGCCGGACAAACCAGATCTTATTGCACCACACATATAAAAACACTCCAACTGGAAATTGTGGGGGGGAGGGGGGGGGGTTGTACTTTAGTATAGTATTGACAAAGTTTTTGTTTCCGATTCGTCCCAGCAGCGACATGACCAACGATTTACTTCCAGAGGATCAGACCTGTGGCTCCCTGCAGCGGCGCCTCCATCTGTGAAGCAGCCGATCTTTTCCAAACCGTCCGGCGTCGTAAACATTGTCTCTTTGTGTGTCCTGGATGTTCGTGAGTGAGCAGAATCACAGACAAGAAGTCTGAAGTCAAAACGTTACAAACGGGAAGAGAGGACCTGACAGGACAGAGGCCAGGAGGCACTGACATTATGTCCTGAGACAGAACTCTGCAGAGCACGACTTGAGAGGAGATGAAAGGAGGAGAGGAGAAAAACAGAAAGATGAGGGAAGGGAAGCTGACAAGGGACACAAAAAAAAGAAAAGATCCATCTGAGCCGACAGAAAGCAGGGGAGGAAGAAATGCAAGCAGCTTTGAATTCTCAAGGAACTGAAGACATGAAGGACGAACCCGACCCGAACTGCCGTCTGGTGGAGATACCAAACAATCCCTCTGCAGCTCAGAGACCCAAACCAGCTCAGTTCGTTGGAAAGAGAGAGTACACAGTAAAATTGCCAGTGTTGAATTAACACCCAAAAGTGTCTATATGTGTCCAAGTCAGCTGGTGTTAAACACTTTTGAAAGTGTTAAAAGATTGACACCCATATTTTTGTTTAAATAAACATTGTTCTATATATTGAAATTGGTTTAAGAAAAGTTAAACTTTACATTTCTGTGTATTGTTTTGAATATTTTCCACTGGATTGGATTGATATCAACACCTTGTGGGTCAATTATTTACTTTTTTAACACCACATTATGTTTTGTGATCAACACTACACTGGTGTTACTTTTAACATATTTTAACACCAGCATCGTTGTAAATGTTAATGTGACACTCTGTAGTGTTGAATTTTACGCCAGCTGACTTGGACACATCTAGACACTTTGGGTGTTAATTCAACACTGGCATTTTTATTGTGTAGGACACAAACTGCACCGTTTGACGGTTCATTCAAACCGTCTTTAATCATGAAAAACCAACGTTGCGTTATAATATCAGCTCAAAAACATATCCTTCATCTCCACGGCAACCATTGAACTGGTTGGTTTTAGCTCCGCCTTCCAGACTTAGCTCCTCCCCAACTCGGCTCCTTCAGACTAGCCAGCAGCAATTAGCAAACACCAGAACATCTGCTGAGCTTGTTAAAGGAGCTACTTCTCAATGCAACGCTGGTAAAAACAATAAAGGATTAACAGAGGAGTGATGTTATTTTTTTAAAGAGTCAGAGGCACAATCAAGTAGAATGTATTTTAAATCATTTTTTAAAACAACTGAAGATGAAGTTACTTGATTAAAGTGGCAAAATGTGCCTGGAAAATACATGATGCTGCCCCTTTAAATTTACCACTGCATTGTAACACAGCATGGAGGTAGAAGGGTGATGATTTGGGCTTTATTTGCCACAACCAGACCTTTTACCGAGTATTTATGGTTTAGTTTTCAGTGTAAATATCTTGGTACACTTAAAATAAGGCAAAGCTCACTTAAAAATATTTTGTTTTTACAAAGACATAGCAGCTTATTTTAAGTCAGAAATTCATTAATATTCACATATAATAAGTAAAATGTCCACAGGCAGATTATTTCACTTTTAACATCGTAAAAATGTCAAGTAATCTGCAAGTGGAACTAGAACTGATTTTATCAATTTTGGGGAATTATTATTGCTAAAAAGTAATTTTGACCAAAAGTACTTGGCAAATTTTAGTGTTTTTGCAGCAGCTGTTCGTTTAAAGCCATCACTGCTCCCAACAGATTCAATAAGTTCTTTAATCTCTTCTCTTAATTTAAGTTTTTTAAAATGTCTTGCGATTAATCAGGATGTATTTTTATGCACATAAATACATGAATATGTAGCACTATTTTTTTTTACTGTTCTACTTAGTTGCAGGTCTTTTATTTCTATATTCTATTATCCATTTTTTCTATTCTATTAGTTCAACATTAATTTGGTGTCTTACATTTAAAAATGCTCCATTTTAAAAAGTTTATTGAATTATCGCTGAGGCAGGTCTTGACAGCAGCTCCACTGTGAAAACTTTAATTAACTGTTGCAACGTTTCCATGAAGACGGAAGCACGTTCTGTAACTGTGAGATTTCCCAGGTGTGCTCACCTTAATCTCTTTCTGATGTTCCCTTTTTAATACTTTGCTGAGCTCAGAATGTTAATTGGAGATTAAAGCTTTTAATGACAATTTCCTAAAAGACGTCCTTCGTATTCCTGGGCTGGTAAACGTACAACATGTTGTCACATTTTATGAGTAAAATCATTTTATTCAGCTTGACGGGATAAAACGATTCTGGTCAGGACAGGAAGAAGACAGAACAATCTCAGTGAAAAAGTAAGTGCACCCAATTCTATGCTGTTGAGGAGTGGTGTACAAACTTTATGAAAAAAAAAGGTTAAAAGGCTAAAGTTGAAAAAACTAAGCAGCCATATTGTTTTTTCAACTTAAAATGCAAAAAATGTTGTGATTTTTGTCATTTTTATCTGCTCAGGAAAAAAATTAATAAAACAAAAGAACGTGGCGGACAGTTCTGTAACTTTGAAAAAAAATTAATTTACGTGGCCTGGGATTTTGTTTACTGGCAACAAAAAATGAAAACGTTAAAAAAGAAAAAGAAAATTATTCCATAAAAAAGATTAAACAATTAATTAAAACTGATAAATTTGATCCTAGTACAAAAAAATATTTATTTTTAAATGAAATAAAACATTTCTTTATTTTATAAAGAAATTTTAAACAGTTACAAATTTTTTCTAATTTTTTTTAAATTAATAAATACTTTTTTCTTTTTAAAAGAAATACTTTTAAAAGAAAGTAGGTTTTTTTTAGTTTTACTTTTTAGTCTGTGCAAATTCTTTGGTTAAAGAAAAATAAAGATTAAATGATATTTTTCATTGAAATGTATTTGAAAAAGGAAAAAAAAAACAAAAACAGTTTTTGATAGAAAATCTTTGCCTTCTGAAGCACTTTTCAGATGTTTTTATGTTAATTTTCTGGGCAGCAGCTGAGTTTGTGGGAAATGTCAGAGCGATGCTCTTGGAAACAGAGATGACAAGCAGAAGTGGAGGCTTAGACACACTTTAGCCGCTGCAGCCTGGAGTGTTTGGACGCCGCCTAAGGACAGCCTCCATAGAGCGGCGTTTTGTGCGCTGATGCCGGCTGGCGGAGCGGCGAGCCAAGCGGGCTGGCGCCGGCCTGACCGTGGAGCCGTTGTGTGATATCACAGCGAAACAGATTGAGATTAGTCTGCCATGATCCACACAAGAGAAACGAGGGACGGGAGCTTTCAAAGCTGATTTTTTTTTATTATTCTGCAGCTGAAAATGGGCTGGGAGGGAAGATTTTTATTCCTTTTTTTGTTGTTACACACAAATAAACTTTGGTTTCGTCCCACTTAAACATAAAGTTCCCTTGTGTGTCGATTATTCTGATCATTTCTGATATTTTATTTACTTATAGATGTAAATCATTATTTTCCAGCCTGCTCAGCACAAATTTAGAACCTTTAATGGTATTAAAGCGTTAAAATGTCTTCCCCCGTCATGCATGCTAATAAGTTAGCTCCATACTGTGTGAGGATCCATATGTGGGGATTTAATAAATAGGATTAGCCTTTATGAATGAGGATGCTGCTCCTCTGTAAACCCTGAGCGACGGCCGGACATTAAAACGGTCACACGAGACGAATAAAGCTACAGTCTTAAATCATACAGTGGTTTTTACAGTGTGCGCAGCATCCAGACAGGAAGCCGATTGTTTATTGAAGCAGGTCTCCTCTGTTTGTGCAGTCAGCAAATCTCATTCTGTCACTGTTTAACCTTTACCACAATATTTAAACAAGACAATAAATTAACCTGATTAGCTCCAGTACAAGGGGAACCCCGGTATTCACAGCTGCTCTTAAATGGCTAACATTCAAAAATACTTGTGATTTCCTCTAAAATGGCTCATGAATGCCTATTTTAAAACTTCAAACAACAAATATACCTTCATTTTTTTTACCAGTTATTAAAGCTGGAAACTACTGAAATCTGGGTTTGGTGCTGGATTCAGACCTGGACCTTCAGAGCCACATAAAGACGGTTACAAAGTCAGACTTACAAACCTATGAGAGGAGAATTAAATCATGATTAAAAATATTAAATTCATTATATGAAAAAATTAGAAATAAAATAATGAAATAAGTTTTCAGTAAGTACTGAAGAATGAGAATAAACTTTTGAATAAAAGGAAAGTATTTATTAAATTTGGGAATTAAATTTAAAAATAAATAATATTGACAATGTTAAATTAATATGGCATAAAATATCAATTTATAACACACTGTATAATCAAATAAGCTCTTTTAAAAAAATGTTTGGATGCCATATCTGGTACATTAATTACTTTTTCAAGTCATTCATTTATAGATTGCCAGTTTTGGCAGGATTTGTAATCCGTATTTCATCCTAAAACCTGCACACTAAACAAAAATAGAGACTTCAACACACTTCACTGACATGAAAATGTTTCACACAATAGGTTTTATATTTGGATCTGTGTAAAACATGTTTCTATTTGTACCAACTACGTGTTTAATGTCAATAAATTCAAAGATTTTTTACTCAAATTGTTAGGATCTGGTCACTGTGCTAGGATTGGAAAAAGAAAAGAAAGAGTTGGGGAGAACAATCTGAACAATTATTTTCCTTAACGACTTCTTTAGATCAGTTCTTGATTAACAGGTTTTATTGCTCCAATAAAACCTGTTACTGATGCAGCAGATGTAGTAAAAGCTCAGGGAACATTAACATCAGCTCTGTTTATGTCGCAGAAATCAAAGTCCCTTAAAACATTAATCTTGAGTTTATTTTAAGTTCATTCAGATTAAAGGATTAATTTCTCATAATATTTGTTGTTTTATAGTTTGAACAGAAAAAAACCCAGTTACATTCATTGAACAGCAGCTGCTTGTGTTCTCATGATCATTCTTTATAAGCCCAGATTTGTTTTTTTATTTGGTCTACACTTGCAGCCTGTTTGGACTTCATTGCTATTTTTGTGTGCAAAGGCTAGAAAATAAAATATAAATTAGCATAAGCGTATTTGCTGTTATCACCAGAAGATGGCTTCAGTTTCCGGAATGAGCTAAAGTCATGTGTGCAGCTCTTACTACGCAAATATAACGCTGAGCTGGGAGCCACACGGTTGTGTTTGGTTTCCACTGGACGTTTCTAACCACAAGGCCTGCAGAAAAGCTTGGCCTCCTGGGATGTGTGGCATTTAAGGAACATGGGAACTTTGCCTTTGTTTTTGTCCAGTTGGCTTACCAGGCTCACCTAAACTTTGAGTTCTCCTCCAACCTTTTTAGTGTGGGAGTTCCACAAGGCTCAGTTCTGGGCTCACTATAGTTTCCATTTCACATTATTCTGCCCTCTTATCATGTTTCCTTAGCTGATGACATCCGACTGTGTCTGTGCAGGTTGTCCAATGGTTCCCTTGAGTTTTTAGCTGTTTCCATAACAAATATATGCAAATCTTTGTCAATTTTCCACTAATGTCAAAAATACAATAATGCAATTGAGGTGTTTCCATTTGAATAAGATACACAATTAAAATTACATGTGAATAAGTTTGTTCATTTGATAAGTTATTGAAAACCACGTTGCGACATTATCCTCCAACTACTTCCTGTGGCCTTCTTAAAAAACTATTTCCAAAACTTTTTATCAAAGAGACGAGAGTTTTTTCTCCAAATTGGCGTGTTTCCGTTAAGCACTTTTATTTTCAATTTTATGGTCAATGGAAAACACAGCTAATGACCAGTTAATTTCTGGTTTTAAATACCAGTAAGACAAAGACTTTGATTACAGCTCCCAGTCACACATCCTAAAACCAATCAGACAATTGTCTCTTTTCTCCCACTATCCAAATCCAAAGCAAAATAAAATCTTTTGAGTCACACATTTAGTGCCATTTCCTGCCTTTCTTTCATTCAAGAAACATTTCCAAAGTACAAAACTTTGATGGCCCTATGACAGACATCAAGATAAGTCTGGAAAACACAAAGAAAAATCACTTTGTTTGTACTTTCAATGTAGAGGGAATACAGACGCTCATTTTTGTTTTAAATATATGAAATAAAGCCAAATTGTTGACCTCTAGGCTGCGTTCACACTGCAGCCTGAAGTGACCCAATTCCGATTTTTTTTGCCGGGTCGTTCACACTGCCAGTAAATGTGACCTGTATGTGTTTTGCAGTGTGAACAAGCAAACGACCTGAAAGTGTCCCGCATGCACAGTAGAGGGCGCTATAGCGTCAGCGTTCTCAGTGATCTGCCAACCGCCATAAGAAGAAGAAGAAGAAGAGCTCAGTGTTTGAGGAAGTAAACATGGAGGCTAACAGTGGAGCTTAGCTACATATTTGAAGTTGTTGTCCAACTGGAGCAACATATTAACAACTTAATCCTCATATTGTCCATCATGGTTGTTTTTCTTCCCACTTGCGTGTATCAGGACACAGAATAGTGAGATTTGTTGAGAATCAGTGACGTTCAGTTCGGATGAATGAGACCTGGATGTTATGGTCGCATTTTAATCGGATACGTATCGGATTTGGGTCACATTCTAAAAAGAATCTGACCTGAATTGTTCAAACTGCCATGAAAAGATTGGATACAGGTCGCATTAGCTCAAAAAAATCAGAATTGGGTCACTTCTGTCTGCAGTGTGAACGCAGCCTTTCCGTTTCATTGGCGGAACTTTAAATTGCAGCTGCGTCAGTCACTCAATGGGGCGTTGCTAGGTAACCACGAAACAAGTGAGTTGCTAGGTAACCACAGACAGAAAGAGTCAGTTGATTCCACCAACCTAGCTTAGCTTAGCTTAGCCTTGAGGCCTTGTTACTGGTTTATTTTCAAGATCTACTAAAGGATGAAAAAAATCCCCACTTTCATGAGAATTCAAACGCAAATTGATGAGTTTTTACTGAGATTATCATTTGTGGAAACAGCAGTACCTTGATGAAAGCGGCGGCCACGGTTGTCCTACAGCATCTGGGTGTGAGAACAGAGGCTTGTGGTGATCGATGCTCCTTCAGAGGCCTGGGGCTTCTGGGACGGCAGCGGTGACCTCTGCAGAGGTCGTGGATGAGCAGCTCTGCCTTAAATGACTGAAGATCAGTCGCCACGCCTCCTCCGACCTTCACAGCGGAGCTGAACTGCACATCTGCCCGGCTGAGGCGGCAGGACAAGACGAGCATCAGAGGGATAGTCCCTCTGCGTCATGTAAAGGATAAAAAGGGAGAACCCAAAAACTGACCAATCTGAGCAGAGTATCTAACCCTGCGATGCTGATTTGTAACCTCTAAACGAACAAACGGCATTAAAGATAAGATGGAGTATTTTTATGGATTAATCTCACGTTTTCTAGAGAAAGGTGAACATTTATGAGTTTGGAAAGTCAAAAATTTGCTAGAAAGAACTCGGGAGTTTGAACTTTTTGACTTTTGGAAGTTTGAAAATTTCCACGTCCTTTTGGAAATTTTCTCTGGAAATATTTAACAATTTTCTAGCTCTGTGTCCTACCTCTGTCCCTTCCTTCTGTCCTTCTGTCCTCGCCCTCCATCTGTACCAAATCTTTCCTTCATTTCTTTGTCCTACCTCATTTCCTTCCTACCTTTGGTTCTCTCGTTCACCGTATCCTAGCTTCATCTCTTCCTTGTCTCCTTCTTTCTGACTGTTTCCTTCTCTCCTTTGTTCATTCCTCCATTTGCATCCTTCTTTCCTTCCCTTATTGTGTCCTAATTCTCTTCCTTCCCTCATTCCTCCCTTTGTGTCCTTACTCCCTTCTTGTGTCTTTCTTTTTTGTGTCCAACCTCTTACTTCTTTCTTCCTCTTTGTGTCCTTCCTTCCTTCCCTCTGTTCTCACCCTTGTGTCCTAATTATCTCCTTTTATTGTCTTTCCTTCCTTATTCCCTCCCTTCATTTTGTCCTTCCTTCTTTTGTTCCTTTCCTCCGTTCTCTCCCTTCATTGTGTCCTTCTTTCCTTGATAATCCTTTATTGCTTCCTTGCATCCTAATTCTCTCCCTCCCTTCCTTCCTTCCCTCTGTTCTCACCCTTGTGTCCTAATTATCTCCTTTTATTGTCTTTCTTTCCTTATTCCCTCCCTTCATTTTGTCCTTCCTTCATTTGTTCCTTTCCTCTGTTGTCTCCCTCCATTGTGTCCTTCTTTCCTTGATAATCCGTTCCTTCCTTGCATCCTAATTCTCTCCCTCCCTTCCTTCCTTCCCTCTGTTCTCACCCTTGTGTCCTAATTATCTCCTTTTATTGTCTTTCTTTCCTTATTCCCTCCCTTCATTTTGTCCTTCCTTCATTTGTTCCTTTCCTCTGTTCTCTCCCTCCGATGTGTCCTTCTTTCCTTGATAATCCTTTCCTTCCTTGCATCCTAATTCTCTCCCTCCCTCCCTTTATTACCTCTGTTCTCACCCTTGTGTCCTAATTATCTCCTTTTATTGTCTTTCCTTCCGTATTCCCTTTCTTCATTTCTTTTGTTCCTCTGTTCTCTCCCTCCGATGTGTCCTTCTTTCCTTGATAATCCTTTCCTTCCTTGCATCCTAATTCTCTCCCTCCCTCCCTTTATTGCCTCTGTTCTCACCCTTGTGTCCTAATTATCTCCTTTTATTGTCTTTCCTTCCGTATTCCCTTTCTTCATTTCTTTTGTTCCTTTCCTCTGTTCTCTCCCTCCATTGTGTCCTTCTTTCCTTGATAATTCTTTCCTTCCTTGCATCCTAATTCTCTCCCTCCCTCCCTCCCTTTATTACCTCTGTTCTCACCCTCGTGTCCTAACTCTCTTCCTTCTTTCCTCCCCTCCTCTCTCTCTGGATCTGATTGGTCGTGTTATTTCTCCTCCAGCAGCTGTTTCCTCCTCACATCCACTTATCTCTCCCTCCATTCCTCCTCTTCTCTCTCTCTCTCATTGACAGAAACTCTCTGATGTTTCTTCTTCTTCTTCTCCTCCCCTCCCTCCCGGTCCCGTTTCATTCACAGCGCCGATGATGACTCATCCTACGGTGAGGAAGACGTGAGCCGCGGCTCTCAGTCCTTCCTCTGCTCCGTCTTCCAGGCAGCGATCCGCGGCTCGGTTCCGTCGGGCTGAGCGGCTGCGACAAAAAGCGGCGCATCTGCGGCCGACAGCAGGAAAACGAAACAAAACACCGACAGGGGGAATCTGGCAGCATCCAGAGATCCACCACAGCAGCTACTCCTCTGTATGGAGGGACGTTTGGGCGGGACAGAAGGAAGATACACTTCTGTAAAATGTCAGAAATTTTGGGATTCAACTTAGAAATATTCAAGAGAAACCAAGAAAATGCTTTAAGCTTAAAGATTTTTTCATAAATTACAAAGAAAACGTGGATTTTGGGAGCAATTTCACATATTTTCAAGAAAAAAAACTCCAAAAGTTTTTAGATTTTTTTTAGCTCAGAAAATTTCCAAGTTTTTTCCCCCTGAAAATATGTAAAGTTAATCTAAAAAATTCTTTGTTTTCTCTTGCAGATTTATCGCTTTTTCTTGAAATTGGAATTTTCAAGAAAAACAAGAAATTTTAAAAAGTTCTTATTTTCACGTTAAATATTTTCAAGAAAAAACTTTTCTAAAGTTTTCTGACCTTGAAACAAAAAAAGCCAAAACAAAACAACAACAAAAAAAACGCTTAAGCTCCAAAAGTTTAGATTTTTTTTAGCTCAGAAAATTTCCAAGTTTTTTTCCCCCTGAAAATATGTAAAATTAATCTAAAAAATTCTTTGTTTTCTCTTGCAGATATATCACTTTTTCTTGAAATTGGAATTTTCAAGAAAAACAAGAAATTTTAAAAAGTTCTTATTTTCACGTTAAATATTTTCAAGAAAAAACTTTTCTAAAGTTTTCTGACCTCGAAACAAAAAAAAGCCAAAACAAAACAACAAAAAAATGCTTAAGCTCCAAAAGTTTAGATTTTTTTTAGCTCAGAAAATTTCCAAGTTTTTTCCCCCTGAAAATATGTAAAATTAATCTAAAAAATTCTTTGTTTTCTCTTGCAGATATATCACTTTTTCTTGAAATTGGAATTTTCAAGAAAAACAAGAAATTTTAAAAAGTTCTTATTTTCACGTTAAATATTTTCAAGAAAAAACTTTTCTAAAGTTTTCTGACCTCGAAACAAAAAAAAGCCAAAACAAAACAACAAAAAAACGCTTAAGCTCCAAAAGTTTAGATTTTTTTTAGCTCAGAAAATTTCCAAGTTTTTTCCCCCTGAAAATATGCAAAATTAATCTAAAGAATTCTTAGTTTTCTCTTGCAGATTTATCACTTTTTCTTGAAATTGGAATTTTCAAGAAAAACAAGAAATTTTAAAAAGTTATTTTCACTTTAAATATTTTCAAGAAAAAACTTTTCTAAAGTTTTCTGACCTCGAAACAAAAAAAAGCCAAAACAAAACAACAAAAAAACGCTTAAGCTCCAAAAGTTTAGATTTTTTTTAGCTCAGAAAATTTCCAAGTTTTTTCCCCCTGAAAATATGCAAAATTAATCTAAAAATTCTTAGTTTTCTCTTGCAGATTTATCACTTTTTCTTGAAATTGGAATTTTCAAGAAAAACAAGAAATTTTAAAAAGTTATTTTCACTTTAAATATTTTCAAGAAAAAACTTTTCTAAAGTTTTCTGACCTCGAAACAAAAAAAGCCAAAACAAAACAACAAAAACAAAAAAATGCGTAAGCTCCAAAAGATTTTTTTAGCTCAGAAAATTTCCCAGTTTTTTACCCCTGAAAATATCCATCCATCCATCCATTTTCCTACACCCTTGTCCCTTAATGGGGTCGGGAGGGTTGCTGGTTCCTCTCCAGCTGGCGTTCCAGGTGAGAGGCGGGGTCAGGGGTCGCCCTGGACAGGTCGCCAGTCTGTCGCAGGGCAACACAGAGACACACAGGACAAACAACCATGCACACACACACCTAGGGACAATTTAGACAGACCAATTAACCTGACAGTCATGTTTTTGGACTGTGGGAGGAAACCGGAGTCCCCTGAAAATATGTAAAATTAATCTAAAAAATTCTTAATAAATCTGCAAGAGAAATCTATTTTTTCTTGAAATTGGAATTTTCAAGAAAAAAAGATCTTATTTTCACGTTAAATATTTTCAATAAAAAACTTTTCTAAAGTTCTCCAACCTCGAAACATTCCAAATTTCTAGAAAACTATGCAATTTTGAGAATAATTTCACATATTCTTTTTTTAAAAAAAAAACAAAAACAAATATTCTCTGAACTTGAAAAGCTGTAAATTTGTGAGAAATTTTTTTAGATTAATTTCACGCATTGCAAAGAAAAAACTTGGACATTCTCTGAATTCCAAAAGTTGAAAATTTGCACAAAAAAAAAACTTCAGACATTTTTAGATTGATTTCAGAAATTTAAGTCAAAATCTTTAAACTTTTCAAAATTTCCAAAATTGTAAAAAGTCAACTTATATTTTAAATACGGTCTAATTCGAGATGTGTTTGTGTTTTCTACACATGGCATAAGATCGATGTTTTCTTGCTAAGTTAATTAAAACACATGTAGGAAACGCATCTCCCGTGCATGATGCTGCCACCACCATGTTCTAAGTGTTAGTTTTCTGTAACACCCAGTATTTTGAATTTGGTGTGAAACCAGAAAGAGTGTTGAAAAACCTCTGAAACCCTCAAAAATCACAATATTCATAGTGATAATATTTATTTAGATGGCACAAAGTGAAGGGAAATGGATACAAAACCAGCACTTTACAACTTTTGAGTACATTTCTACCCTACTTTGCAGATTTCTCCAATCAGCTCATCTCTCCTTCCTCCCATCTTGTTGCTCCAACTCTGGCAGGAGAAAAGCTGCTCATAAAAATGGATTACCTGCCTTTTTAAATCTTATCTGAAATGCATTTCCTCGGCTCTGCAGGAGAGATTCATAATGAACAGACGGAGCCTGTATACCGATTAAATACAGAATACAGTATATCGGCACTGACATAAATGGTACACCTGAAGACGGAAAAAACAAGGAATTTATTCTACAATATTTCCCTTCTCAATTTAATTTTATTACCTGTCAAATAAATTCAGATAAAACAGATTATTCAATCCTTCCGTAAAAGCGGAACAAAATAAAAAAGATCAACAATGATGACTGTACTAAAAGCTACAGTTTTTTGTTTGTTTTTATCTTGCAAAATGATGGACCTTACCAAGCTCCGCCCAGAAACGCCCCTCGAAAGTCCCACGTGACTCCATGTCTCACATTAATGGCTTAGCTCCTACGTCTAAACATGGCATTTTTCATTTTGAAATACTCTACTCAGAAATACTCTACTCTGCAGAGTATTTCTGAGCCGATTAGTGATGCATTTCTGCCGGATTTTCACAAAATATCAGCCATGAAGATGGACAGGGGAACCAACAAATTCATGTCATCTTCTTTGGACGACATCAAGGTGTTTTAGCCACACGATGCCTTCAAGATTGTGCGCGTCACAGCAAAATGCTACCGAACAGCAGATCCTCACACCTTCAGTATAAATATAGCTGTGGACAGGATCACTGACGCCTGTTGTTCTTGCAAGGCTGGGCAAGTCAGACATTGATGGTTTTGAGGGTGATTTCTGTTGGCAAATGTTCAAATGTGCCTAGGCCTGATACTCGGTACTCGGTGGCTAACACGATTAGCGTGGCTAACACGATTACAGTTTAGTAAAAAGCCTTTCCAGGTGAAATAAAATGTTTAACGCAAGTCAGATACGGTACACATTACATATTGATCTGTTCAGCTGTCTGTTACAGCAACAGACAGGCGTCAAGGTGTAGAAGTTGTATCGGTACTGACATTATGCCGTACTTGGCTAAAAGGTTTTCATAATGGATGTGTTTATTGTTGACTTTCTGTTTTTCATTCACTAAACACAAAGAAAGCAAAGCAATAATACTTACGCCAGCAGACAATTTTTTGTTCTTATTGATCCTACAACATTGAGCTGCAAATGTGGTCGTGCAGAAGTTTAATCCAAGCAAGGCTTTCTATTTCATATTTTGGAAATCTGTGAATTTTAGTTCCACAAATACCATCAGGATATCTGACATCGCCTGTACAGATTCCCCACTGACGGTGGAGAAGCATTCTTTTTTGAGTCCTGACGCAAAACCTTTCTGTTGGTCTGCTAGTCCACAATGTATATTAGCATGAGTTTGTGAGACGGTAACCTACATGGTAGCTGCGCTGTGACGTAAAATGGGTATTAGCCAATCAAACGCGGCCGCTGTGGTAAGGTCCATTGCGTTTGTGTGTAAAATATAGAGGCGCAAAGCTCCTCCAGCCGCTATTGGTTGCTATTTGTACACCAGCCAATCCAGAAGCAGCATTTATTTTCCTTGGCTCTGATTGGCTGAACCTCCTCCAAACGCGGAAATAAAGAAGAATGTAGCCGTTAGCTTCTGCGGCTACGGTTTCTACTGATGATAAACAAACACACTACGGTATATTTAGTGTTTGAAATATTAAAATGTGTCATTAGGAACGTTTTGGAGAAAGAAGTTTTGTGGATTTCAGATATTTGTGGACGGCTGTAGCCCCGAACACCGTTAACGACCCACTGTAGCTGTTTCTGGTATGGTTTCATCGCGCTCTCGTATTTTATTTACAATATTATTTTAGTTTGTTCACAGCCCAGGTTTAGTTAAGGTTCTGCATTTCAGTCTGTGCTTTATTTTTTTTTTACCATACTGTGAAGTATGGAAGCCCATTTCCGCGTAATGAAAAAAAAGCTAAACAGGAAGTCATAATTTTGACTTTCAAAGTCATAATTATGAGATTTAAAGTCATAATTTCGACTTTCAAAGTCATAATTTTGACTTTCAAAGTCATAATTATGAGATTTAAAGTCATAATTTCAACTTTCAAAGTCAATTATGACTTTAAATCTCATAATTATGACTGAAAGTCAAAATTATGACTTTGAAAGTTGAAATTATGACTTTAAATCTCATAATTATCACTTTGAAAGTCGAAATTTTGACTTTACATCCCATAATTATGACTGTGAAGGTCAAAATTATGACTTTGAAAGTCGAAATTATGACTTTAAATCTCATAATTATGACTTTGAAAGTCAAAATTATGACTTCCTGTTTAGCTTTTTTTTCATTACGCGGAAATGGGCTTCCATAAAAACATCTGTTTTTAGTTAAAAATATATATATATATATATGCCGGAGGAAGTAAGTTATGCAGAACGACAGAGCGGCAGGGAGGAGGAGAGGAATAAATGGGGAAGAAAAGGGGGGATTTTTGAAATTTCAATATATATATATATAAATATATATATATATATATATATATATATATATGTATATATATATATATATATATATATATATATATATATATATATATATATATATATATATATATATATATATATATATATATATATATATTGGCGGCGCTCCCGCAGCCGGAGCGCCGCCTCGCAGGGAGGGAGGAGGATAATCACGGAGTGTCGGCAGGTTAGTGTGGAGGAAGAGAAGACGACTCGACTAGTCTGTGGTGGGAAAAAGGCATAAACAAAGGAGGCGTCCGCCATCTTTAATGAGGCGTTAAAAGTAAGGGTGGAAAACGACGAAATGGAAACATTTTAATTAGACAACATCTGGAGTTTTAAGAGACACTCGAGTCTATCCAGATGGATTCTCATAAGGAATATTATTTTTTTTATTTTCTTTACCTGCATGAGCCGCACATCTCAGAAAAAATGGAGTGGTTGGAAATGTTCGCCGAGTCAGAGTTTCCTTTTTGCTGTTGTGAGAAATGTATCTAGATGTGTACTTAAGAAAAAAAACATTAATGGAAAGAAGAGACGCAAAAACCTGAACACAGTCATACCTAAGGGCTGTTTAGGCTGCGTTCACACTGCAGTCTGAAGTGACCCAATCCCGATTTTTTGGCAATTCCGATTTTTTTTGCCGGTCCGTTCACACTGCCAGTAAATGCGACCTGTATGTGTTCTGCAGTGTAAACGGACAAACGACCTGAAAGTGTCCCGCATGCGCAGTAGAGGGCGCAATAGCGTCAGCGTTCTCAGTGATCTACCAACCGCCATAAAAAGAAGAAGAAGAGCTCAGAGTTTGAGGAAGTAAACATGGAGGCTAATGGTGGAGCTTAGCTTACATATTTGAAGTTGTTGTCCAACCGGAGCAACATATTAATAACTTAATCCTCATATAGTCGTCATGGTTGTTGTTTTTCTTCCCGTATCACTACGCAGTGAGAACGTGAGATTTGTTGAGAATCAGTGACGTTCAGTTCCTGGACGTTATGGTCGCATTTGAATCGGATACGTATCGGATATGGGTCACATTCGAAAAAGAATCCGACCTGTGACTCAAAATCGGAATTGAGCCACTTCAGGCTGCAGTGTAAACGCAGCCTTAGAAACTAATAAGCTGCAAGGCAACGTTAGTTGAGTTTCCATTAACTAAAGAATTGGACAAATTGGAATTATGAAAATAACTTTGCTTCTTTGTTGTTTCCACCAGTAGCAACATTCGGTTGTTGATCATGCGACTCGTGATGCCAAAAAAGTGTTTTCATTGCAGGTTTGAGGAATAAACCAATTAAGATGTAGTCCTGATGCAAAAACATCAAAAACAAGAGATTTTCCCCACAATTGGCATGTTTTTCTACAGCAAATTTATTGTCGTAATTATGTGGTCAATGGAAACGCAGATTGTGAATCAGACGTACTTTCCAAAAGGTTGAATTGGTTTTATTTCTGGGCATCAGATTTAACGATGTATATTTTTGCATCCACCTGAATAATTTGTAGTTGCGCTACTATTGACTCATTGTATAAAATACCAATAAATACATTAGGGAAGCACAATACGTCGGCGCTAACATTGGTATCGGCTGATTGTTCGTCATTTTTAACATATAGTATGAGTCCAATAAATAAAACTTTCATGTTGTTTCTGTCCGTTTCTGGTCATTTTTCCCTCAAATGTGTCAAAATCACATATATATATATATACATGTAATATTGGTATCGGCCATGAAAGCAATATTAATATCAGCTATCAGCCCAGATTTTGGTATTGGTGCATCATAAATAAAATTTAAAACTGCGATTTTAATAAGACGTGTTGCAAACAATGTGAACGAGCACACAGGCGTTTTTTCTTAAAGAGACAGTAAACGTTTTCCGCCCTCTTCCAGCTCGGCCTGTCAGACCATGAAGTGGCAGAAATATCTTTATGTTCCGTTACTAGTTTGCTCAAGTAATTTCACTTCAAAGATAGCGAGGCCTTGACCAATTTCCCCGCTCGTCTCAGATTCCCCTTCTTGACGAAAGTAATTACATGCAGATTTAATTAATGTGGGAACAGGAAGGGAAGAGCGGGCGGCTCTTTGAACTGCCTGTTCAGAAGAAGAGAAAGAGCGAGAGATTAGTGAATGAAGTCCCGTACTTTAGATAGTGGATGTAAACCTGAGCTGGGGTTAATAATCTGTAATGTGACGGTCGCTTCTGTCTGAGTTTAACGTTTCCTCCTCTTCATCCTTCAACACGGGATGTTAAAAACCATCTTTCATCCTTCCTGGGGAGAAAAGAGGCTGCAGACGGCAGGAGGGAAAGACGAAATGAAAACTCGGAGAGGAAAAGGCGAAGCAGGAGGGGAAGCTGCAGAAGCAGCAGCAGAAGCAGCAACAGAAGCAGCAGCAGCAGCAGCAGCAGAAGCAGCAGCAGCAGCAGCAGCAGAAGCAGCAACAGAAGCAGCAGCAGCAGCAGCAGAAGCAGCAGCAACAGAAGCAGCAGCAGAAGCAGCAACAGAAGCAGCAGCAGAAGCAGAAGCAGCAGCAACAGAAGCAGCAGCAGAAGCAGCAGCAACAGAAGCAGAAGCAGCTGCAGCAGCAGCAACAGAAGCAGCAGCAACAGAAGCAGCAGCAGAAGCAGCAGCAACAGAAGCAGCAGCAGCAGAAGCAGCAGCAACAGAAGCAGCAGCAGAAGCAGCAGCAACAGAAGCAGAAGCAGAAGCAGCTGCAGCAGAAGCAGCAGCAGAAGCAGCAGCAACAGAAGCAGCAGCAGAAGCAGAAGCAGCTGCAGCAGAAGCAGCAGCAGAAGCAGCAGCAACAGAAGCAGAAGCAGCTGCAGCAGAAGCAGCAGCAACAGAAGCAGCAGCAGAAGCAGCTGCAGCAGAAGCAGCTGCAGAAGCAGCAGCAGAAACAGAAGCAGCTGCTGCAGCAGAAGCAGCTGCAGCAGAAGCAGCTGCAGAAGCAGCAGCAGAAACAGAAGCAGCTGCTGCAGCAGCAGCAGAAACAGAAGCAGCTGCTGCAGCAGCAGCAGAAACAGAAGCAGCTGCTGCTGCCTCTGGAGGGAAGACAGAACGTCAGGAGACGAGGAGCAAATAGGAGATGGAGTTGAACCAGAGTGCAACCAGAGTGGAACCGGAGTCAAACCGGAGTTGAACCAGAGTGGAACAAGAGTGGAACAAGAGTAGAACCGGACTGGAACCAGAGTGGAACCGGAGTCAAACCGGAGTGGAACCAGAGTGGAACAAGTGTCAAACCGGAGTGGAACAAGAGTAGAACTGGACTGGAAAGAGAGTGGAACCGGAGTGGAACCAGAGTGGAACCAGAGTGGAACCAGAGTGGAACCAAAATGGAATCGGAGTGGAACCAGAGTGGAACCAGAGTGGAACCAGAGTGGAACCAAAGTGGAACCAGAGTGGAACCAAAATGGAATCGGAGTGGAACCAGAGTGGAACCAGAGTGGAACCAGAGTGGAACCAAAATGGAATCGGAGTGGAACCAGAGTGGAACCAGAGTGGAACCAGAGTGGAACCAAAATGGAATCGGAGTGGAACTAGAGGGGAACAAACATTAAAACCAAACAAATCACATGTTCCCTATGAAGAGAGTGATTTTATTAATTTTACCACCAATTTTACTGAATGTTTCAATAAAAATATGACTGCATGTGACAGGCCTCACATATAAAATATTTAAATGGAATATAAACCATATTATATATAAATATATTATTTTTAGTATATTATAACATACATATTTGTAGAACATACATCTGATTTAAATAAAAATATTTAATTCAGAATTTAATATTTTTATTCTGATTTAAATATTCAGAATTGAGTATTTATAGCTATTTATAATTGTTTATTTTTCCTTAACATCCCAGTTGTTTCTGTGTATTTCTGCTATTTATGTTTTTATATTTATTGAGATATACTTATTTTTATTATTTTTATTTGACTTGCCTTCGAGATTTACAAATACGTTTACAGCAAAATATTGTAACTTGTATTTCTTTTTTAAAAATAGATAATTTCTTTAAATAAGTATTTATTTCAATGCATATTTGAATATTTAGGGCAATAAGTATTTATTTATTTAAGTAAGTAGTATATTTATTTAAAAACAAATACTTTTTCTTGGCAGATTATTTCCAGACATTTTCTCGTGTTTTAAGTGAAATAAACGCCAGTGGAACCAGTAAAGGGAGTGAAAAACGCTGAAGGTTTTAATTCAGAGCTACAAAAAGCTCCGGCTATAAAATCAATGGGAACAGAAACGATTTTGGCAGCTCTGCTGCTCCTTATATTCCAATCTTTGAAGGTCCGTTTAAAAAACTTCCTCTGGAAAAGACGGATTGGTTTTAGCTCTGCATGCACCACTGGCGAAAATGCGGTCCAGTTTTTTTTATTTATTCATTTATTTAATTACAACAAATCAAAGCTGGAGCAAAAGGTTTGGCACCATGTTGGCTGAAGTGGAGGCTGAGGAGGCCAAAGCCCAGAAAGAGAGCTGACCTTTGATAAAACCTGCAGGAACACATCCTTTATCCAACCCAGTTTAAACTACGCTGCATCTTACTGATTATACATTTGAATTTCTTTTGAAAATAATAATTCTTCTCACCAAGACAAGTTTTTACCGTTTTAAAGCAGGAAAAATATGAAACAGTTGATGCAAACCTCAGATTGGTGATGTTTAACTTCACGATTCGGGTCTTGCAGAAACGGCTTGGTACGTTCGAGGTGATGAGACTCACTGAGGTGCTCAGCATCCGAACGGCAGAGAGGCGCAGGCTGGGCCCCCCAGGCTGGGCCCCCCAGGCTGGGCCCCCCAGGCTGGGCCCCCCAGGCTGGGCCCCCCAGGCTGGGCCCCCCAGGCTGGGCC
This sequence comes from Poecilia picta, assembly GCA_033032245.1. Lineage (NCBI taxonomy): Eukaryota > Metazoa > Chordata > Actinopteri > Cyprinodontiformes > Poeciliidae > Poecilia > Poecilia picta. Next base: position 20,410,860 of record CM065370.1, on the reverse strand, counting down.
CCCCGTCCCGCTTAGTCCTCATGTCTCGCTCCCTGCAGGCGGCGACACGCGATGCAGCGATGGAGATTAATGTGGAGATTAATGCTCATCAGACGCAAACAAAGAAAGTTAACAGTTAAAAGAGAGGGAAGCAGCCAAGATGGCCGCCGCGGAAAGACGGGAAAACAAGTTTTTTTTAAAAAATAAAGCACGTTTCTGCACTATGACGGAACGTTAGGGACAAACTGAGAAAAAAAAACATGAAATGTAACACTTTATTTGAAGGGGGTGAATAAGACATAACATAACGCAGGTCAGGAAAATAAATAAGCCTTCACGAATATCCTAAAGCGTCATTCGGTAAATTATGACACTTTTAATACAAGGTTGACATTATTCAAAATGTCTTTGTTATGACAACTTGACAATAACCAGGAAATCCTTACTGATATAAATTTGTAATAAAAGTTTTATTGATTGCACTTTAAAAATTTGGTAACTTTATTTTATTAAAGATAAAGTTTAAACAGTCATGATTTATTGGTTAATGTCAAGTTGTCATAACAGACATTTTGAATAATGTCAACTTTGTATTAAAAGTGTCATAATTTATGATAGCAGTCATAAATATTCATGAAGGTTTATTCATGTGCATCTCAGGTGTTATGTCATGTTTATGACAGTCATGTCAGTCTTATTCACCCCCTTCAAATAAAGTGTTACCCATGAAATTATGAGAATAAAGAGAATAAAGTCGTGTTATGAGAATAATTATGAGATGTTTTAACAATATTTTTACTTTGTTCTCATATTTAGACTATTCTCATTATTTTGACCTCATTCTAGCAATAATTCAACCATATTCTCGTATTATTTCAACTTTTTCACTTTATTCTTGGATTATTTTGACTTTATTCTCGTATTTGTACAATTTTATACTTTGACTTTAATATTTCAACTTTATTTTTTGATTATTCTCTGTTAATTTGAGCTTTGTTAAAATTAAAATTGTATTTTGATTGTTTTAACTTTAATATTTCAATGCCATTCTTGTAATACTTTTTTCTCAGATTATTTACATTTTATTGTCATTATTTCAACTGCCAGTATTTTTGCTTTATTCTCATTTTATTTTGAATATTTTCATAATGTTATGACTTTATTCTCATTACATCAGGTCTTTTTCTTGTTTTATTTCGACTTTAATCTCATAATTTTATTTATTTTCCGTCCCTGATCCTCTGTCGGTCTACGGAGTAATCATCAGTCAGTATCTTACCTGTTGTTAAGCTTTCAGTTTGGAGCGTTATGAAGGAATCATGTTGGACTTCATCTACTCAGAGTCAAACTCTGATTGAACACAAACCTTCCAGAACCTCTCAGGTCTTTTGGTTCTGGTTCTACATCCAGAACCAGAACTGGAGCGGCAGCATTCAGCTTCTGTGCACCACAAACCTGGAACAAATGTCCAGAGTTCCTTTAAATCCAGACTAAAGACCCACCTGGCTAGAGATGCTTTTGATTAATAATGACTGGAATATGGATTAAATCTAATTTGGATTACAATGTATTGCTCTGATCATATAGGGAACTTTGAAATCTGCTACACAAATAAATCTGACTTCTATTCAGTCCCTAAAGAAGGAATAAAACAGACTGTTACACCAAAAACAATTAGAAGGTGTTTTATCAACAACAGGTCATGTATGTTATGAAAATGTTTTAATCAATTTATTATGTCCTCTGAAATCTGGTTGATGGTTTAAAACAAATTACAGCAAAAACATTATTTTATTGTATTTAAAGTGTATATTATAGCATAATAAGTTAGTAAACACAATCTTGGTCAATAAAACTGATTCAGATTCACCTCTCCAAACTTTAGCTAAAGAAAATAATCCGAGCTTTAACGCAGTGGTTCTTAGCCTGGGTTCGCGGTCCCAGGGTTCGGCGGAGCCTCTGCAATGGAGGTAAAGACACATTTGTGTAAAGTCGTGATGACGCCCCGCGTTGCCATCACTACTTCAGAGGATCACGTTACATTGCTTAGCCAATCAGAGCTGAGGAGCTTTGATTGGAGGAGCTCCACTCTCAGCATGGATTTGAAATTGTGTCTTTATTTACTTCAGAAAAACTCATAAATTCTGTAGCTTTCGTTGTTCTTCTAAATCTGCTCCTTAGTCGCATCTTTTCGGGGTTGGTGCTGCCTCTAGTGGCGTGGAGGTGGTAACACAACTAATATAATTACATTATTAAATTAGAATACCGCAAAGTCTTTATTATTTATCATTAATTTTTCATTCTCTTAAGAATGTAGAGCTAATTAAATGATCTAAACCTTAAAGTGGTTCCAGTTTCTCTCGATGGCCAACCTGTTGAAACTGTTTCAGATTTTAAATATCTTGGGTCGTTCCTGGACAGTTCAGCTCAACTTTACTGAAAACACTGACTATATTTTGAGGAGCTGTTCTCAGAGACTCTAGCTTTTAAAAAGACTTGGTGATCTTGGGGTGAAACAACTGGACTCTAGTTGGGTCACCTATGTCTTAAATTTGGGAGGGAAATAAATCATAAATTATTTATCACTACAGAAGGGTTCAGTGAACACGTATATGAAACTGGTGGGTTCGGTACCTCAAAAAAGGTTAAGAACCGCTGATTTAACCAAACTTTTTTTCACGTCAAACCTTAAAACTGTGCTATCTTAAGGGTGTGCTTACTTTCCATCCTGGGTTTTGCTGACTATTTTCTCTATATTTGACCCACTAATAGATTTATTTGTTCTGAAGATAGAGAAAGTTTTTTTTTTTTTTTTTTACCTCGGTTTAATTTCGGATCCAGGATCAGATCCCTTTGCCAGCTGCGGTCCTGTGGCGCCCTCTGTTGGCTCAGTCACGGAGCTGCAGTGACTTTCTGACCACACAGCTTTAAATATAGTGATTTATTTCATGCTAAAGCTCACACTTCAATCAATATAAACCCCCGGGAAACAAAGAGCAGTAACAAAGATAGCAAAAGAATCATCAGTCAACAGTTTTTACAAAAAACAGCAGGAAGAACCCAGGTTAAGAACAGATATGGAGCTGGGCTTCACACAGCAGAGCGACTTGTTCTTAGAAAACAGAGAGATGACGGATACATTCAGTTCATTCAGTTTGCTACCAATCCAGATTCATCAAAGGTCTTTAAGAACATATTTATGGAGTGAGTTTCATGATCATCCTCATGCTGCAATAATAGGGGCAATGGAGGTAGAAAAAAGGAGGAAGTCTACGTTTCTGTCAAAGAAATTAATTTTATAGATAAACAAGGAAATCTGTGAATTTCATAGGTCAAAAACTTTACGGGAAATCTCCAATTTTGAGGTTAATTTTAGATTTTCTAGAAAAAGCCTGGAGATGTTCTGAGCTCAAAAAAAGTCAAAAATTTGAAGAAAAAAAATGAAATTGTGAGATTCATTTCAAGAAAAAAAAATAATTTGAAACTCAGAAATTTCCATGATTTCTTTAAAATTAATTTGGAAATTAGTTTTTTCCAACACATTTTTGACTTTCAAAGTCAAACATCTGGTTTGTTTCTCAGTAATTTTTCAGATTAATCTAAATATTTCAGTTTTTTTTCTAGAAAATTTTCACTTTTCAAATTCTGAAAATTTATTATTTTTTTTCCTAATTCTGAGACCAATCTCAAGATTTTTAAGTTCTTTCTAGAAAATGTTTAAAACTCAAATTTCCATGTTTTTCTTTCAAATATTCAACTTTTAAACTCAATATTCCAATTTTTTTCTAGAGATTGTTCTCAAAATTTCTGAATTTTTTCTAAAAAAATGTCTAAGTTTACTCCAGAAAATTCTTGACTTTTCAAACTATTTCAGGTAAACTTCCTGTGTTTTCTTAGGCAGAAATTTGCTCTTCTTTTCTCTTTCTTCAGTGCCCCGTCGTAGTTCACGGCAGTGTGAATCAGCCTCTCCCCTCCTTTAATTTTTATTTACAGCAGTAAATTCCCGCTCGGCTCCAGCGGGTCTGTAAACGACCGGCGTCTCCACCTGATTGCATATCTGCATTTACAAGATTTCAAACACCTCAGAGAGTTTAAGCGTACAAATCAAGCAAAAATAAAACAAGAACGATCGTTTCCAGTGTCTGATCTCCAACCCAACACATAAATCTTTTTTTTTTTACAGTATCTACGTAAAATTGTTAGTTATTTCACTTAATCTGAATGTTTAATGTTTTTTCAGGGGGTAAAAGTGCAGAAAACATTCTGTACCGCGTCAACAACACGCTTTGGTTTACATCTGCTTCAGTTAAAAAACGGAATAATTCAGTAGTACGCACATCTGTGTTAGTAGATGCTACAAATAAAGTCTTTAACAACCATCCAATAAGGGAAACATTCACCAAAAGCAAATAAACGACCACCGTCATGCTGATACTTCAGTCATCGTACCCACTGGTTCAGAGTTTAAAACTGATTAAAATTCAGCTAAAGCCATTTACAGACTAAAAAAACCATTAAATGAATTCCTCTGCAGCAGCATAAACAGAATGTTGGGCAGATTTAAGAGTCAAAAGCTTAATTTTTCTATTATTAGAAAATGAAACAGGGGGGAAAAAAAGTTTTAGTTTTAAAAAAAGGTTTGTTTTTCCACAAGAAGGATCTGAATGCTTCTGTCCAACCGGCATGAACGCACCGAAGGGGAAATAATTCACCGCACAGCATCTGGGAGACACATCCGCTCATTTACAAGATGCATAACGCTCATTAAGAGAGACCAACCAAGCGGAGGAGGCGCGGGACGATTATCCGAATCCGTCGAGTCTCAAAAAGAAGCAAAGTTTGTCCAACGTGACGCGAACAGATGTGTCAAAAATACCGAGATACGAGCAGAAACTGGGCACTTTGTGGGAAACGCCATTCAGTCAGGATTTAAAGAAAGCTGCCGCAGCGCAAAGAAAAACTAAACTGTAAGAAAACAGTTAAAATAACGCAATGTCTGGCTACTTGGAAGCAAATATATGACGAAATGTAGAGCGGATTAAAACTTCTGCACAGCACTGCAGCGTACCCAGAGCCTGTTCTGCGTCAGTGGCGGATTAAATTAGTGTACAATTACTTTGTATTTAATTTTATTAGACTCTAATATTCAATCAATTTCAGAAGAAATAATTCAGAATTGTGAAAAGAAAATCAGAATTCTGAGAAAAAGTCTGAATACTGACAACAAAAAAATCAGATTTATGATTAAAGTTTGAATTCTGACTTAAATCTCAGAAAAGTCTGAATTGTTAGAAAATAAAAAGCCAAAATTCTGAGAAAAAATATTCATTTGTGTATTTAAAACGGGAATCCAGATTTTAACCTCAGAAGTAAAAAGTCAGAATTGTGAGAAAAAAACTTCAGAATTTAGATTTAAATCCGACAAAACGTCAAACGCCCAAATTTTAGAAACTCAGAAATTTCCACATTTTTTCTAACACATTTTTCACTTGGCAAGCTGAGAAATTTCTTTTTTTCTCACCAAAAAACAAATTTAAAGAATTAATTAAAAAAATTAATTTTAAGATTAAAAATTAATTTTAAGCAGTTTATCTTAAAATTTTACTAAGGAAATTTTCTTTTTCTTAATGCTTTTTTTCTGAGCTTTGTCTCAGTTTTTTGGTGAAACTTTTATTATTTTTGTATCTGCAGTCGCCCTAATACGTTGTTGTAAATTTTAGAGCTAATAGATCATATTTTTAGTTTTGTCCTCTGCAGAGCGACTTAAATTGATCCAAACAATAAAAAGCTAATCAGCTAGAACAAAACTGAACCTGAAATGAAAGGAGTCTTTCTCCGTCTTTGGAGGAAGTCGGTTTGTTCTGCCGATTTCTTAGAGATGAACTGACTAACTTTACTTCACGTCCGAAGGAGGAAAACGCACCTTTACCTTCTGATTGTGGTGCTTCTGTTTTGTGAGACCAATTCATCTGCGGCTCTTTGGAAGACGTGAAACGTCATTAGTGGCTTTAAAAAGGAATAAAAACAGGAAACTTTGTGCATACCTGAGTGAAGTCAAAGAAACCGTCGCACAAACCGAGTGAAAAACATCAAAAAGGTAGTTAATAAAAGAGACTCTTTTCTCGCAGACTTTGCAGTTACAATCTGTTTCATCAGCTCGATTTCTTCTGACTCATCCGTCGGCCGCTACGATGTGGGACGAAACGGGGCGAGCGAGTCGGGAGGGATCTGTGGAGGGTCCGCCGCGTTCGGACCCCCTAAGGCAGACATGAACACACAGTCTCTGGTTCTCGCTTAAAAAAATAAACCAAAAAAAAAAAAAAACGACCAGCACAGGCGTTTTTCACGTCCAGGCTACAGCTGTTCGGTCTCCTTAAGGCCAGCTCGATGGGAGACGACGGTCGCCGTGGCAACAGCAGATGAACTGGACAACTGTTTCCAGGAGGAAATGAATGTTTTTGTTTTGGTTTTAAGACTTAAAGTTGGAGTGTGTAACTTTAAATTGTTTTTTTTTTTCTTTTTACATATTTGTTAAAACTGTTACTAGAGACAGATAATCTGGAGAAATACTGAGGAACAAAAACAGCCAAACAGAGGCAGGAGGAGGGCCTTAGCGCTGTCAATCAACCTCATGAACGCGCTTCTAAATGTGCGAATGGCGGAGGAACAACTCACCATTACAGGAAAACCATTTATTTGCCGTCATCGATGGACTTGTTGAAATAAATCAAATAATTAAAACAATCTCAGTAATTTCTATTTGGATGATATTTTGTTTTTCTCTTCAGTCTGGTGGGTTTTTTTAAACGTCTTGTTTATGTTGCTTTGTTTATTTATATTAGATATTTAAAATGTGTTCTTGTTCCAGTGTTAAAATGTTTGTCAGAAATTAAAGTCTGTGAGAAAGTGTTCTTGCATTATTAGCTCCATTACTTGATAATGTTCTCAAAACAATATTATTTATCACGATAACATCGAGGACAATTTATCACCCTAGATGTTATCACAAAGTAAATTTGTTGTTATGACAAGCCAAATTGTCTGTGACTACGCTAACTAGCTTTAGCATTCACCATGGGGTCTGCTGTAGCACACGAGCATGATTGACAGCGCTAAGACCCGCCTCCTGGCTCTGATTGGTTGTAATCTCGATTACCTGTCTCACAAACTGTCACAACATGATGACGGTTTTACCAAACATTTTTATAAAAGTGACATCCCGCCTTAACGGAGCAGCAGGGTTCGGTTCCAGACTCTCAGTAGAACTTGTCGTCGATGCGGAAGTGCGGCCGCGACACGTCGTCGGGGTTCAGGAAGACCGAGATGGACTTCCCGGGGTTCTCCGTCACCAGCTGCTGCAGCCGCTGCGCCAGCTTGTCCTCCGACGGCGAGATGATGCCGTTGGCCGGGTGGAGTCCCGGCGAGCCGTGTCCGTTGGTGGCGCCGCCCGCCAGCTCCTTCTTCAGCTGGCCCGCCTGCCTCGCCTGGTCCAGGGCGGCCCGCAGGTGTTCGCTGGGGTCCGAGCGCACGTGGGCCAGCTTCCTGGCCACCAGCAGCGCCTGGCCGTCGCTCAGGTGCTCCAGCATGTTGCACTGCGGCAGGAAGTAGTTGGGGCAGTTCTTACCCAGGATGCAGTGCGCCAGGTCGTCCAGCAGACCCAGGAGGAGGCGGCCCGGGGCGTCGGGCTCGGGGCAGGACAGGTAGGCGGAGGGGAGTCGGTCGCAGGCCCAGAACAGGAGCGTGCGCAGGTGGTAGAGGCTGAGGCCGGACCGAGGCCGGGCCAGGATGCGGGACAGAACCGCCTTGGCCGCCTGGAAGGCCTGCGCCATCGGGAACGGGATGCACTTCTTCAGCTGGACCTGGACCAGAACCACGCAGGAGCCGGGTTACAGTCAGGACTCACACGACTTTCCCTCAGCTAAATTCAAGAACTTTTCAAGGTCAGCAACCATTTCAACTCACTGCTGTTTGGTATCATTTATAGTAATAATGTGATAAATAACATAAAAAAAGATAAACATAAAAAATACGTACTTTTAATGTTTTGAAATGTCTCTCTCTCACACACTAGACTGGCCAGAGAACAAAGCACTGGTCTAAAGGTGACCTATTACGCTTCCTTGAACAGGTCAGACAGGCTTATGGGCAACAGCAAAACATGTTTGTCACTCTTTTTTTGCCCCAAATCGTTTTTAAATATTGAGAATTTAATCTGGTCAAGTTCCTCTTTCATAATCATATGATATGTTTTAGGGCCATTTGTCACTTTAAATCCAATTAAGTTGTAGCTGGTCGCGCCCCCCCTCCCCTCCTTCTCCCCCCCCCCCCACACACACACGTGAAGATGGCTCCACACAGATGGACAATTCTGTGATCGTACATCTTTGAAAAGCAGAAGTAGAGCCTCCTGCACAACCAGCAAGAATGCAGTAAGTGGTGTCTGGATGGTAAGTCAACAACAAAACACTTGTGTTTTCCAGCAGCCATTATGCAGCACCTACAGCATTAAATCCAGCTGGCCACGCATGCTGGAACTCTGCTTGGGTTGCTAGGTAACAGGCTGGGCTCGGCTGGGGTTGCTAGGTGACTGTGCAACGCACCTCAGATGTGACTTAACATTTTCAAGGCACCAGGAAATCATTAACTTATTGCCAAAAGACAGCTGGGTGTTTTTTTTTTTTTAGTGCTTACGAGGTTTTTTGTTAGAAGCAGCAGAAACACAAATGGAAGAAAAAAAATAATGCAGAAAAATAAATATTGCAGAACGGGTCACCTTTAACAAAAAAGATAAAATCTTCCAATTTCAAAAATGTTAATGTAGAAAATATAAAACAGCCTTTATTAGGATTACATGGATTTACTTATCAATGAGTCATTAGAAATAATAAATAGTTGTGACACTAAATCAGTGGTTCTTAACCTTTTTTGAGGTACCGAACCCCCCAGTTTCATATGCGCATTCACTGAACCCCCCCACCCGTCGACACACAAAATGCTTTGCGGTGTTCTGATTTAGTAATGTAATTATATTAGTTGTCTTACCACCTCCACGCCACTAGAGGCAGAACCAACCCCGAAAAGATGCGACTAAGGAGCAGATTTAGACTGTAGAATTTGGTAAAAACTGTGAGCTTTGCTGAAGTAAATAACGACAAAAGTTCAAATCCCTGCTGAGAGTGAAGCTCCTCCAATCAGAGTACCTCCTCAGCTCTGATTGGCTAAGCAATGTAACATGATCCTCTGCAGCAAGTGATGGCAAAGCGAGGCGTCATCACGACTTTACACAAGTGAGTCTTTACCTCCATGGCAGAGGCTCCGCCGAACCCCTGGGGTTCATCGAACCCAGGTTAAGAACCACTAAACTAAGTCAAGCAAATCTTAAGGTAAATGATCTTCCTGCTCTAATTAAACACCTTAAAAGAAAAATCTGATAAAAAAAATGTTCTTTGAGTTTTGAAGCATTTAGCAAACAACTGAAGTTTGATCTGGTTTAACTTCAGACAATGAGAAATAACTGCACTGTAAAAATGCCAGTGTTGAATTAACACCCAAAAGTGTCTATATGTGTCCAAGTCAGCTGGTGTTAAATTCAACAATACAGAGTCACATTAACATTTACAATGGTGCTGGTGTTAAAATATGTTAAAAGTAACACCAGTGTAGTGTTGATCATGAAACATAATGTGCAGTTAAAAAAGTAAATAATTGACCCACAAGGTGCCAATATCAACCAAATCAAGTGGAAAATATTCAAAATAATACAAAGAAATGGAAAGTTTAGCTTTTCTTAAACCCATTTCCGTATTATAGACCAACGTTAATTTAACAAAAGAATGGGTGTCAATCTTTTAACACTTTCAAAAGTGTCGGCATCGGCATTTTTTACTCTGTGTTCATGTGTCTTTCTATTAGGTGGATGAAAACACCTGTGTTCAACCATGTTGTACAGTGGTGAGAAAAGACGGCCGGGGCGTCTCCTGACCTCGCTGCGGGAGAAGGCCAGCCTCACTCGCGGTCGGGCCGGCCGCCCAGCGGGGAGCAGCAGGGCAGCAGGTAGAACCCGGAGATGGCCTCCTCCTCCGTGATCTTACCGTCCCAGAAGTGGTTGGCCGTCAGCCAGCCCTGGGCCACGGCGGGCCAGCCCCGGAACGACACCACCGGCAGCAGGTCGTACAGAACCCGGCTGGAGCCCGCCTGCAGGAAGGGACACACACACACACACACACCACACACACACACACACACACACACACACACACACACACACACACACACACACACACACACACCACACACACACACACACACACACACACACACACACACACACACACACACGTGTGGTTTTATCGCCACGGCAACGCCCCACACAGAACTGATGGAAAGAAACGATTATTCTGACGATTAATCAAGTGATCAAATAAAATAATAATAAAAAAAAAAAGTTCAGTTTTTCTGTTTCCGTTTTAGTTTATTTAGTTTAGGACAGTGGTTCCCAAACTTTTTCTCCTGCGCCCCCCCAGTGGTGTACAAACATTTTCTGTGCCCCCCCCTATAGATTACAAATGGCTGTCTGGTTGAACGATGTGTGTTAGCGAAGGGAGGGGTGACTAAGGACGGGGATAATGGGGGTGGAACGACTTTGTTGGGAGCAAAATGAATCTACGTAGCTGAACATAGACAACAACATCAGTAGCCCACAGGCTACTTGTTAAGTTTAAGGTGCTGTATTGATATTAGCTAATCATCTTTTAGCTAACATTACTTGCATCCAGCAGCTTTACTCAACTCAGTCGGTTAGTTTGGGGAAAACTGAAAAGTTTTTTGTGTTTTGCTGGTTTGCTGATTCTAACACACCTGTGTAGCTTCGTACAGCAGCATCAGGTCTCCTTTGCTGCCACACAGGTCCAAAATCCAGCACGAGCATCATAGCACTCATGTTGTGTTTATTGGCGGCTCGGAAAGGTTACGACATGTTAACAATGGATTAAACAGTTTTAACTGCTGATAAAAGTGACAGAGGGAAGTGTGGAAGCCCCTATTGTATCAAATTGACATAGTAATAACAGAGAGTTGGCCATTCCTAGGTAAAAACCCAGCGCATACAGCGTTCATGTTCTGTTTCGGTTTTTTCCATCCAGGCGGCTTCCCGTGCCCCCCCTGCCATAGCACGGTGCCCCCCTAGGGGGCACGCCCCACAGTTTGGGAACCTCTGGTTTAGGACAATGAACATTAATCAAATATTTTGGAATAAACACAATAGATGAAGTTCATCCTTTGTTTTAAGACAAAAAAAAACCCGAAATAGTCAAAGGACAGATGGTTTGATTAAAAGAAAGAAAAAAAAATCAACAAAAGAAAACATTTACACAAGAAATAACTAACCAACAGAAAGAAAAACAGAATAAAACCAAAATAAGAGACTCAGAGGAGACATTATGAAAGGTTTGCTTTCAAAAAATGTTTTTGAGTAAAATGTTTTTTACTTGCACTACAAAAATATAAAAGGTAATTTTGGTCTAGTTCCTACTGCAAATATTTTAGTACACTTACAACAGCATAAAACGGTCTTATAAATAACTTTTCAGGAAGCTATAGGAGCTTGTTTTAAGTCAATAATTTGCTAAAATTGCACAAAAAGTAAATTAAATAATGAGTTAAATAATCTGTCAATAGAACTAAAACTTTATACATCAATTTGAAGGAAATACTGACTTAAAACAAGCCACTTTTAAGTTAGTCTTGTCTTTTTTAAGTGTTGCTAAGATATTTGCACAAGAAACTAGACCAAAAATGCTTGGTAAGATTTTTTATTTATTTTTTTTTGCAGTGTACTTAAGCTAGTAAAAGATATACATCAAAGAGAAAATGATAAATAAACTATTTCGTCTTCCCTTTTAGGGAAAAAAGATAAAGTGCAGAACACATGAGAAGTAACATTGACTTTTAAAATTAAAAGGCTAAATTAAATTAAGTGTTGTCAACACAAATAATTATCTGGTCGGTGCCGATGGCGCTAAATAGTACAATAATATTTAGATAAATTGCCTTGAGGAATTTAAACAATGGAGGTCGTTGAATCTGAGAACAGAACCGTCCATTTTAAATAACATTTCCAGCGTAGGAAGCAGCAGCGGCTCTGTACCTGGAGGACGATGGTGGTCAGGGGCCCGTTCCTCTCCAGCCGCTCCGGGGTCGGGATGCCTCTCTGCGGGCTGCGCCGCAGCTCCTCCACAGCCTCGCTCACCACCCCCCAGAACCAGTCCGCCACCAGGCTGGGCGAGAAGTAGCAGCCGTCCAGGGACTGAGGGGAGCCCAGCGACGGGATGGAGCCTTTACCTGCACAGCAGAGCCGCATGTCACCGGGAAACCTCCCAATGAGCATACAAATGTTTTTCATGTTTCCCATAAGCCAGCGGTTCTTAACCTTTTTTGAGGTACCGAACCCACCCGTTTCATATGCGCCTTCACTGAACCCTTCTGTAGTGATAAATAAAATATGATTCTTTTCCCCAAATTAAAGACATTGATCACTAAGTCTTCTTAAAAGGCAGAGTCTCTGAGAACAGTTCTTCAAAATATAGTCAGTGTTTTCAGCAAAGTTGAGCTGAACTGTCCAGGAACGACCCAAGATATTTAAAATCTGACACAGTTTCAACAGGTTTTCCACTGAGAGAAACTGGAACCACTTTAAGGTCTTGTTTAGATCCTTTAATTAGAGAATGACAAATTAATAATAAATAATAAAGACTTTGCGGTATTCTAATTTAGTAATGTAATTATATTAGTTGTGTTGCCACCTCCACGCCACTAGAGGCAGTAGCAAGCCCGAAAAGATGCGACTAAGGAGCAGATTTAGAGTATAAAATTTGGTAAAAACTATGAACTTTGCTGAAGTAAATAAAGACACAAGTTCAAATCCATGCTGACAGTGGAGCTACTCCAATCAGAGCTCCTCCGCAGCTCTGATTGGCTAAGCAATGTGATGGCAAAGGGAGGCGTCATCACGACTTTACACAAGTGAGTCTTTACCTCCGCGGCAGAGGCTCCGCCGAACCCCTGAGACCGACTCGCCGAACCCCTGGGGTTCGACCGAACCCAGGTTAAGAACCACTGATCTAAACTAATTAACGGGGTATTATTGTGTTTTCCAGTCACATCGTGCTGTTTTATAGCATAATCAAGTAACTACTGTATGTTAACTTCAGTTGTTATAAAAATGCTGTATCAAATACGACTTAAAAGAAATTTTCCTTAGTAATATTACAAATAAAAATTGGGTCTCTGTCTCTTTAAGAAGCTCCTGCTCTGTCTGAAACTCCGCCTTCAGGAAGTCGTCACGCATCGGCTCCTCTGTTAACCTTTAACAGGATTTTTACCAGCGTTTCACTGAAGCAGCTCAGGAGGTGGTCGCTAATTTCTACTGGCTAGTCTGAAGGAACCGAGTGGGGAGGAGCCGCACCCAGAAGGCGGGGCTGGGTCCGACCAGGACAGCTGAACGGTTACTATGGTGATTAAAGGAAACATTCATGAACGCATCAAAGCAACACTTCAGGTCCCATTCACATTATAACATAACGTATAATTCAAAAAGTTGATTTTATGATAAAGTTCAGAATGACAGTTTCAAGATGGATGCCACTTTTCAGCTTTTTAACCAAATTATTGCCATAAAATGTTGTTTTTGACTATTCATGCCAACTCTAAAGTGACATGAAGCAAAATCAGATGACAAAACTGAAACTCAGCTCAAAAACATTATAAAAGTTTTGGTTTTGGGATGAAGTGCTGAGCTCTATGAATCAATTACCACAAAGCTGACAGATTTCACTGACCCCGTCTTATTTTATTCTATTTAATAATTAACAATCAGCACTTCTTTGTCAAATAAATGCCAATAAAAAGCATCAAGGTTTGGTCTTGCAGCAGGACAGGATGTGTTGGTTCAGGTGGTGCGAACACTTTTCAGAGAAAGGTCTCAAAATCTAACTATTCCTCTGGGAACCATCAGCCCAGGTGAATTTCTTCGTCTTTCAGGGACACATTTGGTGCGACACTTTCTGTCATCAAGCCTGATTTAATCAGCTCCCCCGCCTCGACAATTACAGCTCCCTGAAATCTGGTGGGAAATGTTATTACACATCCAGAAAATCCAGCTGATACTTCGTCCCAAACTGCTAAAAATTAAACAGATTCATATCAATAAATGACATTACTCCCCCCTCCGCCCTCGCCAGCGTGCAGCAGATTGATTTTCTGAAGTAATCTGCAAACCGCTGCGTTATCTTGCACTTTCCACCGCTTAGTTCTGCTTCATAAGTTGAACTCGGAGCCTTTCTGAGGGCTTTTATTGTGAAAAACGGCCCGTCGGCTGAAACTGCATCACAGCGTCGCGCATCAAGAAGAAAACATGTTTTCAATCCAATCTGCAGCAACGCTCTCATCTGTGTTTATTCCATCCAGCCGCTCGTCTTTCCCTTCCTCCCTCTCTCACCCATCTCCTCGTCCTCGTCCTCCTCGTCCTCGGCGGGGAGCCCGCTCTCCTCCTGGCAGCAGACGCTCCAGCGCGACAGGACGTTGGAGTCGCACAGGCGCAGGCTGAGCCAGGAGTGGCACGGCGGCGAGCGCCTCATGTCCAAGGTCACCGGCTGGTTGCGGTCGTGCAGCTTCAGGGCGGGAACCAGCAGGGTGAAGTCCAGGTCGAAGTCGGCCCCCTTGGCGTACTCGCCCAGGTCCTCCGGGTTCAGGTCCAGGACGCCTTCCCGGGCGCCGCCGGACAGCAGCAGGTACTCGTTGGCCACCGGGAGGCGCTGGTCCACCTTCTGGACTAAACCTGGCAGGGTTGGAGGGGAGAGAAACAGTTAAGAGTTTGGTGATTTTAGCAGAGGAGAATAGCTTCGCCAAAGGTCGTAGGTCACACAGATACGGCTGGAGCGCTCACTGACCAGCAGCTGCTTTCCCCGTTAGCAACTTTTGTGGTTTAGTTTGGTTACTTTTGATTTTCCTTTCCAACTTTATGCTTCTTAAGTAGGGCTGTATAATAATATAGATATCGCGATATATATTGATATTTTCTTTCCTAGAAAAAAAATTGATATTCATCTGCAAGTATTGTAACATCCAACTGTCACCTTGTTCACTCACTTCTTGCTTCACCAGGTCATCAGGCTTAGAGTGATTCCTTCAGATGTTCAGGTTAAAAAGGTATCAAACTATTCAGAGCAGCTACTTGGTTCACTTTATTTACTTTACTAATGCATGTCAGCTACAGTTTGTACAGTTTCAATTAAAAGAAACATGTTTTCTCTCCACTTCTTTGATTCATTTTGTCCAGCTGTCCACTTTAAGTCTGTGTCCAACCAGAGCCAGGTATTGTGTAGTTGGTGCTTTTAATCAGTTTTCAGTTAAATTAATTCAATCCAACTTTATAACTGTCACAAAATGTCACCAAAATCACTCTGTCTCTCTGAAATCTTTCAGAAAATCGCAAAAGTGTATTGAATCATACTGTTTGCTGAATTTCGCAATATATATCGTATCGTGGGCAGAATATCGTGCATCATATCATGAGATTATTGTATCACTACAGCCCTATTCTTAAGGCTCAACTAAAAGGAGTTTTTTTCTTTATTGGACTTTAGTGGCATCTGCTGGTGAAGTTGTAGATTGCAGATGATTACCGCAATCATTAAAATATTAAGTAGTTCCAGACAATAAATCAGTAACAACATATATCATGTCAATATCAATGGATAAAACGTCTGATAGAATATTCAATAATTTCACTGAACTCCGATCCAGACCTGCACAGCATTCTGGGAAATGTAGGCAGAAGAAAGACTTTAGCCCCTCAGCCTCTCACAGCTAAGCTACGTTAGTAACATGGACTAACTCGCTCACTCGCTCTTTGGTTACCTAGCAACTCACTCACTCTTCAGTTACCTAGCAACGGCCTGCTGAGTGACTGGCACAGCAGCAGTTTAAGGTTTGTCCACTGTGTCTCATAACTGCTTAAAAATAAAAACTACAGGTGTAAAAACTGTGAATAAAACAGGGAAGGTCTGGCAATACGTCAGATAAAACAAAAGAAAACTAAAAAATAATTATCAACCCTTATTAAAGTCTTATTGTTATACATTTTGAGCCATGTTGGCCAGCCCTAATAGTGAAACGATTAATCGATTATTGAAATAAATTAGAGATCACCTTGTATTTTAACCCACTGGCATAAGTGTTGAAGCAAAAGTTAGATTTAGATTTTTATTTAATCAGCTAAGTTGGCTTAGAACTAATTCCCGTGTAATTTTTCCTGGCTTTTACGCGACATCTGCTGGTCAAGTTGTAGATTGCAACTAACAGCTTATCATCCCCATTGTTTGTCCATTCTGGGCTCCTGTACTGAAAAAAAGCTTCATTTTCTGGCAGAGATAAATAGTTTGAGGTTTCAGAAAACACAGTTATGAATAATGCATCGCCGTCAGAGCAGCTCGTTCCAGTAAACCTCACACAGCGGGACGTGAAGCATCTGGAAGAGGCACGAGATGCATCGTTTTCCTGTTGCAGCTTAAATCCTGCCAGTACCAGAACTCCCTGGAGTCTGAAACCACTCTTTCCTTCACTCTGAAAACTTTGCCAGAGAAACTCAAGTCTCCAAATCCCTCCACGACTACTTAGCTGTGTTGTATACTTTTCGGGCTCTGGGACCGTGGGAACCCCCCTGGAGTAAATTATCTAGGCCCATTTAAAAGAGAGAGAACCGAGAAAAAAGCCTGATCTGACGGAGATGTGGCCCACAGGCGACTGCTACCTGCTTCAGGTCAGAGGTAAAGTGCAGACGACTCGGGGGAGAGGAAGGGTGTTTATCAGCCAGAGGGGATTTACGACAATCTTCCTCAAACTGTGGTCCGCGAGGTACTGCATGTAAACAACCGTTAATTTGCCATGACATTAGCGACGCTACAGCTAGCTTACTAAAGGATTGTGTTTGAAGATAGTAATAGATAAATGGCTTAAGATCGGGTCATTTAAAAGAAAGCCTGAAGGTAACGGTGGAAAGTTTCTCAGGGTGAGTTGCAGAACATTTGTTTTTGAACATTATTGCAATGCACAGTCCAGAGCTGGGCCCCGCGTTGACTAACTGCATCTGAACTAGGGCTGCGTAATAATATCGATTTTGTGATATATATCAATATTTTCTTTCCTAGAAAAAAAAAAATCGATATTCATCTGCAAGTATCGTAACATCCAATTGTCACCTTTCTCACTCACTGCTTGCTTCACCAGGTCATCAGGCTTATAGTGATTCCTTCAGATGTTCAGGTTAAAAAGGCATCAAATTATTCAGAGCAGGAACTTGGTTCACTTTATTTACTTTACTAATGCATGTCAGCTACAGTTTGGACTGTTTCAATTAAAAGAAACATGTTTTCTCACCACTTCTTTGATTCATTTTGTCCAGCTGTCAACTTTAAGTCTGTGTCCAACCAGAACCAGGTATTGTGTAGTTGGTGCTTTTAATCAGTTTTCAGTTAAATTAATTCAATCCAACTCTATAACAGTCACAAAATGTCACCAAAATCACTCTGTACCTCTAAAATCGTTCAGAAAATCGCAAAGTGTATTGAATTGTATAGTTTGCTGAATATCGCAGTATATATAGTGTTATGAGCAGAATATCATGTATCGTATTGTATTGCAAGATTATTGTATCACTACAGCCCTAATCCGAACACCTATTATAACACTATGTTGGGATATCTACTGGAAATGTTTGCTTTTACCAGTGCAGTTAAAATCTTTTTTTTATTACAAATAGCAGTTAAATG
This sequence comes from Poecilia picta, assembly GCA_033032245.1. Taxonomy (NCBI): domain Eukaryota; kingdom Metazoa; phylum Chordata; class Actinopteri; order Cyprinodontiformes; family Poeciliidae; genus Poecilia; species Poecilia picta. The sequence goes on along the minus strand of CM065370.1, from coordinate 20,393,056 downwards.
CAGAAAATTGGTAGAAATTTGGCTCTATGGCATATGGGACCGACACAGTTTGACACTTTATGTAACTGTTTTTGGATTAAATTTATACAGAAAGCTCAAATCTTCAACAGAAAATGTTTTTTAACTTCATCGAAAGTCATGTCGCAAACCTCCAGCAACGTTTTACCCCGAAACACACTCAAGCACAGCCGTCACTTATATTTGGCTAAACACAGGAAAGGTTGTTTTTTAAAAAAAAAAAAAGAAAATAATTTTCGTTGCTGGAAATGAACTAAATAATTTTATAGACCAACAAAAAAGATTAATAATTGGTCCAAAAAGTTAAATACCTGTAAAAACTAAAGGAAATGTCATACAAATAACATATATACCAACAAAAAGATAACTGTAAAGATTAAGGCTAACGTCATACTAACGATTAATTAAGATATTAGTAGCTTAATTTATTGTTGTGGATGTAAAAAAGGAAGAACTCACAATAAAACTATTTTTATGTCTTTTATAATGGAGATAAAATGTAATTTTGACCCCTGAGGGCTTTCAACTTGGGGGGGGGGGGGGGGGTTGGGGATTCTCTTGTTGTTAGCATCTATTTCACTGCTAATGTACCAATTAACTAGTTTGTACTAGTTAATGTACCAATTAACTAGTTTGTATGGCCTCATGTCATTAATAAACCCCTACAGGAGTCAAACTGCATCTTATTTGACGGCACTAAACCAAAGCTTCCCGCTTCAGTGTAGCTGTGTTCAACACAGAATCAGTCAGTATTAGGGCTGTGTAATAATATGGATTTTGCGATATATATCGATATTTTCTTTCCTAGAAAAAAATCGATATTCATCAGCAAGTATCGTAATATCAAACTGTCACCTTGCTTGCTTCACCAGGAGAGTAATTAGGTCATCAGGCTTAGAGTGATTCCTTCAGATGTTCAGGTTAAAAAGGTATCAAACTATTCAGAGCAGGAACTTGGTTCACTTTATTTACTTTACTAATGCATGTCAGCTACAGTTTGGACTGTTTCAACTAAAAGAAACATGTTTTCTCACCACTTCTTTGATTAATTTTGTCCAGCTGTCCACTTTAAGTCTGTGTCCAACCAGATCCAGGTATTGTGTAGTTGGAGCTTTTAATCAGTTTTCAGTTAAATTAATTCAATCCAACTTTATAACAGTCACAAAATGTCACCAAAATCACTCTGTCCCTCTAAAATCTTTCAGAAAATCGCAAAAGTGTATTGAAGTGCATTGTTTGCCAAATATCGCAATATATATCGATATCATGAGCAGAATATTGTGAATCGTATCGTGAGATTATTGTATCACTACAGCCCTAGTCAGTATTCTGTTTCTAAGACGAACATCTAACGCGTTGAGTGAAAGTGGTTCCAGTTTTAATCCAACGTCTGAGCAGGAGAAATAAGACTTAATGAGCGGGACATTGTTTTCTCTGCTTCTTTGGATGAAAACAGCCGGAGAGCTTTGGAGGTGTTTTAAAAAAGAAAAACATCGTCTGAAAGTTGAACTGCGGATCCCAGCGGTGAACGAACAGCCTCTGGTGTTTGTTGCGCAACTGATTTCAAACCCACTGAGAACTTTTAAACACCAATGAAAGCTAAAGATCTGCTGCTTCCAAACAAACTTAGAGAATATTTAATTCTCCACGTACCAACATGACTCATACGTGTTTATATTGAAGTACTTTTTATCCAAGGAGGTCAGTGGCCACAAATAAGAGAGCTGTTGCTGATTACAAAATGGTGTAAAAGATCAGAACTTTAGAACATCTTGACAAAGAGACGAAACTTTTGTCTTTAGTCTAAATCAGTGGTCCCCAAACTACGGCCCGTGGGCTGCATCCGGCCCGCCTCCACATTTGGTCCGACCCCTGAACAATACCAGAGAGCATTTAGATTTATTTTTTTCATATACCATATTTTCTGGACTATAAGCTGCTACATTTTTCTGAGCTTTGAACCATGTGGCTTATATGTGGATTTTTCTTCAACCACCAGGGGGCTCTTTAGCAGGAAGTGAATCATTGGAAGTCAAAATTGGAAATAAAAGAAGAAAGTGCCCATTGAAACGGAATTAGGTTTATTGGGATTATTATGAGAATTTGAGGTTTAGATATTAGGATCCAGTAGATGGCAGTAGTGCAACGATAATGGATACAAGCTGTGTTGAAATCTAAAGAAGAAAGAAGAAGAAGAAGAAGAAGAAGAAGCCCGTTTGTATTTAGCACATGCTAGTAGCAACACGAAGGATCAGCACTTTTACTGTTACAGTTACCGTTCAGAAACTACCGTAATCAGTTCAGTTAAATCTAATCTTGGCAACTTTTTCTCTTTCAACCGTAATAAATGTGATATTCAATTGACCTGTTATGACTCAAATGTTGGCTGTCCGCCCCCATCTGCTGCAGTGTGGAAAACCTGGAATGGCAGAGATATCTGATGCTTATTTTTTGTAAAAAATTATGTTAACTGGGTTTTTTTAAAAGAACTTTGAGGTTGCAACGTATAGTCTGGAAAATACGGTATTTATTTCATAAATAGTGTCATTTCCTGGATTTTTTCTGTGAAGAACCCAGAGAGGATTATTTGATTGTGCTTTCTGGAAAACAATATTTTTTTACATTCACACATTCGTGCAATTATCACACTTTTTCTGTTACAAACTGACTGCGGCCCCCCACCATAGAAAGGAAAAGTTATGTGGCCCTGGCAGGAAAGAGTTTGGGGATCCGTTGTCTAAAGGGTTAAAGAACAGCAGCTGGATTCATTTTTTGGTTATTTTACCATTGCCAGTCCTCCAACCATCAACCTTTGACCTTCTCATAATTAAAAATGTTCTGGTTTCCAATTACTTTAAAGAGAGCAATAGATTTAGTGATGAGGAAAAATGAAGTTATTCTACATTCACTGGTTTTACGCTTTATTTTTTCAGCTCCAGGCTGTTTAAACTCATCGAGTTTAATGAGTTTCTACAGTTTAGGCATATTTCTAACTATTCCTAAACTTTAATTTGTAAAGTTAGGATAAAGCAGCAAGCAGATTTAACTACAGCAGCAATGCAGAGCAGATGTGATGGGTTTTTTCTTCCCACCGATCACAGAGATAAGATGAAGTTTCCAGATTTTCTAAATGATTTGCAACATTTAAAATCAGTTAAGAGGAAAAAGGATGGATAAAAGCTAAAGAGGAAGAGCGAACATTAGATAACAGCTCAGCAGGTTTGCAGCAGATTCTGCTCTGATTTAATCAGCCTTTAATAAATTGGGTCAAATAGCCAAGAAAATTAAAAAAAACGTAACAATTAGCAAGCGCCACGCTTTCCGCTGTAAGTTTGAAGTTCTTCCAAAAAGTAATAAAAAAGAAAATGTAATTTTTTAATTGAAAACTGTTAAACAGGTCAGCAGGGCAAACCAGTGCACGCACACACACACACGCACGCACATCCGCACACACGCGCACACACACACACACACACACACAAAACAGAAACACTCCCTGCGCCGTCCGAATGTGGAAAATGGATCCGTGGCTGCTTTCACAGCCACGGATTAAACCCTAATCCTGTAACGGATGTACGTCTCCAGGAGAGGACGCCTTCCCGGCCCAAAAGACTCATTTCGTGTCCCATCAAAGGGAAACCCAGGCAGGATTTCAGTAAATTATAATCATAAGTTACGCTGAAGTGCAGTGAATTTAAACTCGCATTAAAGCAGCGACAGTCATTTCTACAGCCTCCATTTAACCACCAGGCGCCTAACAGGGAGCGATCGCTAAGAAACCTGCATGATTTACCTCAGAGTGAGACGCAAAGACACAGTTATTACTTCAAACATCCAAACTGTAACTAGAAACTAAGCATTTTTTTAATATTTGTTGTTTAAAGAGGAAAATCCTCCATATCCATTAGACCAGGCATGAGGCTCTTTAGACCTGGGCTGGAACTAATGATTATACTCATCAATTAATCAATTATTTACACGATTAAGTGGCACATTCTGCAGATTTTTCATCTAACCACGTAAAGCTGCAGTATGCAACTTTTATTTTAAAAATATGTTTTTTTACATATTTGTTGAAATTGTGTCATGACAGAATTAGGAATAATCTGTGAAAAGCTCAATCTCCTCCATATCCTCCCTGAGCCAAAAACAACCAATCAGAGCCAGGAGGAGGGGCTTAGCGCTGTCAATCATCCTCATGTACACACTTCTAAATGTGCTAAAGGCGGAGAAACAACTTATTACAGGAAAACCGTTTATCCGCTGTCATCAGTGGCCATGCTAACTAGCCTTAGCATTCATGACATTCTGCACTAGCTGCAGCGAAGAAGAAGAGAACGGCGAGAACACAGGCATGATTGACAGTCCTAAGACCCGCTTTAATTGGTAGTTTCTATTTAGCAGTGGGAGCTACATTTTTTCACAGTCTAATACTAAACTGTCATGGCATTGTGACAGTTTCAACAAATATGTAAAGTTTGTTTTGTAAAAGCTACAAACTGCAGCTTTAATCTCTCAAATTAATGCGGTCGAGTACAAACTTTTTGGCACGAGGCCAAAATTGTCAAGTGGGGCCACAAAATTTGCTCATGTTGTTTAAAACCATTTTATTTATTTTTATCGGCTAAATAAACAAACTAAGCATTCAATATTTTAATGAAATAACCAAACAGACTTCTGTAGATGGGGTGTGTAAGTTGTAGATTTGAAACCAAAGAAACGGTCCTGCAGTTTTGCCAGAAAAAAGAAACAGCAAAGCATATGCTACATTTTTCATCTGGTTCTGTTTTTTCTTTTTGTCTTTTTAGCAACAAGGACAGAATATGGCTACTCTTGCTTTATTCTGAATGAAACAGGTTTGCCCAAAACTGCATTTCAGTCAAAGAATCTGAATGTTTTTGGTCCCTATTACTAATTAATTAAATTAAAAGCAGAAAACTTGGATGAATATCTTGTGTTTTACCTTACAATTTTCATTTTAATCCTTTTCAAATCTGCATCAACTACATGAGCTTTGATCAGGGGCCTCCCAGACTTAATCCGGAGCCATAAATGGCCCCTGAGCCGCACTTTGGTCACCCCTGAGTTAATGGGAGCGTCTACAAGTTTCCAAAGTAATCCCAACAAATTATAATTTTGGTTCTAAACATTTTAACTGCCTGAAGAAAAAACTAAACTGACAGAAGTTATTATTCACAAAAATGTAACATAAATGGCCACAATATTGGCTCTTGAATGCCGACGCCCAGTTTAAACAAAAATATGCAACGCAAACCTCCAGACTTCATCTGCAGTTTATTTCAGACTGATCAGCTTCTCCGTCACCTCGCTGGTCATGATTTCACACTACGGCAGGAGATTAGCTCAGAAACAGATGCTTCAGAAAAGGCCTGCTCTGTGTGTGTAAGTGTGTGTGTAAGTGAGATGGGGATGAGAAATGACAGACGTGGTGTGTCTGAACCACCTGCAGAGAGGAAGCCGTCGGTTTCATTTCGGTTCCTCTCTGCTGCTTTGATCTCGGTAATGCCGCCGTTTTACCCGTCGCTAAATGACAGTGAATTATCGGCGAAGAGGAGAAAAACCACGGCAGGTTGAGACTTTTACAGCAGCTCTGTTACCCCTGACTTCTTTAATTGAATCTGCTTTGCAGACGGTAGCTGTTCTCCAGGTCTCGATTGACTACTTCTTTAGATTCTCTACATAAATATAACAAACTGGATGTTAAGACAAACGATACAGATGCCACATGGAAGAACAGAAACATAAAAAGAGTTTGAGATGCCTCAGCTAGGAGTAAGCTGAATTATTTATCTTAAAAAAGAAATTAAATACTGTCGTCACTCATCAACCAAGTGATTCTGAGGACAGGAAGTATATCCAGTAGCAGTCAGTGTTACATTGAGCCTCCGACTAAAGACCGTTTCTGCAAGACTCACTGTCATTATATGGCAACAGCATAACAGTGTTTTGTGTTAAAAATGTTAAAAGTTACATAATGTGAAGGTGAACTAGCTGGCATCATAATTTAGAAGTGAAATAATCTTTACTGGCATTGTTACTGGCGTATAAGACTTAAAAATGTTAAGTAAATTAGTAACACTTAGCCTGGTGGGGGGTAAGTTAAGCCTGGTGGTCTGCCAGGCTTAACTTACACTGGAGGAAACCCTGAGTAAGGTAAACTCGGTTCGACTGGGGACCAAAGTTACATTTGACACATTTTCAGTTGCTGCAGTTCGCTTTCACCGTTTCCCCTCCTCGCCTGTGGGGGCGCTGCACCAAGAACCAACATGAAAGAAGAAGGAAACAACATGAAAACAGTAGTGTCAGGTTTTAGTGTGTTGTTGATTTCTCTTTTGTCTTTGTTAAAAGATCACACGTCATTTCTCTCACTAGCACTAGGCTAGCTTGTTTGTTTTCAGTTGCATTTACCCAGAATGCACTGCACTGTAGTCTACTTCCTGCTTTTGGAGTTTGGCATTCAAGTCACACCAGTTTACTTCAACCGTACCGAGACACTGGATTTTGGGAGGACCAGAGTTTGTGTGTTTGATCCACATCAAAGTTCACGCTTCCCCAAATAAACCAGATTTTATAGGCAAACGAACTGGGGTTTGATTAAAGTGGACTAAACATGGCTGGTGTGAATGAAACCTTAGTTTTATTTGGCTGTAGGGTTAGAGAAGAGATGCTGGAGTTGGGGATATCATCCTTTCCTCTTTCTGTCTCTGCTCTGCATCCATTAAACCTCGTCTTCAAATTCTCTGGTTTTCCTAATCAGCTTCTCCCAGTTGTAAAAACAACAACTTATTGGAAAATGTTCAAACAGAGGAAATCAACAGTTTTTGAGTCAATCTGAAGACGACCCATACTAGATTTTCCAGCTATGTGAGGTACAAATGAGGATTTTTCATTGTTCACTCAGGCAACAGGTCAGATGGTCTCGTCATCCTCTGATAGCGGCTAATCGTTTCACTCGGTGCCTCAGGAACACTTGGAGATTTTTAAACCCTTAATCATGTAATTGAAGACTCTGTCAAACGATGTCATGCGGTGTCAAAACCCCAGTCATGTTCAATTAGGAGCCGAGAAGACTCCTTAAACGACGGATCAGATGTGACATCTTTCGCCTTGAGCCACGGAGACGTTGCTCGCCGTTTCAATCAGAGACAGCTGTGCAATCTTCAGCAGGAGGCTGCAAATTCATCAGCATCTGCTGGGAGATTCGGCGACACGTCGGCTTCCCCGACCGTAAAGACTCAACGCCGCTGTCGGCACAAACAACAGCGTTGGCTCTGATTGGGCTCCGCGTCTGAGCTGATGAAAATTGTTGCATAAATAAAGAGCGGCTGATCAAACGAGGATTTTGATCCGTCTTCTGGTCCCAGCTGCAGAGCAAAGATGTGCTCCCAAATCGTAAACGGCGCTAACGGAGGGCTAGTTGGGCATGCGATAATAAAGCGGAGGCTGGTTTCTGGCGCCAGGCCCCTCGACGCCTGAGACGCAGAACATCTGGATCAGAAAGACGCCTCCGTGAAGGGAGAAAATCTGGAATGGAAAGTTACTTTTTTCCTTTAAATAAGGTGAAGGGTTTTAGCAGAAATATTCAGTAGCGGTCATGTGGTCATTCTGCACAGAATAAGAAGCTCTAATTGGCATCCACTCATCATAATTATCTTCTTAACGATTCAAATTAAGGTTCAAATTGATTTAGAGTAAATTAAATCAATTAAACATTTAAAATTGTCCTTTTTAGTTGGACTGGTTGAGAATCCAAATCAGCTTTTTTGGCCAACATTGTCTGAACAATCAAAGGATTTCACTTTAGTTTCAAGCGTAAAACGGACAAAAGGAAAAAGCAGGTATGTAGAGGTATTATTTTACATATAAAAAAAACAAGTTGTAACAGTACAAATATGATAAAACTGTTTCTGTGGAAGCCAACCTGAAAGGAAAAGTCTAAACAGTTTGTGTCCAGGATGTGTGGGGTCTGCAGAGAACTATACAAGCTGAGGATTCTGTGTATCTATAAAATAAGCACATTTTGTTGCTACATTACTGAATAAAAAGACATATGAGCTCAAGAACAATAAATATGTTTATTATTTTTAGTCTTTTACTTAGGCTATTGTTTTTTTAAAGCATGAAAAGCGTCTCTGTCGTCCATCATTGTTTGTGGATGTCGCTTGTGCGTCAGATTTACTGGCGAACCAGAAACACGAACACAAAGGTTCCACTCAGAACTTTTGTATGTAAAAACAAAAATGCGTTAAAATCAATGGAATTAATTAAATGGAATTAACACGTTAAAGTTCCAGCTCTATTTTTCTTCAGTTTTCTGAATTTGTCATCTTTAATTCACCTTTTTCACAACTAATCACATTTTAACCTGTGAAGTTGCCTCACTGGGAGCAGAAAAAAAAAAATCACAGAAGTTGATTTTTCTTTCATACATGATTTTGATTTTTAGCGTAAATCTGCTAGAAATAAAACAGAGGAAATCCCTCTGGACATGTCTGGTTCTCCTTGCAGTGCAGTTTAAGCTTTTTAATCTGTGTTTTGATACAAAAGTCCATCTCAGGACCCAAACAGAAAGATGTTCATGACTTCTGAAGCTCTGATCGAAAGCAGCAGTCTTCCCGTAGGATGACCTCCGAACTCCTCCTCGTTCTTCCACCAGTGGGGATCCGTTTCTTCTTCTTCTTTTTCATCTTAAAAGATTTATACAGTAGCCCCCCAGAAGACAAACCGAATTGTTAACCCAAACATGAGGTAAATAAGAGCATGAGAATCTGTCAGAATGTGAGGAAAATCACCGTGTCTGTTTGCGAGTTTAATCTCCTCTCCTGCCTTTTCCTTGACAGCCCAAGTGAGAATCCGTCTGCAGCTCAAACTTTAGAAAAAGAGCAGCCCGGAGCGCTGAAATACGGCTCCCCCAGATTAGGACGATATCTGCTACCTTTCATCGAAGCCGCCGCACGTTCGGCTTTACAAGCCCAGAATCTAAACGTAAACTTTCCAACTGTTCAAAGTGTCAAACTTTTATTTGTTCCCTCCTTCGCACCGGTGAGCCGCTGGTGATCGAGCCGCCTGCAAGACCTGAAGGAGCCGTCAGGAGATGTTCAAGAAAACGACGGGAGCAGCAAAGAGGCTCCTGCAGGGGGAAGGAAGTGATGTGTGTCTGCGTGCGGCGGCAAGAAGATGAGAAAGGAGAGGCTGGATCCCAGTTTGATTTGTGCCGTTTCTCACCGGGTGAGGCGAGGAAGAGGGAATAAGAGCGATCCGTCAACCAGCAAACTGCAGAGGAAAACCGGCTGATGAAATACGGAAACACTGAGCAGGAAAAACGGCTTCTAAACAAGACGTCTTAATGTTTAACTGGTTTATATCAACACAAACGAGAGAAGTCAGGGAGATGAGCGTTAGAAGACAGGAAGGAGAAACAGTGCCACCTGTTGGACATAATTTCATGTGTCGTCTTTTGTTTTGAACTTGCAGCACAAAGCTAAAACTAGCCATCAGTTTTCTGACGTTTACAGCAAAGGTTGCAGAGTAGATTTAGATCAACACAATCTATATACGAGGGTTACTGGGTTTAATTTAATATTTATTTATCCAGGTGTGTTTATCTCAGATACTGCTGAAATAACTACAAAGATTTAATTTCACTACAGCATTTTGACATGATTTCTTAATTTAGCAAAAAAAAAAAAAAAAAAAAACAGGAAGCTCCTGCAGTGACTGGTGAATCCCAGGTGCACAAAGGAGCGTTGCCACAGATCCTTCCTCTCAGTAAGTTGTTTACATTCCTGCTGTTATTTGAATGGTTTTAATATTCAACCATATTCAAAAGATACTACCAACCTAGACATTCAAAGCAATAACTGAATAATTTAAAAAAAACTTAAAGCTGTAGCAAACAATGCTGGACAAGAAGAACCAAAGCTTATCCAGCCACTATGGAATAGGAAGGTAAAAACCTGAAGATCAGTCAGAGTGATTAGCATCTGAGCCTCACCAAATTTCAATCAGATTTGTTCTTAAATTGACCAGAAAAAGCCAATCATCGCATGAGAAACTGTTTGCAAGGATTTATATGCCCAACATTTTGATGTGCAATGATAGAACTTGGAAAAATTTAATGATTCAATTGTTGATTTTTTGTGTTTTTAAGATGTAAATCACTTTAAACTTCCTTGTTGTTGAAATGTGCCACACAAATAAACTTGATTGATTGAAAACTACTTAATAACCAACATGCTCATTGCCCTAAAAACTACAGTGAGTCCTTAACAATTATCTGACCTTAAAGCTGCACTGCGTAACTTTTATTAAAAATATATATATTTTACATATTTATTGAAGCCGTCTTCATTTTGTGACAGTTTGCTATGAGACAGATAATCTGTGGAAAGATAGATCTCCTCCACATCCTCTCTGAGCTGCTATTGTCATCTAAAGAAATGCACCAGAAACAGCCAATCACAGCCAAGAGGCGGGTCTTAGTGCTGTCAATCAACCTGATGAACGCTAGGGCTGTATAATAACATCGTTATCGCGATATATATCGATATTTTCTTTCCTAGAAAAAAACTGATATTCAACTGCAAGTATCGTAACGTCCAACTGTCACCTTGTTCACTCACTGCTTGCTTTGCTGGGAGAGTGATTAGATCATCAGGCTTAGAGTGATTCCTTCAGATGTTCAGGCTAAAAAGGTATCAAACTATTCAGAGCAGGAACTTGGTTCACTTTATTTACTTTACTAATGCATGTAAACTACAGTTTGTACTGTTTCAATTAAAAGACACATGTTTTCTCACCACTTCTTTGATTCATTTTGTCCAGCTGTCCACTTTAAGTCTGTGTCCAACCAGAGCCAGGTATTGTGTAGTTGGTGCTTTTAATCAGTTTTCAGTTAAATTAATTCAATCCAACTTTATAACAGTCAGAAAATGTCACCAAAATCACTCTGTCCCTCTAAGATCTTTCAGAAAATCGCAAAAGTGCATAGAATTGTATAGTTTGCCAAATATCACAATATATATCGTATTGTGGGCAGAATATCGTGTATCGTATTGTATCGTGAGATTATTGTATCACTACAGCCCTAATGAACGCGTTGATACACGTTTCAAGGCAGAAAAACATCTTACTGCTAAAGGAGAAACGTTTATTCTCTGTCATTGGTGGCTATGTTAAATAGCCTTAGCATTCACAACAGGCTATGCTGATGGGGAGACAGATACTGGGAGAGTGTGAGCAACACGCACATGGCATGATTGACAGCGCTAAGACCCGCCTCCTGCCTCTGACTGGTAGTCTCCAGTCAGCATTGGTAGAAGGCAGATTATTCGTCTCATAAAGCCACAACATGGTGACACTTTCAACAAATGTGTAAAAGTTACATAAGGGAAATAAATGAGTTTTTTTTTACCGAGCATGTTGAAGATGAAGTCCTTGGCAGTGTGGACCTCTAAGGCGGTCTGGTCTCCAAACTCCCCCTGCTCCAGCAGCACCAGCTCAGACACCTGGGCCGACAGCTGCTCCAGCGTGGCCCCTGAGCGGAAGTCCACCTCGGACAGCTTCTTAACGGGGGCCGGCGAGCGCGGCGTCACCGCGTTCATCAGCGACTCCATCTCAGCAACCCTGAGGACCGAAGAGGAAAAACAGGAAGCTTTGCTTAAGAAGAAAGAGGTCCACCCATAAATTACAGTTTTTATTTATTCCTTTTTACTTATTTTAAGTAATTGAAAGAAAGGTTTTGACTGAATAGTTGCAGTTTCTGAGAGTTTCTATGTACCAAAATAACACAACGAATCTCCTTCCATCTAAATAAAGAGCTTTTATTGTTTTGACTTGTTATGTGCTGCCTGGTGTTAATCATGAGACTCTGAGGGTTGTTGGTGCAGAAGAACAGAGAATCATAACACATTAAACCAAAAGAGAAATGAACATAACAAAGTTAAGGCTCTGTTTCTGTAAATAACTCAGCCTTGCAATCACAATGTGTTAAAATAAATAATAATTTTAAGCCTATTTTGTCATTGCCCAACTATTATAGTTAATTTTTTAATAGAACGTGGGAATGTTTTTGCAGACTTGGTGGTTTGGTTTAACCATAATGGTTCCAGTTTGAGCGTGAATCCCAGCATTTTAACTGTGAATGAGTATTAGTGAGTCTGGGCTCCCTGTATTTGAGGTTACAGAATGTTAATTGTTACAAAATTATAGTTTTGTAACATTAATAAACTTTTATATGAAAAATAGGCAAAGAGCAACTAAGAGTAGAACATTAAGGAAAGAGCACTTTGTGAAAGTTTCAAGGCAATTTAAGGTGCGTTCACACTGCAGCCTGAAGTGACCCAATTCCGATTTTTTGGCAATTCCGATTTTTTTGCCGGGCCGTTCACACTGCCAGTAAATGGACCTGTATGTGTTCTGCAGTGTAAACGACCTGAAAGTGTCCCGCATGCGCAGTAGAGGGCGCTATAGCGTCAGCGATCTGCCAACCGCCATAAAAACAAGAAGCAGAGCTCAGTGTTAGTAAACATGGAGGCTAACGGTGGAGCTTAGCTTACATATTTGAAAATGTTGTCCAACCGGAGCAACATATTAACAACTTAATCCTCATATAGTCCGTCATGGTTGTTGTTTTTCTTCGCGTATCAGGACACAGAAAAGTGAGATTTGTTGAGAATCAGTGACGTTCAGTTCGGATGAATGAGACCTGGACGTTATGGTCGCATTTGAATCGGATACGTATCGGATATGGGTCACATTCTAAAAGAATCCGACCTGAGCTGTTCACACTGCCATGAAAAGATCCGATACAGGTCGCATTACGTCAAAAAAATCAGAACTGGGTCACTTCAGGCTGCAGTGTGAACGCACCCATTAAAAGGTCAAACTAATGTCAATTTTTTTTGAGCATTCATGCATTTATTACACCAGAATTTTGTATTTTCTACAGGCAGTCAATGATTTATTTACAATTATGCAGGTATCGCTTTTGTTTGTGCAACATTTTCTACCACCTTTTTACCTCCACTACGTTTTCTGTAAATATGGTTGGGTACAGCACAAATCTGTGGATTATCCTCTTAGTGGAGAATGAGCTTTCTTCCGTATGATTTTCTAAAACATAAGAGGCTTAGAAAATCAAGCCTCTGAATAAAAAATTCTTAATAAAAAATATTTCTTAATCTTATAGGATCTTCTAATTTTCTAAGAAAGTGAATTTGGAGTTGGCACAATTACTAAATTACAACTAAGGCTGTACTTTAGTAATATAGCACTTAATATCTTGAATTGAGTTAATGAAACAAAGGAATAATGAAGCAGCTCTATGATTTCAATTCACCTCAACGTGATCTTCGCATAATTGAAAATGTGTTGTATTTCAAAATAAATCATTTTTACGTACACCTCTTTAGGCTTGTTGTTAATAAACCTATCATAAAAAAATATTCTATTTAAGAATTCTTAAAAACTTAAAAGTTTTGACAACACAGTGTCTTCAGTCAGAGGTTTCTTCCGGTTCACTGTAACACAGATCGCTACAGGAGACGGTTCCTGCCCACAGCCATCAGCATGTACACAGTGATTCTTGAAAATAGGGACAAAATGGGTTTTAATTTTCCCATTTTTTTTTTGTTATTTCTCAAATTTATGTATACAAATATGTCAAATAATGTTTTGGAAATATAAAGATGCTGAGGTAAAGGCTCCCAGTTGCAACATTTTTTTTTTTAAATTACGTTTTTAATCGACCTGACCTAGAACATTGTCATCACCATCTGACAAAAATACATCAAAAATAATTTTTAATGACCCTATTAGTGATAATTTTACTCATTTTGCAGACAAATACTTCTCAAGAAACAAAATAAATATTATTTAAAACAAGTAACAATAAAAAGTCCATCTGACGGAGTTGACGCTGCATGACGGAGTTGACACAAAACTGAAGGTGGCGACAAACTAGTGAGTAAAATGAAAAACTTGGTACATGTGAAGTAATGCAATTTATGTAAAAATACATTAAAATGAATTAACTCCACATTTAAGTGATATTTGACAACAATTTCACTGAAAGAGTCACAAAAACTCTGATGGAGTTGACATCTGACGGAGGTGACAAAAAGCCAAACTACCTCAATTTATATGATGTTAATCTGAAGGAGGCCATATTGTAGCTCATCAGGTCCATAAAATCTTTACATTTTACCAAAATTAAGCTTTTATTTCACAAAATCTTATCAAAGTTTCGTAAAATGTCAGTTACGGTGTTGACACATCATGGTTGTGACAAAAAACTTAGGAATAAAAAGAAGAAAAAACTAAAGAATAACATAAACTAACCAGAGCTAACTAGCCTTAAGCTAACCGGGAGCTAACTAGCCTTAAGCTAACCAGAGCTAACTAGCCCTCCTAGCAAAGGAAGAAACAGGAAGTGGTCATGGGGTCCTCAGAAGTTCTGCTGCCCCCAATAATGCCTGATTTTTTTTACATTCTTTTCATTTCTGACGGTGTTGACAAAAACTAAGGACAAATTTCAATGGAGTTGGAAAATATATAAAAATGATTTTTAATTCAATTTATTGATACTTTTATAATTATTTATATGACTACTTATACTTAATTGTCATAATATATAATTTTAGTATTTCTTTAATTGTTTTAAACTATTATAATGTATTGAGTTCTGCTCCTGGACAAAGGCTTTTACAGGCATCATCCACCGACTACAATGTTTAAAATAAAAAAATATTCAGCAAATACCTGAAAAATACACATTGTTGTGTCACATGACCCAGGTCAGTTTAGTCAGATATTTGAAAAAATTACATTATGTGTATATTTTATTCAAATTTTGTGCTTTATCCATAGGACCTGTTTTGTCCCTATTCTCAAGAATCACTACAGATGACTCCATATATTATATAAAAGTTACATACATTATATAAAAGTTAATCCCTCTGGGATTAATACAATATGTAAAGGATAATCGACACGTTTTCAACCCGCTTTACATATTTTGTTTGCGTTGCTATGGAAACGTGAATTCTCCCTGCGGCGCAGACGGGCACGTGACGCGACCGGTTGATGGCGTTAGCGGATTAAATGTACGGAGAACTAAACGTGTCCAAAAACACGTAGCAGAACGAAAACTTTTCACCTGAAGGTTCAGAGTTGAAAACAGGGCGTTGGGTCTGAAATGGGAAGCTGGTGTTTAAAAGTGTAACAAAAAATAATTAAGGGGCGGAGAAAAGTTGTAAACAAAAGTTGTGTCGCGTTGGAACGCCAACACGGCCTCTGCCCCTTTAAACTGGGTCAATTAGCGAGCCAGCTGCTAAGCTATTAGCCGACAAAATTAGCCTGCCTGCTGTCCAACAGTTGACACGTACCGACTACACCTTTCATAGGAGAAATGATCTTGAACTAAAATAGCTACAATATCTCTCTAACACACGGCCGGACATGTTGCATTCAGGCGGCAGCCAGGAAGAGCTAATTTAGGATATTAGCCAACTAGCTTTGGTAAATTAGCACTATAAGCTAACATGTCAGCTTTGACATGTTAGCAAACAAACACACATCCGCAGTCATGTTTGTGTCCCCCCACACGCGCACACACGGCTTCGTTTAGCCTTCAAGACGACACACACACACTTGATCCATGACAAATGATTAGCCGAGAGGCTAAGCGCTGCTCTCCAGCACACACACACACACACACACACACACACACACACACACACACACACACACACACACACACACACACACACACAGACACACAACACACCCTTGGAAAACGGCGAAGTGCGGCACTTTCTTCGCTATCTGCTGCCTCTGCTGCGTTTGTGGTCGCCGAGCTCCAATCCGCCTTCCTCAGCTGTCATTTCCAACAGGATCCGAGCGCCGCTGCCGCCTCTCCCCCCCTGGCAACACCGTCCCACAAATCATGGTCCTCCTGCTCAGAGGATCCAGGGATTAGCCAGCATGGGTGGTGGAGTGGAGTGGAGTGGACGCCCCACGCTGAGTGGAGAAAAACACACACACACACACACACACACACACACACACACCAGTGTCTGAGGTCAGAGGTATGACTGAAAACGGGTCTGTGTCCCTGTGGAGAAGAGAAAATGCAGAGTTCAGGTTTGGCTGGAGGAGGAACAGGGAGTGTTTCATGGCTGAATCCCTCATCTGCCGTGTGTTTGGACATGGATGCTGATCCAAAGCTGTCAGCATGTTTGCAATAACTGAGAAAAATGCTGTTTAATATACAAGCGATTGTCACACCTGCTCATAAAGCTAGATCCTATTATGGTAATGCTGCTGGAATTAGTGGAATCCAGGCCCTGGAGATTTGATGAATGTGTGGGAATTATCTGAGGGCAGATGAGGACTGGCTGTCCATTAATCCAAGAAATAGCACACAGTTATTGTTATGCTTTTCCTGAAATGCCGGTGTTGAATTAACACCCCAAAGTGTCTATATGTGTCCAAGTTAACAGGTGTTAAAGTAACACTTTTGAAAGTGTTAAAAGATTGACACCCATTTTTTTGTTAAATGAACATTGGTCTATAATACTGAAATGGGTTTAAACTTTACATTTCTGTGTTTTGTTTTGGATATTTTTCACTGGATTTGATTGATATTGACACCTTGTGGGTCAATTATTTACTATTTTAACACATTATGTTTTGTGATCAACACTACACTGGTGTTACTTTTAACATATTTTTAACACCAACACCGTTGTAATGTTCAATGTGACACTCTGTAGTGTTGAATTTAACACCAGCTGACTTGGACACATATAGACACTTTGGGGTGGTAATTCATTTTTACTGTGTATGGGGTATTTTACTTGTTTTAAATCTAATGCACATCTTTTGCAGCAAAGACAGAGTAAAAGGAGAATTTCAGTTTTGGGTTAACAAAATATTGCTATATTTGACATAAACTGTTAAATTATGGAAAATATTTTGATGGAAATTCTGGAAGAAAAAAAAATGTCCTGGTAACTTTTTACCTGGATATTTTCAGTTTTTTAAAAGAAATTCCATCAGAATTTTCCCGTAATTTAACAGTATTTTAGTTCGAATTTTTCCGTAAAAAAAAAAACGGAAAATGTCCTGTTAATTTTCTGCCAGTATATTTTCTGTTTTTTTACGGAATTTCCAGCGGAATTTAACAGTTTTCTATGTTTAAAATTTAACATATAAATGCTGTTAAATTACAGGAAAGAATCTGTTACATTACGAAAAAAATTCTGCTGGAAATTCCGCAGAAAAACAGAAAATATACTGGCAGAGAATTACCAGGACATTTTCCTGGTTTTTTACGGAAATTTTTTTTTTTCTGTGTACGAATACAGTGGTGATTGGGAAAAGTGTAGATAGAATAAAATAGTAAATTTTTTGCCTAAGACTGCCAATTTTTTTAGATATATCCCAGAAATTTTCTAAAAGAAATGTTTATATGTGTAAGTTTGAAAAGTCGAAAATTGGAAATTGGAAATTTTTTGGCTTGATCTCAGAATGACAGAAAAAAAACAGGGGAATTTGCGAGAATTTTTTTTTTAGATTAATCGAACAAATTTTCTAGAAAAAAACTGAAATTTCTGAGTTTCAAAGGTTGAATTTCTCAAAAAACGTTTTTTGTAGAAAATTTCTCAAAGTACTCTTGAAATGTATGAGTTTTTTTCTTGGAAGCTTATTTTCAGATCCTGAAATTTCCTTTTTTTTCAGCAAAATTTCAGTGAATTTCTTGCATATTTTTGACATTTGAAGCCTAGGTATTTCCATGTTTTTTCTCAAGTTTTGAGATGAAGTTAAAACTTTCTAAAAAAAACTTTTTGCACATCTTTATCTTTTCAAACTGTGAAGTCTCCAAGTTTTTCTTGCAAATTTTAAATTTTTGGATTTCGGAAATGTTCTTGTATTTTTCTAGAAAATTTCTCAGATTAATCTTAACATTTCTGAGATTTTTATCTTGCAATATTTCAACCTTTTTCTTGTGCATTTTTGACTTTTTGAACTCAGAGATTTTCTTGTTTTTTCTAGTTTTCTGAGATTAATCTAAATTATTATGAGTTTTTTGGTGGAAATGTACAATTTACCCCCTTTTTTTATCTACAATAGCTCTAACTGACTTTCACAACTTCTACTTTTTCCTGTTTTTTATTTTCTATCCAAACAAATAGGGGGGGGGGGAACAACACTTCTTGTTTTCTTGACACCCAGCATCTCCAACTCATTTCTAAGATAGCTTTACTCTGTGTTTCTCTTATTTTTGTGTTTGATCAGATAGGAACCGCAGGCATGCTGTGGCATTGTTACCCAGAGTTTCAGTCTCCAGCTCCAAGTCTGTTCTTGTTCTGCGGAGTGAGTGAGAGAAGAGCGATAAAAGACTCTGATTGAACAGACAAAAACATGCAGGAGTGTAATAGGGAAGTTGGATTATAGGGAAAAAATACTGTGTGATATTCTTTAATCGAAACAAAAGAATAAAACAAAGAAACCAGGAAAATGTTTCTGAGTATATATATTCGAGCTTGTATGTATAATTTGTGGTTTATTTAAAAAATCTATAATAATTAAAAAATATATGTTTAACCAACTTATGAAACAAGCAACAGACATTACATTTTGTAAAAATTCCATCATCAAAATCATCAAGAATAATAACTATCAAATATATATTACTTTTCCAGTTGTTTTTAATCAAAGGCAGTAGAAACAATTTAGTTTTTAGCCTTGATTTAAAGAAACTCAGTGTTTCAGCAGTTGTGCAGTTTTCTGGAAGTTTGTATAAGGCAGGGATGTCCAAAATGCAGCTCAGGGGCCATTTGTGGCCCTCAGATTGATTTTGAGTGACCCCTAACTACAATCAATTTAACTCACTATCACAGGTGCATTTCAGCAACATTTTATCTATGAGGATGGCATTTTCACAAACCAAATCTTAAAATAGAAAAAAAAATCAACACACAAAGTAATCCTCATTTATGAACCTGGTTTCTACATTCATCTCAACTTTAAAGTCGTAATTACAATCATTCCAGCCATGTTATGTGTTTCAGATCTCAAAATTCATTACGAAAAACTGACTATTTTGTTTGGTTCAAAACAATTTTGCATGTTTAGCTTATTTTTGAGCAGATAAAAACAAGAAAGCAACAACAATTGTATTTATTTATTTTTAATTTAAAAATAAATTATTTTTGTGGCACCCAAGCTAAAATTTTAGCTTGATGATTTTTGCCGCCTTGGCAAAATGTTTGGACAAAATCTAGTTTATCAGAATTATTTATTTATCTTGAAGAAGAAGAATAAAATTATTTAATATAAGTTACAATATTTTTTTCCCCCCCTTTGGGTTTAGTACAAATACTTTTGAACGCCGTCAACCTGTGTAGACGTGTTGTTTACGTTGCTATGGAGACGGTTGTTCTCCCCATATGGCAGGCGTGCGCGTGAGGCGACGGTTGACGGAGTTAGCTTGTTCAAATGTGCCGAGAGCTAAACGAGGCAAAAAAAAAAAAAAACCCAAAACATATTTTATGTCATTTATGTCATTTTCCCCAACGTAACCGCAGCCGTTACATCTCCGTCTGCACATCACATTTCGCCGTGACTGCTGTTGACAGCCGTTAGCCGTTACCGGAGGTTCCCAAACTGTGGGGCGCATTGCAAGGGGAGGCGCGGGGAAGCCGTCTGGATGGGAAAAAAAAACAAAACCTGAACGCTGTATGCGCTGGGTTTTTACCTTAGAATGGCCAACTCTCTGTTATTCCTCTGTCTATTTGATACAAAAGGGGCTTCCGCACTTCCCATATCTGTGTCCTCTGTCACTTTTATCAGCAGTTAAAACGGTTTAATCCGTTGTTAGCAAGTCGTAACCTGTTTTTCCGTGCCGCCTTTAAACGCAACATGAAGGCTACGACAGGAGACCTGCTGCTGCTGTACAGAGATACTCAGGTGTGTTAGAGTCATGGCAGCAAACCAGCAAAATGCAAAGAACTTTTCAGTTTTTCCCCCAAACTAACCGACTGAGTTGAGTAAAGGTAATGTTAGCTAAAAAATGACTAGCTAACAGCACCTTAAGCTTAACAAGTATCCAGTAGGCCAGTGGTCCCCAACTTTTTTTGTGCCGCGGACCGGTTGAGACTTTGAAATTTTTCAGCGGATGGGGGGGGGGGTGCACGCGATGTGTCTCTTTTCCCCCTTTGCTGCTTGTGGCTCAATGTTGGCGCACAAGTAACCGAGAGAGTCCGGTTACAGGATTTTCAAAATAAAAGATACTCCAGACTCAAATAATGCGTAAAACGGAAATATTTAATTATTTCTTGCGCCGCGGACCGGTACCAACCGGGGGTTAGGGACCACTGCTGTAGGCTACCGATGTTGTTGTCTATGTTCAGCTACGTACATTCATTTTGCACCCCCCCCCCCCCCCCTTCCAGGGACAGGGAGTCTCTAAGAATCCTCTCTGCCTCGTCGTTCAACCAGACAGCTATTTGTAATCCATAGGGGGGGTGGGGGGGCAGAAAATATTTGGAAACCACTGGGGGGCCGCAGGAGAAAAAGTTTGGGAACCACTGGCCGTTACTATGATACGGTAACAATGGCGGCCCCTGGTGGCGTCGTCCTTTTAGCTCATCTAATATTGCATTCGTTCGGCGCTCCCGACCGAAGTGAGATGACTGAGTATATATAAAGAAAAAAACAAAAAGAGGTGGTGTCCATTGAAGGGAGGAAATAATCTGAGGCTTTGAAACCGCTGACCACCATATTGGTGGCTTTGAAAGGTCAGTGATGGTTCCGGAAACAGACATTACAAGCTGATTGAAGCCTCTCTGAGAGGATTTAGGCGTTTCTTCTGTGTGTATTGTGAAGCGTGAGGTGTAAAATATTGCTTGTTTGCGTCTGAGGGAAGGTGTTGGTGCCGCCCGATCCCTGTGAAGGAGACGGAGGAATTTAATGGAGTCAGGCGTCCAGGGTAAAAGAGTTTCGTTCAGCTCCTTTGATGGAGTGCACACATCCGTCCAGAGCCAGGCCATCAGCTCCCATAAGCTCACCATTACTTTACTCTCACACAGATTTACTCTTTATTTCTACCAAAACAGACCCAGACTGAGAAATCAATGGAGGGAGGAGCTGTTTTCTTCCCACAGATGAAGCTGATGCAATTTAAGTCCATCGGATGGAAAGGAAGGGAAAGGGAGTTAAAAGGGGAAACATTTTCAGTCTCAGTAATAATATATTCTTGTGGAGAAAAAGAGGGAGTGTAATTGGGTGTAATTACCATTATATGTTGTTAGCATCAGTCTTTCTGTTATTTCTGGTCACAGACAGAGGTGACAGGACGATTCGTTCAATTTGCCTTTAGGGTAGCCTCTGCAGAGACGTCTATCTCTTAAAGAATAAACAGGAAAGTATAAGGCCTAGAAGTATTTTATTGTTTTATAGCGTGACATAAAAGTAAATTTAAAACTAGGTGTAACTATTTTGCTCTGTTTTTGCAGTGGTGGGAACTACTAGCTAAAATGTTAGTGGCTAACTCAAAAGAACAAATCAAATGTTAGATTTGCTAATGCTAAAACATTATACCAGCAAAATGTTTAGCAGAGGCTAACGTACTGCAGTGCTAATGTTAATCCTACTTATACCAATCATGTATCAACAGAATGATATGTTACAGTATGTTGACTCACACATCAAAGTTACTATTGGTGTTTTTGTAAGTGCGAACTGCTAGCTAAAACGGTATGAAAAAGCAACAGAATAGAAATTTAGGTAAAGATTTGTCTATTTCAGCTGTACTTTTAAGAGTTTATTGATGCTGGTTAAAATTTACAGTAACTAACTTTTGATTATTTGTAGTTTTTTGGTTAGTTAGTTTGACATGCAAGTAACAGCATTACAACAAGCTCAAATCTGCAAATACTTTGGATTCTCTGTGCCATGTTGCATTGATGCAGTAATTTATGCAAATGGAGACCCAACAAAGAACTGAGCAGCACATGAACATACTTTTTAGGGGCAAATTTCCATATTGAAAATCATCTTTATTGGTTTTATCTAATACCTAAGTATTTTGAGAACCTAAATTTGGGGGGGGGGGGTGTTGTCTGAGAAACAATATAAATGAATGCCTGAAATATGTCAGTCTGTTTATAAAGACGCAATATATTTAACTGAATTATTCAAACTTTGGTGATATAATTATAATTATGACATTCAGTTAATTGAATTGTGATGCAGTTAAAAAAAAGCTTAAAAAAAAGCTACAATGATTTTTTTTTCTGAAAACTGTTGTAGTCATCTGGATGAAGGTCTGAACAAATTGATTGAAAACGTCATTGCAATAAAATGTAATTACAAATGAACTCAGACGTACAGTCTCACTCCACAGACGCTGGAAAGAAGCAATCAGGAGCAAACTTGTGCAGGACGGTTACTGTAGTTGTCAGAGAATTTGATTAAACCGGTTTTATTAGATTTCCAGAGAATGAACGGAGCTTATCTGAGTCGATTTCATTGTCCAAACACGGAGAGGCCCGTTTCCAAATCATATTTGTGTGGTTTGGAGAAGAAAGCCAAATATTCTCCTCTGAATGCGGTAATGAGGAGATTCAGCTTTCCTCTCTCAACAATATTGGGTGAAATAAACGCAGCATGTGGATCTACTCAAGCAGAGCCTTCAATAAAACATCCCTCCTGAGAAGTCAGATTTCCTATTAGTAATTCAAATGTTTTGTCTTGTAAGCGCCGCAGAGCCACAGTATAAAGTGGGAACAAGAACATTTCATTGAGGCGATGAAAGGATTTGCTTTCTTCTGAATTAAGCTGCCGTAGATGTTTGGTTCCAAAACACAGAGCTCTGTCTTTACCTTCTTCTATTTTTCATTTGTGCTTCTCTTCCATGTGCAAACACACTGCCTGGTCTGTGTGAGCCTGGTAATGAATGTTAAGTCCCCCCCCAAAACAACACTGCTCTGTAAGGCTGGTCTATAATTCATTGCTTGAGTCTTGTTTTTTATAAAAATATAAAAAAAAGAAGCTGAAATTTTGATGAGGGAGCTTTAAATATTCACCTGACAGCACAAGGCCATCTTGTAACGTTAAGTCGAATGTCTCATAAATTGAAAAGTAAGTCATATTCGTGTGATTGTGTTTCGCTGTGGCACAGCTCAGTAAAACACCAGGATATTCTGACTGTTTTCCCCTCAGAATTCAGACTTTAATCTTCTGAGAAAAAAAATCAAAATTCAGAGATAAAAAAAAGTCAGAATTCTAAGAGAAAAAAGTCAGAATTCTAAGAGAAAAAAGTCAGAATTCCAAGAGAAAATGTCAGAATTCAGAGAGAAAAAAGTTAAAATTCTAAGAGAAAAAAGTCAAAATTCAGAGATAAAAAAAGTCAGAATTCTAAGAGAAAAAAGTCAGAATTCTAAGAGAAAAAAGTCAGAATTCTGAGAGAAAAAAGTCAGAATTCAGAGAAAAAAGTCAGAATTCAGAGGAAAAAGTCAGAATTCAGAGAGAAAAAAAGTCAAAATTCCAAGAGAAAAAAGTCAAAATTCAGGGAAAAAAGTCAGAATTCCAAGAGAAAAAAGTCAGAATTCAGAGAGAAAAAGTCAGAATTCAGAGAAAAAAGTCAAAATTCAGAGATAAAAGACAAAATTCAGAGATAAAAAAAGTCAGAATTCTAAGAGAAAAAAGTCAGAATTCTAAGAGAAAAAAGTCAGAATTCCAAGAGAAAAAAGTCAGAATTCCAAGAGAAAAAAGTCAGAATTCCAAGAGAAAAAAGTCAGAATTCCAAGAGAAAATGTCAGAATTCAGAGAGAAAAAAGTTAAAATTCTAAGAGAAAAAAGTCAAAATTCAGAGATAAAAAAAGTCAGAATTCTAAGAGAAAAAAGTCAGAATTCAGAGAAAAAGTCAAATTCAGAGAAAAAAAAGTCAAAATTCGAGAGAAAAAAGTCAGAATTCTGAGAGAAAAAAAGTCAGAATTCGAGAGAAAAAGTCAATCAGAGAAAAAAAAGTCAGAATTCTAAGAAGAAAAAAGTCAAAATTCATACAGGGACCTGACAGCCCGTATCAAAGGGCCTGGTACCCCATACTCCCGGAGAACCCCCCACAAGCCCCCCGAGGGACACGGTCGAACGCCTTCTCCAAGTCCACAAACACATGTAGACTGGTTGGGCGAACTCCCAGAACCCTCCAGGACCTGCTGAGGGTGTAGAGCTGGTCCAGTTTCCACGACCAGGACGAAAACCACACTGCTCTTCCTGAATCCGAGGTTCGACTATCCGACGGACCCTCCTCTCCAGGACCCTGAATAGACCTTTCCAGGGAGGCTTAAGAGTGTGACCCCTCTGTAATTGGAGCACACTCTATGGACCCCCTTTTTAAACAGGGGGACCACCACCCCGGTCTGCCAATCCAGAGGAACTGCCCCCGATGTCCATGCGATATTGCAGAGTCGGGTGAGCCAACACAACCCTACAACATCCAGAGCCTTAAGGAACTCCGGGCGGATCTCATCCACCCCCGGGGCCCTGAGGCCACCGAGGAGCTTTTGACCACCTCGTCCCCAGAGATTGGAGAGCCCAACCCAGAGTCCACAGGCTCAGCTTCTTCAACAGAAGGCATGTTGGTGGGATTGAGGAGGTCTTCGAAGTATTCCGCCCACTGACCCACAACGTCCCGAGTCGAGGTCAGCAGCCACCATCCCCACTGTAAACAGTGTTGGTGCTGCACTGCTTCCCCCTCCTGAGACGCCGGATGGCGGACCAGAATTACCTCGAAGCCGTACGGCTTATAACATTTTCATTAATATTAATAAATTATTGACATAACACAAGCTCATATTTCTTGCTGAAAAGTTACTTGTATGTTAGTACACTTGAAATAAGACTAAGATATTCGCACTAGAAACAAATACTTGGTAAAATTTTGTGTTTTTGCAGTGTAAGTACTCATGAAGTAATCATAACATTTGATTTCATACTGTAAAATGATGTCATCTCACAAAAAAGGAAATGTATGTGCAGATATTTGTTGTTTTAAGACTAAAATGAAAAATAAAAGACTAAAGAATAATCCCAAAAGAACAAATTTAGGAAGAATAATTTTCTGAGAATTTATTTCAAGTAATTTTAACACATCGTCATCATCATATTTCATGATTCTTAAACTCTTCTTCTTTGGTCAAGACAAGCACAAAGATCATTTTTCTTAAACATAATGCTGACCTCGATATAAAAAGACACATCACATCATCTGTAATTTATGCTGAGCTCATTCCAAGTGACCCGTTTCAAACACGCTTCATTCATTCTCTAAAGTTTAGCTAAACAGTCTGAGAGCAGCCGTTAGAGTCAGAGCGGCGGCTGAGAAGTGATAATCCTTTTTGCGACCTTATCTCCTGCCGACACCCCCGTCCTGGAGCCAGGCGGCCGTTGGACGGGTGACATCAGAACTCGGCGGTCCAGGTCCGAGACGATTCAGAGGACCATGGCCAGCCAGCCGGCCATCATGGCCACGCCGCCCACGGGAGCCACTTTGCCCAGGCTGGGGTCTCCGGTCAGAGCCTGGTGGTACAGTGGGCCGCAGAACATCCCCATCCCCGCCAGGAGGATGGTACCTGCCTGAAAACGTCAGAGGCTACTGCGATAAACGATAATATTGTCGTTTTGAGACCATTTTCATGTAACGTAATGGTAACGGAAAACATTCTCCCAAATATTGTGATAAAACTTTAAGTTTATATCGCCACACAGTAAAAAATGCTGGGTTATTTTCATAACCCAATTTCTGGGTTGAAGCTGTTGGGTTAGTTTGACCAAATATTGGGTCAAAATTCAAGAGTTGGGTCAGAAATTTACAGGAGGTCTACAGCTTGAACTCTTCTGTTGGGTCAGCGGGTGGGTAGATTTAACCAATCGGTTGGGTTAAAGACGAAACTTGGAAGAAGCCACGCCCCTCTACACAAGCCACGCCCCTCTACACACGCCTCCATTTTCAACATGGCTGCATATCAGGCTTCTCCTCTACTTTGAAATAAGACATGATAAGTGAAAAGAAGATAAAGTTTCGACGTGAATAGGATTTTATAAATGAATAGAAAGTATTTCGAACACGTTTGACTTTTATTTTTATGGTTATTTAAAGTATTTATGAGGGTAAGTAAATACATATTTTTACCCAAGTATAGTGGTATAATAATCCTTGTGTTGGGATATGTAGCGACTGTGGCTCTGCGGGTAGAGCAGTGTTCTTGCAATTGGAAGGTTGTAGGTTCAATTCCAGCCTCCTCCTGCCACATGTTGATGTGCCCCTTAACCCCAAATTGCCCACTGAGTGCGTATGAGTGGGTGACTGTGACTCCAGTGTGAAGCACTTTGAATGGTCAAAATGATTGGATAAAGTGCTATAAAAGTTCAAACCTTTTACCATTTATGAGTTTCAACCCAATTTTGGGTCAATTTAACCCAACATTTGGTTGGTTGCCATGACCCAATGTGCTGATCAAACCATCAAGTTGGGTTGGTCCATATATGACCCAGCTGGGCTATGAATTGGGTTATTTTTAACCCAGCACTTTTTACTGTGCATCGATACTCTGTACTCACCAAAAGAGGTTGTCCACAGTGTGCAGCACCCAGCAGGGCCAGGCTGTGGTAGAAGTGGTATTTGTTGGCAGTTTCATAGAGCTGAGAAATAAAATAATATTGTATTGTCACTTTTCATCAATGTTTTAAAACAGTGGTAAAAAAGGATCAGATAATCTCATACATGTCAAGACAAAAATTTGTATTAAAGCAACAAATAATAATAGAAAGTATACAACACAGTAAATGTATACCATTATTCTGTAGTCATCCGGGTCTTTGTTTTTGAAGCCTAAAATGACATCAGGAATCATTTTAGGTCACCTTGATTACAAAATAATGTCTTTTACATCAATAATCCACTAATTGGTACATTTTCAAGAAGCCGAAGAGCGTATATTCCTAACATATTGATTAGAAGGAAAGATTTTTAAATTCCAATAATCAGAGCATGTAAAAAAAGAAGTAAAATATAAAATAGTCTGTTTTGCGGTCGGAGACTGGAATGGCGGGCATTAAAACGACAGCATTTCTTGATTTTTGTAAATGTGACATTAAATATAGTGACTTTATAAAACAATAAGTGGTATTTTCTTACCGTGAGCTCCGTAAGCCCCCGCTCCCACCGCGGCAGACCCGGACAGAGCCGCTAACCTTCGGACCAAAACAGACGCCATGTTTTTACTCCCGGTGGTCAGTGATGGCGGTGCTGCCTTCACTGACACTGTGTAATCTCCAATGTCGGCGCCGCCTTTCGTTTCAATTAGCCGTTTCGTAGTTTAATATAATAGAGCTACAGAGTTAAGTGATTTTAAAAAGGAAGTTAGCGCATCGTAAACCTTATTATGAGCTATTTTACTTATAGTTTTAACAATTTTCTGATACCAACTCATACTAATCAAATCCATCTAATAAGCCAGCAAACGCAACGGCACCGGGTGCTGTCATGTGAGCCAAAATGGCGGCTCAGATGCCACAGTTTCAACCCGCAGGGTGAAACTAGGATCCTGTTCTTGAAGAGAAAACCGTTTTTTTATTTAGCCTTTCAAATAAAGATTCTGTATATTGTTCTAAACCTATACACTTCCAAACTGAAAGCTACAAAAGAAACTATGTCAAAAAAACATAAAATAAAAATATTTAAAAGAGGAAAATAAATATAAAATAATACCAAATAATTTAAAGATAGTATACCCAAGGGAATAAACAGCTGCAGAAACCAAAACAACAACAAAGAAATAAAACAGAACAGAAAACGCAGCAAAAGCAGTTTTTAACATTTGTAAATATCTAGCAATATTGAAATCTAATGATGGAGAAAATATATTTCTAAACTCTATAGTTTAATGATTACACAGCTTTATTCAAAGTTATTCTTAGTAACATTCAACAACATTTTTGAAGTGTAAATGGTATCTAAAATAATTTTATTGTTGTGATAAACGGTTCAAATCCAGGAGTTTTTATGCACAATTTTATTCTCTGATCCATTCCACATAGTGATGTATTTAAGTGCAACACTTAAATCCCTAATAAAGTGGATTTAAAATTTAGATTTTTTTTTTGTAGATGTAACCACAAAGCTTGAAGCCCAGCTGAGTTCCCACCAACAGGGGGCGCTATATTACTTCCTCACTGGGGAAGTTGTAGCCTGTGAGCATGTAGGGGAAGAGGGACTCCTTCCAATTATCATATTGAAATTACAGCGGGTCACACTGCATTACCGCAGCCACTAAACCACAAGCCTCGTCCTTTTGCTGACTTTGACACAGAATTACCACAATGCATGCAATTAACACATTTTAATGACCATGTTGCTAATTAAATTTAAGCCGTATAAGTCACAAGCGTTGGACCTGTTGTCAGGCAGGTCTTGTTAAAAATGGAGGTTCTGTTTGGCATTGGGTGGTTGGCCACTCTCAGGTCCGTTTCGTTCAGTTCGGGTCAGGAGGGACCACAAGGACGGCAATAAAACATGATTTTTACATCTTGTTTCCAGAGACACGTAGCAAATTGTGTGAAATCCCTGCAGCCGTGTTCAGAGAGATTCCTTCAAGAGCATCCATCCATCTCACTTCAGATCGCCCGGCCGTCTGTCTTCCTCCCGGCTCTCCAGTGACTCCAGAGTGTTTGAGCCGAGGTGTCTGCATGTACGTGTCCAATCTCCTCAGATCGTCTGGCCTGTCTTCCAGTGATCGAGCTTCGCATCGCGGACACATGCGAGACTCGTGGGGGAGAAAAAGAACACAGAATGTTATCAATCCTCACTTTTGTTTAGGAAAGCGGATAAACTACACACACTAGCGGCAAAAATGTAAACATAAATTTCATTTCTTTTTCAGGGTGGAGTTTTAAAAGAACTGGAGTTGACTGTGACTTAATATTTCACAGCTTTTCTCAGCAGAAATGTGGAGATTACTTAATTTTATTTGTGTTTTCTAACCCCAGCCTCGCACACGAAAATAATGGCTGCCAATAGATGCACAATTATGCAACCGAACATCTTTGAAAAGCAGAAGTAGAGCCTCCTGCACAACCAACAAGAATGCAGTTTATGGATGGTAAGTCAACAACAAAACACTTGTCTTTTCCAGCAGCCATTGCACAGCACACAGAGAGGTAAAACCAGCTGACCAAATTGGGTTGCTAGGTGACAGACTGGGCTTAGCCTTGGTTGCTAGGTAACATGTGACTCAACAATTGGGAGTTTTTTTTTGTCATTTTCCAGACACTAAAAAAAGCAGAGTTTTTTTTAAAGCACTTTTAGATGTTTTTAGAAGCAGCTGAGACTAAAATGGAAGTACAAAAATGTTCAGAATGTTAATTTTCCACAATAGAACCCCTATGCTGTTTACTTATTCCATTTATTTAAGCTGATTTAGAGCAATTCTGCAAACAGCGTACCAAATTCCACCATTTAAAGACTTGTTGGTAGTTAATACAACTGTTGACCAGTTGTTGCTGGTTTAGGGAACAATTACTATGACATGGTTTTGTTTAAGCAGCGATTTTCCACTGATAAATAAAATAATACAAGTGTGACAAAAAAAAGCAAAAGCATAAGAAATATAGGAGTGCTTACCCCAGAATTGAAAAAAAAAGCTTAAAATAATAAATGAAAAGTAAGCTACAGAAAATCCTGCAGTTTTATATCCACTGCCTCTAAATAAACTATTTCATACTTTCTCTGTTGTATCCATTCAGAAACAGAGGTTTTCATCTATTTCAGCACTGATCAACCGTATATTCACACCAGGATTCACACTTTCTCTCAATATATTGTATAACATTATTATAATACAGAGTTGTTTTGATCCAATTTTCCTGCCTTGTTAGCGGTATAGATTTCTTCTCAGTCGAAAACAAATAAAGTCGAAGCTGGCTGCCTCTTCAGCATGGAAATAAAGCTGCGACTTTGTTTTTCCCTCTGCAGGTAACAAGAAAGATTGAAACACCACAGCAAGACCCCGAAGACGTTATTATTTCAAGAAACAAGCTGTACCTTGAGTGATGCTGTCTGAAATGGGAGGCCTGCATTGTATTACTGTCGGAAATGTCAGAAGTGTCATCCATTTCCTCTGCTGTGGCACTCAGAGATCCAGGAAATCAGGTCTGCTATTCCTCCGAGCAAGGAGTCTTTTCAGCACTGAAAGCCTCTCCTGCTCCCTTCCACTGGTCCTTAAAAGGAGCCAGTATGTCTAAAAATCTTCCCTTAACCTTGATGTGTTTTGATGGTCGCAGGCTTTCGCTGCCTTCAACTCGCTCTGAGAGAGCTGCAGACTCAGACAGCTATTTATCTTTTCGGGTGATTTCACGTCTTGGAGATGTTTGGTCGCAGAATGTGCGGACAATGTCTGGGCTTTCTGTGTCACGCCTCTGTGTCATTACATCACTTTCAGCAAAGAGCAGCAGAGAGAGAGAGAGAGAAAAGAGGTATGGCTTGTCGAGTGACATCTAGTCTCGGAGTCCTGGCCATTGCTTGCCATGAGAGACAACGCCAGTCACTGACGTTACGCCGGCTGGAAGAGTGACACGCTCGAACACCCTGTGGGTCGACTAATTAAAGGGTTCTTTTCTCTATTTCAGGAGAGCAATTGTGACACGGCCCTTTGACTTCAGTTAATTTATTCATTTACAAACTGATCCAAAACATACAAGAATTGTATCTTTAATCTCAAAATTCTGAGAAAAAAATCTGGATTCTGAGATCAAAGTCAGAATTCTAAGATTAAAGTCAGAATTCTGAGGAAAAAAGTCAGAATTCTAAGATCAAAGTCAGAATTCTGAGGAAAAAAGTCAGAATTCTGAGATCAAAGTCAGAATTCTGAGATCAAAGTCAGAATTCGAAGAAAAATTAGAATTCTGAAAAAAAGTCAAATCAGATATACAAAAGAGTCAAAATGTGATGAAAAAAGTCAGAATTCTGATTTTTTTAAAATTCAAAATTCTGATATTAATGTTGAAACTCTGTGATTAAGGTCAGTAGTCTGAGAAAAAAAAATCTGAATTATGTTTTGTTTTTCAGTAGCCTTAATCCTTTTCCATAAATCTGTGCGGATGAACCATCTAAACAACAAAACACTTCTACAGTAAAACCTAAAACAGTCTCCATGTGGATAAAGTCAAAGCAGCTGTCACTTTGACTCCCTCATGAGACTTTTCTCACTGATTTTCTAAACTTTATTTACTCTGAGTGGCGTCTACTGAAGGCAAGATACTGGCTACACTTTGCTACTCGACACTGCTCCCTCCCAAACCATAATAAAATAAATAAATAACAAATAAGCCAAACCACAGTACTCTGTTCCAGTTCAAACATCTTGAGCAACATCATCATTTTTGGTAGAAAACCAAACTGTTTCAAATACCAAAGTCATTTTTTCAAGCCTATACAAACAATTAATCAATTCAAAAGATATTAGGTCGTCCTTTTTCTTTACTGTCTAGCTGTTTATAGAGCAGCAAACACTCAGCCATGCACTTGCTTACAGTGTCTAATACCCACAGAGATGCACTCAGTTATGCACACAAAGCAGCAGATACAGCAGGCGAGCATAATTAGCACACTCGTTAGCTCATCTGCATCTCTCTTCAAAGCAGATTGATGCAAATGGGAAGGATTTAGCCATTAGGCCGAAATATATCCTAGTTTGAGGGACTCATCAACACAAAGACGGTTTGGTTACCCATTGGGTTTGTGGTTGAGTGATTAAGCAAAGGAGGAATGCTTTTGTTTACTCACATATTCAATCAAATTGTGTTTATATTTTTACAGCGTTAACATTATTTATATTCTAAAGGAGCGTTTCAGTAGGAAAATGCAGCAACAAAACAACTTTACTCAGATGTTTAGTTCTGCGTTTCTTTGCTGATATCCAAACAATGTTAAAATCATGTTAATGAGCCTCATTTAGCTTTGAGAAATGTTTATTTTATTATCAGTACAGGCCATGTTTTTGGTTTAGTTTAGTAATTCAGTTCCAAGTCAAATTAGTTGGTTAAAAAAAATGAAAATGAAGCAAAATATCTCCAGTTTTAACTTTATGTTTCCATCTTTAATTTCTTATTATTGTGTTTTTGGGGTGGAGGGGATTTTTCATTTGTTGTTTTAGATAGAAGTGTCACAATTTTTTTAAAATCTCTTTTATCTCGTTTTGAAAAACGCAACAAAAAAAAATCTAATTGTAATAAAATAGAAAATATTTTAATGAAACCTACTAACCTGGTTTCTATGCTGAACAAATCCGTAAACCAGTTTAGATGGATTCAAGGTTACAACATGATTGTGTTGTTGTTAAAGTTTTCCATTTGAATAACTTTTTAATTTGTGTATCACCATCAACAGCCTTGTGAAATAAATCTGCTACTCTTGGGAATAACAGATTTATTATTTATTGTATTGTATTTATAGTAGTCTCTGACATGTTGCAGAAGAAACTGAAAACATTATTTTGTGTAACTTTTTGAGTTTAGGACCAAGAACAAACACCATAATGCTAATTTAACAGCAATGTGGTGACTGACAGAGTAACACATACTAACATACGCGACATGTCCATCCTAGGTAGCAGATAAAAATTAGCTAGCTAATTTTGCTAGCTTGGCAAAATTAGCTAGCTAATAGCCATGTACTGATAACTACAGTAAATATCAGTGTTGTGTTCAAGACCACCTAACCCGAGACCAAGACAAGACCAAGACTTTTAGGGTCCGAGACCAAGTCAAGACCAAGACCAGCGCCGCGCTCTACATGATATGATAAAATGTGAAATATGACCAAAATTACTTCTCAAATTGATCTCAAAGATCCATATTCCCATAAAAACATATAGATATTAAATACTTAATAAATTTAACCAATATTACATTTAACAAACTTTGTTCTGCTTTGCTTCCATCTACGATCCGCGGTGGTCTCGTGCCACCCCTAAAAAGATAACGCCCTGGGTGTTTACCCATGTGCTCATGTCAGAAACCACCACTGTCTGCACCATTAAACACAGCAATTGAGGCAAAGCTGACGCTCAACTATGAACACTGACCAAGGAGCAACAAGCAAGAATGAATCTATGTAGCTGAACATAGACAACAACTTAGCCTTTAAGCTTCTTGTTAACAAGCTTAAGGTGATGTATTGATATTAGCTAGCTAGCCATCTTTTAGCTAACTTTACCTGCATCAAACAGCTTCACTAAAACAGTCTGTTAGTTTGGGGGGGAAACTGTGAAAAGTTATTTGTGTTTTGCTGGTTTGTTGCCGTGATTCCTACACACCTGTGCAGAGCAGCATCAGGTCTCCTTCACTGCCGCACAGGTGTAAACCCAGCATCGTAGAGTCATGTTGCGTTTAAAGGTGGCTCGGGAAAACAGGCTACCACATGTTAACAATGGATTAAACAGTTTTAACTGCTGATAAAAGTTACAGAGGACACGGATATGGGAAGTGCAGAAGCTCCTACTGTATCAAATTGGCAAAGGAATAACAGAGTTGGCCGTTCTAAGGTAAAAGCCCAGTGCATACAGCGTTCATGTTTTTTTGTTTTTCTTTTTCATCCACATGGCTTCCCGGGCCCAAACCCTGCAATGACACAGCGCCCCCTGTCGGGCAGCGTGTGGTAACCTGATAGGCTCTCAGCGACACTCCAGTCCTGTCTAATAAGTAAAGACCATGCAGAAGATTCGTACTGCTCCTGAACGTCGCATCACTACATTGCAGACTTTTGGTCACAGCTTGTCTCATATATGTGCAACAAGTCAGTCAAACCTCCACACAATAATTCAGGCAGTGAGTGACAACTTTTTTTCATCGCAATGCTTATGCGTCTCTGTACAAATAGCTTTGCTAACGTCACTTTAACGGAGCTTAACCTTCTTGGAGATACTTTTCTAAGTGACGAAAACAGTTAGATGTTGTCCCACCGTCTGTAAAAGCGAAGCGCTGCTGAGTTACTGTGGCCGTCGGGTTTATTATGATTTATGTAGCTTTATTTTATTACTGACTATTAGATCTTGTGCCGAGCGCCGCGTGCGAGTGAAAGTTGGGGGCGGAAAAAACAAACACCTAATTGGCAAGTCACGTTATTGGTTGTGTTTTTATCGGTGAGTTTTGCCTCCACTGAAAACAAAGATGTTAACAAATGAACTGGACAGTTTGCTGCATGTTTAGTGATATTTTCACAGTCGCGGTCTCGACCGGTCTTGAAATAAAATGCCGAGTCCTCAGCGCCCGAGACCGAGACAAGACCGAGACCATCAAGAAATGGACTCGAGACCGGACTCGAGACCAAGACCGGATCCGAGTACCACAACACTGGTAAACATCACTGATATTGATCTTAGTATTACACAGAAGTGGGCAGAGTGGGTACTCAAAAACTGTAATCGAGTAATAGTTGTAGTGTTGCGAAGTTAATGTAATATTGTTGGTAAGTTAGGAACAAAGTGAAAGCTAGTTGTGGCTTCTTTACTGTTGTCATAGCAACTCCATAGCAACCGTGGAGTTACAAAGTTCCCAGATGTGTGAACTACTTACAGCAGAGAAAAAGCTCATTTTTACCTGAGTGAAGTTGCCCCCCCACCTTCTTCAAATCAGACAAAATTGGTGTCAAACGTTTGTGCTGGTTTGTGCAGCAAAATTTTTGTTTGTGCCGCTATCATTTTAAAGATATAAAGAAATGTTTCTAGAGGTCATGCAAGGTCAACCCGCCCCCCCACCTTCTTCAAATCAGACAAAAATGGGTGTCAATCAACTCGGCTACGTTTGTGCTGGTTTGTGCAGCAAAAATATTTGTTTGTGCTGATTTGGCTTTGAAGATATTAATAAAAGTGTAAAGGTTAAGTTCAACCAGCCCCCCCACTTTTATGAAATCCAACTTTCTTTACATAGCGGCACAAACGAAAATTTTTCCTGCACAAACCAGGAAACGTTAGTGCACAAACGTAGCACTAATGTTTGACACCAATTTTGTTTGATTTCATAAAAGTTGGGGGGCTGGTTGACCTTTTGACCTTCACACTTTCATTAATATCTTCAGAGCCAAAGTAGCACAAACAAAATTTTTTGCTGCACAAACCAGCACAAACGTAGCCGAGTTGATTGACATCCATTTTGTCTGATTTGAAGAAGGTGGGGTGGCTGGTTGACCTTGAATGACCTCTAAAAACATTTCTTTTATATCTTTAAAATGAGAGCTGCACACACAAAAATTTTTGCTGCACAAACGTAGCTCTAACGTTTGACACCAAGAAGGTGGGGGGGCCAACTTCACTCATTTTGAGGTCTAATTTTGAGGCATTCAACTTGGATTTTGGTCCTCGGTGTAAAAGTTTGGACACCCCAGATGTAGAGCAGACACTCCCAGTGTTGATCAAGTGTTGCTCTAATTTTGTGTTTGATGAAAAAGCTTCTTAACCGGAGTTGTTATGCAACACGAAGCTCTCATCACCGCGAGGCAGTGGCGTGACTCAGGTCGTCCGTCTCTTTCACCTCACCTCGTTTATTCTTTCCGATCTTCAGGCTTTCATGAGTGCGTTTTCACACCTCTAATGAGTCCCCTTCTGAATGCTTGTTTTCCCAGCAATGCTTAGCCATTCCGCGGCGGCGCCGCCCGTGATGGACAGGCCACCGCCAGGAGGTGGATTCAAGGCAGCGAGGACGAGAAAAGACAGCGAACGAGATGGATGTTTGTGCCTGTAGGTTCGATATGATGAAGCTTTTAATATTCTAACGAGGCAAATGTCGGCTAAAAAGGTGAACAGCGTCCCCCACCTCCTCTCCTCCACATCAGCCTGAGAGCCATCAGAGGAGTTAATTAACAGGTCTGGCTTTGGTTTGGCTGGAAGGAGGAAGACTTGTGATTGGAAGTTAAGCCCTGCTGTCCACCGAGGCGCTGGATAGCTCCAATTAGCAGGGAGGAATATAAATAGGGGCTTCTTCAGGGTACAACTACTTTTCTTTCTTATTTGCTTGAAAAAGAGAAGGGAAAGCGCAACGGGAGCCTCGTGGCTTGTCGTATACGCAGAGGGAGGCTGAAAATGGGGGATGTTTTTGTTCTTCCTGCTTAAGAGAAGCATCAGAGCAACATCTTAACAATGCATGCGCCGGTGAATCCATCCTGCTGATTTCTTATTTGGTTTAGCTTTGCTCAGGCAGCCAGATGGAAGGGGAAAAAAAGAGCAATTTGTAGTGCAGTAGAAATAAAGACAGGTAAATCCAACACTGCTGGTTAATTTTAAAACCAGTATACATGCATATGTATACTGGTTTTTTTCTTCGTAGAAATGCCACCCATTTTGACATTCTGCATGTTATTGTTTAAATCTGTAAATTTCACACACGACATGCCTTCCATAGCCTAAGAGCAGGTAGACCAACTCCGTTCACACTGCAGCCTGAAGTGACCCAATTCCGATTTTTTTTGACGTAATGTGACCTGTATCTGATCTTTCCATGGCAGTGTGAACAGCTCAGGTCAGATTCTTTTAGAATGTGACCCATATCCGATACGTATCCGATTCAAATGAGACCTAACATCCAGGTCGCATTCATCCGAACTGAACGTCACTGATTCTCAACAAATCTCAAATCGGAATTGCCAAAGCATTGGAATTGGGTATTATTAATTCAGTTCAGTGCGCCACAGCAGAGGGAAAAATAATGCAGAAAAACCATTGAAGAATAACTCAAAACCACTGGTATTCTTACTTTTTCCCTCTCTTTGTGTCAGCTACCCTACACGCAGACCCGTTACCATAGCAACCGACTGACAACAGCTCCACTGGTGTATCAGGATTCGACACCGAAAGAAACGCAGACATTTCCCCACACAAAGAATAGCAGAATATTCAATCTGCTACGGAAGCATGTTTTCAGGATTTACGTGTTTTTTATTTATTTCGCGATTATTACTAAGTGATCATCTGAACACTGCGGTGGTAGATTAGCTAATTTAAACACCTCCTCTACTGATGAATTGGTTTGTACGTCGCCTTTTTTTTAACAGAACCAAAACTCACCAAATTCTGCAGCACTAGACATATTAAGATTATCAAAGTCAGGCCCTCTCTTTCTCTCTCTAGTTATTTTTACTAACTACCTGTGGAATGTAATACCATTGGACTTTGTTATCTAGTTATGCTAGCTTTTCTCTTTCTCCCTCAAGTCCTGATACTCAATCTGAACATAACAAGCGCTTTACTTTTTCAAAAACTGAAACTTTAATGAAGGTTTCTGATAAGTAGCTCTTCATAAATGGAGCTGAAACAATATTTAATTTCAGCTAAAGAAACCTCGATTTGGACAGCAGGAAAAGAGTCATGAACTTGTGAAACACTCTGAAGTTCTTGTTTAGTCGAATTATATCAAGTAGTTTCTCACTGCAGCCCTCTGCTGTGTTGGAAAATTCAATTTTTACAGCTTTCCACAGCTACCACTCTTAAGTCTAGTAAGACTTCATAATCTTTTTAGTGTTACTCAAGGACAACAGCAGCAAGGAGAGTTATTCTTTCCTTTAAATTAATGCAGTGAGTCTTGCACACACAGAGACCGATTTTCTGTAAATGTATTTCCTACAGATGTAGACAATGGGAATAAAAGATGAGATAGAAATCATTTTAAATAATTTTGGCAAAAAGAAAAGGAGAAGATACCTGAAAGTGGAAAGTGGGACATTTCTGGGTCGGACTGTATGGGAAACCATTTTTGAGACAAAAGCAGAGAATTTCTTTCCTGAACCACCATTTGTGGATATACAAGAGTAATACATAATTCAGCCTCACAGCCAAGAAACATCTTTTTCAGTGTACTTTTATGTACACATGTTAAAAAATTATTTCCTCCTCTTAAACATTTATGTTTGTGTGTTTTTTCACCTTTTAGGATCACATAATTTGGCAAATATTACAAATAGACAAAGATTATCTTCGTAAGTACAATAAACCTTTTCAACTGATGATTTAATTGAATAGAGGAAAAAACTTCTTCCTCACAGTTGTGTATATATATATACAGTATAAAGCTGCCAGACCTCTAAAATCAAGGAATTACCAAAACACAACTAATCTGAAAGCATGATGTACGCTGAGAGATCTCAAAAACAAACACATCATGCCAAGATTTGAAGAATTTTAACTGTTACTTCCAGTCATTTTAAAAATGGTGCATATAAAAGACATTTTTCTTCCTGATTCAACACCTTGCAATTGGGTCTCTGTCTCTTTAAGAAGCTCCTGCTCTTTCTGAAACGCCGCCTTCAGGAAGTAATCACAACATGACTCCTCTATTAACCCTTTAACAATATTTATACCAACGTTGCACTGAGAAGTAGCTCAGATAATGAGTTCAGGAGGTGTTTTCTAATTGCTTCTGGCTAGTCTGAAGGAGCTGAGTGGCTGAGGGATGCTCTGTGAGGAAGAAGCTCTAAAAATGAGAAATTCCAGCTCAGAGGAGCAGCTATTCCTAGAAGGCGGAGCTGGGTCCAACCAAACGTTTTTTTACAGTTGAATGGTTGCCATGGAGATTAAAGTATTTCTCAAACATTCTTGAAAAAATCTAATCAAAGCCACAACTCTTCAAATATGTTTCTGATGAGAGGAAAACATTATAACATGACAAAAAGCTAAAAAAAACAGTCACTTTTACATAACACTTCCCTTTTAACTGTTACCTCTACATAATCGGTAGTTTCGAACTTAGCCCACTAGATGGCACTAGACCCAACAGAGAGAGTCTTTAAACCTGAAAAAATCTTCATTATCTGGAGCCTGCTCTGTGTCTGAAATGTGCTGAATTGTTCAAATACTCACTTTAACATCATCCCACTGCTTACCTTTCACTCGGTTCCCCAGAAAGCCTTTGTGCGCTCATTCTGCACTTTCGTTTTAATTCTCATTCGGATCCATTTTATCCACAAGCGAACATTAGGGTTTCTAATCACCTAATCTAATGATTTTGTTCTACACACGATGAGCAAACAATTGCTTTAGGATGAATGCCATCCATCTGGAACATAGACGTTCCCCGTGACAGAGATTGTGGAGATGTCTGCCACCTGGATTAACTTCCCACAGGAGCCCTCTCCGCTCTAATTACGTTGATCCACCCTCACTTGTTTTGCTGCGTCTCCATTCGTTCTTTCGCTCGCAGCGAGCTGCAACAAACACGACTGAAATGCGAACGGCGCGCGAATTAAATACATCAAAACGGATTACACCCAGCAAAATGTCAGGCAAGGATGAGCCTGCCTAATAACCTGTAAAATTGTGTCTCTTTTCTGCTTATTATTCATAATGGAGTGTGCAGAGGAACACATAGTCGTGCCTGCAGGACAGCTCAGCTCACACTGGTGTTTGCGCCTCCGCGTTTATTAGAGGCAAAGTGCTGATTTCACACGCATCGCTGTGGCTCATCACAATGTTTTATTTCCCAACGAAAGTCATTATTTCAGTTTAGCCGGTTCCACCAGGAATAAGACAATTATCATTACTAACATAATCATCTCTGAAAGAAACCCTAGATTGGTTGGCTAATTACTCTGCATCTGTGGGAATGTGCCTTTAAATAACAGCCGCTTTATAACCAGATAATTACTTGGATGGAATCTCATAAAGAACTTTGAGAATAAAATTAATCCAACAGGTTTGTTCTTATGTCGTCTAAATACGGATAATGATGAAATTATAAAACAAGTTTGTGTCCTGAAGAGCGTCTCATCACAAACCCACATCCAGTTCTAACATCCAAACTAACTTTTCTACAGAAGGAAGTCGCTATTAGTTGTGCTTTGTTTTTATCAGCTTCCTTTGTCGTAATAAAACTTTTTGATGCTACTTTTGACTTTTATTGCTGAATAAATTTTAAAATCGATGTCCATTATTATTTCCATAAATGTGGTGACACTGTGTGATGTCAACGTTCTTCTTCTGCACATGCGGTTCGCTTTAGGATCGCAAATCGATCATATAAAGTCAGATTGTGATTGCATGTGATTAAGAGCATGAGCAACTGCGGCAAAAAATAAAAAAAAATAATGGTACCACTTTACAATAATGCTCCCTTTATAGGAGGCTAATTAAAAGTTACCAATATGCTTTACATTCACATTCATCTATAAACACTTTATAAATAATTAATGACTGTTTATTATGCATTCATTAAGTGTGAAAAAGAGACTATCTGTTAACAACATAGTCAAAACATTTCTAGCATAGCAAATCTAGATGATTATCCCATGTAGGAACAAGCCCCTACATGGGATGTAGCACCGACAAATAACTGAAGTGGCTGATATCAGGAAATCCTACCAATGGCTGGACAAAGCTGGACTCAAGGACAGCACAGAGGCTCATCCTGGCTGCACAGGAACAGGCCCTAAACACCAGAGCAATAGAGGCTCATATCTACCACACCAGACAAGACCCAAGGTGTAGGTTGTGCAAGGAGGCCCCTGAGACAGTCCAGCACATAACAGCAGGGTGCAAGATGCTGGCAGGGAAAGCGTACATGGAACGACATAACCAGGTGGCGGGCATAGTGTACAGGAACATCTGTGCAGAATATGGACTGGAAGCCCCGAGATCGAAGTGGGAAACACCCCCAAAGGTGGTGGAGAATGACCGAGCTAAGATCCTGTGGAACTTCCAGATCTAGACAGACAAGATGGTAATGGCTATGTTCTACTGGGGATGTCGAAGTAACCATTCCTCCCACAGTCTTCGCATGTAGCCCCTCTGACTAGGGTTACTTGAGTAGTAGCATTCCAACAGATCCATGTTTTCACCTCTCGCCCATTTCCGTCTTGTTCCAGTAGCCCATTTTTCATCTAGGTGCTCTGGTTCCCCAGCACCTGACGCAGACCTTGTTTGGCCGGGCGACGTCTGAGCCGGCATGTCGTGCTTATCAGTGTCTCTCATGGTATGAGGTCGGCTATATAGCTCCAAGGGTCTTGCCTAAGGACCCACACTGACAGCTCAATTGACTGTTGTAACTTCAGCCCCAGCCTGGATTTGAACCCTGGTCTCCCGGGTGGTAGACTGGTGACTTACCCATTGAGCTATTCAGTCAGCTGAATTC
The DNA here is from genome assembly GCA_033032245.1 of Poecilia picta. Taxonomy (NCBI): domain Eukaryota; kingdom Metazoa; phylum Chordata; class Actinopteri; order Cyprinodontiformes; family Poeciliidae; genus Poecilia; species Poecilia picta. The sequence continues at coordinate 20,351,842 of CM065370.1, read as the reverse complement.
TTCTGCACATTGAGCTATTCAGTCAGCTGAATAGCTCAATATATATATATATATATATATATATATATATATATATATATATATATATATATATATAAAATATAAATAAAAGAGACTTGAAGAGACTTAATTCACTTTTTATATATATAAATAAATAAATAAAAGAGACTTGAAGAGACTTAATTCACTTTTTGGGTAGAAATCATTAGATTTAGTTTTGTTCGCACCCTTAATTAATGCATAATAAACAGTTATTCATGATTTATAAAGCATTTAGATGAATTAATAATATATCTATGAACTATGTATTGGACATTAGGGTTATCCTTATTGTAAAGTGGTTCAATAATAGCAGTACAGATTATAGATGGCTAATAAATAGTTTAGATATGTTATTCAGTCAGCTATAAACACTTTATAAATAATTAATAATTAGTTATTATGCATTAATTAAGCGTGAGAAAGAGACTCTTCTAAAAAGGCAGTCTAAAATGTTTAGCATAACAAAAGGTGAACAGATTTGGTTCGCTATTTGGCAGGAAACTGGTAGATTGTGTCTTCTTCTTGCCCTTAATTAATGTATAATAAACAGTTATTCATGATTTATAAAGTATTTAGATGAATTAATAACATACCTATGAGCTATTGTTTATTAAACATCTAAAAAGGGGAGCTTTATTGTAAACTGGCACCAAAATAATTATATAAAAGGATTTCAGCCTAATTAACACATTAATAATGATCATAAAGGAGTGTTTAAACCCGGACCAGTAACCAAACATTAGCAGATCATTAAGAAATGTTAATTCAGAGGAAGAACTTTACCTCAAATATCCACAGTATGCACTGACAGGACATGTGGCTCTGCAATCAGCTGAGTGGTGAATATAAAGGCTTCCCCAATGCTGGGTGTGCTAAAAGCAGATGTTGCTCCAGTTAAATGGCTGAATGTGTGTGGCACACGATGGGAACCTCAGCGTTTGCAGCTAATCTGCAGAGGCTCCCCGCTGTTGAGATGAGAGAGGAGGGATCCCATCCCTGACCCCACGAGGCAGAAGCTGCTCTGAAGAGCAGAGATAAAGGAGAAGTGAATGGAGGGAGCGACTTAACCGTCCTGACAGAGCAGAGAGGAGGATTTCTGAGGAAGCCTGGGAAAGAGCCAAGCATTAGAAACCAAACAACAACAACAACAAAAGGTATATGTGGCTGCTGAGGTGAAAAATGAAGCCAAGGAAAGATAGTGGAGGGATTTCAGGAGAGCAAGAGTAGAGATAAGATGATGGATGAGTAAAAAATCAAAAGGTTTCTATTGTTGCTGATATAAATCCACGGACTCTTTGTGGTTTTAAGCTGCTTCCTGCATTTAAAGTCTTCAATCGATTCTGCTTTTTTGCTTTACACATTTATTCTTTAGGAATGTTAGGTGTTAAAGGTGTGTCTATAAAGGTGTATTTGGGGCGTTGTAATAGAAAAACAAAAAGGTAAAGAAGTAAACTATCTAGAAACTAAAAAAATTTGAGATTAAAATTTTGTAGAAAAACACTTGGAAATTTCTGAGCTTAAAAAGTCAAAATTTGCAAGAAAAATGTTTAAAAAAATACTTTCAGATGTCAGAAATATGAAAAGAAATTGCTGAGTTTCAAACACTGAAAATTTGCTAGAAAGAGCTCAGAAACTTTGAGATTAATCTTAAAAAAACAGAGATGAGTTTGAAACTTTTAAATTTAGCTAGAAAAATATTTTGAGTTTAATCTAAAACATTTCTAGAAACAAACAATTTGATTCTGGAGTTTGAAAGGTAAAAAAAGCTAAATAACTCACAGATTGTTTTTTTGGATATTGTTTTTATCGGCTCTAGTGGCCTCCATTTGACAGTAGGCAGACAGGAAAGCAGGTATTGAGAGAGGGGGAGGACATGTGGTAAATGAGGCAGGTCGGAGGTCGAGCTGGCGACAGCCGCGGTGGGGACTCGGTCCTCGGTACGTGGGTTTGTGCTTATCCCCTGCGCCACCACGACACACCCAATAGCTCACAGATTTTAAGATACATCTTAGAAATTTGCTTGAAAATGAAATTTCTTCACTCAAAATGTCTAAGTCTCAAAAATATCTAGAAGATTTTGAGATTATTCTTAGACGTATCTAAAAAAAAAAAAAAAGTTTGAAAAGTACCAAATTTGCTAGAAAAATCTTTGAATTTTGTTTTATTAATTTCAGAAATCTGGTTGAAAAAACTTGGAAATGCATAAAAATTTCCTGAAAAAGAAAAAACAGAAAATTTCTGACAGATCTTAGACATTTGCTTGAAAAAACGTGGAAATTTATAAGTTTGAAAAATTAAAAATTTGCAAAAAATAAGAAATATAAATAAATAAAATTAGTGATTAATCTAACTACAAATAAAACATTGTAGCGTATACAATGTATATATTTCACACCAGAATGTATGCTTTTATTTTGAAGGAGAGAAGGTGAGTTGTGACGTCACCAACGGTTTTGATTCAGTCTATTTTTGGTTTTTGTTGGAAGACATTGATAATTAAAGAAGACTCAGATCTTTTTTTGTCTTTTTCTGCTGACTCACACATTGGTGACCCCGACGTGATACAATGTGGAAGTCAGCGGAAAAAGACGAAAAAGATTTGAGTCTTGTTTGATCCTCAATGTCTTCCAACAACAAACCAAAAAGCGAATGAACAGCAACCGTTGGTGACGTCACACCTCACCTTCTCGCCTTCAAAATAAAAGCATACATTCTGGTGTGAAATATACACAGTCCAGTCACATTAATGTGACCACCACGTACTTTCAACTTCAGAGTTAAATAACCAATCACAGAAGGCAGGTGGCAGCACAGTGCAGTTGAGCGTATATAAAGGGTGTGTGTGGGCTTCGGAAAACATTTCAATCGTTGGCGTAATGCAGAAACGAAGCGATTTATCCGACGTCCAAAAGGGCATGATCATTGGCTTTCGGGCCAAGGGTGGAAGCATTTCCGAAACGGCTGAGTTTGTGAACTGTTCGCGTGCCGCCGTGGTAAAAGTGTACCGTGCATGGCAAAATGGGACTGTCCAAAATCAACGACGTGGCAAATGTGGTGCACCACGGGCCATAGATGACAGAGGCGAACGACGGTTGCGGAGATGCGTTCGGGCAGATAGACAGGCTACCGTTGAGCAACTGACCACTAAAATGAACCAAGGGGCTACCACAAGTGTCTCCCAAACCACTATTCAGCGAACATTGCTGCGTCTGGGCCTCCGAAGCGGACGCCTGGTTCGTGCACCTATGCTGACTGGTGTTCATCGACGACGAAGGCTAGAATTTGCACGCCAGTACAGCAGCTGGACGTCCACTGAGTGGCGACAGGTAGCGTTTTCAGATGAATCGCGTTTTATGCTCCATCGGACAGATGGACGTTGGCGTATAAGGCGTGAAACCTCTGAAAGGAACCACCCTGCAACCATTGCAGGAACGGTCCAAGCTGGAGGCGGGAGCATTATGGTCTGGGGAATGTTTTCCTGGCATTCTCTGGGTTCACTGATTATTGTGGAAGGCACGATGGATCAATACAAGTACGCATCTGTCCTTGCGGACCATGTCCACCCCTACATGCGCATTGTTTTTCCTCAGGATGATGGCATCTTCCAGCAGGACAATGCGAGGTGCCATACAGCTGCCAGTGTACGTGCGTGGTTCGAAGAGCACCAGGATGAGTTTACCGTCCTCCCCTGGCCAGCAAACTCACCTGACTTAAACCCAATCGAGCATCTGTGGGACCATCTCGATCGAGTTGTTCGCGCCATGGATCCTCAACCGCGTAATCTAGCGCAGCTGGCCACGGCATTAGAGTCGGCATGGCTCAACATCCCAGAGAAGACCTTCAGGGACCTAAGTGACTCTCTTCCTGCACGTCTCGTAGCAGTTCGCTCTGCGAAAGGTGGTTATTCTGGCTTTTGACAGATGGTCACATTAATGTGACTGGACTGTGTATATACATTGTATCCGCAGCGACATGTACATTTTTTTTTACCATTAACATGTAAATGTGGCTATAAATTAAACAATAACTAAGAGTAATAAATAGAAGTGCAGCTGAGTCATAAAAACGAGTCTCAATAATTACAAGTCAGTCAACTAATAAAGAGCATAAAGGCTCATGATGAATCAGGCGGTTTGCTCGGAGGGGATGAAAAACAGAGAGTTCCTCCATAAAAGCTTGGCGGCCGGAGAAGCAGAGAGAGACGAGATACTGGAAGACTGATTAGCCCGGCGCGCAGAGAGGCAGGTGGCCATGTAATCGCCCGGCAGCGCAGGGAGGCCGGGATGAGTCCAATTAACAAAAACAACACGAGTGTCAAAAGCTAAGAGCGAACAATTAGAAGCTACCAAAGATCGTGATCCAACACTTTGGCTGAACCAACAATCTGACTGCAGGTCGGACGGTGGCTTCAGGCAGGAGGACGAAAATTATCAACGAGCTCTAAGTATTTACCTCAACTTAAATACTTTTTACTTTTACTCGCGTAAAAGTAAAAAGTAGCTTTGCAAGAAAAAACAGCAACTGATCACATAATCTGATTGAATATTTTTAAAAAAATAATATTTCAAACTGAAAAAATATAAAGCAACATGCAAATGTGGCATTTAAAATACCAATATAAAAAAACTACAAAAATAAAATAGATTCAGGCAGAAGAAAATGTGTTTTTTAAATAAAACTTTTGTTTTCTAAGCTTGTGTTTTGTTTATTGTTGTCATAGCAACTACCTGCCAAAATGGCAGTTTCTTTTTTTTCCCCTCAACTTTATTTGAAGAAACTTTACATAAAGCTAATACTGTGTCAAAACAGTGACAACATATAGAGTTTATTGTATTTTATTGGTATTCAAATGGCTCAGCAGATTAAAAAAGTAAAGTTAGGAAAAACAAAGATTATGGACAAACAAGAGGTCTCACTCCAACATAAACTGTTGGTGTCTCACATATTTCTGATTAAAATATCTTTTTTTTTGCTGATGTTGTGCATTTAATAGATTATTCGGAAAATACTCAAGTAAGAGTGGTAATAGTTCATAATAATAGTATTGAAGTACAGTGGTGTCTAATGTACTTTTTCAACCCCAAAAGTAACGGAAGTAAATGTAAAACTTCTGCTGTTGTTGTATCTGTCTTCCAAAGCAGAACCAGAACATGGAGAAGCAGCATTCAGCTTCTATGCATCACAAATCTGGACTAAAAGCCTAAATTTTCAAAAACTGTTTCTCTTTTTCTTACTCCTAACATTAATTCTCTTCTTTATGTTGATTTGTTGCATAAATCTCAATAAAATAAACCAAAAGAAACAAAATGAGAAAAAAGTTCAGTAGATTTGAGTATTTTTGTCAGCTTCGATGATTGAATAAACATTTTTTGCATGAGGTTAATTTGTGCAGCTCTTTCTGGAGGAAAATAAATGTATAAAACCTGCAGCAGCTGCAGCTTCATGTTCCTGCGGGCGCAATCATCTATCCATCCCTCGTTCGACTCTGACTACCAGTTCGCATCTTCAAACCTCTGAATTTCCACCTCCTTCCTCTGTAATATTTCCCACATTACTTTCAGCTTCACATTTTTTCCTTTTTCTGTATCCAGCTGTCAGTCAGATCAGTAGCTGGTCTCCTGTTGCGCTCTTTACCTCCTGGTATGGAGGTCTGTCTCTTGCATCCCAGATTATCTCCAGCAGGTAAAGGAGTGGGATTATTTACTCAGACTGAGGAGGAGCCTTAAGCTTCAAAGCATGAAAGGGGAATTATTTTATCTAAAAGGAGCAATATCGTTGTCATATTCTGATATTTCTTTTCTTAGCACTTCAATGAAAAGGAGAGATTAAACGGTTGTCTCTCTTGCCTTTTCTAAACGCCGTCATCTATGGAAGGTGTGTCTATTTACGCCGACAGCTAACTATGTGAGTAATAACAAAGCAACAAGATTAAGAGCTTATGCTGCTATGTTTGGATGAAAGGGGAAGTTTTGACTGGTTTAAAAGTGGCTCTGTTCAAACCTGGCAACTTCCTGCTCCAAACTTATTCACATCTCTGGTAAAGATGCTTTAAAAAGCCTGAAAATACAAAATATCTGTCACTGGAATAACATCGTCACTCATGGAAAAAAATCTGAAGAATCCAACTTTTAAAATAAGACAAAACTTACTTAACTTTTCAGGAATACATATGAGCTTCTTTTAAGCCAATACTTCCTTAATATTGATGAAAAATAGCTAGATCCACCAGCAGATTATTTCACTTGAATCATGTGAAAAATATCTTGTTACAAGTGAAGAACTTTTTCTGTAATTTTAAGGATTCATTGACTTAAAACGAGCTCATATAGAGAATCCGCATTGACGTCACAGGATATGACGTTTTCGTCGCTCGGCGCCATCTTTGGTGTCCACAGACTATGGCAAGCCGTTTTAACATAAATTCGGTTTCGTCTGACTATCCGTAATTACATTCCAGATATCTAAAAATGCATTTTGACTAGGCAAAACTACATTTTGACTATCCGTAATGGTAATTTAAGATATCTGTATTTACATTCTGACTAGTAAGAATAATAATTCAAGATATCTTCAATTACATTTTGACTAGTCAAAATTCCTTTCAAGATATCTCAAATGACGTCACTGGATCTGTCATTTGACGGGTCACATATCCGTAATTACGATTTAAGATATCTTTAACACCATTATGACTAGTCAAAATTACAATTTTAGATATCTGAAATAAGAATGATGTGGAAGCCCCTTTGTGCTGTCCAAACAGTTGCCTGCAGAATTTTATGTTTCCTGAACAAAATTGTCAGTAAAGTAAATGCCACAAATTAGAAAGAGCTCGACAATGTTATGCGGGCATAGCAAAACTTCAGAAACTACAGGATTGCTTCTAACATCTACAAAGAATATCCTGTTTATCAATTTCTGACAAACCGAATGCACTTAAAAACAGCTAAAATTGTTATTGTCAAACCATTTTCAACATGAAAGTAGCGCATTTTTAAACATCTTTTTTCGTTTTCTCTATTTTTCATTGTTTTATTAAACTTTCAAATTGATACGCAAGTCTGGGACGTTTTGACTAGACAGAATAATAATTCAAGATATCAGTGATGTCATTCTGACTAGTCGAAATGTCAATTTAAGATATCTTAAATGGAAAAGCCGAATAATTTATGATATCTCCAATTCATTTAGAGATATCTTAAAAGGAATTTTGACTAGTCAAAATTACAATTCAAGATATCTTTAATTTAGTTTTGTCTAGTCGTTATTTGCTTTTAAGATATCTATAATTTAGTTTTCACTAGTCAAAACTACATTTCTCCTATCCAAAAATACATTTAAGATATCTTGAATTATGGAGTAATTCGAGTTATCTTTAATTAGAATTATGACTAGTCAAAACTAAAATCAAGATATCTTGAATTTACTTTATGACTAGTCATAATTTAATTGAAGATATCTGAAATCTGTATTTCAGATAGTCAGTAATTCATTTAAGATATCTTGAATTGAAGTCTCCATTCAAGTCAATGGTAAATCTGACGTCATTTCGACTAGTCAGAATGTAATTAGAGATATCTCAAATATGTATTTTGTCTAGTCGAAATATAATTGGAGATATCTTAAATCGCTAAAACGTCTAGTCGTTAAACAATTTGAGATATCTGGAATGTAAGGGCGGTAAACCGAATTTATGTTAAAACGGCTTGCCATACACAGACCAAAACGAACTATTCAGAACATCACCGGTGTTTTCATTGTGTTACCGACCGCAGTAAAGTTGTTTTCAAGTTGGATCCTGGATATTCGAGCTCCACGGAGTTAAGGGACGTTCAGCTCAAGGCTGATCCGATTTATGATCGCTAATTTCGGCCTGTTCTTTACTAGTCCCTCCTGAAGCCTCGGAGTTTCACAGCTGCTGTCAATTTCCCAACTCCTGTAAATAAATGTCTTGTCTTGTGATCAACTGAAACAAAAAAAATGGCCATTCATGCTATTACACGAGACACATTATCCTCTATTAACATTTTAAGTCATATTCAATCATTTTAATATTAAATGTTTTCTTCAGTAGCTTCCAAATCGTGTACCATTAACTCAATCTGTGTGAAATTGTTCTACTAGACAGTATAGATGAGGCACATTCATCTTTATTACATTTTAACACTTTTTATATATTTTTAGCTATTTCTGTAGTCAAAATTTTTTACTTTTCTTAAATAGCTTTTAGGTCATGTAACCTATTAACTCAAAATCTGTGTTAAATTATTCTACTAAACTATATAGATTAGGCATATTTTTATTCCATTTTTGGAATTGACAGCTTTATTTTTTAAACAAAATTATATTTAAAAAAAATATTAATAAAATGTATTGCCTCAGATGATCATCACTTGTTACCCGTAATGTTCAATTACATAAAATTCTAGGACAGGATCTATTTCATTACATGTTTACTTACCTGAAATATGTTAAATACAACAACTATTTATTAAAGTGTGATCTATTTCATAAAATTTGTCACCTTTGTTGTTTAATTACACATTAAATGTTTAAAGATGGGCTCTTTCATCTGGTTTGTGTCATGATGTGGTGGTGGACACAAACGCAGCAGGCAGTGGATGAACTTTATGTGGATGTAGAAACAAGTTTGATCTAACAATGAGAACTAAGGAACACAGAGCAAGAGAAACTAGAAGATCTACACAAAGAAATAACCCAACTAGAAATAATAAAGAAAGATACTGACTGACATGGAAGAATAACTGAACCTATGGTGATCAAATTAAGAAATAAACATGACTAGAAACCCTGCAGGGAGGCTGGAATAAGAAATAACTAGAAGGATAAAATAGAATAAACTATAGTCATTAAAGAAGGTTTGACATGGACTCAATGAAAAGCAATAATATATTTCTAATAACTACACTAAATACCTCTAATAATATCAAAAGGACCATGAAGGGCTAAACTAAAGTGAATTAAAACATGAAGCTAAATAAAATGAAAAGCAAAACAAACCCAAAAACCCAGAGTCCTGACAGATGTCTGATTATATAATTGTTTAATCAAATAAAATATCTATTTAAAAATATAATCTCATTACATGTATGATTATTACCTGAAATATTTAAATATCAAATTTTTACTTAAATTGTGATTCATTTTTTCATGTTTATATGCAACTTGAAGTGCTTGAATCAAACGATTCATGGATGTTTAATACATTAAACGATTAAATGAGAGAAAACAGCCACTAATACTGTATTTAACCCAAATGGTTCCTGTTCCTCTTCAGTCTTGCTGAGCTCAAATCCTGGTTTCTTCCTCCTCAGCCTCTCAAACTTGCTCCTCTTCTGTTGCCTCCACTGTGTTTTCATTATTTACCTCTTCTGGGGTAAATAATAAAAACTGTCTCAGTAACTTGTTGATGGTTTTGCTGTATCTCCTCTTTAATTGACGCTCATGTCGGTCCGGTTTATGTGTCGTTTACCTTCAAGAGGACAAATCAGAACATACATCAGTATTAATGCTGTTAATTTAATAACACTAGTAAAATAGTTTACTTCACAATAATGTAATAACCTCGATGTCCACTGACTAAACTCGGACTATGTTACATAAACAATATTAGTCCGACCTAAACAAGGTTGACCCACTTAAATGAACTCAACAGAAACTGATCATGAGACACTCGGACAAAATCATAGCAAAATAAATTATGACACAAAACCAACAAAGCAAATTTATTCACTCACCATAATGTTAATGTCTGGATCAAACCTGTAGGAATCTGGATGTTGGAGAAGCTGAAATCAGCGACTCACCGCTGAAACCCGGACATTGTTTTCTTCTGTTAGCTCCGTTAGCTTAGCCTCTTCACGTTGTTTCCAAGCAGGAAAATAGTGAAACTAAAGTCCGTTTTCCACCTTTTTACCGTTTCAGTCGTGGGATCGGACATTACAGACAATAACGCAGCAAGTTCGAGCCAAAGCTAAATTATTTTAAGTAACTTGGATTGAAAAAAATCTGCGAGCCTGTTGGTTATATACTGCGAGACTGTTGCTTGTGGACACCAAAGATGGCGCTGATACCCCTCCGACGTCATACGTGACGTCACGTGAGGATTCTCTATTGCTTGCTGAAAAGTTACTTGTAAGTTAGTTTTGCCTTATTTAAAATACAATAAAACATTTTCACTAGAAACCAGACCTAAAATAGTTGGTAAGAGTTTGTGTTTTTGCAGTGCTGAGACATTTAATCATTTATAAACTGGCAGACGTATTCTCTGAGAAGCCAGTGAAATGTCCATCAGGTGATAGAAGGCTGATTTTGTAACCGTCTTTATGTGACTCTGAATGTTCAGGTCCATCACTACACTCAGATTTTGGGACTGATCACTGAATGTTTTCTGATTCTACACAGTAAAAATGCCAGTGTTGAATTAACACCCAAAAGTGTCAATATGTGTCCAAGTCAGCAGGTGTTAAAGTAACACTTTGAAAGTGTTAAAATATTGACACCCATTTTTTGTTAAATTAACGTTGGTCTATAATACTGAAATGGGTTTAAGAAACGTTAAACTTTCCATTTCTGTGTATAGTTTTGAATATTTTCCACTGGATTTGATTGATATTGACACCTTGTGAGTCAATTATCTACCTTTTTAACACCACATTATATTTTGTGATCAACACTACAGTGGTGTTACTTTTATTATATTTTAACACTAACACTGTTATAAATGTTAATGTGACACTCTGTATAGTGTTGAATTTAGCACCAGCTGACTTGGACACATATAGACACTTTTGGGTGTTAATTCAACACCGGCATTTTTACTGATTGTTACTCTTTTTGTAAATATTTTTGTGAAACATTTGCACCATTTCATTCCAATTTGGTCTTTGAATAGGCCGTTTTAACATAAATTGATCTAAACCAGTGGCGCTGGTTGACCTTCATGACACGCTAGCAATATTTCAAAGTAACAAATCCACATGAATCTTCAGCTTATTATTAAACAATTTGAAAACCAGGCATCGATTTAGTTCCATTTCAAAATGAAGCACCACTGAATCATTAAATAGTCCCAAAAACCTCATTAAAGTTTTTGTTTTGTTGATATGAAATGTGAAAAAGGTTCAAGAGGAGTGAAATACTTCTACAGGTCACTTCATTGTCCACCTTAACTCTAGTTGAAGACATCGCGCGGCTCTCTTTTTTCCACAGAGGGAATATGTGCTTATTAATCTGCAGCTGTGTGTTTTCATCACCAGGACACTGTGTTGTTCAGCCTGGAATTGGATTGCAGGGAAGTAAATTAGGCAGAGAGAAAATGGGCTTTATGGGTTCTCTGTGTCCCTCAGACAGAAAGGTTAATGGCTTTATGAGAATGCAAAGGCTTATTATTGCAAACACCTCCAAGCAAACAAATAATTTGGCTGCTGTACACTGAATTTAGCTGTTATGCCCTGAATGCCCAGGTGCGTTTATGAGCGATGGTGGTTTTTCAGAGGTGTGTTTGTTTGAATCGGCACAAAGAGGAACACAGAAATGAGAAAAGTTGAAAAAAGATGAAGATACGTTACATCTCGTTTAATCTTCACTCATCTGATTTTGACACTGTAGTTTATTATTCTGTTAGTATTTCTGGTCTGGTGTAGCTCTTGAATGGTTTAACCTCTAAGAGGGGCACCACAGGGCTCAGCCTCGGGACATATTCTCTTTCTTTTGTATATTTTCCCTTTTGAGCAGATTTTTGATCTGTCTTATCATTTCTACGCTGATGATGTTCAGATCTACTTTTTCAGTTTAATTTTTAAAGTGTCACTGATCAGTTACATGATTTAAAAGATAAACTGAGTTGGATAAACTTAATTGATTTACTTGTTACCAATTGAAGTAATTAAAGTAACTTGGTTCAAATCGTTTCTTTTTCCAGTGTATAACTGTATAGTATTTCTGTTGTACAAACTGGAGGAATTATCAGCTGATGTAACATGTTGCCTGCAGAAAGAAGCAAGTTTTTTCTGATTATTTAAATTATTTACAATTGGAAACTTCCTCCACGTCTTTGTATTCAGTTTTAGTTGTTTAGATTTTGACTTGCCCTCATTACATCACAAGATGGTGTCTGACTCACTCCAGACACAAACAGTGACACTACCAGTGTTGTATAGTAACAAAGTAAAAATACTTCACTACTTTACTTAAGTATATTTTGGAGTATTTCATACTTTCCTTGAGTATGAAAATTTTTGATAACTTTTACTTCACTATATTTCTGAACTTAATTTCATACTTTTACTCCGATACATTTCCAATGTGTGGTTTAGTTACTCGTTACAAAACAGCAAAAAAGAGAAACTGGTGTTTTGACCCCACCTACTGATTGACTGCTACAGTCGGTAGCCACTTGCCTGGGTTTGTTCATCATCACCAATAGGAAACACCTGTTTCGCTTCTCCCATTAAACACAAAGCAAGTCAGCAGCAGCCACATGTCCCTAATGCCACATAATGACCAGTTGTTGCACCAATAGTTTGTGAAGTAGAGAATCGTAACGGCTTCTTTTCTTCATGTTGGCTGCATTTTCTGTACTGACTATTTTTCTCATTTTCAGCTCTGACCTTACTTGAAGGGAAACTTAAGGCTTACAAAAACTTTGTATTTTCTGTCCTGGAGGGGAAATTAAGATGCTGGTTCAGTTGTAAAGCAGGTTAAGTTATTAACCTTGTAGGTAAAGCACCTAATTTTCTTAACTAAATGATGCCTGCAGGTTTGTCTATTAGCAGGTTTAATCTTGCCTGCACTTGGTTGTGTTTATTACTTTAACTGTATTTGACAATTTTACCAAAATATAAAAAATGTCATTCAAACTGTATTTGCCTTGTTTTACTTTTTACTTATACTTTTCATTACGTTACTTGAGTACATCCATTTTTGCAGTAATTTCCATACTTAAGTACAAGAAAATTCAGATACTTTAAGACTTAAACTCAAGTAATATTTCAGTCAGTGACTTGGACTTTTACCAGTCATATTTTGGAGAGGAACCTAAACTTTTACTTGACTCTGAGATTTCAGTACTTTATACAACACTGGACACTACATCTATAGTAATCTGTGAATAGTAATTTTTATTATTAAAAACTTTTGTGGAAACAGAATGAAATCAGACTAGTTCATCTTGAACAGTCTTATCTGTTTTTGTCCCATCAGTGACACTTTAAATTCGTCAATCTTCATAAACTGCTGCCAAAACAGAATAGCAGATCAAACTTCTGAAGTCTTGCTTTCGTGAGTGCCATCATTGTGGATTATCTTGATGTAATTTAAACTTTGGTGTCAATAGCAAAAGTAGAGATGATTGTTCATGCTTTTAATTCATCTTCATGTCTTGATTATTGTAAAAGCATTTTTTTTTGTGTTTGTGTGAATCAGAAGGATCTTGACCTTCTCCATTCAGATCAGAATGAGCAGAAAGGCTTTCAGCCAAAACACAACAGAGGCAGCACATTACTTCAAATTCAATCCCTCCAGTTCGCTGCTGCTACATTCTATCATTTATGTTACCATTTTAAATGTTTAAAAATAGTGGCATCCAGATTTTGTGGAAGGTGTTGATTCTGTAAATACTAATTTATTTATTCAGCATAAATATTACCAAGAAGCATAAAGGTATATATCCTGTTACTGTTATCTTCTGTGTTCTTTGTTTTTTTTTTATGGTAAAGCACTTTGTAGTTTTAGATCTGTAAAAGGTGCTACATACATATAGTTTGCTTACTTACGTCAAGGCTAATGTACCCAGAACCTTATTGAAGTCTCAGCAACATCTCGGCAATAATGGAAACACAGCTGGATGAAATGCGCTGCATTGTGCCCACAGAAAGCACAATGCAGCGCACATAAAATATAAAAACTGGAAAATGTGGATAAAGCTATTTTCTTGTAGTTTTTTTTTTTTAAATTTAAAGTAAAAAACTGGGACTAAAATATTGAAATACCTGATAAGGTTTTATGTGGTAGGAATTAGTCATCATTATTGTAAAAAAAAGCATAATAAAAATAATAATATGGCCATTTTTAAAAAATAGTTCTTAATTTTGACAATTGCTAAGCAGTGTGGAGTTTGGTGCTCCATACAATAAAATGACAGCATTAAACATAAACATAAAATAGATTTATAAGAAAAATCTAAACATTACTGTAATAATCAGATTTAAATATAGTTCGATAATATTTGTGAATTTTGGCACTTTCAGTCCTCCCTAAGATGGATAAATACTTAAATAAAAATGAATGGAAATTGTAAAGAAATCAGATAAATGAATCAAATCAAGTATTTAATGTAATTTAATTTAACAGAACATGTTACTTAACATAAAAATATATTTTCATCCAATTGTATACAGGCCTGTCGCAATGAGCAACAAATCAATTGCACAATAAATTAAAACAAACTTGATAATTTCCATTTGCATTATTTATTGTTTTTCATTTTTCCCTCTTTCCACCAAAACCTGGATGATAAAAGTCTTAAGTCTGGTGCTTTGGTCTCAAATACCCTTTATCTTTTAATTTTGTTTACAGAAACTTCAAAATTCAGTTAATTTGTCGTTTTTTGTTGTTTATTTTTAAAAATATTTTTAAAATGTCTTCCGGTTTTACTGTTAAATGTTCATTAGTACTTAAAGTTTATTGCTCTTTGAAAATGTGTTTTTGTATTATTACACCATTATATTACTTAAAAACAGTCTCAAAATATTAATAACTATTATTAAAGAAGAAGAATTAACTTCTGGGATAATTTATCATCAGGAAAAAATGTTATGGTGTGTAATTTAACCTTTATTCTTCTTTAATGTTTTAATTCTTAATATTATGTAAATTTTGTGTTGTAAAAAACATGAAAGCTAAAAAGTTATGCAAATTAATAACTTAAGGACACTTTATATTACTTCATACATTTTTAAGTCATTTATTATAATTTTGTCACTCTCAGTCCTCCATATAAACAAGCAAAACAAGCTTTTACAGCTTTCTAGAAGGAGAAAAATGCATCCAAACATTGCAACACATGTTCTCCGTGAAGCTGCAGGTTCCTGACACTAAACAGGCTGTGTGTGTGTGTGCATGTGTGCGGGTGTGTGTGTATGTGTGTGTGTGATGCATGTGTTTTTGCCCAGACTTTATCAGTGTTGCCCATTAGGAACGGTCAGCTGAGGTGTGTGGGTAAATGAGTATATCTAGATGTGGGCCCATTACCTCTGATACCTGGACAGGGACTATCAAGAGCGGGACTTCATCACCTCCTGCACATGTTGACACACACGCAGGCCGCATATCTGCTAACCTTGGCTAGATGGGATGGATGATTTGTTGACACCTTGTCGGAGATTCCCTCCTCTCTTTTTCTTCGCTTCATCTTCCTTCCTCAGACGATTGAAGGAGCAACTTGTTTCCCAGATTTGGGAAAAGTAACAAATCAAATTAGCCTCCGTTCGGCTGAGCTGACTTCAGATTTTGGCTTGTTTTGCGGTGTGAGCCGGGTTTTCTTGGCAGGCCTGAGCCCACTGACCGTGGATGCATGACTCTGCGGTGGGATAGTGACTGAGGCAGATGTTTGGCTGTGTTACGGCCTCAGTAATAAGACAGACATGTGGCCGTGCTGGATCCAGAGGAGCAGGTGTTGCCACCACGCTGCCACTACCATCTGCGCTGATGAGATCTGGGACTCGGGCATGATAGATGTTACAGCGTTATTATCCCTTAAAGGGGGGAGAAAACATCAAACTAGTAATTGTGCAAGCTGCTGAAATCTGAGGCCCACTATAAAAATCTGGATATGTTAAAGAGTTACAGTTAAGGGAGGCGATTATGTCTTCTTTTCTTCACTTTCATGCATTCATACTATTCAACTAAAATGCTAGAAATTTTCTAAATCCTTGGGTGGGATGAAAATCATGTTGAAGCACAAAACAGAATATTTAGACATTTAAACTGAAACTGACAGAAAAGTTTTTCATTTTTTTTAACCTGTGCATGTCCGCCCTCCTGTCTTATGCTGCCCTGGGCCGCTGCCGACATAGCAATAAAAGGTTCTAATATCTTAGATATGTACTCAAAAAAATCTCCTAAATGCCAAACTAAATCACTGTGAAAAATGTTGAATATTTAATTTTAACAAGTGCTGTAAAGCTTTAATATTTTTAAAGGTTAACATGTAGTTCTATCAGTAAGTTCTGCTGCAGTCAGCAATTTGAGGACATTAATAATGCAGGTTTAATGTAGAAAATGTTTATCTATTCTCAGTCCAAACTTCATGTCCTGTCCAAAATAATCAAGATGAAAGCAGTTTTTAATTAAATGCCAACATTTATGTGACATTTACCATTTTACTTGGTCAAATGGTAAAATAAGACATTCATGGTTTTATTGAAGCAAACAAAACATACAAGTAATTACAACATATTCAGATTTATTAAGTTAGCTTAAGTTACACTTACTAAAATTGCACAAGTTAATGTTATTCAATCAGGTAATTCAATGAAAACTAAAAAAATTGGGTTTGCCTAAAAAAACAATAAGCAGAACTAATTAGGTTTGTACAGTAGAATTAAGTTACTGTTTTTATTGCAACATACTCAAAATGATCAACTTAGTGAAGTTGTGTAAATTTACGATGTGCAGATTATACATACTAAGATTTCAAATTTTGAGAATTTCATTTTTTAAGGCAATGAGCTTGCATAAATGTTTAAACTCCACTTACAGTGTTTTACAGTGTAGTGGTAATCTGAAGGTGAAAAAACTGAAAAACAAAAACAAAAACAACTTGTTGAACTGCAGGGGCACATCTCCAATAAATAAATAAATAATGTTCCCAAGAAACAAAACACTTAAATTCACATGTTCATTTTCCTTCATATAAGTCTTGGAAGTAAATAAAAAAGAAATGCTTAAATAAAAAATAAATATTGTGGGAAAAAAACCCATTCATATTTAAATGTTTTTATTCATGGGAACATTTAGTTATTTAAAGAAGTATTTATTAATACATTTTTAATAAAAAAAACATGAGAGGGGAAATAAACATTCATATTTAAATGGTAATGTTTATTTATTTCATGAAAATTGTATTAATTAATTATTAATAGCACTATTTATTAATTTGTTTAATTAATTGGCTGTCCATAAAAATATTTGTTATGTATTTAATGATCCCATAAGTAGCTAAATGTACAAGACAACTAGCTAAGAAAAATCTAAAAAAAAAAGAAAAGAAAGAAAGAAAGAAAAAAAACTAACGTGCGTGTTTTAAAACGTCCTCTGACGTCACGCTGATGCAGATGGATGCGCGTGGAGGAGAGGAAGGGAGGTATGGCGGAAAGAGACAAAGTAATAAAACTAGAACCCTGCCGGCTGTCATTTTTTTGTTTCCTCTCCCATAGCCGTCAGAGAAAAACCGGGGCGGCCGGTCGGTTAACGGCGCCCGCCGTTAAAACCCCGCCGCGCGTCGGACGGGAAACGCGGCCGTATTGAGGTCAGAAGAAAGCGTTGCCAGGGTGACACCGCGGCGGCGGGAGCGCGCCGCTCGTTCGCGGGAGCCGGAGCGGGTCGCGGCATCCTCAGCAGCAGCAGCAGCAGCAGAAGAAGAAGAAGAAGAAGAAGCAGCAGCAGCAGCAGCTTTTACCGGAGCGCCGGGAAGCTGATTGTCCGCCGGGATGAGCTCCGACAAGCCGACGCCTTCCGCCGGAGCTCCGCTGTGAATGAAGGGAAACTACCGTGGATTTACCGCCGGTGACTGAAAACGGGGAGTTACAGCCGCAGACAGACAGACAGACAGACAGCGGAGACCAGGTGATGCTTCACACTGAGGCAGGAATTACACATATTATCATCACTAATCAGCTGCTAAATGTGCGTCCTGATTAGTTTAAAGATAAAATCAAACGCGGATCCACTGAGCAGCGACCCGTTATTTCCTGTTTGTACCATGGGGTCCCACCTGCAGCTGGATTGAGAGAGGAAGAGCAGCACAAATGTTGCATTTTTAGTTTTATTCCCCTTTTCTTTTTCTTTTTAATCTTGGATGAGGCACTTTTTTTTTGCTGTTTGACTTTTTTTTGTGTGGTGGAAGACGAAGACCTGCAGCAGTGGCTCACAGATTAACAGGTAGGCTTACACTGACACCTGAATTTCTATGTGTTTTCACAATAAATATGTCAAGTTTTGGACAGAAATGAGTCGATTAGAGGTTTGGGAATTGGAAGCAGCATGCAGGTGAGTTTGTTCCCCATAAATTGGAGGAAAAAATGCATCTGCTGTACCTTTAATTAGGCTGAGCTCATGCGTGCCTTCCTGCATCTCTTATTCTTTGAAGAAACCATGGTGGTCTGCTGGAATTGTTTGCAAAAAAAAAAAAAAAACTATCCAGGGTCAACAGAGGAACATTTACAAGGGAGCAGATGCAGCTGAATCATTCCTCAACTTCATACGAGCGAAGCCTTCATTTGCTGCTTCTCACTCAGAGGAACCCTGCAGGAAACGCCACAACCATGAGAACATGACACACAAATAAATGCACACACTGCAAGAAGAATAGGGCGCATTTATATGCTGCGGCTGCTGTTGTAGGGAGGAAGGTGGGGGACGAGGGGGGGGGAGCTGCGTTTGGATCTGCAGGGCCCTGCTGGATGGAGGAGCGGAGCCGGAACAAGAAGAGCTCTGTTCCCGGCTCTGGAGCCGCTCCTCTGGCATTAATGGAAGGAGACGGAACATTTTCAAAGCAGATGTCACTAGGGTCAACTGGAGATGGACGGGGGAAAAAAGAGGAGCACATTTCTGCCCCCAAAAAAACTCTGGGATTTTAAGATCAACCTCACAAATTTTCTGAAAAACGATGGGGAAATTTGTGAGCCTGAAAAGACAAAAATGTACTAAAAAATCTTAAGAAATTGTGAGATTAGTCTAAAAAATTTTCCAGAATTTTTTTTTGGTGAATCTCAAAAATTTCTGAGATTAATATAAAATATTCTCTGGTAGAAAACGGGAAATTTGTGAGCTTGCAATGTCCGAAATTTGCTAGAAACAAAAACCTGAAACTTTTAGAAAAATCTCTAATTATTTATTTTGAAAAGTGTAGAAATTTATATTCCTGCGACAGACTGGCGACCTGTCCAGGGTGAACCCCGCCTTTCGCCCGGAACGTTAGCTGGAGATAGGCACCAGCTACCCTCCCGACCCCATTAAGGGACAAGGGTGTCAAGAAAATGGATATTTATATTGAAAAGTTAAAAATTTAATAGAAAAAAATTCAGAAATTTTTATCAGTCTCAGAAATTTTCAAGAAAAAAAAGGGAAATTTCTGAGCTAGAAGAGTTAAAAATTTGATAGAAAAAATGATAGATTAATCTCAGAAATTTTCTAGAAAAACATGAAAATTTATGAACTTGAACAGTGGCATATTATCTTAACAAATCAGAAATTTTGAAATAAATTTTTAAAAATTTCAGAAAAAACATGGAAACCTCTCAGTTTGAAAAGGGAAAAAACAGAAAGAGAAATTCAATTGTGAGATTGCGGTAAGAAATTTCAGACAAAAATTTGAAATTTTTCACTGTTGAATCTCAGAATTTAAAAAAATTCTTGAAAAATTATGAGATTAGTCTGATTATTAGTCAATGATCATTAGTCTATCATTTTTTTAACGTTTGACTTTTCAAATAAGACATTTAAAAAACATATTTCTGAGATTAACCTCAAAATCTCAGATTTTTCTAGCAAATGTTTTAATTTTCAAGCTTCTTTTTTTCGTGGAAAATTTCTGAGCTTAATCTCAAAGTCTACAAAAACATTTTTAGGAAATTTCCAAGCTCAGAAATGTAATTTTTTCCTAGAAAATTTCTGAGATTATTCTGTAAATTTCGGGTTTTTTTTTTTTTTTTTTTTTTTTTAGCAAATGTTCAACGTTTCAGCTTAGAAATGTTCATGTCTTCTAGAAAATGTCTGAGCTTAATCTCAAAATTTCAGGGTTTCTTTTCTAGGCAATTTTTTGAGATTTTAAGATCAGAAATTTCCTTTTCCTTTTGAGCGATTTGGCAGAAATGTCTATCTTGCTAAGCAGCTAACAGATGCAGCCGGGCGTCGTGACAGGCGATGAAACGACCGACCCAACCGCCACGTCTCTGCTTCTCTAAGACCCGCCGCCCCGTTCGTTTGCTTGCAGGTGACAGCTGGTTGGTCTGGAGGAGAAGCAGAGATCTGGAGGATTGTGATGGATGAGTGTTGGAGAAATTAAATTCTTGTTTGGATGAACTAGTGAGGCCGAGAGCGGATCCTCTGCTGTTCGTTTATTCCGCCTGGCAGCAGAAACTAAACGGGGAATGTTTGCTGGCATCCCTGGCAACAATGCAAAACGAATGTGTAGCTTAATTTCACACTGAAAAATTAAGTTAGGTCCAACTTTAAATGGGCCCACAGCACCACAGATCCTCTACTGTACTTAACAGTGGTGATAAGCTGCTTTTTCACCAATTTATTCCTCAATCTTAGATCTGACAATAGGAAATGCTTCCAGTTAAAATCTCACATTTTATTGAACTAACTGGCTCATGAACAAGTGTTTGGCAAATGATGTCTAAATCAATTCAGCTCAATTCAATAAGACTATTTACTAAGTGGGTGTCTTTTAAAGCCAACTGGGGCAGTGAATTGTATTTAAGGGCATAATTTCAATTCAGTTAAATTCCCTAAAGGAAATGAAATGCGGCCATAAGTCTTATTTTTTAAGCATTTTTATAGTCGTCGCGATTCGCAGTAGCAGTCAGTCTGCAAACGATTCCCAAGAGGCCTCTGACTGAAGACTTTAGCATGTGATAACATGCATGATATTCCTCAGTAAAACGTCCTGGATGACACCAGCAGTTGTTGGAAAGCACTGCTAATCCGTCTCATTTGCTTTTGCTGCTTCTTTGTAAATCTCTACGTTTGGTCAGAAACTCGGGCAGAGAGATGTTGGAGTCGGGGAGAAGATTCTCTCCCATTATAACCGACTAAGAAGATCTCCTCTGAGGTTTGGGGTCATAGTTCAGGGTTATTTAGTCCCACTTGTTAAAAACGATTAAATTGTTTCCTTGGTTACGCATTGTAACAGATCACAACGGATGTCCGAAAGCCAAAAAGTAGAAGCAAAAATCCCTGGTACAAAGTTTTTAAAAAAGGTTGCTATGGAGATTTTTTTTTTATCACCCAGCTCACTGAGCATGCTCACAAAAAGAGTCACAATTAAGCAAGCTTTGATGAGTAAAAATGTTCTTGTCACCATTTTCTCACTTCTTATGAAGATTAACATGCAGCTCGCTCCCTTGTCTTTCCTATTTTGAAGAGTTTGATGTCATAATTTTACCCCATGACACCAGGAGGTCATAATTTAATGATTAAAATTAATTTAAACTCCTAAGTGAAAAGTAAAGAATGAATAAAAAAAAATGCTTCAGCTGTGTTTGTTCTAGATTAATTGTCCCATCAATCAGCGGTTTTGCCAAATGTAATATTTTTCCTGTTTCATGCAAATAATTACATCAAACGTTGGATTTCCTCCCAAGATGTTTTCCTGAATACTGAGTAATTGTGGCTGATTGAAAGATCTGCGATTTCCATGAACTGCACAGCCAGATGCAAACGTATTTTTCTGCGAAGTGAAAAAAAAGATTGTTCGCCAATTCATGTAGAACGAGTTATTTCAGAATAATTCAGAGTGAGTGCACTTGTATTAAAGTAAACACTCTGCAGAAAAATGCTTTCAGTTGTAGGCCAACACCTCTTTCAGCGCCGCGCTACATCACCGAGAGCTATTTGCATAAAACCCTCTGGAAGGTGAAGCATCGCACAGCAACTGCTGGTCTCTGGGTGTGAATGCAAACAGGAAAAACACGGTTAATTGTTTGCTGGGGAGAGAGTTTGGGTCCAACCAGCAACGGGCGACAGGAAGTAAAAAAAAATCGTTATATGACGTCTGTAGGAGTTGGTTTTCCTTTTATGGCTGCAGAGTATTTTTATTTCTCCAGTTATTACAGATGCTGAATTGTTTCAGCCCTGCAGTTTGTTTTATGTGTTTTATTCTGGTTTTTCCATCACAGAGCAGAGCAGGACAGTGAGTTTATAAAAAAAAAATCATGAATCGTTTTTTTTTTTTTGTAATGTTTTGCAAAAATAAAAAGCTTTCATGTTTAGATGAATGTCTGTTTGTAATGAAAAAGATGAAGTAGCACATTAGTACGGAAGAGGATTAGGACCAAAAGTATTCTCACTTTAAGTTAGAAATCCTGACTCAGAATTCTGACTTCAATCTCAAAATCTTAACTTGTTTTTTTCACAATTTTGAATTAAATGTTAAAATTATGAGTTTCTGTAGACAATTTAGACTTTAATCTTGAAATTCAAAATTTTCTAAAAAATATGACTTTATTCATAATTCTTATTTCTTTCTGACAATTTTGACTTTAGTCTCAAAATTCAGATTTTTCTCAAAACTTACAACTCAAAATTCTGGCTTTAATCTCAAAGTTCAGACTTTAATGTCTTATATTCAGACTTTTCTCACAATTTTCACTTTAATCTCAAATTTCTGACTTAATCTTATAGATTAGACTTTTTTTCTCAGATTTAGAATTTTTTAAATTACCTATGCACTATCAGGCACATCTGGCATTAAAATTCAAATCTACCAGGTAAATTTGAGAGATTTTCAGTTTAGATAAAATGCAGATTTACAAATCCTCTAAGAAGAAATAAACGGTTGTGTGATTATTTTCTTATGCTTCGATCTAAACCATTGAATCTCTGGCTAGCTTTGTTTAGGGTTGTCCTTCTGGAAGGTTTTCATGCTCCTCTGCCATCCTTCTGTGAATCCTCACAGCATGATGCAGCCACCACCATGCCTCACTACTGTGTCCTACCAATTTTCCGTTCAGGATCTTCTTCCCTCTCATGGATTTTGATTTTGGCTATGCTTGCTTCTTTCTCAGAGATCTGAAGCAGAGTTGAACCATGATTTGCATTTCCTGGACCGTTCAGTCCGACTCCTTCCTTGCGTTTGATTCTGATGTGTTCATTTGCTTCTCGTCTCCATCTGTTTGTGGCAGAATCATTCATTAGGTGCAAAGTGAACCTGGCCGTTTCCTTCTGTTCTTGGAGCAAATGAACACTCCCTTGTTGTGCCGTTTCTATGGCAGCGCCTCTTAGGAAGAAGAGTCCTCGTATAGATTTCAAAACAGAACTTCATTTTTGTTTCATTTGGTCCATGTGTTAGGGCTGTGGTGATACAATAATCTCACGATACGATACACAATATTCTGCCCGCAAAACGATATATATTGCGATATTCAGCAAACGATACAATTCAATACACTTTTGAGATTTTCTGAAAGATTTTAGAGGGACAGAGGGATTTTGGTGACATTTTGTGACTGTTATAAAGTTGGATTGAATTAATTTAACTGAAAACTGATTAAAAGCTCCAACTACACAATACCTGGCTCTGGTTGGACACAGACTTAAAGTGGACAGCTGGACAAAATGAATCAAAGAAGTGGTGAGAAAACATGTTTCTTTAAATTGAAACAGTACAAGCTGTAGCCGGCATGCATTTGTAAATAAAATCCACCAAGTACCTGCTCTGAATAGTTTGATACCTTTTATAGATTGACCTGGTGAAGCAAGCAATGAGTGAAAAAGGTGACAGTTGGATGTTACGATACTTGCGGATGAATATCGATTTTTTTCTAGGAAAGAAAATATCGATAAATATCTTGATATCAATATTATTATACAGCCCTAGCGTGTGTATGTGTGTGCTCTGCCATGTGACATTTATAAAGTCTGCAAAGAAATTAAAAAATGATCTGATCTCTGTACATCGGTTGACTGCAGTGTTGCAGTGTTTCTTAGTCGACAACACGAATATTTTCACAATTCCCTTTTGGAGAATCACTTTTTCCAGCATGAGAGGAATCATCTGTGGTGAGATTGTTTTGTTGTGACATTGGTAATGTTGGCTTCTGGTCACATAAACATGCTGACAACAGTCACTATGTGGTTATGTCACTAATTTCTGTTGCTCTCTTTGATAAAACTGAGATGGCTCATCTTTCTTATAAAGAGAGTTGTTCCTTTACCTCTTCACAAGTTTTCCAAAGGCTCATTCATACCAGCCCTGTTTAATCCGGTTTAATCTCCTAAATCATTTGTCTAGATAGTTTGGTTCGTTTGTGGAGGTATGAACGCAGAATCGACCAAACAAAGCAAAGACTTGTCTGCCCAAAAACCTCGTTCACAGTTCGGTTGAAGTGAACTCTGGAAGTATATGTGAACGCCAAGTGGACTGGAAACCACTCCAAAAGCAGGAAGTGGACTAAATTACAGGGGATTCTGGGTAAATACAACCCAATACTACCTGCCAAGAAACAAATTTGGTAGGTGATAAATTGTCCTGGAAGTTAAATCGATAAACAACATTGTTGTTTTCAGACCACTTTTAAGTAGTATAATATAATTACACCGTCTCGGAGATCTATAAACTTTAATTTTTGATCAACATTTTTCTCTTGAAACTGGAAGTAATTTTAATTATTCACAATAAATAAAGCAGCAAATAAAATGAATACTGAAGTCTCTGTAAACCTTTTATCATCCAGTCCACAAGAGAGACACACAAGAAAAATAATCAATTATACAATTGAAAATTCTCAACCTTGTTTTAATTTATTATATGGTTAGCTGATTTATTGCGACAGGGTTACAAAAAAGAAATCCTACAACCGCTAAAATCTGACGCTAATCCATTTTTGTTCACATTTTTGTGAAGAAGGAAGTTGCGCCCAGAGTCTTTTTCAGAGGTTTTTGTGTGGTTTTCTTCAGTATTTTTTTGCTGCAGCGCCGCCACAGGTGAGGAGGGGAACAGGTTTTTTAAAGGGTTTGGTTTGTTTGACACAGTGCAGTGTGAAAGAGAACCGCACCAGCTGTAAATGAAACAAATGTTTCAACTTTGGTCCCCAATCGAACCGATTTTACTGAACTATCAGAAGTAAAAACACTCTTTCACATTTTCATTCCACTTGAATATTATGCAAAATTTTGTGATAGTCTGTCATGTAAAATCTCAATAAAATCACCTAGATAGGCAACGTAAAAGCCAAAGCAGAGACGTCTAAATCACCCAGATCACTGCGATGTTGACGGTGCAGGTGGGTTACAGCTCAGCCGCTGCTCCTCATGTATACAGAAAAAGCTTCCAGAGATTAAAATCGTTATTTGTTCAAAAGATATAAATAAATCTGCAGGACTACAATGGGATTTGATGAGTCCTGAACAGAGAGCACGGAAACAGATTTAGCTGAATCAGCCGTGGTTGGAAATAGCAGCAGCCCGGATTAAATACGTCCTGCTCTCTTGCCAATCAGATTGACGTAACGCGCAGAATCCGTGTTGCTCGGAGCTTTGCAGCTCATCCCTCTGGCCAGCTGGGTGACTTCCCTCCATTTTCATTTTTTTAATTTGAACGTCCATCAGACGTCTACCTGCATCAATCATGTTGTCTTCATGGAGTTAGTAAATGAGCTCTGGTGTTGACAGCGTCTCAAGGTCAGTGATATACCTTAAAAATAAGATCTCCAATTCTTTTTTCACACCAATCATATTTTAATTGATTTTTTTTCCTTTGGTTTATTTTTTCTAAAAATGAAATTGCAAATGACAATTTTATTTGCAATTTTCATCATACAACAACTCTTAGGTTTTTGTAAACAAGAAATTCTGACATTAATCTGAAAATTTCAGCTTTTTGTAGCAAATTTCTAACTTTTCAAATTCAGAAATTTCCAATTTTCCCTGGAATTTTTCTGAAATTAATCTCAAAATGTTGGGACATTTTACTAGCAAATTTTTAAACTCAAATTTCCAAATTTCTTCTGAAAAAAAAATATGATTAATCTCGACATTTAAGTTTTATTTTCTAGAAAATGTCTTGCTTTTTAAACTCATAATTTTCCAAGTTTGTTCTGAAGAAAATTATGCAATTAATATTAACATTTCAGTTTTGTTTTCTCGCATTTTTCTGACTTTTTAGACTAATAAATTTCAAAAAAAAAATTTCTGGAAATTTTTTGAGATTAATCTCAACATTTCTGAGTGTTTTGGCAGAAATGTACTCCTCCATTTTCCCCATATACAATAACCCTAGTTGAAAAACGAGCTCGGAGGTTGCATAAAGGCCTGCAAATACGTAGGTCAGAAAGCAATGCTGTTGAGGGTAAGAAAAGAAAAAAAAAAACACATTGAAAACGAGATGCAATGAAAAGCACTATATATTCAGCAGGGAGAATAAGATTAGAAGTGCCACAGCATTACCATACTACAATCTCTATTTTGCAGCGCTAACACCCACTATATGCTGCCTCGTCCCTGTTGTTGCTCCTGCATTAGTATGGGCTGTAGCGCCGCCACATATATTAGTGTGAGCTGTCAGCTGAAACCCCTAACAACCAGCCGGAGAGGGACCAGTTGAATGGTAATGCAGACACAGATAGCAGCAGCAGCAGCAGCGTTGGCTGGAGTGTCATCTCTGTGGTTGGTTATAAAACACACATGCTCTTCTTTGTCCGCCACTTGGATGTAACGAGGCTCCGCGGCGCCGGCTCCTCCGCTGCCCATTTGATGCCCATCTGTTGGCACAGGGGCACTACTTCGTACTATCCAACACATTAAAGGTCCGCCTCTGTTATAAATCACATTATTTACTCTCCCACTAACAGCCCGTAAGGATGGAAAATGCTGGAGAAATAATTTTTGCCCCATAGTTTTGGCGCCCGCTCTAGCCCAGCGCCCAATTGTCTTTTGACATAAGCTGTTTTGATTGTAAACTTTACTTATAAACATAAATGTTGCCATTTGAAACTAGGTGAAGCTAACTCACATCTTCAATCCAGACGAAGTTAATGTTTTGGATACAAACTACAAAAACACAAAATATTACCAAGTATTTTTGGCCTACTTTCTAGTACAAATGTATTAGCACACTTAAAAATAAGACAAAACAAACTTAAAGAAACTTTTTAGTAAAATATGGGATGTTTTAAGTAAGTAATTCCTTAATCAATCAATCAATCAAATTTTATTTGTATAGCACATTTCAGCAGCAAGGCATTTCAAAGTGCTTTACACCATTTAAAATGGAAATGAAAACAGAAATAGACAGATATTGAAAAAGATTAGAAGATAGAAACATACATATAGAAACATATTAAAAGTAAAACTTAAAAGTGAAAACATTTTAAAACATCTCAAACCTCGACATCATACAAGGATTCTCAAACCTCAGAGTTTTAGCAGAGCGACATCAAGGATTCTCAAACCTCAGAGTTTTAGCAGAGCGACATCAAGGATTCTCAAACCTCAGAGTTTTTGTATCTTACAAGGATTCAAGGCATTTCAAAGTGCTTTTCACAATTTGAAATAAAAATAAAACAAAACAAGACAGAGTTTGAAAAAGATTTAAAGAGTTAAAATCATTATTAAAAGTAATATTAATTTTAGAAAGTAGTGGTTCTACTGGAAGATTATTTCACTTGTAAGATGGAAAAAATGACTTGCTAAAAGTGCTAAAAGTTATTCTCCATCAATATTAAGGAACTATTGACTTTAAACAAGCTCCTGTTTTTCTAAAAAGTTACTTTTGAGGTTGTTTTGTCTTATTTCTAGTGTAGTAAGACATCACTTGGTAAGATTTTGTGTTTTTGAAGTGTACGTTTACAGTTTTGGAAACAAAAAACAGTCAGTTATAAATGATTTTAGGGAGCGTTAATTTAATTTAGCCCCCCAAAAACTATTATTCGGAATTTTTTCCCTCTTGAATTTTCTAACTTTTTGTTGAAACACTTTCATTTTAATGTACAGTCATATTTAATAAGTCAGAATATGAAGTCAATTTGTCTGATTAAACACACCTTTTGTAAATTGAATTTTCTTTTAGGTATTATGTAATATTCTAATTTTAAATGTCATATTTTTTAGTGGAAAATCATCATAATTCACAAAAATAAAGAGTTTCAAACATTTATCTGTGTAAAAAACCCCCCATGTATTTAATGAATGGGTCTGTATGTTAATGGTTATACTGTATAATGAAATCACATAAATTTCCGTTTTTTGTTTTACAATAAAAACCAGAATAACTTCAATCTAACCTGTTTATTTAGTTCCCAGTTGTTCAGAGGCACCAACCACCAGACTTTTTCTTGTTTTCCGCCACTGAATGCCTGACTTTTGGTCTTATTTTGGGGGATCTTTACTTTTTAAATAAACAGGGCATGTCTTTGCTGTCAGGCTGCAGCTCGGGCTTTGTTAAGCTGCCGGGCGTCGGCTGTTCTGATGGCAGGATGCTAATGAAAAAACATAAAGACCGCTTCACACAATGAATTAGGATGTCTCCTGGCTGACAGGCTCTCGCTTCATTCTCCTCTGTTTTGTGTGTGTGTGTTTGCTGTGCTTATGAAGGAAAGCGAAGTCTTGACAGTGATGAATGAGTCCAAAAATGTCGGCGCTACACTCCGGCGCCTGATGATGCGCAGCGGACGATGATCGCTGCCGTTATTGTCGGGATCAGCGAAGTAAAATCCTCTCCGGCGGCGCTACGCTCTCACATGATGATAGCAGACGGTGGCTCAAAGGAAACCGCTGGAAAACTTTTCCTGCTCCTCTTCCCTTTTGGAAGCGGCCCCACAAAGACGCGCTTTCATTTTGTTTGTCTCAATATTTAAAGACGCAGCACGTATGACCTCAGTCATTTATAGAACAGCAACCCGTTCATTAATGGTCTCTCAAGGCTGAAGCAGCTTCTGTGAGTTTGAAATAAGGGAGAGTTTGTGATTAGATTATTTCAGCATTCACACCAACGCTGTTTAGCCCACTTTAAACAAACTCTTGTTCGTTTGCTTAGAATGTCCGGTTTGTTTGGGGAGGTGTGAAGGCGTATTCGACCAAAAAAGTGAACTCTGGTCCACCTAAAAAACCTTGATCACTCTGGTGTGAACGCCAAGCGAACCAGAAAGCAGGAAGTGAACTACAGCGCAGGGCATTCTGGGTAAATACAACCAAAACAACCAAACTAATCTAGCGCTAGCGGTAAAAACTATTGGTTGTCTTTTCGTGAAGGCAAGACAGAAACCCCTCAACCGCTAAAATCTGAAGCTACTCCATTTTTATTTGCATTTTGTGACTAAAGAAGCTGAGATAAGTGTCTTCTTCAGAGGCGTCAGTGTCGTTTTCTCCAGTGGTTCTCAGTGCAGCACCCCTACAGGCGGGGAGGGGAACAAGTTTTTCAAAGAATTTGGTTCATTTTATTCCGCAGCAGCTAAAAATTTTACAAATGTTGCAATTTTGGTCCCTAATTGAACAGATTATTAGGTGTTAAAACACACTTAGTCCCACCAAATTAGTTTGAGTTCATTTCTCAAGTTAGAGTACTTTGGAAATGACATTCCGCCCCTTTTTAGGTGTAACTATAGATAAAAGAGATAAAAGTCTTAATAAACATCCTACACAAGTATGTCACAAAGTCGTTTTACAATCACAACCTTGATTTGGGTTTCAATTTGATCTTAATGTGGAAGCTAACGCTAAGTAATGCAATAAGTAAGTAATAAGCTTTACATTGTTTTTGTGGCAGGAATGATGTATTTTTAGTGCCTTTTAAGTTAATCACCAAATCAGCCAAATCTATAAATAACTATGTATTATTTTTATTTTAAAACGACAATTGTTGAATGTAATTCAGTTTCATTTTAAAGCACTTTCCAAGTAACTGAAGCTTAAGAAGCAAACAAAACAAATACAAGCAAAAACAGGCAGTCAGGACAAAAAGTAAAAAATATTCAATTAAGTTTAATTTACTAATTAAATTCAGCAGTTTAGAGGAATAGAAAAAAATGTCTGGGGTGAGTAGAAAGTGGTTTTAATTAGAGAGTCTAAAATACACAGACACTTGTAGTTGTATTGTGAAATCCAAATTTTTTTTTTTTACATTTTTGCAGGATTTGTCCTCGAGAATCGAATCTGTTCACCTCCAACATCCAGTCAGAATGTAAAAGATGGGAGTTTGAGTCTAACAGGGTCTTGCCACTCCAATTAGCCTTAGTTAGAGTTTAACCTTCATCACATGCTCGGCGCTTTAACGCTTAATGAGTGATGCTTTGCTTCTCAGGGATGTACATTGGCGTGTGAAGTTTTCAGACATCTGAGTGAGCCGGGTTGTTGCTGCCAAGGCCTTGGAAGACGGTAACGAGACTTCCCACGGTGCCAAAACGAAACCGTCTCTTTCCATTACAGTTTCACCTCCAGAGACGTGAAAACACTGGATGTGGGGAAACGGAGGAAGAGGTCGCAAGTCAGCAGAACTTTAATTCTTTGTTCCTACTTTCCCTTTAACTTCCAGACATTATCTCAGTTGGGAATGCGATTTACGGACGAGGAGACAGAGGAAGGCTGGGCGGCGTCAGCGGATTTAGCCGGTTCTACTGTTTGACTTCTGCGTCTCACTTTTAAGGGTGTTTATTTTCCAACAGTTGAAAAAGTCAAATAATTTACAGAAGATATCAGAAGTTGAGCTAGAGATTTTGAACAGGGCTGATTTTACCTGCGTTCAATCTGAAAACCTTTAATTTGTTTTGATTTGTCTCTAATTTTATGATTAAAAAGATGGCAATTTCTGGATTAAATAAAATCTGCCTGGGAGATAAATGTTTAACATGAGGGAGGTTTTAATAGTAAAAACATACAGAAACTGCACAATGAGAGCAAGATAAAGAGTAAAAGAAGGAAAATGCCACTGAATGCAGGCGAGTTAATCAAGAAACTACGGAGCTGTGGAGGAGAGCGAACAGGCAGAGTGATGGACGGTGAATAATAAACACAAAGAAACTACAAACCAACACAGGAAAACTGAAACTGACCTAAGAAAACCGAATCCAAATGCAAAAAAGAGCAGAACATAAGAATAAACAAAAAACTAAACATAAAGAGAAGAACTAGTATGGCAAGACCTTTCTAGCAATAATGATCCAAGTATGGCAAGACATAAAGGAAATATTCAAAACAAAAGCACAATAATGAAAATTAGTAGGCAAACTTTGGATAATATGCAAACATCGGAGTTAATTTTTCGTTTAGTGCTTTATTGTTTTGCTAATTTTGAAAATGTTTAGCATTTTCAAAATTATGAAAATGCTTTTGAAAAAATGCTTTTAATCTAGGGGAAGCTAATCTTAGCTTCCCCTAGATTAAAAATGCTAACGGGCTAATTTACTTCACTGGTTTGCAAACGTTCAGTTGAATAAAGTTGACATCTTTATATCTTTCTTAATTTTATAGTTTGTAATAAGGAAAACATATATTGTTGCACTAGCACAGTGGTTCCCAAACTTTTTCTCCTGCGCCCCCCAGTGGTTTCCAAACATTTTCTGGGCCCCCCTTATGGATTACAAATAGCTGTCTGGTTGAACGACGTTTGTGAGGAGGGTTGGGGGGGATTCTTAGAATGAGCTGGGTGGGGAGAAATCGACTTCTTTTGGGGGCAGAATGAAAGTACGTAGCTGGACATAGACAGCAACATCGGTAGCCTACAAGCTACTTTTTAACCTCTATTTCTCTAGAGGACCCATATATGGGTCCTCGCCGCTCGCCCCAAAAAGATCAATTAAAAACACATGCTATACATTTATCAATATAGGCATATTGCATATCCACGTAAAGGGAAAAGGCTCTTCTAAATGATAGAAACAATATTTTCTACCTCAACAACACCCAGATTGAACACTAAGCAGATTGATAAAAAGAAACGCAATTAGGCGCTGATGAGGCTAACGAGGCACAGCCGGTAAAAAACGGAACAACAAAAGAGCAACGAGGTCCGATACACAAAAACTATATATCAGATTAAAGCCGAAGCTCTGCGGTTTCCAACAATACCAGAGTCACCAGGCTACGTGCAAAACTCACTGAACCAGCAGCTAAAGAAGAAAAAAGGAAAAAGCTCATTTCACGAAGCCAAAATCAAAAATCAGTTCTACCTTTGCTGTTTCGTGGTCATAATCCATATTAGAGTAAATATTTCCACTTGGTTCGATAATCCATTTTCCCTGCGTCCATTTCACATGGTTTCCGGTTCGGCGCAGAGCCTTTTTCGTCAAATCGCTAAGATGAAAACAAAATTCAAAATTCCCGGAAAAGGTACGTCACATACGATTCTCCCCCTGTGATTGGTGAACGACTTTAGATTCCGTCTTGATGTCAACGCCCTCGGATTCTATTGGCTCTGACGGTTCGAACGATATGTCAATCATTAAAATCGGCCAATGGGATCCCGAGAAACTGCCCTGCGTAGTTGTGAATGGCTGAATGCAGAATGCAATGACTTTACGCGCAGAGCGCATTGTTATTGTAATGTAATTATGATATATGTTATCTTGTCATTTTAACATGAGTTTCAATTGCTATTTGCATTTTCATTGTTATATAATTCTATTTGAAATGTTATTGTGAGTTAATCTGTTCCATTTTCAGTTTATTACAATTTGTCTATTGTTTTCTCTTTTTATGAATGAATGCATGTGGATTTTTCAAAGGAACCCCCCAAAACAATTATTAGATGCAATTACTTATTTATGATAAATAATCATTTATTATATGAAAAAAATAAATGATTGAAACAGAACCTACAGAAATAAAAACTAAGAAAGTTCAAATGCCACAAATTGTGCCAAAATGGTTCATTTGGAAGGTCCGCCTAGATTTTTATCAAGTAGTACCTCTCTAAAACTCATATGATTAACTTTTTTTTTCATAAAACTTGGCACAGTAAAAGGTCAGATTGTGAACTGTTGTTTTCTACATGTTTTGGCTTTCAACTGCATGCTTTGAAAGGAACCTTCATAGATTGAAGTGGTTTTTTAGGCGGAAATTGATTTTTTTTTCTTAATTTCTGCTGTTTACTATATTAATTCACTTTCCTCAGTAATAGGTAGGGTGGTTTTTAGAGCTGTGACATATTCCCTAGGGTCTTGACTTTGTTTTGATACCAAAACAATTAAAATAAACTCTGTAGTTCATGAGATACATTCAATTCATTTTGGGCATGTTATTTTCAGTCATGTTGCTCAAAAACAGGCCGTGAGCAAAAGAGGCTTAAGCTAACTTTACCTGCATCCAACAGCTTTACTCAACTCAGTCGGTTAGGTTGAAGGGAAAACTGTGAAAAGTTCTTAGCGTTTTGCTGGTTTGCTGCCATGATTCTAACACGCCTGCGCAGCTCCGCACAGCAGCAGCAGGTCTCCTTTGTTTCTGTAAACCCAGAAGGTGTAAACCCAGCGAGCGTCGTAGCGCTCATGTTGCGTTTAAAGGAGGCTCGGAAAAACAGGTTACGACATGTTAACAATGGATTAAACAGTTTTAACTGCTGATAAAAATAACAGAGGACACAGATATGGGAAGTGTGGAAGCCCCTATACTATCAAATTGACATAAGAATAACAGAGAGTTGACCATTCTAAGGTAAAAACCGAGCGCGTACAGCATTCATGTTTTTTTTTCATTTATCCAGACGGCTTGCCACGCCCCCCCTGCAATGCCATGGCGCCCCCCTTTGGGGGCTTGCCCCACAGTTTGGGAACCTCTGCACTAGCAGATTTCACATATACAGATTTTTTTCATTGATATTAATGAATCATTGACTTAAAACACACTCTTATATCTTGCTGAAATTATATTTGAAGTTAGTTTGTCTTATTTTAGGTATTTGCATTAGAAACTAGACCAAAAATATTTGATAAGATTTATTTTTCTTACTGCGCACTCGGAGCTGCTCAAAGCTTCTGACCACAAATCTTAATTTTCACAATATTACTTCAATTCTTTAAGTTTTCTCCTCTCTTTTATTTCCACTCCCGACCCTCCGGGATCCAACCTCGCCTGAACATCTTTCTGAGTTTCCGTGGACTCAGCTCCTTGTAGATTTGTAACAGCATTGCGCTGGCATGAGAGCCGGGATGAGGGATAAATGCCGGTACAGATCGGGGACTCGGGTTCAGGTCCGTGTACAACCCCTCAATTCATTACACTGGCATAGTTCGACCTTTTCATGGCAGGGCCCTTGTGTCCGTGAGCGTTTCCCCCCTTCCTTCCGCCTCGCTCCTTCCCCTCCTTCGCTCTCCGTCTGACCTGTTCTTCAGAGCAAAGTGCCAGGCGCTTTACCCGGAGATTTGTCCAATTAGGAGGAGCTCTGAGATCATTATGGAGAAAGGCCTCTTATGCTCGTCTCTTGACTCTCTTTCCTGTTTACGTCTCTTGTGTTCCTTCAGTAAGTACCGGCCTTCTGTCATTCTTCACTTTAACTTCTTTTGCTCCACATTTTTTCTGCTTCTGCTCCTGTTTTGCCCCAACGCCACAGACACATAGCTAAAGCTTATACATTGATTCACATTATCTACTCCATTACATTCCCTGGAGGAACTTTTTTTTGTACTTTTGAGTATTTTTTTTCTACTTTTTACTTTTACTTGAGTAATTTTATTATGAAGTATTTCTACTCTTACTTTTCTTTCTGGATTTTTTGCCCAGTGAATGAAAACAAAACATGTTTTAACCAACATTTCACTGGACTCAGACACACACCTGCAGCTTTTGTTAAAGTTTCATAAGTTCCTTATTGAAAGAAACTGATTTGGAAAAAACATTTTTACCTTGTTTAGTTATTTTTTGTTACTTATATGAATTGTTGTCATCTTGGTGCTTAAAATACCAAAATTTCCACTGAACTTTCTAGTTTGTTCTGTCTGCTGATGTAATTTTTAAGTGTTAAATGATTGATAGTTTGATCAGTTACTCAGCACTTGAGTCGACTTTTTACCAAACACTTTTTTACTCTAACTTGAGTAATTTATTGTCCGGCTACTTGAATATGTTGAAGTAGTGCTGCTCTTTCTGGAGGATAATTTTTGGTGTTTTCAGTGGACTACAGCGCAGGGCATTCTGGGTAAATACGACCAAAAAAGTTGTGAGCGACTAGCGCTAGCAGGAGAAATGATTGTTGATTTTTTTTTTACCAAAAACCTTTTAATTTTCTGCTAAAATCTGACTCCACTGCATTTTTGTTTACATTTTGTGAAGAAGGAATTTGAGCTCAGTGTCTTCGTCAGGTTTTTGTGTCGTTTTCATCAGTGGTTCTTGGTGCAGCGCCACCACAGGCGGAGAGGGGAACAGCCTTTTCAAATGGTTTGGTTCGTTATGTGGTGCGTTCACAACAGACGTGTTTTGAGCATCAGGTCTACATTAAAATCTGCGTGGAGGTGCGCAGAGGGTCCGTTGTCGTGTGTTTGAAGTGTTTGGGGCGTCCAACATGATCGACAAATAGACCAGGAGGAGCGACTGTGACGTAGACTTTGAATGTAAAGCAGACGTACGAAACGTGTTTGGTCTGAACGCACCATTATTTCGCAGCAGCTGAAATGTAACAAATGTTGCAATTTTGCTCCACAATCAAACCAAATCTACCAGATTATCACAGGTTATGATTTAACTAAAGTCATAAAATGGCTGTGGGATGTAATTACTCTTTTAAATAAGATCAGGTCTGTTCATGTAACTTTTATTTTGGCTTTCATCCTTTGAAAACCACATTTAATTTTTACTTTAATTTAAATGCAATGATCTAAAACAGGAGTTTGCATGTTCTCCCTGTGCATGTGTGGGTTTTCTCCGGGTACTCCGGTTTCCTCCCAGAGTCCAAAAACATGACTGTCAGGTTAATTGGCCTCTCCAAATTGTCCCCAGGTGTAAGTGTGTCTGTGCATGGTTGTTTGTCCTGTGTTGCCCTGCGACAGACTGGCGACCTGTTCAGGGTGACCCCATCTCTCACCCGGAACGTTAGCTGGATATAGGCACCAGCAACCCTCCCGACCCCATTAAGGGACAAGGGTGTAAAGAAAATGGATGGATGGATGGATGGATGGATGATCTAAAACATTCAGGTGTAACCAAAAAGCAGAAAAAGAAGAAATATATAAGAAGATAAATCGTTTGTACAAATTCGAGTTTTGTTTATTCAATTTAACTCTTAACTGGCTCCAATATCTGCTTTGTCCACAGTAATGTAAATATGTCCTTCACATTACAACCAACCCTGTTTGCGTCAGACCAAAGTTTCACTCGGAGCTGGATTTGCTGCTTCCTGTTTCTCTGGGCTCTCCATCAACACATCTACCCCAGGTCATCTGGGAGGGAAACTGGCCAGGCACTTCATCAAACCTTTTCTGGCCGCGTGTCGAAGGTCTCAGAAGGACTGTGTGGACCTTGTTGTGTCTCTCCAGAGCCCTGGAGCCGCTAATTGTGGTGAAGCTCTTTGGTTCCTAATGAACAGATGAGGGAATCGTAAAAGAGGAGTGGGTATAACAAGGCTTTCGATGATGTAGAGGACCCTTCAAAGCCAGTTAAACCAGGAGGTCAGTTCCTTCATTTCTGTCGTACTCCGAAACGGCTTCAGTTATTCCCATTTATTTACACCAGGACAGACATTGTCCAGATATTGATGTAGCAAATTACATTGCTGTAAATGTCAGTCGTTTACTTTGAATTGGTTTTCATGTTATATTGCTGCTCGGAATCATTTTTAATGATTTTATTGCTGTTGCGTCACAGAAGAAAGTAATTTAAACCAGAAAATGGCTCACAGTTTCTCTACTGTAACCTGTAAGCGCTGCCTCTGTTGCAAAAGGCTTAGTTTGATTCCAGCTTCCTCCCTCAACTAAGTTTATTTTACTTACAGACTCAGAAAATCTGTGGTATAAACTATCTGAACCTGTAAAACAAGTTAAATAACGGTGGAAATAATTACTTGACTTACAATTATTTGTCTCTTTATACAAAATAAAACTCAGGTTTTTAAGAAAGTAGTCAACTGACTTTAGATCAGCTAATTAAACTATTTATTAATCACTTTAGGAGTAAAAGTACCCTTGTTATTTGGAGTGTAATAAGAAACGTAACTAACTGAAAATTTTCTGTTTTGGTCAAAACACACCAAGGAAAGTAAATGCAAGGTATTAAATATAACATTTTAGTACATTTACTTAGTTATTTAAGCAGGAGATGAGGAGTATTTCTTAAATACAAACAAAACTAATGAAAAATGTATTTAACATCACTTTTTGTTGTTTAATTAGAGCCAATTTTTAATCCCAGGTCACTTTCCAAGACAAGCAAGTCCAACGTATACACAGTCAAATTCAAAACAAATCAGATCAGTTTATTGTCAGTCTAATAAAATAATACTTGTTTTTTATATTTTATCAGTTACGAAGCGAAACCTTAAACTGCTGCCGTGCCAGTTACTCAACAAGCCGTTGCTAGGTAACCAAAGAGTGAGAGAGTTGTTGCTAGGTAACCAAAGAGTGAGGGAGTAAGTTGATTCCACCAACGTTGTTCAATGATGATACAATGAATATTTCCTATACTCATTATTGAGTCGTCTATGAGGCGAAGTGCTGATATAGATTATAGATTTATTGTCCAGCTCTACGATTTATGGGGGAATTTGTGCAGCAGTGAATGGAAGCAGCTGAATGGCTCACTTTTTAAAAAAATAAAATAAAATAAAAATACATTTGCGATTGGTAAGGGTTTGAATGTTTCTGTTACTCGGCTAAAACAAACCACTTGGTCTTATTTGATCAGAAATGTATAAACAAACAGTTTTATAGGTCAGGCATTAGAAATTTCAACGTTTGCCCCTTTCTTCACTAAAGTAATCAGTGATCCCAGGATCTGTCCTCACTACCTCTGGCGTCACCGTTTGTCTTTTGCGTTCACCTTTTCTTGTAACCTTGACACGGTGAAGGCGCTCCTTCCTCCCTCGCTCTGTAAGGGTAGCTCTCACAGAGGTAATGAAAAATACAGGAGTTGGCGCCGTTCCTCATGGCCCCCCTGCAAACATAAAGGAGCTGAACGCTGTGAAGATTCAAAGGTACAGGAAGCCTGCAGGCCGGAGAAGAGTCGGGCGTACCCAGGGGTGTGATGAATGGATTCCTTTCTGCTTGTGTGGTGGCCCACTGCTGCCCAAGGCTGGGGAAAAGACAGCCTGAAACTTGTTTGTCATTTTCCGCCTTGGGAGTTCAAACTCAGGGGGCTATTTATGTATCTCCTTATGTGTATATAATGGAAATCATTGTTTTAGAGACAGCAAGGGGAAAAAAAAGTCGGCATTTCTGTCTCTGCAGCGTTCAGAGAATCAAGTTTTTACCCCCTGCTCTTATTACCTGGAGGAGTTTGAAAGACGAGAGTTTTTCCTTTCTGCTGCTGGAGGCTCATGTGTTTCACATGCAGGACTACGGATTCCTCCGGGTGTTTTGTCTCATCCTGTCACGCATGTGTGCCGATTTCACTTGCCTCAGGTACATTCCCATATATTGTTTTTAACGCAACTTAAAGGGAACGTATCGTGGAAAATTTTAATTTTTCACCTTTTTATTTAATTTAAGTCTCAACTGCTTCTTAAAACATCACAAACATTTTAAAAAATATATTTTTGGAAATAATTTAATGATATTTTTGTGTCAGGAAAGTGAGCTGTTTCAAAAATCGTCCAAATATGACGCCGCAAATCGGCAGGCATTGCCCAGTGAAGCCCAGCCCGTTACCTAGCAACCCAAGCGGAACTCTAGCACAATTGGTCAGCTATTTTTACTACTGTACAATGGCTGCTGTAAAAGATAAGTGTTTAGTTGTTGACTTACTGAACAGAAACTACTTGCTGTTGTGCAGGAGGCTCTACTAGTGCTTTTCAAAGATGTACGGTTGTATAATTGTGCTTTTCCTTGCAGCCATTTTCACATGGGAGTGTAAACTTTGATTTGGGGGACATGCAGCAGCTTGTTTGGATTTAAAGTGACAAGAGGCCCTAAAACTCTCATTCTGAAAGGAACTCTAAATTGGAAGAAATAAAGACTAAAATCTGATTACCTAAGAATGATTTTGTGCAAAAAAAAATTAAAATAAATGTGATAAACATGTTTTGTGTAGCCCACAGAGCTATCCTACCCTGTTCAGGGAAGCATAATAGGTCACCCTTAAGACTAGATGTGTTTCAGGCAGCGATCCGATTTGCCAAGTGCTGTTTGAGAGTCTTTGTCTCTACTACTGTTACAACGCAATTACATTTACTCCGGTCAAAGCCACGCTTCAAGGTCAGTCACGACAAGCAGGGATTTAGAGTCGATGCTTAGCACGGAACAAGTTAAACATTGTGGTTTTACACAAATAAATACGCTCCCCGAGGCTTGTACAAATCAAGGTCACGCTGTCTCATGTGGGGCTTGTTGGTGGAGGAGGGAGGGAAGCTCTGGCATTAACCGTCGTCTCATTTTATACCTGAAAACGACAGATTTCACAAAGACCTCCGCTTCTTAGAAACCTCCGCACAAAGGGTTACTTAAACATAATTACCAGGAAGATAAATAAAGGTTGAGCAGGTTTAAAATCCATTGTTTGTGTTGTGGAGCTGAGAACATAATTTTAACAAATTTAGAAAAAATGTGATGGATGTGGAGCTGCAACTAATGATTATGTTAGTTATCAATTAATCGATTATTTTGGTGATTAATAGGATGTAAAAGTGGCACATTCTGCAGATTGTTCACTTAGGCCTACTTTACATAATAGTAGAAATACATTAAAAGATGTAAAGAAACAAATTATTCTTTCTTTAGATAAGGACACAAAATTTTCTTGCTTAAATTGCAATAGCATTATTCCTTTAATCGATTTTTCTGAAAATTAATTGTCAAATTATGCAGATTTCTCATTTAAGTTTTTTTGAACAATTTTAGAAAAAACATTAATATATGCAACTAAATAAATACTTTACTTTTTAAAAATAAGAAAGTAAACATTTCTTGCCTAAATTGCAATAAAAGCATTCCTTTAATCGATTATTTGATTAATTGGAAAAAATGGCGAATTCTGCAGATTTCTCATTTAATTGGGATTAATCCATTAATAACTGTATTGTAAAGGTTGATCAATAGGAATTTTTACAGAATTTGAAGAAAGTGAAGCTAGAACTGCCACCGTTTTGAATAAAGACTAAAATTTTACCTTAAATGCAAAATGTATATTTCTGGTACGGTTTTAGCCTAATTACTGCTCTGATTACGTTGTCCTTTCAGCAATTTGCATTTTTTCGTTAACTGTGTGCTCCAGTTCACGATTAATCCATCCATCCATCCATTTTCTTTACACCCTTGTCCCTCATTGGGGTAGGGAGGGTTGCTGGTGCCTCTCCAGCTGACGTTCTGGGTGAGAGGCGGGGTCAGGGGTCACCCTGGACAGGTCGCCAGTCTGTCGCAGGACAACACAGAGACACACAACCATGCACACACACACTCACACCTAGGGACAATTTGGAGAGGCCAATTAACCTGACAGTCATGTTTTTGGACTGTGGGAGGAAACCGGAGAACCCGGAGAAAACCCACCATGCACAGGGAGAACATGCAAACTCCATGCAGAAAGACTGTGCAGCCCGTTCCCGACTAATCGATTGCTAAATTAGTGATTATGTCACTTATTGATTAACTGCGATTAATCGTTTCAGCCCTCGTTGAATCTAAGGATTCTTCATGAAGTTTGCTGCAATTCTGCATAATTTCAGAGATTAAAAAAAGCAGCTGACACAGAAATGAGCCATAAACAACTGAATAATAGAGCAACTCCCTCATTACTAAAGCCGGATGTATAATTTATAAGCACACAAACTTTGAACGTATAGCGAGCTTTAAAGCGCTGGCCTTCTTGCAGCAGATTTTGTGACATCTGATTCTTCAAACGCCCACCACCTTAACGCACCACTCCTTAATCCCCATCATTATCCTCAACCTGGAAGCAGTGAAGTGGCGGTAAATTATGCCTCGCTGTCAGCCGCCGTCATAAAGCTCTTTTCAGCTGACGCCAGCGTGACAAGCAGAGCTGTAAGTACCGAGCGTCAGACCAGGGTGAGAGCTTTTTTCATTGCTCTCCCATATATCTGTCGTTTTCTCTTTTCAGACAATGTTTCTGAAAATACGTTTTCAAATTGCCGGGGTGCGCGATTGAAAACGCCAGGGTTTATTTGGACCTGAGATGCAATTTTAATTTTGGTTTTGCTTTAAGAACATTTAAATTAAATACATTTTTCTATAAGCTCAGGCAGAGATCTGCGAGTTTCTACCAACAATGTGAAAGTAAAAAAAATGAAAGAACAAAAACTCGTGTAGCGCCACGGAAAAAGGTAAATTTTTATAAATTTGTGCTATATTAAATATTTTTTTAAATTATTTTAGAAAATTTAGGAAATGTATTTCTATTTTAGAACAAAAATAATAAACTTATTTGTTCAAACTGATGACAGAGTGATCTGTTTTCATAATTATGGAAAAACAATAAACACAAGATCCACAGTTTAAAACGTAAAACACAAAACCATTAAATTAAAAACCCTGTAACTTTCTGTTGATATTCAATACAGATATTGCATAAAAACAGACAAAAAGAGCTAAAAGCACCACTTACACTCGCTTTAATAATTAAAACCATTTTTAATTTAGTTAATAGTGGAGAAACCAACTATTCCTCCACTAGTTGGTGGAAATGGTGGAATTTTTAAAATGTTCTCAAAACAACAATATTATCATATATCACAATAACATCCAACTAAATCTTTCATCTGAACTATTCAAGACATTTTTAACATTTATTCTTTACCAATTACAGGACATGAAATCAGTATTCTTCCTGCTCAACAATGTTTGTATCCTTGTTAATCTTACGAAACATTTTAAAAGCTTTTGCTGGTAAATTATAACATTTACTGATCTTTATTTCTTACTTTCCCTTCTGATTTAAACTCTAACTTTATTCACAAAGCAGAAAAAGTTGATAAGTTTGTTGTAACGCTGGAAACTGACGTTAAAATCCCCTAAAACACTGATGTGAGCATGTTTCCTCTGACAAACCGGAGCCATTACAGACATCTCAGGTGGATTAACAAGCAATACATTGAATATATTCAAGATTTTCACCATCCTCCAGTCGACGGTAGGGATTATTGGATAATGCATTTTCCTGCATTCACACCAACAAGCTCAGACGCGTCGTAACTTCTGCTTTATCTTTTATTCACCATTCTGGCTCTGCATCTCTATGTGGTCTCCAGTTGCAGTTATGTAAGAGACCCAAAGCAGGTGTTGAAGAGAGATTGCATTTTTTATTTTTTTACTCTATAATCTATTTCTGGGCGCAGGTGGACAGTAAAAGTCTCACATTAACACACTTCCGTCAGTCAGGTGTTTATGCTCTGCCAGGAAAGTCTGAGCACGTTTGGAGGAGAATTAGTGTTTCTAACGCGTTAGAATCGCGTTTGCTGATAAATGGCAACTCTAAGGTTGTAGGAAATTTGATTTTATATGCATACATGCTCTGTGAAAGGAATCAAGATGGAGATATGATTTTTTTCCCGCAGTTTGTTCAGCGTCTTGGTTTCCTGCTGCGTTAGGATAAAAGAAAATATTTGCAGAGTTTTTATTTACAAAAACTTTAAAATGTATTCTAATCTTTGCAACATATCGTTGTTTTTCTCCATTATATTTTATTGAAACCTTATCTGGAAAACCAACACAAAGTATTCCATAACAGAAAAAGGAGATTAATAAAAGTGAAGGATTGTTTTTAAATAATTAAAATGAGCTTTATAATTCCCATTCTGATTAATGTGTTTTGAAGTCCAATTTTGTTTACAGAGAGATCATAACCCGTTGTGTTTAAGGTTTTGGTTGTTAGTCAGGTGTGTTTTTATTGTTTTATTTGTTGATTTTGATTGTTGTGTTTTGCTTTGGATATTTAAAATAACTCCCAGGGTCCTTTAAAAAATTAAAGTTTATTGGAGGAAGTGACCTTCCATTAGATTACAATTTTTATCATTGTTAATAATAGTAATTACTGAGACAATTCATTGTCCAGCAAAATGTGTTATTGTGACAGGCCTTGTGATGGACTTGTACAATCACTCTAATATGTTATTGAAGTTTAATGTGCCGCGATAAAATTTAAACAATACAAATACCTTTGCAAGCCACTCTTTTAATGGATTGACTGCAAATATTTTCTGCAAACTGACAAAAAAAAACACAAAACTGATTCAGACTTTAGTTTCAAAATTCTTACTTTTTTCTCAGAAATCTGACTATAAGCTCAAAATTTTAATTCTACGTCAAAATCCAAAGAAATAACCAGACATTCTTGGTGTCAATTATGCTGTTAGAATATAAAAACCATCACACGTAACTGTTTATTCCTTGTGTAAACCAGCATTTTATTCACACTGAAAGCCTTCACCAAATTTATTTGGTGTATTTGAGTTTTAAGACTTGATGGTGAATAAACAACAACATTTCTGAATCGGAGTCAGAATCCGGAGTTTAAAGTCAGATTTTTCTTTCAGTGACCCTCACTTCTTTGGTAGGAAATCTGTAATAGTCCAACATTTGACCAACATGCGTACCTTTGCGTGAATGCGTAGCAAATTACAGGTCAAGATAGCTTTTAAGAAGGACGTTCAGCTGCTGACATAACAGGTTATTATTACTGAAACCGCGGCGGACTCAACAAAAAATACACGAGAGAAATAGGAAAGGGTCAACGTTGAATCCTTTTAGATCAAAAGGAAAGGAAGACATGAGAGACTTATTGTGGAAGTGAAGGAGGTACGGAAAATAGATGGAGATAGAAGCGAGGGCGAATAATAGACGGGACTGAAAGAGGAGGAACGAAGACAGATACTGAACTCTGCTGCACGGGAAGGAACAGAAAAGACGTCTGAAGCAGCAACGGCAAGAATTTACAAGGGCTGGAAAAAGGAGCTGGAATCCCAGATAAAAGCCAGTGATGCAGATTTGATAGTGTGGCTGTGAAAGAGATGGAGTGCATTAGGGAACAAAACCATGAAAGATGCATCAAAGAGCGGGCTGTTCAAGCTACTGGGGGTTGAGGAAGAGTAGAAAGGGTCACTTGAAAGGACTTTTCTACAACAAAAGAGATTAATGTAAGATGAAGAAGAGACAGAATAAAGAGGAAATGTGTGAGATTTTTAGCCAGCCTAGAGGAGTTATTTCTGGATTAGTGTGACAGGAGGACGAAGAAACTGAATATGTTTGAAGGAGACTTTGAAAGTTCAGACGGAAAGGTGAGGCCAGTTTCTTCTCGGTCCTTTCTTGGAAATAATTTCTGACATTCTTAAACCGTAGCTGCGTTTCCATTACAAATGTACGCACAGCTTTTTCAGGATTTCACTAATTTTGAAAATACAAACACAGTTTCACAATTGCGGTGTTTCCATCAAATGAGATTTAAATAATTGAAATCATAATCATGAAAAAACGTGTGTGCCATTGTCCTCCAACTACTTCCTGTTGCCTTCTTCTTTGTGGTTTTTGCCAGTGGTAACATCTGGCTATTGATGTGTGATGCGAAAAAAGTGTTTCCATTGCAGTTTTGTGTAATGAACCAATTTCATCCCAGCAGTA
Organism: Poecilia picta; assembly: GCA_033032245.1. Lineage (NCBI taxonomy): Eukaryota > Metazoa > Chordata > Actinopteri > Cyprinodontiformes > Poeciliidae > Poecilia > Poecilia picta. The sequence goes on along the minus strand of CM065370.1, from coordinate 20,307,137 downwards.
AAACTTTTTATCTAAAAGCGAGAGTTCTTTTGAAATTGGTGTGTTTCCATTAAGCATATTTATTTTTGGTCAAAGGAGAAACAGCTGTTGAAATTAGCCAGACCAATGTAGAATAATGGAGGGAGAAAGAACTAGCAGCAGGAAAAGGATACAGAGAGGAGTGGAGGTATAAACCAAGGGCATTATTCTGTCCGCGTTGGATTGATCCACAGATGGTTTTACCTCGATTCTGAACACAGATGAACCCTTCATTGATTTAATTGGGTTTCTATCTCATCCTGAGTTGGTTTGTTGTTTACGAGTATCCAGCACACACATACAAATTTGTATTAACTTCTATTTTAAGGAGAACTGAAGCGTTTTTAAGATAAAATCAAAATCAGAATAGACTTTTATTGAACTCCCAAGGGGAAAATGCTTATTTGTTGACGAGCTACTACCATCCAAAGTGTTAAATATTAGCAATTATAAATATAGCCAATTTGTGAAATCCCAAGTAATCTAAATCTGACCCAAATATAAAGTAAATTAAATCGAATTAATAAAATGAAATAAAAAAAAGGATGCACATGGAAATATGTGAATTTATAAATCTATTTTTGAAATAGCATTAGGTAAAAGATAAATCACAAAATATGCGTATCATAAAATGAAAATACATATATTCCGGATTACAAATAGCATTTCAGCAGCGAGTGGATGAATATGGACGCCTTACACGTCATTGAAACGCCCGGATATTTAGCACATGCGCAAAGCGCTGGAGGATTAAAAAGACTATTCCTTTACGACCAGAAAATATGACTGGGGTCTTTTTTAAAAATCTACTTAAAAGACATATTATATAAGTAAACCTATAAAAACAAAGGCAAACAGAGGGAGGATGACGTCACCACTGACGACAAGTCGAAACAACGAGGAGGTCCTCTTCGCCCTCGTGTCATACAGGTATGTGCTGCATTTAATCACCAGAATATAAATTAATATTAATATACTAATCCAAAATTGTACTTTAGACATAATAGTAAGTTTCTGACCGTTTATACGTTCCCGTGTCGACTTTATGCGCGTCGTCATGTCGGCCATGACAGTTTTCGGGTCTCGAGAATCCAAATTTGAAGCGATTTCACTCCATTCTGAACATCCATTCTTCTTCTTCTCCTTCTTCTTCTCTCTTCTTCTCTTCTTCTTCTTCTTCTTTCTTCTTCTTCTCTTCTTTCTTCTTCTTCTCTTCTTCTTCCTTTCTCTTCTTTTCTTTTTGGCGGTTGGCAAACAACTTCAGGTGCATTACCGCCAACTTCCAGGCTGGAGTATGGATCAGATGCTTATAATCTCCCCATAATACCCGTTCTTCTCAGATAAATAAAAAGACTACATCCCCTGATGATCTCTGGAACAGTTCTCTAATATCCAGTTTAATTTTATCCCTACTTAATTCTCTGATTAATATCTCTCTTTCCCGTACATAGTTGTTGCATTCTAGGAAGATATGTTTTACTGTTTCCAATTCTCCACAGTAACTGCAAGAACCTGTGCTATGTTTATTAATTATTTTAAGAGTACTATTTAATCCTGTATGTCCAAATGTTATTCTAGATATAATATCTTCTTCCTTCTTATTTCTATTACACTTCCTAAATTCCCCCACTTTTTTTTGGATGCTATAATAAGACCTTGCCTTGTCTCCTCTATCCCACTCTTTTTGCCATTTCCCTCTGATATACTCTTTTATAATATTCTTTACCTCATTTTTACTTATCTTAATATCCAGATCGACAGTGTTCTTTTTTGAAGCACTCTTAGCGAAACTATCCGCTAGCTCATTTTCTACCAACCCAATGTGGGCTGGAATCCAAACTAGTTTAATATGAGAACCACGACTTTTAGTCCTGAAGATTGCATGCGTTATTTCCAATACAATATCTTGTCTTGCTTCTGAATTTACTTCTTTAATACTAATTAATGCGCTACTTGAATCAGAACAAATTACAACCTTTCTTCTTTCCATTTCTTCAACCCATTCTAAAGCCATTAAAATTGCCATTAATTCACCTGTGTACACTGTCAATTTATCAGATATTCTTTTATGTTTCATAAAGTTTAAATCTGGAGCTATAAATGATATACCTACTTGGTTGTTTAACATTTTAGAGGCATCTGTATATATTTGAATATATTCTGAATATTCTCTTTTTATATAATTCTCCACTTCCTTTCTTTCTAATTGTCTCCCTTTTTCCAGTAACTTTAAATCAACTTCAGCCTGATCAAAATTCCAAGATGGAATAACAGGGGTGAGAACCACAGGACTAATTAGAGAATTATCTATTCCAGCATCCTTTACTTTATTTAAAATTATCCATCCAAAACTATTAATTTGCTTTTTTTCTTGACAGGGTAGTAGTGTTGCACGTGGGGGATGTGTACCATCAGGCCCTTTAATATTTGCCCAGTAATTCAAGGCTAGTTGTTCCCTCCTGAGCTCCAGCGGCATCTCACCCATCTCAACTTGTAGAGCTGAAACTGGGGTGGTTTTCATTGCTCCGCAGCAAAGTCTTAGTGCCTGATATTGTATTTTATCTATTTTTGTCAATAGGCTATTTGAAGCTGAATTATATAAAATACTACCATAGTCAAAGACTGACCTAATTAGTCCAATGTAAACGGTTTTTAGTGCTTTTCTATCTGCTCCCCATTCTCTGCCTCTCAAACATCTCATAATATTTAAAATTCTTTTACTTTTTTCCACTATTTTATCTATATGTACTTTCCATGTGAGTTTTTTTATCAAACCACATACCCAAATATTTAATTTGATCTTCTCTTTCTATGGCATTCTCATATAATTTAAGATCCACATTAGTATTCATTTTCCTATTTGTAAATACAACAAACTTAGATTTGGATGTTGAGAATCTAAAACCCCAGTCTAAAGCCGAAGCTTCTACTTTGTTTAATGCTTCTTGTACTTTCCTGTTAATAAATTCCATGTTTTTCCCCTCTTCCAAATGATGCCATCATCTGCAAATAATGAAACCCCAAAAGATTTATCTACACTACTAAAAATATCATTAATCATTATAATAAATAGCATAGGGCTTATAATGCTGCCTTGAGGAGTCCCATTTTCAACTTGATATTTTGAACTTATTTCCCCTCCTACTTTTACTTTAATATTTCTTTCAGTCAAGAAATTTTGAATCCACCTACACATTTTCAATTTTATACCTAATTGTTTTAATTTAATCAACAGCCCTTCTTTCCACAGCATGTCATAAGCCTTTTCCACGTCTAAGAAGACTGCTATCACACTCTCTTTATTAATCTGGGCTCGCCTAATTTCATGTTCCTGACATAAAGCTGGATCGACTGTGCTTCTGCCTTTCCTAAATCCAAATTGGTACATTTTGATCTTCTTAGATTCTAAATAGTAGATTAATCTGTTATTTACTATTTTTTCCATAGTTTTACCAAGGCATGATGTTAGAGCTATTGGTCTGTAACTTGAACTGAATGTGGATCTTTACCAGGTTTACAGATAGGAATAATGATGGCTTCTTTCCATTTATCAGGTAGCATACCTTCCTCCCAGATTTTATCATATACTTCCAATAATTTTTTTACTCGATCACTAAGATTACTTAGCATATTATAAGTAATTTGATCATTTCCAGGAGTTGATTTACTAGAATCCCTCAGAGCTTTGTTTAATTCTACCAAGGAAAATTTCATATTAATAAAACCATCGTATTCTTCATCATTATTAAGCAACCAATATTTTGCTGTAAAGTAGCTTCACGTCCTATTTTTTCTTAATTATTTATATTCTCTGTACTATCTATATTTGCAAATGCTTTTGCTAATACCTCAGCTTTGTTTTCATTTTTTATTATAGTATCTCCATTATCTTTTATTATTGGGAAAAATACTCTTTGGAATTTCCAGACATTCTTTTAATAGTATTCCAAACCCTGTCTAGTGCAGTGTTTTTCCCCAAAGATTCATAATATTTCCTCCAATAATCCCTTTTAGCTTTTTTAATAGTTTTCCTGACTTCTGCCTGTTTCATTTTATAATTTATTAGATTTTGGAAACAAATTATTTTTTAAAGTATTTTAAAAGCCTTATTTCTTTGTTTAATTACTATTGAGCATTCTGGTGTCCACCATGGAACTATCTTCTCTTTTTTTATACCCCTACTTCTAGGGATAGATGTTTTGGCTGAATTAATAATGCATTTAGTGATTTCTGAGTTTAACTCATTTATTGGTTTATTATATCTACATTTTCTAAACTAATCTCACTCATAATTTCAAATTTACCCCAATCTGCTTTCCCAAATTTCCACCTCCCCTCAAATTCTGCCTGGTCTTGCTCTGTATCTATACCTATATTTATAAAAATTGGATAGTGATCACTCCCCATTGTACATTCCTTAAATACTTTCCATCTACAAATACCAGCAATAGATTGAGAAACCAAGGTCAGATCAATAGCAGATTCTTTACCCCTTACCAAGTCCACCCTAGTGCCTTCTCCATTATTTAGAATGACCAATTCTTTTTCTTCAATTATCTCCTCTAAAATCCCTCCATTATAGTCGTCCTGATCTCCCCATAAAGTGCTATGTGCATTGAAATCCCCACACCAAACTATTTTCCCTCTCCAGTGCTCTATGATTGTTTCAAGTTTAGATTTTTCTAGTTGTTTACAAGGATTATACAAGTTTATTATTTTAATATTTCCATCATTTGTATAAATTTCCACAGCATTAAGTTCTAGGTCTGACAGTATTTGTATCTGAATAAATTTGATGTTTTCCTTTAAGAATATAGCACACCCTCCTCCATTCCCATTTGGCCTGTCTTTACGTAATACTGAGTATCCATGAATATTAAAGTGTAGTGATGGTTTGAGCCAAGTTTCTTGAATGCATATTATATCTGGTTTTGGGTTTAGGTTGTTAATGAATCCTTTAAATTCCTGACCTTTTGATATTAGACTGCGAGCGTTCCATTGTAATATTAGAATTATGTGATGGTTTGAGATGCCTCAGGTTCAATTGACCCTTCGCCTTGCCCAAGTTCATCGTTAATTTTTTCCCAAGATAGATCTTTGACGTTGAAAAATTTTACAGCCGCTTTCACTATAATTTTTATTTTTTCAGTTTTAGTTTTTGCTTGTTCTGAACAGTTTATGATATATGCAAGGAAAGGAATCAATTTTTCCAATGTAACATTACCCTGATTATTGTCTGCCACAGTTTTCTTTTCATAACTTATTTTTGGAATCTTGTCATTTTTTTTCACCTGTTTCACTGCTTCCGCGTAGGTAACTGTGTTTTCAGTTTTTACTTTTTGAACTTCAGCTGCCTCTTTCCTTACTGTGCACCCTGCATATGCTGCAGTATGATTACCTCCATAATTACAACATTTCACAGGGTTACTTCCACACTCACCATAAGGATGTTCGCCTCCACATCTCCCACATCTCTGCTTCCCTTTACACACATTTGCTGTATGTCCGTATCTTTGGCATTTGTAGCACCTGAGCGGTGGTGGGATATATTGTCTTACATTAAAGCTCATGCATCCAATCATCACTTTATCAGGTCAGAGTTTTATCTTTGAAATCCAGTAGTACAGATGTACTGTCCTTTTTTTCCCCATTCCTAAAAGCTTGCAGTCGTTTGATGCCTGTGACTTCTCCTCCTTTGATTATTTTCTTTAGCTCCTCCAAACTCTCTCCTACTGGAATTCCTGATATCACCCCTTTTACCCCTTTTCTTCCCCAACAACCTTCCTTTCCATCACTTCTTTTTTACACACCATTTGTAATTTTAGGGCTATATTCTTTTGTTCAGCATTTTTACAAACAATGAGCAGATTTCCATCTCTTAAGACTTTAGCTAGTTCTACATCACCAATAGCTTTCTTTAATCCATTTGACAAACTAATTGGGCTCACTCCAAGCATATCCTGCCCAGTCTTAAATTTTAGTATAACTTTAAAGTCTTCCATCATTACTTTCTTCCTTGTTTCAGTTCTTTCTTCTTCATCCTCAAAAGATCTTTTTCCAGTACTTATTCCCTTTTTAACCTTATTTCTCCCTCCTCCCCCTTTTCTGTTTTCTATCATAGACCAGCCTGTATCCATACTTTCATTCTCCGAAAGCCCCCCACTACTACTTGCCATCTTGACCCACTCACAACCCGGATTATGCCAAAAACCACCTTTGGATTAGTTTAGCAAACGCCAATCGACCCAACCCTGGAATGGCGTCTGAACATCCGGTTTTCCACCGATGATGGTTTTATATAGTTTAGTCCCATAAAACCTTCCGGTATTTCTTTCACGTGCAGAAACGGAGCTTCGTCTTCCATTTCTTCTGGTAAACGACCAGACAGTTGCATATTTTTTTTAAAAGTCTTTATTAGTAATCTTTAAAGCAATAGCATTGTACACCAACGAAATAATAGAACAAACAGATAACAGCAAAAATATGTACAATAAAATAGCATGGTGAAAAATAAAAAAAAATTGAGAAAAGGTAAAGGAAAAAAAACAACAAAAGAACAAAAAATATACATATATATATATATATAAAAATTTATATATATATATATAAAAAGAAGATGTATATATATGCCAGGGGGGATTTAAATAAGAAACAAAGAGAAACGTGTCAAGAAAGTCGTTTGGAGAGAGTTAAAGAATATTAAATTTGCGTAACAAATGTACAGTTTTAATGGCTTTCAGGTTATCAGAAGACTCAATAAGATTGATGTACATGTTCAATTCTTTAATAAAGATAGAAAATAAAGGTTTGCTATGGCTAAACTTGCTTTTATGTATAAAAAATTTAGCAAGAAGTAAAATAAGATTGATAACAAAAAAGGAGTGCCAGTTTTTCCTGTGAAAAGCAGTAAATCCAAGGATAATAGATTCAAAGTTGACAAGAGTTTGTGGGGAAATAGAAACAATAAGGATCATAATATCGTCCCAAAGTGTTTTGGTGTAGACACAGCTCCAAAACCATAGACATAATATAAGGATAGACGCCTCATCCGCCGCTCTCGCCTATTGTCGCTGACGAGATTTAGGGCGGCCATCTTGGAGCGGTAGATCACTCCACTCAGCATTATGTGTTTAGCACGAAAAATGACATATCAGCGCATTTAATCGATCATAACACACTTTTTTGTTACTGGAAACTATATTCAAACATCTATCAAAGCTATATTTATAAATAATTGTATTATTTAAGTATGTTTTTAATACATAGTTCAGCATTTTTAAATATGATTAGTGGCTATAACAATAGAATAGGAATGGAATATTCTGATATCGATGAATGATGAGCATATTACAAAGTACCAGACTGATTAGCTGGTAAAAAAAAAACCTTGTGACCACACGTGCTAATAAGCTACCTAACATACTACTTACTTATACCGTGAAATACCCACATTCCAATCTGAAATTAATTAACTAATTAAATGAATTACTAAACAAAAAACTTACTCTAAACAACAACTAAAATAAAAATTCTAATGATAAATCAACTAGGAAAGCAAACAAATTCTAAGAAAAAACTAAACAATTTAAATTCTAAGATTTAACAAAACAATGGGAAAAATAGCTCCTACAGGTATATATATGTCCATCTTACTTGTGAAATGTTGTTTGTGGAGCCTCACATCAATAATCCATCGATTATCTCTGGATTGTTTATTGCAATGGATCCTCCAAAGTAGGAGGGACTACCGCTCCAAGATGGCTGCCGTATTTCCTGCGCCGGAGCAGCCAATGCGGGGTCTACTCTAATATTATGTCTATGTCCAAAACAGTTGCGTAGTTTCAGTAGCTAGCTGAGTCGCAGTGACGGCATCAAACGAAGACGACAGAAATCGCCTCACTTAAGAATATGTGACATTTGCCCAGAATCAGTCACTCATTTGTTCCTGTTGTGTTCTAACTCTAAAGTATTTTGGCAACATTTTTGTAACTTTGTTGACTCAAAAATATCAGGAGGTTTTCAATTATATTGGAAAAATGTCTTGTTTGGATTTCAACAAAATAAAAAAATGAATTTGAAAAATTTCTTTATTAATTTATTACTTCTTAAGGCTAAATTTCACCGACATAAATGCAAATTTTGAGGAAAAAACCAGACTTTTCAGTTTTTTTGATTGAACTTAAACATTATATATTTACAATTCAACCTTCAACTAATCAAAAAGCAAAAACAACAATATGGACTTGCAATCAACTTGGAATCTTAGATTATCTCCTATGTTAATTCACTGTGATTCTGGCACATATACCACCATTTGTACTATTTTCTTTATGCAAGATTATTTTGATTGTAATTTTCTTGTCACTATTGTACTTTATGTTCCCCCTGGCAATTATATTTGTCTTGTTTTTGTTTTGTTTTTTTCTAATATGTGCACAGCACAGTGTGCTGTGCACATATTAGTTAAAGATAAAGTTATTAGTTAAAGATAAAGTTTATTTAAAACAAAAAAAATACATACATCATGTGTGAAATAATCTTATTTAAAAAAACAAAAACAAAAAAAATCCTCACTTAAGAATAAAAAACAAACAACAACAAAAAACTAATTCATTTATTTACAAAAAATGCTAAAGACAAATTATTTAAACTTTAGGTCAGAGAAATGGTATCTGGTATGTTTTGTGGATTCACTCAGTATTTTGAGATTTGATTTTAGTTCTTTATTTATTAACAACCAGTAAATTTGTAAAACTAGCATTATTGGACAGAAATGCCAGGAAAGTATGCAAATTAACATGTAAAAGTTTATTTAATTTAAATCTCTCTGACATTAATTTAATAACAATGTCACTGAATACCTGTTTACAAAGGACAACAAAGATGTGAAACAGTGGTAACGCTGTGGTGGATACAATATATTTCACACCAGAATGTATGCTTTTATTCTGAAGGAGAGAAGGTGAGGTGTGACGTCACAAACGGTTGTCGTTCGTTCGATTTTTGGTTTTTTGTTGGAAGACATTGAGAATTAAACAAGACTCGAATCTTTTTCGTCTTTTTCTGCTGACTTCCACAACGCATTGGTAAACATTGGCAGCTCAGCCAAGTGTGTTGCAATTAGCAATTAAAAAAATTAAGTGGATGATAAATTAAAATGAGCTCAATTATATTTTTGCATTCATGGTTTTGGTTGAGTGTGGTTTTGATAATTTCCGTCAAAATTTGTTATTGTGACATTGCTAAGCTAAAACGTAGCCGTTTTAACAAATTGAGGAAAACTGTTGAACCCTGAGGTTTTCATCCTTGAGCAGGAAGCAGGTGAATAAATATGTGCAAGTTATGCTGTAATCTGCAGCTTTATGGATAAAATATTCTGTTTTGAATCAGAAAGCTTGTTTTTTGTCGTATAATCTATCAAATGGCCTTTTCTGATGCTACGCTCGATCTAAGGGGGACTGAACGTCACGTCTGCCACAAACCAACGGGTTAGCGACTGTTTCTGCAGATATATGCAAATGTAGTCTGAATAAATGCAGCAACAAGGTCAGATGAGACGGCGTTACAGCTGTTTCTCTGATGATATTCTTAGAGATCAAAGAGGCTGGAGCTGCTGGTGAGCACAGCGTTTGGAGAACACGGGAAAAATTCAAATTAAACTAAATGTCAGTGATGTTTTGTGAGGAGGGGACTATGAAAAATAAAGAACCGCAGACTGGAAACAATTATAATCAACCCAGTTTGGGCATTGTGCTTTCTGTGACATTTTTAAAGTGCACTTCATTTATTGTGATTTTCCTTGAAATTTACATTATTAAATGCCACAACTTGTATCCGGTAAATGTTGTCATTTTCCACACTTTTGATTCTTCTTTGCGCCCATTTTATTATTCCCAGCTACAATATTGTAATTCAATGGATAAAAATTCATTAAACATTCATTGTTTTTAATGGAAATTATACAATTTTTATGTCTTTTATCGCATTTCACCTGCGTTTAAAACCATATCAAGTCAACATTAGATAATATCTCATGTCTCATTAGATAATAAACCTTATTTTTGCTGTTTAAATAGACTCTGATTCTACATGTGTGACAGTACGGAGGTCTAACAAGGATATCCAGTGTCATCTGTTAGCTCAGTTAACAGATGTCTTCAAATCATCGCTGTCGGCTTAATCAAGTCAGACAGTTAATATTTTCATGATTCATTGTTCACAAGAGCGGAAAGAAGAGAGGACTGGACAGCTGAACAGGTAGCCTGTGTAGATGATGAGCTGTCAGTCAGAGGGAAACATGCAGTAAATAATAACTCCAGTCCCTCCTTCGGCAGTTTTAGGGCATATTTTGCAGCGTTATCTACACTTTTTGGCAGAGGTAACAGTCTTTGACTGTTCCTCAATGTACAGTATCTATATTTCAAGAGTGTACGACTTCTGCATGTTTCAGATTTGATTTAAAAGGGTTAATTTTCCACTTAGCATGACTTAAAGTCATGCCACATTCTGCATTATGAGCCATAAACGTGATTCTGGTGTGTTGAACCAGGAAGAGATCTAAAGTGTTCAGGACGTCAGACTTTAAGGACTGACCATTGACATCACTGATCTGGATTGTCTTTAGTCCTGAGTCCATTTCTACTCTTCACAGGTTCTCTTCACTGTTCTCATTTGGTTTTTTGTATGAGATTAAGGGAGAACTCACACCAGCATTGCTTAATTTGTTTTAATCCAACTCCAGTTTGCATGTGGAAGTGTGAATGCGAACTCAGACTCTGGTACGCACCAAAACAGCGATTCTTGATGCACCTAAAAACTTAGCTCTTGGCTCGGTTGAAGTGAACTCTAGTGAAGTGAATTATGGGGACGCCAAGCGGACCAGAGTCCGCCACAACGCAGGGTATTCTGGGTAAATACAGCCTAGTGAGTCTAGAGCTCCTGCAGAAATGGTTCACAATCTTTTACCAAAGACAAAAGAGAAATCCTACAACAGCTAAAATCTGATGCCACTCCATTTTGTTAATTTGTGTGGAAGGAAGTTGCAGTCATGTCTTGTTTTGAGGTTTTTGTGTCTTTTTCTTCAGGGGTTCTTGTTGCAGTGCCCCCATAGGTGAGGAGGAGAATAGGTTTTTCAAAGTGTTTGGTTTTGTTTGACACAGAGCAATGTGAAAGTGAACCGCATCAGCTGAAAATGTATCAAATGTTTCAATATTAGTCCCCCATTGAACCAAGTCTACCAGACTATCAGGTGTGAGAACATCTGCAGTTCTGTGATTGAGACGGTCGTAGCAAAGAGGAACATTTCTATGTTTATCTAGTCATATATTTTACATTAATTAGCTTTAACTTGGCAATTTGTGTCATTTTGCTTTAAAAATACCAAGATTTTTGTTGAAAATCTTGGTATTTTAAATAGTTTGATACTTTTCACTGGTTTCCCAGCATCTAAAGCATTACAGTTGGGTTTCTTTTCCATATACTGATCTTTTATTTTATGCCAGACCAACTTTGGCGGTTTGTTGTTGAAAATTAGTCACCCAAAGCATACGTTCCTGGTTCAAGTCCCAGGAGAGTTTGCTATAGATGGAACAACTGAAAAGAGTTGGTGTTAAGATTTTGTCTAATGGTTGTAGAGACTTTGTGATTTCTTGATGTTTTTACCCAATAAGTAAATTTTCACGTATTACATGTTGGAGTTTATCCTCAATATCTGCGTAAAACGCTGTATTTATTTCGAATAAATGTCAGGACCGAATAATGAAGTGTAGACTTTGAAAGTACAAAAGGGATTACTGAACATATAGTTACCAGAGAGGTTCCCCGTTATGCTAAAGTGGAATATATTAACAATTTTTTCTCTGAAAGTACTGCACTGCTGTGTTTTATAATGATTTTGGGGAGAGGTGCTGCAGAAAGGAGCATTCTGATGTCAGTGTAGTGGAACGGCAGGTAGCTCCTACTGGTTATGCCTGCTGTCAAGTCCAGAGGTGCTATAGCAGTTTAATGAGCTGGCTCACAGTTGGACAGAAGACACTGCAGTGTGTCATGTAAAGAAGGGAGGGAATAAGTTGAGACAACATAACTTTTTGTGGGAAGAAAAAAGTAGTTTAGAGGACAATCTGCAACTCAGCATATTGTGCTCTATTTATATCGCAGCTTATGATCGCTGACGGGATTGGAGCTCAAAATCATTGCAGTTCCTTCTACATGTAGCCTCAAAAAATTGAGGTTGTTAGTAGGGCTGTAGTAATACAACAATCTCACGATACAATACGATACACGATATTCTGCCCACCATGCGATATATATTGCAATATTCAGCAAACGATACAATTCAATACACTTTTGCAATTTTCTAAAAGAAGTGGTGAGAAAACATGTTTCTTTTAATTGAAACAGTCCAAACTGTAGCTGACATGCATTAGTAAAGTAAATAAAGTGAACCAAGTTCCTGCTCTGAATATTTGATACCTTTTTAACCTGAACATCTGAAGGAATCACTCTAAGCCTGATGACCTGGTGAAGCAAGCAGTGAGTGAACAAGGTGACAGTTGGATGTTACCATACTTGCAGATGAATATCGATTCTTTTCTAGGAAAGAAAATATCGATATATATTGTGATATCGATATTATTATACAGCCCTAATTGTGTATGTCATGAATCTACTGGACCTGGACATTCATGTTTACCACAGTTGGGTAGTAATAAGTAACCTTTTGGAAAAAAAAAATACTTTTAGGGGAACTTTTACTACACTTTACTTTTTGCTTAATTGAATAATTTCATTATGAAGTGTCCCTACTCTTACTTGAGTGAAATTTTTGGATTCCCTACCAACTGAATGAAAAACAAACATGTTATAACAAAAAAAATCATGAGAAACAGACAATCACCTGATGTTTTTGCTAAAGTTTCATAAGTTTTAAACGGAAAGGAACCAATTTGGAAACATTTTCATTTGCCTGATATGATTATTTTTGGTTACATATATGAATTATTGTCAAAATTTCCACTTTATAATTTGCTCCGTTTTAATGTTTAAATATCAAATGATTGATAATTTGATTAATTACTCAGTACTTGAGTAGACTTTTTAACAATTTTTACTTTCACTTGAGTAAAAAATGTACTTTTTGTGCACACTACCTCCTCTCATGCTTACTATCCCAAACAGGGGACCCCTCCACCATCCTTTCAAGCCGCCTTTTACTCTGTCCTAGTCTTTTTTAGCTTGTTAGTCTGAACCACTGCAGCTTTTAAGAGCTTCTTAACCTGTGAAACCAAACACCCACCCACCGACCACTCCAGCTCTCCTCGACCGCTTCTCCAAAGCTGCCCGCCGTGACCGAGGGCCGCTGCAGCAGTCGTTATCATCTTCTCCAGAGAAGGAGAGCTGCCTAATTAATCGGGGCCCATCTTGACTCCCAGCCTCCCTGACCCTCGTCTCCTCCACCGCTGACAGGTTTTTGCTGTGAAGTGGAGAGGTAGGAGCGTGTGGCTGTTTTTAGCATCTATGCAGGGAGTGCATCTCTTCCGCTGCATGCAAATGAGGATTTTGCGAGGTCTTGTTCTCCTTTTCGGTACGTGCGCCTGAATATGTGTGGCTGCTCTCTGCATGTGCTCCCGAACCCTCTGGGGCCTCTTAGCACCTCTCTCTAAGTGAGTTTCTGTAGCCGGAGTGAAACACCAGAGAGTTTACCCTCAATAAACGCAGAGAGCGGTAAAGCGAGTTACATTTGGACCGCCAGGTATCCATCTCAGTTAAATGCATACAAATTGGATCTTTGACAAAAATCCATGAAAAAAAGACTTTTATCTTTTGTGCCACTGACTCACTCAATATCTTGAAGTTGCAAGAACGTTTGATATCAATCAATCTTTTAGCTATGTTTTACTTAACTGTGTAATTTACTATCTGAAAATTTGCTAACAGTTGATTTTTGAAAACTTATCAAATTCACCCTGATTAACAATATAAATAGTTTTTATATTGTTTTTTGTCCAAGTTAATTTTTGGATGTTACATTAGCATGTTAGCTCTCTAGCAGGTCAGGTAAATAACAGTTATCTTGGCTTATTATGCTGTGAAGTAAATCTGAAAATTGAAGTCTCATTTTTCCAAATAAACTAAATTCTCAGTTTATTCTATTTTTTCCTCCAACTTGAAACTTGATAAATTCCCGCTACTGAATACGTACATCTAAACCTACATTATGCTACAATGCAGGGTAAGGTGACGCTGTATTACTATAAAAATATATTAGGATAAAGTATTAGCAATGTTATGACAAGTAACATTAGCATGCTTAGCTAACTGGATGTCTAATGCATTCTGACTGGATGTAAGGTTATTGCTAGAAATAGTATGATAGCATTAGCAATTTTAGCAGATTGCATATTCTAACATTAGCATCTTTAGCTAGCTGAGAGTATGATTCATAATACAGTAGATCTAGTTTATAACCAGTTAGATTATTTCTGGAATTAGCATAGTAGCATTAGCAATGTTAGGGGGACTCCGCCAGACGTTCCCAGCAGACCCTCACTACACGTTTGGGCCTGCCAGGTCTGACCGGTTTCCTCCCCCACCACCGGAGCCAACTCACCACCAGGTAGTGGTCAGTGGACAGCTCCGCCCCTCTCTTCACCCGAGTGTCCAAGACATACGGCCGCAGATTCAATGAAACGACGACAAAATCGATCATCGAACTGCGGCCTAGGGTGTCCTGGTGCCAAGTGCACGTATGGACACCCTTATGCCTGAACATGGTGTTCGTGATGGACAGACCGTGACGAGCACAGAAGTCCAACAACAGAACACCACTCGAGTTCAGATCAGGGGGGCCGTTCCTCCCAACCACACCCCTCCAGGTCTCACTGTCATTGCCCACGTGAGCGTTGAAGTCCCCCAGCAGAACAAGGGAGTCCCCAGGAGGGGCACTCTCCAGTGACCCCCTCTAAGGACTCCAAGAAGGGTGGGTAATCTGAACTGTTGTTCGGCCCGTAAGCACAGACAACAGTCAGAACCCGTCCCCCCACCCGTAGGCGGAGGGAGGCTACCCTCTCGTTCACTGGGGTAAACCCCAACGTGCAGGCGCCAAGATGGGGGGCAACAAGTATGCCCACTCCTGCCCGGCGCCTCTCGCCGTGGGCAACTCCAGAGTGGAAGTACGTCCAGCCCCTCTCAAGGAGACTGGTTCCGGAACCAGAGCCATGCGTTGAGGTGAGGCCGACTATTTCTAGCCGAAACCTCTCAGCCTCGCACACTAGCTCCGGCTCCTTCCCCACCAGAGAGGTGACGTTCCACGTCCCAAGAGCCAGCTTCTGCAGCCGGGGATCAGACCGCCAGGGTCCCCTCCCTCGGCCGCCGCCCGTAACACACAGCACCCGACCCCTTTGGCCCCTCCGACAGGTGGTGAGCCCATTGGAAGGGGAATCCACGTCTCCTCTTTGGGCTGAGCCCGGCCGGGCTCCGTGGTTAAAAGCCCGGCCACCAGGCGCTCGCCATCGTGCCCCACCTCCAGGCCTGGCTCCAGAGTGGGACCCCGGTGACCCGCGTCCGGGCGAGGGAACGCCAGATTCAAAGTTTGTGTCCATCATAAAGGGGTCTTCAGGCTGCGCTTTGTCTGGTTCCTCACCTAGGACCTGTCTGCCTTGGGTGACCCTACCAGGGACATAAAGCCCCAGACAGCATAGCTCCCAGGATCATTGGGACACACAAACCCCTCCACCACGATAAGGTGGCAGCCCAAGGAGGAGATTGGCAGCCCAATGTTAGCAGATCGAGTATTGTAACATTAGCATCTTTAGCTAGCCGAGTCTCTAATGGACTGTGACTCATCTACATTACAGCCGTATTACTTTTGACATAACTTTCCTCGTCCTCACTGTGTAAGATTTTATGTGAGCGAAAACATTACAGACGGGATTTTCAACATTCCCACACTGATCTATCGTCAGTGGACATAGTCTGGTCATGCTAGCAACTAGGGCTGTATAATAATGTCGATATTGCGAAATATATCGATATTTTCTTTCCTAGAAAAAAATTTATATTCATCTGCAAATATCGTAACATCCAACTGTCACCTTGTTCACTCACTGCTTGCTTCGCATCAGGTCATCAGGCTTAGAGTGATTCCTTCAGATTCTTTTTAATTCTCTTTCTCTCCGTTTTTTTTAAATCTCTTTCTCTTCCACACTATTTATTTAATGTCACATACTGTTTTATTTTAATTATGTAAAGCACTTTGAAATGTCTTGATGCTGAAATGGGCTATACAAATAAAATTTGATTGATTGATTTCTTCAGATGTTCAGTGTCAAAGTTAAAAAGGAATCAAACTATTCAGAGCAGGAACTTGGTTCACTTTATTTACTTTACTAATGCATGTCAGCTACAGTTTGGACTGTTTCAACTAAAAGATACATGTTTTCTCTCCACTTCTTTGATTCATTTTGTCCAGCTGTCCACTTTAAGTCTGTGTCCAACCAGAGCCAGGTATTGTGTAGTTGGTGCTTTTAATCAGTTTTCAGTTAAATTAATTCAATCTAACTTTATAACAGTCACAAACTGTCACCAAAATCACTCTGTCCCTCTTGTCCAAGTTGATTTTTGGATGTTACATTAGCATGTTAGCTCTCCAGCAGATCAGGTAAATGTTATCTCGGCTTATTATGCTGTGAAGTAAATTGCTGGTTGCTATGGTAACCACCAACTGTAACAGAACTGAATACACCGGTAAATATCTGGAGAAACGACTACTTTACTAAACAAGGCAAATTTGAAGAAGAAAGACACAGACGTTGACATACTTCACATCTGTTATGTTAAAATAGCATTTGTGAAATTTTGTGTGATTTTTGGTTACCAAAAGTCACACAAACAAAATCGGGAGTTATTAATGTTCGCTTTTATTTAATTTAAAGAAGAAGCACCTGTTGAATACAGAGACGGGTGCTTATTAATATTTTAGCAGATTGTTAAATGGGTTTTTATCAATGCGTTCCGGCACCACCGGTCCTTTGAGAACAGCCTGAAAATGAAAATGAGTGCAACATTCCTGTCATGAAGCACAACGCTAAATCTGTGGAAGTGGGCTTTTAATATATCCTCATGGAGAGTGTTTACATAGCTGGTGACCCTTTTCTTTTTAAATCAATATTTGAAACTCTAAATTATATAAAAGCTACGCCCATTGTCTGGACTTTTCTACTTCTGAAACACGGGAGGATTATGATGCAAACTGGGTAAGAGCCCAGTAAAAAAAACAAAAAAAAAAAAGAAACGCCACTATTTCATGACAAGTGACACTTTCCTCCCCCTTGGCTTCCACTTTTGCTGACTCGGCACTTCCTGGTCAGCCATTAACCACCGTCCCTGTGTCAGAGCGTGGTTTGGGAGCCAGATAAGCAGATATTAGCCGGCCTCGCCAGCAGCAGAATGGCCCCGGGGGGGGGGGGGGGGGGGGGGGGAGCCTTGGCTGGGCATCAGTGGGCAGTGAAGGGCAGAAACTGGCGAGGACATCCGAGGCCGTCGCCAAGCGAGGTCAGGAAGGAGAACCGATTACATGTCATCCTGCCGCTGCCGCCACAGTAATCTGGCTTTAAAAATATATACAGTATATAGCTGTAAGTATTACGAGATTTAATCAAAGTGGGACTCAGAAACTGAGGGTTTTCTTTGTGAAGCAAACATTACGGTTTATTTATACGTTGATGGGAGAAGTGGAGCCCAGGAGAAGTGGCGTTATGTTCATTTACCAAAATAAAAGATATTGGCCTCTTTCTTTCTTCCTTTGGGTGTTTCTGTCTTTGATTTCTCTTTTGGTTCTTTTAGTTCTTTCTTACTTTAGTTATTTTTCGTTTCTATTCAATCTTTGGTTCTTTTGATTTTTCTTTGTTTCTTTCTGTCTTTGGTTCCTTTTTTTCTCTGGTTCTTTGTTTGATTCCTTCCTTTGTTTTTTGTCTTTGGCTCATTTTGTCTTTCTTTGATATTGTCTTTATCTTTTTTTGTTTTTTCTTTTTCTTGTTTGAAAATTAAGTAAATGTGTCAAATTAAGATCCATTCAATAATTTAGAATGTTAGTCCATTTATTTCAGAAACTCTCACCAACTGAAACACTTTATGTAGAGTAATTACACACATATGAGAATGTGGGCTTAATGAAAAATATATTTAATTCTCACTTGAGCAAGACTAATCGGGATGCATTTTCTGATCGACTGAATCATATTTACTTAAAGGTCTTAAAATTTACGTTACATTTCTCATACTGTTTTATGGAGCAACATAAGTTTCATAAAAGTAGCAAAATTGTCCTCTTTTCTAAGCAAGGGGAAAGTTAAGTAGCTTTTCTTCAAATAGCTTACAGGCAGCAATAGGTGGAGGAGGGTTTTCCGCATCACGTTATTCTCTAGACCTCTGGATTTTCATTAGATACATTTTATACCAGGGTTTTATTGGTTTTGAAACCAACTTCTAACTTTTAAAGCCTTGCTATACCTAACCGAATCATTCCTACTGCAGGAGAGCAGCAGAATGCTAATAGGGCTGGTAAACAAAGTGATTTACTGTGTGTGCATTTATTGGTTAAAAGAGCAGTGCATCTTTGAGACTGCAGGAATATGTTAGAAGATGCTGTAATACTATTAGGATCACTGTGCGTACAGTGTTGTTTAATTTGCATAGAAATTGGTATCAGGGGTCCGTGTTGGATGCTGTTTATGTAGCGTAAATAATAAAGGATCAAGGTGGAAGATTTTTCAGCGCCGCTTTGTATTTCCTTCAGGTCCTCAGAAATTTGTACAGTATTGGTGATATAAAACCTTTTTGTGCAGGTATACAAAATAAATACTCCAAGGAAATCAGCTGCTGCTGCAGCGTTCCAGCAAAGTTCAAGTAATTTTATTATAAATGTAAAATTTCCTGGAAAAGCTTGTCGTAACTTTTGAATCTTTTGTCACACTGCTAACAAAAACTTCTAAATTATTGTATTGAAATTCGATCAACAAAAAGCAGGATAATAATTATTTATTGTTTTCAAAATGCTTTATAAATGTTTATTTCTCTTTGCTCTTTATGCTCCTATAATCTGGAACAAACTATTAAAAAACTGCAAAACTGCTGAAACACTGAGTTGTTTTATAGGGGTAAACCTTGTTTAGAACCGCCTTTGATTACTTGTAAATGAAATTAATGTGTAATCTTGATGATTTTGATGATGCAGTTGGTGAAAATATAACATTTCTATGTTTCATTATGTTTTTATGATGTAAAGCCCCTGTTTCTGATTTGATTTGACTCACTATATTAAATTACATTGCTATTTTGTCGGTCACAAATTGGGATGTTTTGGGAATCACTGGCCTAGTCAAAGCCTGACTGAAAGCAAAAGTTTGTTGTTCCTCCATAATTGATTACATTTTTTGAAAATTGTATCTCAAGTTTAGTATTCATTACCCAGTCAGTGTGAATTTGAATTCTGCACTTAAAAAAATGAACCAAAGTATTAAGAAACTAAAACTACAAAAAAAAACAATATTTATAAAAACTAGCAAACACACTCTAAAACCTATCTGAATTAGACAAAAACTAAGCAATAATTTGAAACCCTGATGTGGAATAGAAACACTCCCAGAAAGACATTTTTGGTAAAAGAAAAAGAAAAGTTTGTATCATTTTCGCTCCCCTCCTAACCAAAGCCCAATTACCAACCAGTTCCTGTTGTTCCATCTCACAAAACCTCCAGACGAAACATTGAATTTTGCGTTTGCAATGTGACAGGATGTGGAAAAGTTCAACGGCGGAACGCTGCAGCGCTGTGGAGAAGAATTTACTGCTGGCTTGCACAGCGCTGCACATACAGATTTGTAGACTCACAGGTCTGCAGAAACAGTTTGTTTGAAAATAAGAACTCAAGCAGAACAAAAACCTTTTGCCGCAGTAGATTTATTTCTCCAGCCAAAGTCAGCGCTGCAGGATTAAATAAGTTCAGAGCTGCGGTCGGCTCACTGGGAACCATGTTGCTCTGCGTTTCTCTTCCCCTCCATCTTCTCCTCTCTGATATTTGATGGTTGGATGTTCAAACCCAAAACAAAACCAAAAACCCTCAAACAGAGAAGCTAAATATTCCACTAACAGTATTGACTCATCAGCGCACCCTCCACACAGATAAACAAACACTGACTCATGGATATGCACACATCAAATAGCCGCTGAAGTACAAAACACACTGCAGGAGCGGACCGCTGTCACGCAGAAAACGATTCATTTAAATCACCACCGTCCCAACGCTGCACTTTTAATAGACCTCTGCCTCTTTACGGCTCTCCACATCTTAAACCCATCAATCCGCCGCTCCGCTGCTCTTCCCTCTCTGCGTGTTTCTCCATCATATCTGATGGGAGCGGTGACGCAGCCCCCCCCCCGTCCCTCTCATCTGTGTTTGCCCACTTTATCTCCGTCCTTTTCACCACCAACTCCTTTCATTTTACCACAGGTCTCTCTATTTTTGTTGTTGTTGCTTTGTTCCCTTGTTATTTCTTTCTTCTTCATTTCCCTCCTTTGCTAAGAGGGCTTGAGCCAGTGCAGCGGCGGTGCATGAGGAGAGGGATTAGATGAAGGGAAAGGAGAGGCGAGCAGAAAAAGTGAGTCAGAGGCAGAAGCCAAGGACAGCAAACAAAAAGAGACGGATCGACTCGGAGGCTGTAAATGAGCCTTCTGGAGGGACGAATTGAACGAAGACGGATTCTCTGCGACCCATTGAGCAACGAAGAAATCGTCTCGGAGATCAAATTTCTGTTGTTTCAATAAACGGCTCACAAACTTTCACTGATGACGCGCAGGAAGCAAAGAAGGTCTTCAGAAATGATTCATAAGAGTAAAAATCACCTTGGATAGTTCATGTTTATTTCCAATTAGCAGAAACTAAAACATGACGCACATATTGATGTCTAATGATTTTTTTTATTCAACCAGTGCAACATAAATTGATTTAGGTTGCTTTCACATCACCACTTTTCAGTCAGATTTAATTGAACTCTAGTCTGTTTGCCCAGAGAGTCCAGTTCGTTTGGGAGGAATCAAACGTCTAAAAACCTTGATCTCGGTTTGATTGAAGCGAACTCTACCGCAGTTCGAATTCAGATGTCAACGTCAAGCAGATCAGAGATCGCTCCAAAAGCAGGAGGTGGACTACAACGCTGGGCATTCTGGGTAAATAAAACCAAAACTAATGGAAGAAATGGCTTCTGATCTCTTGCCAAAAGCAAAAGAGAAATCCTACAGCTGCAAAAATCTGACATCACAACGTTTTTGTTTACGTTTTATGAAGAAGGAAGTTGCGTTCAGTGTCTTCTTCTGAGGGTTTTCTGTCATATTTTTCCCTCCATCATAGCAATACGTATTATCTCGGTATATCTTAACAAAAATCTATTTTAATTTTTTAAGTGTTGCTTCTATTCATCTCTGCACCAACCTGGATGCTTAATTTCCCCCGATGTTATTCACATCGCCCAGAGGAAAAACTCATTTTCATAGAAAATGAGCTTGTAGCTCCTCGGCTACCGACAGTCAGAAAGGGACATTTCGTTTATGACTTATCGATCCAAGAAGTTGGAATCGGTCGCAGTGCACTTCGTGCTGCAGGGGTAAAGGGGAATGGCTTCACGGCGTGTTGCTCTAGCTTTCTTTATCTGCACTTATATCATGCCGGCGAAGTAACAAAAACACCCGGACTAACAGAGATCTTTGTGTCCTCGGACGTCAAGGTGAAGAGCGGCAGAGAAAGGCCTGGGTGTGTGATGTGTGACTGTGCAGCTTAAAGAAAAAAATCTGTTCATTTTCTAATAATATGGCATAAAAAAAGAAAATTTGGGTTACATAAATAATTTCTCAGAAAGCCCGTTAATTTCCCCACATTTGTTAAGTAAATAAATTTGTAAGATTTGCAGCAGAGTTGACGGTGTTTGCTACATCCATGTAGCCTTTCTGTCAATGCCAAACATGTTTTTCTGTCCTTTATTGAGTTGGATGATCCATGTTTGTAGAAACAAGACATTCAATAACTTAACAAATGTGTCCCTGGGTTGCTTGGTCAGACACTGGTGTGGGACAGCACCCCATTTTGTGACTGTGTTGGTCACTGTGGCGTAAAGAGATGTAATCCTGAAGTGTTGATTGTTGTTGAAATCAGAACTGAAGTTGGAATATTGACTATAGATTGGCATTGCCACTTTGAGATCTATGAGTTTTAAGAAACCAACCATACATATGTTTGGAGTGTGGGTGGAAAATGGAGAGAACCCGTCCAGGTACGAGAAGAAAATGTGAAATCCATGCAGAAACATTGGGATTCAAACCCTTTTGCCCTCTATTGGCTTCATCCAGAGGGTTTGGACTCAACCTGTAACGATTCAAGAGCTTTGATTATTACATCTAGAGGAAGATCACCTACCTGTGTCGAAGCCTCGTTAAATTATGTTCTACTGTTTAGCGGCATGCGTTTCGGACGGATATTATTTACGTTGCTCAGCCTCTCCCTTCTGCCAATGAGTTGTTGAGGAATGCTAAGCACTATTATCACAACGTAGTGTGACCAAATGTCCTCTTGTCTGGGCTTTTATAATTTTTTAGGCGTCCTTAAATGTGTGTTTGTGTGTGTGATAAAAGTGTCAGAGATCCAGTCGCTCACATGGACAATAAAAGTGATAAATGGCTGTTCAAAGTGAGAGTTTGTGTATTAAACTGACAGAACATGAATACGGAAACTATAATCTGAAAAGTGTCTGCCTGTTGCTTTCCTTTTTTTTTTTTTAATTTAAATTGAATATAATTTCAGATTTTTGTGTATCTTTGTGAAAGTTGACTTAAGAGGTAAACTATCATTGTTTCAGGTAAATTTCTTAAGCTACAGAAAATGATTGTTAGGAATAAACCAGATGATATTGATATCCATTAATACTGCTGTTATGCCAAGATTTATCAATATTTTCTTTTGTCAAGTTTTTGTCAGAATAATTAATAGGTTGATTACTAAAATAATTAGGGGTGTAGTGATACAATAATTTCACGATACGATATGATATTCTGGTCACGATACGATATGTATCACGATATATGTTGAGCGTTACGATTCAATACGATTCAGTGAATTTTTATGATTTTCTGAAAGATTTTAGAAGGACAGAGTGATTTTAGTCAAATTTGTGTTCCATAGACTTGAATTTAGTTAACTGAAAACTGATTAAAAGCACCAACTACACGATACCTGACTCTGATTGGACAATCTAACAGTCTGCAGCTGGACAAAATGAATCAAAGATGCAGTGAGAGAATTAGTTTCTGTCATTTAATTCATGTGGATTTGACATAAAACTCAAAAGTTTAAACTGTAGTCCAGGAGCAAAGTGGGGAGATTATAAGCCTCTGTAGACTCTCAATATGCAAATGATGCACTTATGTTTTTTCTTTTGGACACTGTGGCTGCATTTTGGAGAAAAACTGCAGCCACAAATTCAGTCTTTTAGACTATGGGGAAAAAAGGCTTTTCTACCTTGGCTCCCGGAGTTAGCCGTGGCTGTAAGCTGTTTACTACTAACTGCTAAAGTAGTGGCTCCGCCTCACCCCGTAGTGATCGACTCCATGCAGCTACGCAGCGCTGCTATTCCCCTGCTTGGATCTCTGAGTAGCTCCTCTCAGACCGCCGGGATCTCATCGTTCTCTCAGTGTCTGATACTCTTTGTCTGTTGCTGATAAGAATGATCGATCAGCCATTGTTGTCATGGAAATCCTCACTGCGCCGCGGATTCTGGCTGAGGGTTTTTTCCTCTTCGTCTTCCTGCTCAAAACACAACGCCTCTTCGGATGTTATCAACCCATGTTCATTCTTCAGCTAAGCTAAAAACTAATGATGCTACCAGTAGAAATTTGCATTAATTTTGCGATCTCACTTCTTTTGCAGCTGCGACGCTGCTCCTTTCCGCTTCTCTTTCACGGTTACTTGCGCAACTTTACTTCGTTTCTCAGCAACAAAATACAGCCCATCGTTATTTATTGAATATTTTACATGTCCAAAAACACAGGAGTCTAATGTTTCATTTCGTTTTGTACGTTTGGAAGCTCATTCCCTCTCACATAATTGGAAAAGCCGGGGAAT
Organism: Poecilia picta; assembly: GCA_033032245.1. NCBI lineage: Eukaryota > Metazoa > Chordata > Actinopteri > Cyprinodontiformes > Poeciliidae > Poecilia > Poecilia picta. The sequence continues at coordinate 20,282,959 of CM065370.1, read as the reverse complement.
GGCGGCGCTTTTGACATTTCTCTGACTTTCGGAAAAATATGGTTTACTAATTTTAGCATAAGTCTGATTATACTTGGCCTATTAACATAATTTAAAAACAGGTGTGTAGTTTATAATGTGCACTTTAAGCTCAGGTTGAAAGTGAGGCTGAGGGAGGCGGAGTCTTTCTGCTACACCATAACAAATTAGACATTAATAAGAGCTAAAAGGCTATGGATCCCTATGGTTTAAAAAATCGATACTCGCGGATGAAAAATCGATACTTTCCGGCGCGGAAAATATTGATGTATATCGCGGAATCGATTTTTTTATACAGCCCTAAAAATAATTGTTTAGTTTGATTGCCTTCTGGAGGAGTGGACCGTGTTGAAGTTTTAAATTTCACCAATCGCTTACTTTTGCATCTGTTTTCCTACACTTCACTTATATTCAGAATAAAAACAGTGACAAATACTAGGCTGACACATTTTCACTGCGGCCTCTGTGGGCCAGTCAGAGCTGTGCGCCGTTTCACGCTGCTGAGCAGATCTGAAATTAGCCGTGAGTAAATAAAACGGGATAAATGAGAGGGAAAGGAGTGTGGCTGCACAGAGCCAGAGTCGGTTTGGCTCAGCTGGCCGGGATGTCTGCGGTTCTGTTCTGGGACGCATCAGGTCCTGACCAATAACACCCGCACACCTGCTCTCTGCCTCCCACATCTCCCTCATCTCCCCTCCAAGCAGCTGCCAAGCCCATAATGACGCTCCCCCACAACAGCATCCCTCCACTGCAGCCATCTTTTCTGGTTTCCCCCCCCCTCTTCCTGACCCCATCGTGACCCCTCGTGTTTGCTTTTTCACCACATCATCCAGTCTCGCCTCTTGCATTGAATAGACTTTACTAGACCTTGGGATAAATATTCAAATCTCCCACTTCTGTCGCTTCGGTTCTTAAAGTTGGAAAACAAGCCAGAATTATGAATATGAAAGCAAGAGACTCTCCAACATGTGCGGTCTCCACAGACCTAATTGAAGTTTGATACGTTTGATGATTTAATCATTAACCCGTAAAGTAGAGATGCATTTGTGATGCGCCAGTCATGTCACTGGCTGTCCTCTACTGGAAATTACAGCTAAATCCGCAAGAGACAGGAAGACGCTTAGAAGAAAAACGTATGACTTGGGTAGTTTGTTGCTGGTTTCCTTTGGTTAGAATAGTAAATAGAAATTTTATTTTGACACTGCAGCTGTAAGTTTTACTTACTTTCATTAAAACTGACTTTCCAGCAAATTTGCTAGCCCAAGTTAATTTCAGTATTGAGATAAAACACTGGATTATTCTGGACATAATTATGACTATTTCAGGTCCCTATTAAGCCTAAAAAATATATTAATATCATATATATGTCCATTTCCTGTTTTGGCTTTTAATTGCCTCATAATCCACACTGTTTTTAAGCTAGCTAGCTTTAGCATAGAGAAAACAGGACAATAAACAGGCTTTACTCTTAAATTAGCTCATCACTATTCCTCTTGGATGGTTAATATTTCGCTATTTATCAAAATGGATGTTTTTTAAGTAACATATTTGTCAATAAACTACAGGATGTGGTCTAGACCTTTAAGTTAGCATGCTAGTGTTATTGCTAATGCTAATCTATGCTAATCAGGGTTTCTATGTCTAAGAAGAGTCTCAGAAAAACACTTTCACTGCATGCACAGTGCAAAACAAAAACAAACCAGAACATATTAATAATCTTCAAATATAAGTTAAAGAAGTTAAAAACAGCTTAGAAAAAGGGAAACATATTTACAACAAACTACAATTGTTTTGGGAGAATCTTTAACTTAGCACTGCTTTAGCCATTCTTAGAATCTGTTCTTCAATATTACTGTTTATTTTAGAGGGACAATTCATTTTCTAAAATTATTTTCTAAAGGCTTTCAATCTGGAAGACTATAAAAAAATATTAAATTATTATTTTAACGCCGACCTTATTTTTCTTAGGAAATTTTAGAAAAATAATCATGAGCTTTTTAGCTGGATCTTTGGTGGATAAATACTGTTTTGTGTGGACCTTGCTGAGTTTTGTCTGCAGTATCATTTTGTTACACTTCTCCAAAAATAAACCCAGCTAATGAGTATTATGCCAACACTTCCTGTTGTGGACTTGATTGCTTTTGCTTATATTTAGCATGTTCCTATGTCTATTAAAAGCCAAAACCACCTACTGCTGGTGCGAGAAGTCATAAAAATTAGCTCTCTACTCCAATTTGTTCTCACTTTTTAGTTGAAGAGATTTTCTTTTCTCCCGGTTGACTATTTTAGAAGTCATTAATCAAGGCTGCTGGGGCTTCGACCGTTTGTGAATAACTGGTTCGGACAGGCTGGAGAAAAAAAAAAAAGCAAAGGCCATTTTAAGTGCTGTATTACACAACCTGTCCATCACAGACACGCACTTGCACTCAGTCAGAGTCCAAGTTTTGAGGCGAACTGTGAAGCCCGAGCGGTACTGTGTGCACAGAGGTGGGTTAGCAGTAAGAGTGGCCCTCCTCTCTTTATTAAAGGGATGGACGGAGGTGAAGAGGACGGCAGCAGACGAGAGGGACTCGGCCAGATAGACACCTACCTAAAATAGTCCAGAATCGACAGCCTTTGTGAAAAACAGGCTTTTGCAAAGTCACACTTGCCTGAAGCAAAACATCTGAAGTCTGCTGGAATAATAGATTCACCATGCACTCTTTTCTTTCTCAGCATGCCTTTTTTCCCTCACTACAAAGAGCTGCAGCAAAGAGAGACGTTATTTTCTCTGCTTTTTTTTTGTCCACGTTTTGTCCTCTTCTACATACAAAAAACCCCTAAAAAACTATATAAATGCTTTTGTTGCATTGAAAGCATAATATTGATTTGACAAAATCTGCTTTTAGGAAGCCAAATCACAAAGAATGAGACGGTTGGGTTTATATGCTTTTCTTCACAGGAAAGACAGAAAATAACATTAAAAAACGTACAATGTGATGATGGTAACATTTTAACATCTGACAGTGACATTTTAACCTCAGTAATGCCTAAAACACCAAAAAGAAAACTAAATATTGGTGCGGTTAGTTTCTACCTCAGCTTTGATCTTTTCCCTGTGAACATTTTCAGATATCACATTAAATATTCAGTATTTTTAAAATAAATGTTGATTTAATGATTTCTTAACTTGCTTTTTTTTTATTTATCTCTGGAAAAATGGGTTGTTTTGTTTCCAGGCAACCAACTAAACCTGTCAAAATAAGCAATACATCAACTAATTGCATGATAAATTAAAACAAGCTCGTTAATGTTTTATTTTATTTTATATGTTTGTTTTTCTCGTCTCTCTCTTTCTACCAAAGACAGGATAACAAAAGTTTTCAGTCTTGTGCGTTGACATTCAGTTTTTATGTTATTTGTTGTTTCAGTTTAGTTTATTTATGTCGGACAAGCAAAATTTCTTCCAGTTTCAGTGTTAACGTTTTCATTAGAAATTAAAGTGTATTGATTGAGAGAGTAAGATGTGAAATAGATCTGTAGATGTATTCAGACGAAACCGTTATTGTATGATGTATACTGACAGATAAAATGAATCAGTCTGAATATTATCACCCATCTAAAGATGAGACACACAAGTTTACATGGGGAAATCTCACGATACGTCGATGATGATGTAATGTTACATTTTCGTGAGTAATTCTGTTTCTGAAATTGAAAATGAAAACGTGATTCTGCCATGGTGAAAGTTTATTATCCCAGGGGTTTACTCACTCCTCAAAGTTTGACTTGATATTTTAATAAACTAACAGAAATAAATAATATATATTGAACAGTAAAAGCTAAAAATATGATGAAATGAATCAAGGAGTTTTCTGTGTGCTTTAAATACATTTATACAGCAGCGTATTGAGGCCAGCGTGTAGAGAAAAGATTTAGTTTGAGTTTCTAGACAAAAAATTGAGAAATATCCGAGTTTGAAAATTGGAAAAAAAAATCTGAAATTTTGAGATTAATCTTAAGAAATTTTCCAGAAAGTTTCCAATTATATTTCAGAGTTTTATCTAAAAATTTCAGTTTTTACTAACAAATTTTCCTCTTTTAGAGCTCAGAAATTTCATTGTGCTTTCTAGAACATTTACGAGCTTTTGTCATAAATGTACTCCTTTTTTCCCATCTAAAATGGGACTAACGCCTTAAAAAATCTGATATTTTCAGATTAATCTCTGAAATTTTCTAGAAAAAATGTAAAAGGTTTTCCATATTTTTTTGCGGAGATTTCTGAGTTTTTTTCTTGCAAATGTTCCACTTTTGGAGCTCAGAAATGTCCTTGTTCTTCCGAGAAAATTTCAGAGTTTTTGGCAGAAATGTACTCCTTTTTTTCTATCCACGACAACTCTAATACGCTGTCATACATTGAAGTTTCTTAATCAAGTATGTATGTTCACCAGGGGCGCATGGATGACTTTTAGTACTTCTGACATAATTACATAAGTCATGTTTGCAGATGTGAGTTACTATCCTGACATGAAACTCTCACTATCACCCTGATCAGATTTTAAAAAGCTGTAATTTCGTTTATTATGAGTCAACAAATTAGAAACAAAAAAAGCATTCTGCAGGAATCGTCATAATTACCTGCTTACACTCTGATGAATAAACAAACATAATCTCTCTTTCTGTCCCTGGACTCCAATCCCTCCCTCTCAGCAATCCCCGGCGTAGCCAGCTACTTCGTGCTTGGGGAGCAAAACCAAAATCAAAGTGCTGTGTGAAATATGGCTCGGATTTGTTATTGGGTAAAGTCTTTGTTTTTCATGGCACGGAGGCAGGATGGAGGATTTAAGCTTTCTTATCGGAGAGCATACAGATTAGCCAAATGGGAAGCCGCAGCCGCCGCCGCCACATCGCGCCGCTTTTCAAGTTGGTAGCGCTTTAGATACCAAAGCTGGGTGTGTAGAGAGAAGTGGATAAACATTTCATCATATTCTCCCTCAGGTTTTGGTAAAAAAAAAAATGTTGGAAGGAAAAAGGAGAAATTAGGTGTAAATAATGAGCTCTTGACTTTAATTTCCTGTCATGTTGGGAGGTTTTTAACTCAAATAATAATTAAAAAAAAGTTTCTTTTTTTTTCCCAAATCCTCTTCCAGCGTTTCGCTCCGTTTGTCAGGTGTAGTGGAAAAGGAGTTGCTCGTGCCTGCTAACGGGGATAAAAGCTGCTCTTGGAGACATCTATTTCTAATTTTTTAGTATGTAATTACATTATTCGTGTGCGTGTGGCAAAGCAAAACGGGGGGAAAAAGAAAGAACGTCCGCCGCTTGGACGTGCAACGAACACGCAGCGCCTCTGCGAAGGGTACGGCGAGTGCACGGCCGCGCTGTCCTGTCATCTTTTATTCAGCAGGCCACTGTGCGTCTATTTTCAGCTCTGCACCACTCCGCAGAATGAGCTGCTTTCTAGCAAAGAGAATGGGCTCATTTCAGCAAAACGTTCCCCTTCACTTCACTTTTTACTCCCACAGATGCAAACATCTGCATCTGTGCAAATTGCACATCGGCTGCATATTCATAGCCACCGCCGCCGCCGCCGACTCGCCTTGTGCGGCGCCGTTCGACTTCTAACAGCGGGGTGGCGAAGTCATTTAAATACTGCTCCTCTCTACACCGATTCGGCTGTAGACAAGCAGCTGATGTGCAGTGCTTGATGGCGTTTGGAGACTGGCAGCCTTTAAAGAAAGTGGAGTGGAAGGGTGACTTTGCGGCTCGCCACCGTTTGAAGGAGAAGCGGCGTTGAAGGGAGGCTCCGCTCCACAGGCCCCTGTGGGAGCCTCGTTGAGTCAGCAGCGGAAGCCTGAATAATTAGAGGCTAGCTCTGGGTCTCTGTCATCATTACACTGCTACGCGTATTTAATATTCAATGAGACTTTGTTTTTTATTTATTTCGTACGAGAGTGGGCGAAAGGGCAACTTTGCTGGAGGACGAGCCACGTGCCAACAAAGATATGCTAACATGCGCTCACGCGAGAGCTCAGAGCGCTGTGAATGCAGTCTTACTGCACGTCCGCTCCAGGCGCGCTGCTGCGTGGCTCACGCTGCTGTACAGAAGCTACAGATGACGAGTTTCACCCCAAAGGTCAACCAAGTCGCTCCGGTTGACCTTGGTAGGAAGTGAAGCTAGGCATTCAAGTCGAGTCTTGTATAGCAGCTAAAATGTCTCCATTTACGCACAAAACATCTGGAAGTAAGGGTTTATAAGACATTTTATGGGAATTAAGAAAAAAAGGTACCAACAGGTTTTTAAATACAGAAAATAAGATTTTCCACCTCTAATGGGACATGCAGCTCTGGAAAACATTCAGAGACCACTCAAAATGATCAGTTTCTGTGATTTCACTCTTTATAGGTTTATATTTGAGTAAAATGAATATTCTTCTATTTTATGAACTACTGGCTACATGCCAAAAAATTCAAAGCAACAATTTTATTTGCAGCAAATGAGAAATGGTCAAAATAACTAAAAAGATGCAGGGCTTTCAGACCTCATATAATGCAAAGAAAACAAGTTCATATTCATTTAGAAACAACAAAACTAATGTTTGATCCCAGGAAGAGCTCAAGAATCAATATTTGGTAGAAAACCCTGGAACTTTTCAACAATTTTATGTGCAGTGGGCTCTTCAATTTATCCAGATCTGTATTTCTGCAATTAATTAACAACAAAAAATCAGATAGAGGTGACTTCTTATTCTCCCCTTAACGGGTTAAGATAGGGCTATGGTCTATATAAAACATGTTTGTTATATTTTCTACACAAAATAATTCTTGGATAATGAGATTTCAGTCTGATCAGTTCTGGCCATTTTGAGCAGCTTTTGGCGTCCTGTCCCTTTAAATCCTGCTGCTGGCCAACTCAACACTTACACTTGCAAACAGACGTGTAATTATGCAATTGTAGATCCTTGAAAAGCATTAGTAGAGCCTCCTTTACAACCAACAAGAATTGTAAGTCAACAACCTGTCTTTTCCAGCAGCCATTGTACAGCGGTAAAACCAGCTGACCAATCGTGCTGGAGCTCAGCTAAGGTTGCGAGGTAGCGTTGATGGTGTTTTAACAATCAGGAGGTTTTTGAAAGACCTAATTTCCCAAACACCAAAAAAAAAACATTAACTTAATTCTTAGAGGCATTTATGAACCTGGAGAAAGGTTTATTGGAAAAAGTCTGACATGAAGTTCTGCTAATATACCGGAGGGTATTATATTAAAAATCTATGTAAAGGCGGTGGGCCTCATTAATCAACATGAAGCATAATTAGAAAGGAAAAGGGACAAGCTTGATTAAAGTTATGAGTTACTGGCAGAGCTGCTGTTGTTGGGCTGTGGTTTTGTTTACACGGTTCTGCTTAATGAAGTGATGAAATATCAGTTTTTCTCAAATGGAACCAATAAAAAGCCACAACTTTGTACACAGTGAAAATGCCAGTGTTGAATTAACACCCAAAAGTGTCTATATGTGTCCAAGTCAGCTGGTGTTAAATTCAACACTACAGAGTGTCACATTAACATTTACAACGGTGCTGGTGTTAAAATATATTAAAAGTAACACCAGTGTAGTGATGATCACAAAACAAAATGTGGTGTTAAAAAAGTAAATTGACCCACAAGGTGTCGATATCAATCAAATCCAGTGGAAAATATTCAAATAATACACAGAAATGGAAAGTTTAACTTTTCTTAAACCCATTTCAGTATTATAGCCTCCTGAGACCCGGCCCATAGACTTATGTCCATTATAATGGACATTTTGTTGTAGCTTATTTTTTGTTCATACTTTGAGTTACACTTTCTAGACCTACAGTACTCTTTAGAGGACATCCTGTGCTTTCCAGGGATGTGTCATGTGATAGGTTTGCATACCGGGAAGTTCCTTTTATTCCTAAATTAAAATGGTCGACCTGCCAGAAACCACATTTCATGGAAAGAGGGTAGACGAGTTAAATAATTCTTCCTTTTTTTATTTTTGCCATGATAATTATTTATATTCTTGTTAATTAAATACCAATACTAATATTTTGACCAGTGAAAACAATTTAATAATTTCTGTTTAGAAATAACAGACCTTTTCTGAATGTCAATTATAATGGACATCAGGACCAAAGTGTATTTAAGTGTATTTAATGCCTCCACATTGTTGTAGGAGAAAGAAGTGAAACATGATTCTCCACAAGATAGTAGAGGGAGATTCAGATCTGGAGTTGCCAGATGAAGATTAGGGAACTTCATCAGATCCAGGACAATCTGATGAAGAGACAGACTCATGGTGTGTTTTCATCAAACGCATTATGCATGTCAAAAACGCACTTGACACTTCAAATTTGACACGAGTGGACTTTTGGTGCATTCCTACCAAAAGCGTTTCGAGCATCAGGTGCTAGACATAGGTACAGTCTATGTGGAACATCATAAAAATGGTCCAAACGGTTCAAATCGCACCGCGATATGCGCTCGGAACGCTCCTCCATGGCCCTCAACACGCCTCCACATAGACTTTGAATGTAAACCAGATGGGCCCGACGTTCAAAACACGTTTGGTGTGAACGGACCATCAGAGCCAGAGAGAGCAGGAAAGTCACTGTGCTGGGTGGGCCAGGATTGATTTGTATGTTTGTCTAGAGTCAGGCATCTGTGATGGGAATGTCCATTTCTTGGTTCTGGTCGGCATTCGATGAAAGCTCAACATTTGGTCATACAGATCCAAATGTTGGATCTCTATGACCAACATTTGGTCCTACAGATGATGGACACAAGTTCTTTTCTTTGTTTGACCATCAACTGCAAATATTGTTTAGATCTTCCCATGAATGGTGGAGGCCATCACCACAGGTTGATTGTCAAACCATTTTGTGACAGTCAGCTAAGATGCTCCCTTCTCTTCACAGTGACCCATCTTCTGGTAATTAGTGTGGCTTTGGTATTCTTTGGTTCATCATAATGGTTCCAGTTGCTGGAAGATCCTTTGAGAAGTTTTCAGAACTTATTCCTCATCATTTTCCTGCTAATAACTGGCACTTTAGATTTTTTAGTCCAGGACATTTTGACTCTGGGAAAACCAAGATAGGCCATGAGTGCAGACATTCTTAAAGTCCTTGTTCATGTGTGTAATTTTATACTTCTATCATGTTCAAAATGAATAAAAATAATTAAGTAAAAATAAATAAAATCTTCATTTTTTTGGGCAATAGTGTTTAGCGACACCCCTGCAGTTTGCAGCCATTTTTAGTTTTTATTTCAAGTAACAAGTAATGGACTGAAACCAGAAATGGATAACTTCTGATTATTAAATGTATTTTTCAAATTTGACCTCTTGTTGGGTTAATGTGATTCATTAATCAATAATCTGTACATTGTTCCATTTTTTTAAATTCTGTCATAATTTAGACTGAAATAGTCCTGATGTCCACTACAATGGACATGCTGTAAAATTTTAATAAAAAAATATTTAAAAAAATAAAATGCTAAGATGTTCATTTTGACTTAAATAAGTAGAAAATCACAAAAAAAACAGAAATTTTTTTTGGATTTTTTCTTCGGGTCTCATAGACCGAAGAAATATAGACCAAAGTTATAGACCAAGTTAATTTAACAAAAAAAATGGGAGTCAATCTTTTAACACTTTCAAAAGTGTTACTTTAACACCTGCTGACTTTGAAACATATAGACACTTTTGGGTGTTAATTCAACACTGGCATTTTTACTGTGTAGAAGGAAAACAGCTGTAAGTGTTTCTTTTTTTAATGCCCGTGTTCTGTGTGTTTACAACTTGCCTTTTTGTGTTTAGGTTCCCATAGTGACTGCAAAACCTGAGAAAACAAATCTGGAGGTCAACTCATTCACGAATATCTGGAGAAGCCGGCAGGTTAGATCTTCTCTTTGCTTATGTCCTACCTTTTATCTAACAGTAAAAGCCAGCGGCGGTTATCGCAGTCTAATATATTCCCAGTGGGCTCCTGCATGCATTATGGGCCTGGATCCAGGGTATTTGGACATGTTGGCATGTTGTTGTGCAGAGAAGAGAAATTTCTCACCATTTTTCCATCAATCCTCTTAGCAGAAACATACCTGCTGCTGGTGGCTGATGTATTGTTACTGTGCATTGTGCAGCGGAGCTCCATTTGTCTCAATCACACAATTCTCCTGTTATCATTCCAGCTCAGTTACTTCTGGGAATGTCCCCCAAGCATAACATATGAGTAATGCTGCACATATCCATTACACAAATAAAATGTGAGGCCAGGTTCCTGTTTTTACAAATGGCATTTTGGGAGCGATTAAAGAGACTAGCTACGCATTTAGCTGAAGAATAATCCCAAATATCAATATTGGCATCGGGACTAATGGGCGGTGGACATTTATAAATAAATGTTGCACTGTACTAATTGGGCAGATGTTGTTTTAAAACCTATTCTGCTGTTCAATACTGCAGCAGAAAGGTGTCGTTTTGCACTGGATTGTAACGACTGTCTATCGGTCTTTACCATTAAGATCCAATTATTCTTAGGACATTAGGTTTTCCAAAGGAGATTTAACCTTTATAGAAGACATTGCAACAAAATGAACAATGTAGGTTTTTGGAAATCCTCTGTCATAAAATTATATACTGAAATGTTAAACAAAAAGCTTTGGGTTTCTGCAAAATAACCAGCCAATTTAAGTCAAAATGGAGTCAAAAGCCATTAGACAAAACAAACTTAGTGAATGATGATGGCTGAGATCACTTTGAAAACATTTGTATTTAGGTTGTGACTGTCTGTCTTTTAATGATTCGGGTGAAAAACAGAGCCAGTCTAATGGAATTACTGAAAACCAGATGTTAGTAAAGCATTCCTGAATGAATGCAAATACTAAGATTAACATCTTGAAAACCACAATATGCCTCAGGTTGTATCAGCAGAATCAGATAAACAATGAAATATTCATGAATAAGGTCAATTAAAACATTTAAACCTTGCATATTTTAAACATCGCCTGCCATTTAATTGTTTTATCTGAAACAGTCGATAGAAAGTCTATTGGACATGAGTCGATGCCTTCAAGGACCAGTAAAGAGACATGTTTTGATCAGCCATGCTAAGAAGGCTATCAAAAAAACACAAAAATACGTAAAAATACATCTTACACCATAGTCTCCTGACAGTAGCTGCTTTAAATAACTCTAATATACATTAAAAGGAAGAAAACAAAGTCTATTTAGCTGCTGGATGAGGCTACAAGGGGATGCTAATTTTAGCAATGATTAGCTGACCTAATATTGTAGCAACTAACGGTAACAGGCTACATAAGAACTACTAGATCAGTCTTACAGTCTAACATGAACACTATTTAGACGCCTACTGAAGCTGAATTTTATTCTGTGCAGCAAGAAGCTAACATCTAGCAGCCAATAAGCTACGACTAATGCATTCCCATTAACTGCTACTAGCATAAATATGCTAACAGCCTCTCCAGACAATTGCAGCATTGCTTTTAAATCAGAAAAAGTAGAATATAACAGTATTACACAGAAGAAAATAAAACTAAACAATCAATAAAAAGACAATAGCTGTGCTAAATGACTAGGCTAAGTGCGATTAGCAGTAAACAGTGGCGGTTTTCCGTGGGTGTCACGTTGGGGTCATTGTTTGTTTCTCAGGGTTCAAAACAAAAGAATGAAGCAAATTAAAAACACGTCATCATTTAATATATTAAGTGAGCCACTTGTGTCTCCAGAGCTGCAGATTGCTAGGCATTAGCTTTGTAATGCTAACGATTAGCATGTATGAACTGTCAATGCTGGCTCTCAGCTCTTCATTTCATCTTGTTGATGAAAACCAGAAACACTGAGTGATGTAATTCTCTGTGGCTTTGTTTCAGCTCAGTGTTTTGGTTAAAAACTCGTTAACATTTTATGCTCTGCTTGGAAATTGCTGCCATTGCGGTTCTGTCTTTTAAATTGGCCAGTATCCTGCCTTTCCTGTGCTCGCTCAAAAGTCCCGATCTTAGTGGACGGCAGCTCGTTGCACGCCCCTCTAAGGCCTGAGCAAAGGGAGAGGGAAAACTGAGAGAGATTACATGCTAATGTTCCGCTGCAGAACCAGAAGCTCGGGTCTGAGGCCCGTAAACATCTGTCTGTATTGATCTCATATTCTATGCTTTTTCTTTGGAAATAATGTCCATCAGTGTAAGCTTCATGCTACTTAATTATCTGGAAATCACAATAAAAAAGGATTTTATATGGAGTGGTCTGCTGGCTTATTGGCAACCCTGGTAAAAATCCTTAAAAAGGCGTAAAATATATGAATCTGTGACTGCAGCAGCATAATCCTACACTGAAAATAATAAATCCATGAAATCATGTTCAACACATTTACTGGCATCCCTAATGCAAACACTTTGTACATAATGGTTCCTTCTTATTTCTGTGGGATTTGATGAAGAGGAAGGTGGATTTTGCAACCATTTCTGATAATTTGATCTGGATTAATATCCTACTAAAAGTCCCAAAGCCAGAGTTAAACAGGATTTGTATCTAAAATATCCTGATATGTTAAAGAGTTTCTGATGCCATGCATTTTTACCAAAGTTCAAAGTGAGATGGAAAGTATTTAAAAACTGGCCCGCAGCATCACAGATCATCGCAAATCTATTTCGCATAAATAAATGATTTCTTTTAACCAAGGAACAGACTTTTAACCACCGAATAAGTTTGATTTTTCCACATTTTGTTTATGTTATTGTGATTAAAAGTGTTTATTTTAGATTTTTTCTTGCTAATGATGTGGCAACATGTTTTGTTTGATTGAACTAAAAGCAGAGTAACAGAGGCAGCCATTTTGAGTAAAAACATGAGTACGTCTTCACGTTTCCTTAAATGTAGGTGAAACAAATGTAGGCGGTTAGAACAAGAGAGTTGGCTGAAGGAAAAATGTACAATTTGTGCTTCAGAAGTCTTTACTGAATAATTGATCACTGATCATTAATGTGACACTAATTAAAGGCAGCAGACTCATTTATCAAGATGGCTGCCGTGGCTTCAGCAGCACAGTGTTGCCACTTTAAAGGGAAAATCAACGTTGAGGTGTGTGTGTGTGTGTGTGTGTGTGTGTGTGTGTGTGTGTGTGTGTGTGTGTGTGTGTGTGTGTGTGTGTGTGGTGTGTGTGTGTGTGTGTGTGTGTGTGTGTGTGTGCGTGTGCGCACCCAGGTGTGGTGAAGAGATTGTGGTTTTACTTTTTGTGAATTTACTAAACCACAACAACAAGGAAACAGAAAAACGTCAAGAGGGAGAAAAATGGAAAAAGTGAATTGTAAATCGATTAATTGTTTGCATCCCTTCCAGGAACAAACATTTAATCGACTTACACTTGATGGTTTGTAAGATTACAATTAATCCCCATTGATTAACTAATAATGTCCACTTAGACCTTCTTTTATGGTGCGTTCACATCGAACGCTTCAAGTTGGACGTGTGTGCACGAGGCGAACGTTGAGAGGAGCCGGTCTGTTTGTTCAATGGCAGATTAAATGACACCAAAATATTATGTAGTGAAAGCTTCTGCAAACATAACGAGACTCGGATGTCTTTCCTGAACATTTGGTGTTCAGTTTCTATTGATAACGACACAACGGGCGTTGGAGCCTCTTGGTTTTTTTTTTCATCTCCCGGTTACTTTCATCAATAGTGGATTAAGTATTGGGATTACCTGGGTTTTATTTACTGAATTCAGCAGAATGTGGGCATCCGGTTCATGCTTGAATATGCCAGATAATTCTCAGGTTTTGTGAGTTTCACAAGCTCTTTGGGTCGCCATTAGTGCTGCTCTGGTCTCACCAGAGCCCAGTTTGACGACCTTTAACCCACATTGGTGCCTGCATCTTCTGGCAGGACACCAACTACAGATCACTGTGGCACATAGTGGAGTCTCTCTGATTGGTTGACGCTCCGCATTAGGAAAAGGCAGGAGTTCAGATTTTTCAACTCCAGCGTCAAACGCTGAAAACGCTTCAACCCTTTATGTCGTGGCAAAATGAGCCACAACGTGCGTCTGCGTAGTAAGGCTGTAGTGATACAACAATCTCACGATACGATGCACGATATTCTGCCCACGATACGATATATATTGCGATATTCTGCAAATGAAACAATTCTATACACTTTTGAGATTTTCTGAAAGTTTTTAGAGGAACAGAGAGATTTTGGTGACATTTTGTGACTGTTATAAAGTTGGATTGAATTAATTTAACTGAAAACTGATCAAAAGCACCAACTACACAATACCTGGCTCTGGTTGGACACAGACCTAAAGTGGACAGCTGGACAAAATGAATCAAAGAAGTGGAGAGAAAACATGTTTCTTTTAGTTGAAACAGTCCAAACTGTAGCTGACATGCATTAGTAAAGTAAATAAAGTGAACCAAGTAGCTGCTCTGAATAGTTTGATACCTTTTTAACCTGAACATCTGAAGGAATCACTCTAAGCCTGATGACCTGGTGAAGCAAGCAGTGAGTGAACAAGGTGACAGTTGGATGTTACAATACTTAAGGATGAATATCGATTTTTTTCTAGGAAAGAAAATATCGATATATATCGTGATATCAATATTATTATACAGCCCTACTGGTAGACTCTGAATGTAAACCAGGACACTCAGATCATGTTTGGTATGAACGCAACATTAGTGCTGTAGTTTGGCTGCCAAACTGAAGAGGGCGCCGCTGGTCGTCCTATGAGGAGCCAGTTGATACAGAATTAAAGATGGCGGCACCATACCAGAACGGAAAAGAGAAACGGTCCAAACCTAGTCCGATTTCGGGTTCTGTTATGAAATATATACACTCAAGAAACTTCTAAATTTTCCCCTTAACGCTCCTTCATGTCAAAGAAAACTCAAGTTTTTAATTAAATGGCCGCTTTTTAATTAATCGTTAGTTAATCAATAAGATTAATCAACTGTAGATTAACTCTTTAATCAACAACTTGCATCTCTAATCCCTGGTAATAATAAAAACCTCTTAAAGGTTTGGATATAATAATAATAAATGCGCTAATCCTATTATGCTCTCCATTTACCATCTTAATTAGCAATAAACACCATAAAAGCAGCATTAAAATAAAGAGGTTTGACGTTACCTCAAGCTACAAATGGTATGGAAGCCTAATAATGTTAAAATCCTTGCTTTTTTCCTACTTTATTTATTCATTTAACCTTTAACCAGGAAGTCTTTTCAGGATTACCGTCCATGTGCAGAAACCTGCTGTGCATCTGAAGCCTCAACACTTCAGCTCTTCATTTCAGGCGTTTTATTTCCTCCCTTTTGTTTCTTTCAGCACATTTTAATTCAGTCTTAAAGTAGTTAACGATAAGCGACGCTGTGCCGCCTCTGAAGGCTGCGCCTCCCCCCGTAGGGCCCGGTTCTCCAGAACCGTGACGGCTGTTATTTCAGACGTCTCCCCCTTTCGCCGCGGGGCGCCATGTTTACGCCGCTCGTTGCATTAAGAGCGAGCGGAGGAATCGCGCCGCAGCCGACGGAGCGATAAAAACGGGCGGGAACCGGTGTGAGCGGACATGTCGGCGAGCGTATTTCACTCCTTATGCGAGAAGTGCTGAGTGTTTTATGGATCTTTAATCCACACGCTGCGTTCTGGCTCACTGAGAACGAGAAATAAAAACCACTGGCTCCTGAAAGGCTTTTCTTTTTCCCCCCCTAAATGTTGAAATTGTTTGCAAGTGAAGGTAAATGGCGGCTCCTGGATTGGTTAAAGTTATTCTTTGAGTTTCAATAAAGTGAAGAAAAAACAGACGACAAAACTATTTATGTTGTTGCCCTAAATCATGACCATCTTTTATTTATCGATTGATATAATTATTGACTTTTCTTTAACATCTCAGTGGTACTGAAGATTCTTCTCATAAATAATGCAATTGATTTATGTTTGATTTTGTTTGATCTTATTTAAATCCTATTTTGAACTTATTTTTACTGCGAATTTTAATATTGTGTCTGTTTTTAGATTAAACTATGTAAGTGTCAACAAAAGCACCTACAGGTGAAATGTATTTTTATTATATTAAAATTTAATTTTGTTTCTTTTATGAAATATATACGTTTTATATATTTTCAATATTTACGCCTGATGTTTAAGATGCTGTAAATCCCCGTCGGTGGAATTTCTGTGTCTGTAACTCCAAATTATTAGTGGAAAATCCACCTTTTTACATAGAACATATTAAAATATTGTAAAGAAAATGCAGTTTGGGAAATTTAAATACTTTATACAATGCTATGTTGAAGTTTGTTGATGTGGAGTATTAGTGAGAGTGAAAGGATAAGCATTTTTTTCTTTCAATCAACCTGGGCAAAAAGTTAATGTCTTACCAAGTTCATCATTTTGCAACACGAATAGTTTAATAACAAGTGGAAAACATTTGTCATAACTTTTGCATTTCAGTATTCACATCTCTGAACTCCTGATTATTTGTGGGAAATTTGTGTTTTTTTTGGAGAGCAGAAAGAAATATTGCTTAGGAAACTGAGATACCTTTTCCTAATTCTTCTTGACGTACTATTGACTGATGCTCGCAAACCAGCCAATCCAGCACCATTTTTTTTCCTTGGCGCTGATTGGCTGAACTACCGGAACAGAAATGATGAAGATTATAGATGCTAGCTTTGTGCCAGTGCTAAGACGGTTTCCACTGCATATCATGATACACAGTCCAGTCACATTAATGTGACCATCTGTCAAAAGCCAGAATAACCACCTTTCGCAGAGCGAACTGCTACGAGACGTGCAGGAAGAGAGTCACTTAGGTCCCTGAAGGTCTTCTCTGGGATGTTGAGCCATGCCGACTCTAATGCCGTGGCCAGCTGCGCTAGATTACGCGGTTGAGGATCCATGGCGCGAACAACTCGATCGAGATGGTCCCACAGATGCTCGATTGGGTTTAAGTCAGGTGAGTTTGCTGGCCAGGGGAGGACGGTAAACTCATCCTGGTGCTCTTCGAACCACGCACGTACACTGGCAGCTGTATGGCACCTCGCATTGTCCTGCTGGAAGATGCCATCATCCTGAGAAAAAACAATGCGCATGTAGGGGTGGACATGGTCCGCAAGGACAGATGCGTACTTGTATTGATCCATCGTGCCTTCCACAATAATCAGTGAACCCAGAGAATGCCAGGAAAACATTCCCCAGACCATAATGCTCCCGCCTCCAGCTTGGACCGTTCCTGCAATGGTTGCAGGGTGGTTCCTTTCAGAGGTTTCACGCCTTATACGCCAACGTCCATCTGTCCGATGGAGCATAAAACGCGATTCATCTGAAAACGCTACCTGTCGCCACTCAGTGGACGTCCAGCTGCTGTACTGGCGTGCAAATTCTAGCCTTCGTCGTCGATGAACACCAGTCAGCATAGGTGCACGAACCAGGCGTCCGCTTCGGAGGCCCAGACGCAGCAATGTTCGCTGAATAGTGGTTTGGGAGACACTTGTGGTAGCCCCTTGGTTCATTTTAGTGGTCAGTTGCTCAACGGTAGCCCGTCTATCTGCCCGAACGCATCTCCGCAACCGTCGTTCGCCTCTGTCATCTATGGCCCGTGGTGCACCACATTTGCCACGTCGTTGATTTTGGACAGTCCCATTTTGCCATGCACGGTACACTTTTACCACGGCGGCACGCGAACAGTTCACAAACTCAGCCGTTTCGGAAATGCTTCCACCCTTGGCCCGAAAGCCAATGATCATGCCCTTTTGGACGTCGGATAAATCGCTTCGTTTCTGCATTACGCCAACGATTGAAATGTTTTCCGAAGCCCACACACACCCTTTATATACGCTCAACTGCACTGTGCTGCCACCTGCCTTCTGTGATTGGTTATTTAACTCTGAAGTGGAAAGTACGTGGTGGTCACATTAATGTGACTGGACTGTGTATATTTGGTGTTTTCACTACTAAAATAGGAAGTTATAAACATTTTTAGAGGAGATCTGAATACTGGGTGTCCTCTTTACACATCAGGTAAATTATTTTTTTAAGCAAATATGCTTGGAGTTTCCGTTTTCGTTCCCAAACGGTGTTAGCTTAATCACAGTGATGATGGGTGGAAATGCTTTGTATATTTATTTTTTTTCTTTTTTGTAAGCAAGTAAGAAGTGAAATAGTTTTCCTTTAAGCCAGCTGAGTGGCAGTGTGCATCAACAGGTGGGGGAGGGGTAGTTCTGTTTTCTTCTTCTATAACAGTGGTTTTTAACCTTTTTTGAGGTACTGAACCCACCAGTTTCATATGCGTATTCACTGAACCTTTCTGCAGTGATAAATAAAATATGATTTTTTTTCCCCTCAAATTCAAAACATAGGGGTGACCCAATTAGAGTCTGTTAGGATCATCCCAAGATCACTAAGTCTTCTTAAAAGGTAGAGTCTCTGAGAACAGTTCCTCAAAATATAGTCAGTGTTTTCAGTAAAGTTGAGCTGAACTGTCCAGGAACGACCCAATATATTTAAAATGTGCCACAGTTTCAACAGGTTGGCCATCGAGTGAAACTGGAACCACTTTAAGGTTTAGATCATTTAATTAGCTCTACATTCTTAAGATAATGAAAAATTAATAATAAATAATAAAGACTTTGCGGTATTCTGATTTAGTAATGTAATTATATTAGTTGTGTTACCACCCTCACGCCACTAGAGGCAGTACCAACCCCGAAAAGATGCGACTAAGGAGCAGATTTAGAAGAACAACGAAAGCTACAGAATTTGGTAAAAACTGTGAAATAAAGACACAAGTTCAAATCTATGCTGAAGATGGAGCTCCTCCAATCAGAGCTCCTCCGCAGCTCTGATTGGCTAAGCAAAGTAAAGTGATCCTCTGATTGGCTAAGCAAAGTAAAGTGATCCTCTGATTGGCTAAGCAAAGTAAAGTGATCCTCTGATTGGCTAAGCAATGTAACGTGATCCTCTGATTGGCTAAGCAATGTAACCTGATCCTCTGATTGGCTAAGCAATGTAACGTGATCCTCTGCAGCAAGTGATGGCAAAGCGGGGCGTCATCAAGACTTTACACAAGTGAGTCTTTATCTCCGCGGCAGCAGAGGCTCCGCCGAACCCCTGAGGTTCGATCAAACCCAGGTTAAGAACCACTGGTCTATAAGCTGGAGCAAACACTTTTTTAAAAAAGTTCTGAGAATAGTACTAAGATTGACCACCAAGTGATGAACTGTTGGTGTCTAAAGCTTAATTGTTCCCCATGCAAACACAGATAAATCACAATCACATTAAAAAACATTACAGAGGAAGAGTCATCAAAAACGCTGTTTTCATGAAGAAGGCTGAGCAGGAGCCGATAACATTTGTATTAATTTTAATAATTAGTTTTTCTCTGCAGCCTCCATTTTAAATGTGCCAAGTTAACCACCTGGTAAGTTGAAAATGGAGTCCAATTTCCAATTTATTTTCAGCTCGATTTGACTCTCCACATGTTTCTGCGATGAGATCAGCGCTGACAGGGCTTCTGCCCAGGCTGGAGATTTATAGCTCATTTTCTTATTCTATGGTTTCCAGATCTGAATAGGGATGGAAGAAGGAAACAGAGTTCAATTCTTTGTCACATTCTTTGCAAAATAAAACTTTTATGAAGTCTGATCATTAACTGATAGGTAATATCTGGTCAATTTAATCATCTAATTCCTTATGGTTTTTAATGTAGAAAGATAAAAAGGAATGTTTGGCGATATATGCCACTTTTGTCATTCAACTTAACCCCGTTTTTCTGCAGCAATTCCCAAAAATAGCTGAACAAAAAACAGAAAGTCTATATGAGAGACTGAATTAGTTTTCTATATCAGCACATCCGTTTATCTTAAAGGGCATGTTATGCAAAATTCTCATTTTGAATGTTGAAAATGTGCTTCTAAAAACTCTTATACATTTAAAAACAGGCAAGTGCTTAACAAAATCTACCTAGACATATTTTGGTGTCTGTAAAATGAGATGTTTCAAAAACCCTCCAATGGCAAAGTCACATTCAACGGCTTTACGCCGTTCCCTAGCAACCCCCACCCAAAAAAATCCAGCTTTTTATGGCAGTAAATTAATGATTTTTGTGTCAAAAATCATCTGAATATGACGTCACAAATTAGCACGCACTACCCAGCGAAACCAAGCCTGTTACCTAGCAACCCAAGCAGAACTCAAACACGATTGGTCAGCTGGTTTTATCACTCTATGCGCTGTACAATGGCTGCTGGAAAAGACGAGTATTTCGTTGTTGACTTACCATCCAGAAACCACTTGCTGCCTTCTTGTTGGTTTTTTTTGCGGGAGGCTCCACTTCTGCTTTTCAAAGATTGTGCACTGTTGTGTAACTGCGCAGCTGTGTGCAGCCATTTTGATTATAAACGTTGAGTTTGGGGGGCGTGGCCAGCAGCTGTTTTATTTTAGATTTAAGGCAGAACTGATCAGACTGAAATCTCCTTGTCTAAGATAGATTTAGTGCAGAAAAATGTTTTGTATAGGCCATCCTGACCTGGTCAGCCAAGCATAATATATCACCTCTAACTGACCTGGCTGATATTTTCTAGTGTTTTTCCTTTAAAAACCTCAACATTTGAGTGTGAACAAAGATGTCACTTAAGTTGATAAATCTTTAGAAAGCGCTCTTTCGGCTCATCAGCCGTACAAGGCCTGGCAGGTCTTACGCAACTTAGCTGTCAGTCCTGAGAAATCCTCAAATGTGGGTGATTTTTTTTTTTTTTTTTTTCTCAGCGGGGTTCATAATTAGGAGCAACACTTACAGAAGGTTGCTCAGTCGTTTCCCATTTTCCGAGCGAAGACAGAAACGCTGCATGGATGTTGAAGAGGAGCATGTAATCTGCATTTGTTTCTTATGAGAAAGCGGAGCGGGCGCGTTGCCTTGCAGCGGTTATAACAGGTAGCAGCGCTGCTGTTGATGCTGATGTGGCCTCCGAATGCATTTTGCCTCAGTTATATAACGCATTATGCTGCGTAGCTGGCGTGCGGCTATTTATAGAAACGCTTTGACGTTAAAAACCGTGTGACACACAGACACAAAAACATCAATCTAGAAGCAAAAACGTGACGAAAATAAGCTGAATAACTAATCGCTTACTTCTTTGACTACAAGTAAAGCCGATTTTTATCGATTTGTCCTCTGCGTCCTAACGCCTTGTCCTAATCCTTCCCTATTTGGGTGAGTCAATCTTTCATCTCTCCTGCATCCCTCCCCTCCACTCAGACGCATATAGACAGACTACCCACAGTCTGCGTTTCCTTTTGTTCATTTAAATACCTCAGAGTCCAGACATAAAAACCATTACGGGGCGCAATGTGGTGTGACGGCGTTTCTGATCAGCTGAAAAAAAAAAAAAAGAGGAAAGGAAGTGAGGACAGAAGCGTTAGAGGCATTAAGTCTCATTTTCTGGAGCTGCTCTGATAGAGTTTAACCAGCTGATTGCTTTGTTTAGAGCCGCAGCCTGGAAATTTGAAGCGCTGCGATGCGCTGCCCACAGGTTTGATTGTTCCTGCTGAATTTTAAGCGGCTTCGCGGTGGCTATCCATCTTAGGTAGATTGAACATAAATTTACACGGCTGCTCCCTTTATGAACATAATAGCGATGTACATAAATACGTAATTAGCGTTATAAATTTAAAGTAGATGACTGTTAGTCAAAGAAATTGCACTCTATACTTTTTTGTGTGTCTCCAGTGCAGTCAAAATGGAGGTTATTTTTATTCACAAACAGCAATTTAACATGATTTATTGCTGTTTCTGTGCATGTTTGTCACATTTGGGGAAGCAAGAAAAACATTTCTGCTTTGCCTGCAAAATCTTATTTAAGTCTTTCTGTAGATTGAGGCAGCCAGGTTTGCATTGTCAGATCTATAAAGTTTCCACTCTTTAGGGTGATAACCATCAACTTTAATGTGAATCTTGTAGAATTACTTCTAAGCTAGTTGTTATTGCATAATTGGCAAAAGCTAAAAAAAAAAAAGACAATAGTTTTAAGAGAGCAAGTTGAAGTTGTTTGACCACTTTGTGTTCAAGTAGATCCTCAGATTTTTGTACAAGACATTAAATCAACCCAATGCTACAGTTGAAGCCAAAATATGGTCGGAGATCCTAAATGTTTTGCTAAACTTATTTGCAATTAGCAGTGCCAGTTAATATACTCTTTAAACATTTTTACCTTTAAGCTGTTTCACCTAGTTCTGTAAAATGTTGTATTGTTGCACTTATTGTATTTAATACCTGTGGGAGCCATTTTGGATTTTATGTTGTGGTTGTCAGTAGTTGCGTTTCCATTGTCTATATACCTGGACAAATTGGAATTATGAAAACAAATTTGCTTAATAAAAACATGTACATTTCAAAAAATGTGATGTTTTAAAAAAATGGCACTAGGATGAGATGGTTTTTTTTTGGCTGTATTAATTTTTTTTGCAAAACTGCAATGGAAACACTTATTTTCCATCACTCTAATCATGTGATCAAAAACTGGATGTTACTACTGGCAGAAATGACGAAGAAAATGACAGGAAGTGGTGGAAGGCTGATGGCGCGGTGTGTTTTTTTAATGAGTCATAACGTGAACAAACTTACTTGTGATTTTAATTGTGTTTCTTATTTTATGGAAACACGTGAATTGCATAATTGTGTTTTTTCAACATTAGTGGAATACAAACAAAGATTTCCACACATTTATAATGAAAACGCAGCTAATAAAACAATTAGACTACAAGCCCAAATCCTGATGTTACGGGGCATTTATTAGATTTTTATGACTTGAAAGACATCATAATTTTCAAATGAATAAATAGCATGCACTGTTGTTTCTTCACATCTTTATTAGCACTTTTAAGTCTTAGAAATTAAAAGAAATAGGAAAGTTAGAGATTAGCAAATCCTGAAAACCATATTTCTTAAATTTGTTCACCAGATCAACATTTGGTATTTTAAAGAATCAATGATGCTTCAGGTTAGCATGTAGCTTCAGTGAGTATTATTTAACAAAGCTTTCTGAGAATCTGTGTTTATGCGTTTGACAGATGCTTTTACTAAAAGTGACTTACAGAAGGGGATGTAAGAATGAAGTTAATATCTAAGTCAAGAATAAGCTCCTTGGAAGAAAAACCACTTGTCAGGTTCTAGGAGAAGTGATGGAGGCGACAGCGTAGAAATAGTCTGCAGGCGTAGAGGGAAATGCACATAGAGCTACTGCACTAGATCAGGTAGGGACATACACCTGATGTTAAGGTGGAATAAATGGAACTGTTTTGGTTTCCTTATTTAAAATTTTAAAACTCTTTACATCATCTTTTGCTTAGAGCTACTTTGAAAAAGTATTTTTCAAGAAAATATGCTTATATACTGAAACCTTTAAACAAAAAGGCCTACTTAGCTGGTGATATTTCAGTCTATGGCAAATGTTATAAAGCCAGTCATTCAAATCCAAATATTTTCACACTTTTGCACACTAGCATGCTCATCTACACACAAACCACAACAAAAAAGAAAAACTATCTTCATTAATAAACATTTATCCAAAATTAGCATTTACAGAATCAAACACTGATATGTTAGCAGTGCATTTAGCTAAAAAAACCCCAACTAAAAACACATTATTGCTAACTATGTTTATCAATGCTCTTGTAGAGAATGCATTTGCAAACCTACATCTAAACAATATTTATGGTAATGTTAATGTACTGTAGATGCTAAATAGATCATTTTAGACTTTCAATTGAAAACCAATTACTAGCATACTAGCATATCAATTTCAGCATTATAACATGGATATGTTTGCCATTAAAATGTCATATTTGAAAAATTTAAAAAAATTATAAAATCTTCAAAATGGATGTTCAACTCAATTCAGTTCATTTATTTGGCATGGATTCACATTTCTAGGCATTTTACAGATGATGTAAATTCAATTAACCCATTAAAATAAATACCAAGTCGGTTACGTCTATTCTAGTTTGATCTTAGTTATGAAACAATGCAGTGGAGTTCAGTTTATTTTATAAAGTGGTTACAAATGTTCTGTCTGAGAAAACACATTAGTTTGCATTGAACCACTGAAATGCAGCAGCCCATGTTGTCACGGAAAATAAATCTAAATACAGCAGTAAACTGACATTTTGTATTTTAAATTTGTTGTAAAGCTATTTTATCTATTAAGTGTAAAATAATCTAACTTAGCAAGCTAATGTTAGCATTTAGCAAAAAAAAGGCTTTTAAAAATATAAACAAAATATAAACAAGACTAAACTGTTGATGTTGTGACGCTACAAAGCTAATATGACTGGTAGTGAGTAATCTATTCAATATTAGCAGTTTTAGCATCCTAGCATGTTTATTTCAGCATTTAGCAAAAATCCTAAAAGAAAAATCTTCAATCATATCCAGTATCAACATTTTTAGCGTCCTAGCTTGCTAATATTAGCATGTTTTCTCTTTAAGTTCTTTAACAGTTTTGTGATAAACTACATTTATAGGTTTCATGATGCGTTTCGGCTTCCAGCACTGTCAGTGTTAATTAAGCATAAGGCAGCAGCATTGGGCTCACTGTAGAGCCTGCAGTAATGTTGTGTTTTATCTCCTTTTTATTAAGAGAACCACATGTCGATTTCCCCCCATGTCGACCATATGCTGCGCTAGCCACCTGCTACTCCACATTTATGCGTTTGAATCAGCATGTTATGACCTCTCTGGCAGCCTTTAAACAAACATCTTGATAGCCCAGCATTGAAAAACCTTCTTATTTTATATATGGGAACCTATAACGCATTTAGCGCTTACCAACTCCTTGGATTACACAAACAAGACGCCCAAATCAATCATGATAGGTTTGTATCTTTAGCAGCTTTCCATGTGGACAAGATAATGAGAAAAACAGACAGCTTGGAGAGGTGGCACCAGAAATGTTAACGTTTATTCACTTGATTTATGACTCTCCAGCTGCATTTGCAGGCTCCTGGTGACTTTAAATGAAACACCAGTAAACACTGCGCAGTTTTAAACCTCATTTCAAATATTCCCTCACAAGTTTAGCTCTAAAATAAACTCATTCAGCGCCACAATCCTGCCGCACGAGTTCGATCCGAGCCATTAAAATGGCTGACGAGAGCGGCGACGGCGGTGGAGGAACAGGAAGGAGCGCGGCATTGACAGCTCCCCAAACCGAGCTGCCTCTCAAGATATCACAGCAGCCAAAAACGATAAGGCTGCAGCCAAGATATCAAACGGCATCAGCCATTAGCAGCCGCCATGCACAAACAGTTTTCGTCACCAGGTGCTGCGAGACGGCCCAGGGCCACCTCAGGGCGTCTGAAACACAGAGAGCACAAACAAAACCTGCAAAATATATATATTTAAAAAAAACAGACAACGCTACATCAGTTAGCTGTGTCCTCCTTTTACTGTACACTGGTACAAAATCCAGATAACAGGTTCAATACGTTTGGCACGTCTCTTGGGAAAAACACGTGACGCGGGTGCAGATTGTCTTACTTGTTGTTGCGTCATTATTTATGGCGGCACCCCGGCGCGATGGGAGGCGCGGATACCTTGAAGAGTAGTTCTGAAAAGCCTGACGCAAAATCTTCCACTTTTTTAGCAAATTAAACTATCCCACAAATAAAATTGAACATTAATTACATGATTACGTTCTAGAAGGCTCTTTTAAAAATGATCAGCCAGCTGTTAAATGACTCACAGAGAGGACTAATTACAGGGAAATTATGGCCTCTTTTTATCGCGCACCTGCTGATTTCTATCATCAGTTCACCTTTTAAATTAATGTAGCCGAAATACGCCTAATATCGTACATTTTCTTGCTTTCTCTCCCCTTCCCCCTTCATTTTATGGCCTGTCAAGGTAAAAAAGGCAGTTTGCCCTCTCTCAAGATCTGATATTTCATATATCGGCGGATAATATAAATGTTGAATGGAAGAAAGACAAACTGAAAAAACGAAGCATAGCCTTGCTGTTTCCAAAGGATTTAAGAGTTTCTGATATAGATGTTTATATTTGCATGAACATGCCTATTAGCTCCACAACAGTTTTTTACAGTTTGTTGGTGTGAATCCTTAAGGTGTTTAACGTAATGCCAAATGTTTCTTTCCACCAACCTGGGAAGTTTATTTCTAAACAAGTTCATGATTTTGGAACAAGAATAACAAATGGGGAAACATTAAAGACAACTACATAAGAGGATTTTTCTATGGACTCTAAATTATTTGTGGAAAATCCACCTATTTGCGTAAATATATGTAGATCATATTCTAAAGAAAATACAGACAGTTTCCAGTGTTTGTATTAATAAAAGGAATATTCAGATATTCACTAATTTTTGGTTCCTAAATGGTGACGATAAGCCTGAAAAATATATAATTCAATCATTTCATACCAGTCCATATCAATAAATATTGATTATTATTTTGTGTTTTAAATAAGTGAAATACAGCCAAACTGGTGGCGTAACCTCACCTGTTTTATCCACAGTTTTGTCTCAATGCTGTTTATTTTTTTTAAACATTTTTAAGCGGAATCTTAAACTGCAGCTGTGGCAGTTACTCAGCAGGTGGTTGCTAGGCAACCAAAGACCGAGCGAGTTGCTAGGTAACCAAAGAGTTGGTGAATTCCACTAACATAGCTTAGCTAGCAGTGAGCGGTTGAGAGCGCGGCTGACGCATAGACGCCTCATCCGCCGCTCTCGCCTATTGTCGCTGACGAGATTTAGGGCGGCCATCTTGGAGCGGTAGATCACTCCACTCAGCATTATGTGTTTAGCACGAAAAATGACATATCAGCGCATTTAATCGATCATAACACACTTTTTTGTTACTGGAAACTATATTCAAACATCTATCAAAGCTATATTTATAAATAATTTATTATTTAAGTATGTTTTTAATACATAGTTCAGCATTTTTAAATATGATTAGTGGCTATAACAATAGAATAGGAATGGAATATTCTGATATCGATGAATGATGAGCATATTACAAAGTACCAGACTGATTAGCTGGTAAAAAAAACCTACCTAAAGCTAAAGCTACCTAAGACTGTGGGTATTTACTTATACCGTGAAATACCCACATTCCAATCTGAAATTAATTAACTAATTAAATGAATTACTAAACAAAAAACTTATTCTAAACAACAAATAAAATAAAAATTCTAATGATAAATCAACTAGGAAAGCAAACAAATGCTAAGAAAAAACTAAGCAATTTAAATTCTAAGATTTAACAAAACAATGGGAAAAATAGCTCCTACAGGTATATATATATATGTCTATCTTACTTGTGAAATGTTGTTTGTGGAGCCTGACATCAATAATCCATCGATCTGAACAACAATATCCCTGTTGTTTTGATTGGCAAAGTAGGAGGGACTACCGCTCCAAGATGGCCGCTGTATTTCCTGCGCCGGAGCAGCCAATGCGGGGTCTACTCTTATATTATGTCTATGGGCTGACGTTTCTACTCTGCCTTATTCTCCCAGAATGCTTTGGGGTTGTTCATCTGAGTTCAGGGAATATTTTGAATGTCAAATGTATTGTCTATTGATATTGATCATGTGTTTATAACTATTTATTTTGTTATTAATTTATTGTCCAGATGTCTGGAACAAGGTTTTACAGACTTAGGAGAGACCAAAGTTGAGATGTTTGAGCATAATTCTCATCAAGCAGCAAATTAGCACTAAAAACTAATATTGTTTTTAGTATACAAACCTGGGATTTACTTCACCTCAAGGTAGTTCTGCAATTAACCAAGCCATATGTACAAAGTGCTAATTGTACTGAGTTTTGCACACACAGATTTTCCCTTTGTGTGGTGGAGTCAGCAATTTTGTTCTTAAAACTTTAGGATTTTATTTAAATTATTTAAAAACTCAGTAAAGTCAGGATCTCTTTTATTATATCCTGATCAGAGGTGGGCAGAGTATCCAAAACATTTTACTCAAGTAAGAGTAGCACTACTTCAACATATTTTTACTCAAGTAAAATTGAAAGTTATTCGAACATGATACAAGTATAAAAATAAGATAGTGCACAGTAACAAGAAGTGCATAAAAAAAGAAGAAAGATACAGTTTTTGTCTCAGTTAACATATCATGGTCGAAATGGGGTAGGAAGAAGTGAGAACTTATTAACTCCGACCCCCTAAGCATCCAAGATGTTGTTCAAACAGGGGTAAAAAAGTATCTGGTAAAAAGTATCAAAATTATCAATAATTTAATATTCTGACAGACCGAAATAAGTGGAAATTTTGGTTTTTATGGACAAAAATGTCAATTTTTTTCAAAATCAGTTTCTTTCAATAAAAAACTCATGAAACTTTAACAAAAAACTGCATTTGTGTGTCTGAGTTTTTTTTTTAAACGTGTTTGTTTTTCATTCAGTAAAAACGTAGTAAAAATATATTTTCTTAAATAAAAGTTAAGTAAATGTAACTATTTACTACTCTGGTCCTGATTCCTATTTGAATGAGGGCGTACTTAGTTTTTAGCCTGACAGGACAGCGTAATGCCATAACTTCAGCCTGACGGAGCGCGGCTCTCGTTCTGGATGGCAGGAACACTCTTCCTCTTCGCTCAGGACACTACGGCGCATCGCCGACGGCACTAGATTCATCATTCTCCTCATAACGCCGGATATGAATCACGCTCGCCGCGCCGAAGGAATTGCTTAAGAGTTGTGAGGTTGTCCCGTTCCTCATCCATTTCCTCTCATCCATTTGTCTCTGTCTACCGCAGGTGTTTTCATTTTATTTATTTTTATACATTTTTCATAATCCTCAAATTTACTGTCATCAGCGTGGAGCCGCTGAGGGTCTTAACTTTACAAACAAGGCGAAGATTAAAACGCTCAAAGAGGCAGACGGCTGAGCTCATCACGACACAAGAGTGAGGTAATCACTTCGTCGAAGGCGCACGCGTCTTTAGCCGGCGACAGCCGTGACCGCGCTGCATTAGCAGGGCGAGTTTTGGTGCCAGGCGTTAAACGTCTCTCCTGAAAAGACGCTACACGCCTCATTACTGTGGTGTTCAGACATTTAGCTTCACCTAAGAGTGATTAATGTTCTGCAGCTTCTTAGTTTGGGGGAGATTCATGTTCTGTTGCAACTTTAAACAGCAGAATAATCTGTTTGCTTTTGACATCTTTTTGTCTACTTCATGTTGTTAAACAGGTTCTATTTTAGTGTTTTAGTTAAGTTTATTGCATAATGTCTTATTTAGCAAAGGAGGCAATAACTTCCCCAGGTTCATTTGAAGTGCTTTTTAAAGTAATAAATAATAATAATATTAATTTGCCTCTTTATAGATTTAGATTTTTATTGCAATATTTTATGGCACCATTCTGATGATAAAAAATGATGTATTAGCCTTTTTTTAGGTAACTGTACATCTGTGACAGCATTAATAATAACACAAAACACATATAACATATAACAAATATTGTTTGTAAAACATTCATATTTGAAATATGCTTCTCCAGGGCGCCACTTAGTTAACAAAAATTGTGATGTCTGCATGAAAATGATGCTAACTTTTCTTCAAATCATTTTGCTAGCAAATCATTCTGCAGAGAAATGACAGGGAAATGTTTGCGGTATCCCAGTTCCCACTCCTCCTCTATGGAAATCCTCTATGGAAAGCTCACATGTGCAGCTCTGATATTCACACGCTTCAGACATGAAACCCGACTGTTGTCTCTGCTAAAGTCTGTGAGAAAGCTAAAAGTGAGCGGCTTCTGTAGCATTCATAAGTAATTGCTGTAATTTGAAAACAGATTTCTTGCGTCGTCTTTTATCTCTCTGGTTCTGTGGCACTTTGGAGAAAATTGTCTGAAAAAGACCGATTTAACGGTTTATACAAACTTATGCTTTGCGTAGAATGTGCCTGTGAACTGATGACTCTAATGATGCTGGAAAAAAACGAGCTGCCAGCAGTTTCACACCTGGAGTCCAGAGTGAGTGAATCAGACGAGTTGGGGTTTAATGGAATAAAAAAAAGAGTGATTAACACAAAAGATAAAAGTGAATTAGGTCTGTCTGGAAGGAGTGTTCAGCTGCACTGATAATGAAGTTAACAAAGAAACCTGCTGCTGCTGAACAAGAGATTTCTCCACCAGATTACAGCTGGATTACAGCGGGAATCTGTGTTTGCTTCAAACTGGGACTTATTTTAATCCAAGGTATTGGAGAAGAAAATGTAACAAAATGACAGTCTTTTGGTTAAACGGACCATGTTGAAGCTTCATACCGATCAATAACGGCCCGATCAATGGCTGTTTTGCCAAATAACCCCTCACACATGACGGGCTCTAAACAATATCAAATTTAGCTAAACTCACTCCACACGAAGAGCACAAGATAAAAATCAATTTAATTCACTTCGTGTCTTGGATTGGATAAAGAGAAAATGAGAGTAAGATGGCTATAATTTAATCCAGTGATGTTTAACCTGAGGAACAAAAGGTTTAAATATTCTAGAAATAAAAAAAGAGGATTTACTTAGGTATGTTTCATTTGTGTGAAACAATCTGGATTGTTACGTTTTGCTTTTTAAACATTTTTACTTGTTTGTTAATTATTAAAACATATTTTCTTGATTGCTTCTCTGTGCTGTTTAATGCATTTAATAAACATTTTTATTGATTTTTCTTTTGCTTAACGTGTAAAACCTTCACTTTTTGCTGTTAAAATACAGTTAAATTCCTTTTAGAGGGAAAATGAGTTGAGGGTTTAATGAAGTCAACAGAACCACATCACCTGCAAAAAGAAGACCTCGGCCTTAAAAAAAGAAAAGAACAATACAGTTTTTACTTCATAACTTAAAATCTATTAATTATGGATGTAAATTGTAAGAAATCCCTAAGTTGTTTTGTGTAAAATTATTCATTTTGATTCCAAACAACTTTGACCGTCATTATTAAATCTACTATTGGTGTAGAGCAAAAAAACATCTGATATAATTTTGTTTTTTCATTATTTTTGTCAAAATATATTTGACGATTTGCTGTTATGAAACACAATTGTACAGATGTATCTAATAAAGCAGCTAAAGGAAACTCTTTACAAAGTTTACGCAACAAAAGCAAAATTTTACTAAGTTTTGGTCAAGTTTCTAGTGTAAACCTCTTAGTAAACTTTAAAATAAGACAAAGCTGATTTAGAAGTAACATTTCAGCAAAATATACGAGCTTTTATAATTGTTGAATATTGATAAAAATGTTCTAGTAAAGAGCTTATAACAAGACATTGCTCCCATTTTGTGAGTGAAATCATCTGCCAGTGGAACTAGTATGTTTTAAAAATCAATACTAAGAAATTATTTACTTAAAACAAGCTCCCATATCTTGCTGTAAAGTTACCTGCCCGTCATATTTGTCTCATTTCAAGTGTACTAAGATATTTACTCTAGAATCTGGACCAATAAAACTTGGTTCACTGTGTTTTTGCAGCGAAAGCTTCATCATTTTCACTCCTTCGCTCGTCATCGTTCTCTCCTCTGTCCTCCTGCCTCCCTCCATCTTGGCTCGTCATTACGGCGGCGGCTCTTTGTGCATGCCGCCGGAGTCACAGGTGGAGTCGGTGTGTCTCAGAATGATACGTCTCTCCTTCAGAGCGTGTGAATGAGACGATCCACCTTGCAGCGCCCTGCCTGCCTCCCTCCTCTCACCCCCGCCGCCACCTTTCTGCACACTTCCACTCGTATAAAGGAGTCAATTTGTCAGAGATGTCAGGGGTGCTAAGGAATAGCCAGCTCCTTGCCATATGCCTGTGTGTGTGTGTGTGTGTGTGTGTGTGTGTGTGTGTGTGTGTGTGTGTAGCGTTGGTGTGAAAGTGGATGTGCCAAGTGTGCTAAAGAGACAGCGACACGTACTCAAATTATATACCTTCTCTATGAGGAGCTATAGAGCGTTTTTGGTTGCCTCTGTTTTGCCTATGGAGGTGTTAAATGTGTTAATTAATACACAACAGCTCTGCTGCGTGTGTGTGTGTGTGTGTGTGTGTGTGTGTGAGGCTCCTTCTTTTGATCTGCTGCCTGAAGAGTGTGATGACCAGTCTATTTGACAGGCGTTCCAGTCACAGCGGTTGCGGCGGCCGGGTCACCGGAGTTAATTATTCCCAGCGCTCTGCCATCACACCCGGCGCCACGGACGCCCTCAAACATTCGTCTCAGATGTGGACATGAAGGAGAAACACGCACACACTCGCACACACTCGCACGCACACTGTCCCTGATTTAACTCGCTGCTTTCTGGAAGTGTACAGAACCGAACCTCTACGTCCAAATGATTTATGTTTACCAGGACGGGATGTGGGGAGTGAAACATTTCTGCTGCTGCTGCTGCTGCTGCATCATCTTGTGTGGTTTAAATTGAAAACATGAAATTTCACTTTAAATGGTTTCCTGGAGTCGGTTGGACAAAAGATGGAGGACAAAATAAACCTGTTTTTTTCGTCAAACATCCTTCTCGGACATGGGGATGCACCGATCCACGTTTTCATGACACAATCTGTATTATTTTATGTTAAAGAGCAGATGCTCCTTTGCGCCTTATAAAGGAAAAGGTGTTGAACAAAAATTCACATACATTAAATAGAAACGCAAGAATAGAGAAAGAAAAAAGGAAATCATGGATCCACTATTTTCAGTTTTGATGCTAATATCTGAGGCTTGTTATCGGCTGACACTGAAAACAACAGAAAAATGTCGCTGAATTTATCTAAAACGTTTTGTTTTTTTAAAAACCCAGGCATAAATGTTCTGAATTATTCTGAGTTTATTTCATAACTCTGTACCAGTTTGACACGCATTTAAAAACAAAAATATTAGCAGTAGGACAGCCAATGTAAAATAAATAATATAGAAACCAAAAATAACAGAAGTCATTAAAAACACGCCGTGCCATCATCCTCCAACAACTTCCTGTCTTCTTCTTTGTTGTTTTCACCAGTAGTAACTTCCAGTCGTTGATCATGTGACTCGTATGATGTCATGAAACATCTCATAGTTGCGCAAAAAAATGTTTCATTGAAAAATTGTAGTATTATTCCCTGTAATTGGTGTGTGGTTTATTTTCGTAACTCCAATTTGCACAATTGTACAAAAGCAAAGAACAAATGTTTAAATTAAACTGCTCAAATATGAACAGATTTAGTGAGATTTTTATTTTATGTTAAATTTAACTACCAGAGACTGCGCCTGCTGCACACACACTTTGTCATGTTTCAATGACCCTGATGTGTCATTTCTTTGCACCGTCACTTTGTTTGATTTATTACTTTTAGAAATTGTGGAGGACTCATTACCTTAGATCAACATTTAGTTTTAAACTTTTAATATCAGAGCGAGACCTGGAGAAACTCCTCTCAGTTTACAAATCCAGAACAAACTTAGATAGTAGAATCTACTTAACAACCAGAACAAGAACCAAACATGGAGAACCAACATTTAGTTTTATATAAATCTAGAACTGAACCCTGAACAACAGGAACCAACATTTATTTTCATCAGAACAAGAATCCAGAGGAGCCTCTAATGGTTAATAAACTTATTCTTAGTAAGCATGGGAACCGATATGTAGTTTCATACTTTTACCTTCTTGTCTTTCTTTTGGTTTGTTGTTTTATTTCCTTTTAAATCCTGTAAAACACTTTGAACTTCCTTGTTGCTGAAAATATGCTGCATAAATCCCTTAAAAATACTTGAAACATTCAGAAAAAACTGGAAAGTGGTTAAAAATGAGAGGATTTTTAGTTACATTTTGCCAAATGTAACCAAGAAATCCAACTTTGACTTGCCTTAATTCCTCATCTACACTCGTTTTTTTTTCTTCTGCAGAGAAAAATAAATTATCTAGCAAATGTGAGGAAATGGAAATGTAAATCTACAATTTTCCTTCATAAATTTTCCCCGGAGCGTCTGATTGGTTGTCAAACAGAGAAAACGGAGGGATGGGATATTATGAACTCCTCGTCTCCAGTGTGGATAAAACGTGACAAATGTTAGACTCGCCTCTAATCAAAGTGTTACATTAATAACAGCGAGTCTCGGTATTCCAGGTCGTAATTAAACTGCAAGATAATTTTCACTTTAACCTTTTTATTATTCACAATTTTCTTTTCATCAAACAAATGTCTGCGTCGTTGAGAGGTAAAGCGGAGCCACTTGTCGGTGTGAAATATCTATCATTATGAATTATACAGAAATCTCCTCATTGAATTTTCCTTTCTTTTTCCTCACCACATTTAATTTGAAACGTCTTCAGATTAATGGCGACTCTTTCTGGCTTCGGTTATCGTCGGAGTCCAGCTGCACTTCTCTGCTTCTGCAGCCGTTTTCTCCCCCCAAATATGGCGTTAATCCCTGATATCGGGCTCAATGTCACAGCGGCAGACTCTCTCTCTGGCCCGGTGGAGGCGGAGCCGCGTCGTTTCCCGGGAGTCGACGTGTTTCTGTCGCATTTCTCACGGCAGAGGAGATGAAACTGAAACGACCGGTTCGGTTGGAAATGTGAGCTTCTCTTCAGAAACACTGCGAAGTGAAATTGTAGTAATGAAAACAGCTGCTGTTTAAAGTTTAAGGTCTCCTGCAGAGCAAGTCCGTTATTGATTTGTGTTATTTTTGTTGCCACATGATGCATTGCTGATTTAAAACACTGAATGTAAAATAGATTAATAAAATAGATTTAATAAATGTTCCATTTTCTACTTTTAAAACCAGTTTTTCTCACAGAATTGGTAACACATCAAGACTGTGCAGAACAACGAGGTGAAACTTTAATAAATCTTCCCTGAGGCAGGATGAATAAGAATATTTGCCTTCTGGCTTCTTTGTTTCATTTAAAGGTAAAATAAAACAAAAATTGCACAGTTTAATTATTTAAATTTTTTATTTTCCTTTTCTGTTCTAAATTAACAGCAGAATTTCCTGCAGCCGAACTTATTGATCCTAATAATCAATAAATCAGTCATATGATGAATTAAAACAAGCTCGATTATTTACATTTGGATGATTAAATTGGACTCGGATTCCCTTTTGTTGTTTTCTGATTTGTTTTTGGATACTTAAAATGTCCAGCGTTAAATGTTTGTTAGAAATGATAATTTATTGATCTTTGACACATTATTACGCTATGATATCTCATCATAATGGGAGAATTTATCATCACAGGGAAAATTATTGATGTTTCACACACAGATGTTTACATTTCGTTATGCACATGTTGAACAAGTTTTGGCTTTTTAGCGTTTTCTGCAGAATTATTATACTTTTATTTACACGGAGAGATAAAAACAGTGTTTTGAAAATGATACTTTGTGTATAATTTATACAACAAGCAATAAGATAAACAAGTTAGTAACAAAACATTAAGAACAGGAACAGTAGCTGCATTTCGATTACAAATGTGCACAAAACTTGGTCAATATTCAGCTAATGTTGAAAAAACAGTTTTACATTTGTGGGTTTTCAATTAAATAAGAAACACAGTTAAAAATCCCACGTAAATAAGTTTATTCAAGCAATAAGTCATTAAAAACATCCTGCACCATCATCCTCCATCTACTTCCTGTCTTCTTCTTCTTTGTGGTTTTCGCCAGTAGTAACATTCAGATTAGTTCAGTTCAACTTGATTCAGTTCAGTCTGGATTATTTTGTGATTCTTATCAGTTTATAATCATCCTGTAATCTCGAAAATAAGTCACAAAAGAAACGAGTCTAAATTCTCATTTTGTGTTTATTTTCCTGTGAAACATAATATTGAAAATGAATCTGGATGAAGGTTAATGTTCTGTGTGGGTTAGTTTCTTTATTTAATCTGTTTTGCTTAACGAGCGTCAGGACAACAGGCCACATATGCTCTATAATTTGCTCTTATGTTTTCCACTCCCACTCGTCGCCTGTTTTCACCTTTTTTTCAATTCTGACTGTTTGCTAATTAACAACACGTGTCACAGCTGATTAAAATGCAGCTTTGAATCTGACTGAGGCCTAAAATATCCTTCCAGTGTGACCAGAACTGAAAATAAGAGAGGAGATTAAACTGGGGTTGAATTCACAAAGTTTAGGTAACTTTGAAAGTTGTGTTCATGACCAGATCAGGTGAGTTTTGCACCTTTCTGCAAAGTGTGCCAGATGCTCACAGGGGAGATTTCTCAGAGACAGGAAGAGGGTAGAAATGTGCTTAGATTTGCTGCTCTTAGCACTGAATATTTTGGCCGTTGCCTGAGTTTGGCATGAGGTTTGCCAAATGAGGCAAACAAGCCCGTCTTTATTAATGCAGCACATGTGATGCCTGTTTCTTTTTTCATAGCTGGACCAGATGTAAATGGCTAATAAAACAGGGAAAAAAACACTTCTGGGATGTGCTTGTGTGGGAATTGGCTAAAGTACTCAAACATCTCATTTGCATAGATGTCAAGAAACATCTTAAACCCACTTTTAGATCTGCTTCAGAGGCAAAATCAGAGGTTAATGCGCTAAATTTATGCACAGAAGAAATTAATACCGGGATCAAAGTCTTCAGATTTCTAAATTGCATATTAGTTTGTAAGTTACTGTGTCAATTATTTAACACACAAAATTATGTTGTAGTTTGATTGGAAGTTTTCTCCAAGAGACTTGGTTTTAGTCAGTATTTAAGGCATTATTTGAAGTGAAATAGCTCCCAAAACGAGAAGGAAAGCTTTACAGGTCAAACTTAATTGGATTATAAAATTTTAAATTAGACACACAGATGTAATGATAGTAAACATAAGTGTGGGTAGATTTAGTAACCTCCTCTGAGCGCCAGGGCAGCCATCTATTCAGCGGCCCGCTGTGATTTTGAGTTAGAAATGTTTAAAACTGACAGAACATTTTTAAATATAACCTGATAATTATGCATTATTGGAAAATTGATATCTGAACACCAACTACAAAACTTTAAAAACTTTAAAAACTTAAAACATTTTTAGAAACCTAGTGTATTATAAGCCTGGCCTGCCAGGCTTATAATACACTAGGGGAAACCCTGCTGTTACCTAGCAACCCCAGCTGAGCTCCAGCATGTTTGGTCAGCTGGGTTTACCCCTCTGTTGGCTGTACAATGGCTGCTGGAAAAGACAAGTGTTTGTTGTTGACTTACCATCTAAAAACCACTTTCTACATTCTTGTTTGTTATGCAGGAGGCTCCACTTCTGCTTTTCAAAGATTTACAGTTGCTTATATAGTATAAAATACTAAAATATAACTGGAAATCAAAAACATAAGGAAAAGAATTATTAAGACAACATCTAAGAAAGTAAATTAACACTAAAAAACTGGTCAAAACAAAAACCAGAAGATTTGAATATTTTACTTTTGAAAGAGAAGGGCTCTAAACGTTGTCTGTCTTAACTTTAGCTTGTGTTTTTTAGATATGTGATGTATAAAAGTAGAAACAGCAGAGATCAAGCCTTTTCTAACTCCTGAGTAAACAAATAATCTTAATCAAAACAATAAGATTATAATCCTTACTAATAATGCTTTCAAAGTGGGTTTACCTGTTTGTGCTGTACAATGGCTGCTGGAAATGACGAGTGTTTTGTTGTTGACTTACCATACAGAAACCACTTGTTGCCTTCTTGTTGATTGTGCGGAAGGCTCTACTAATGCTTTTCAAAGCCGTATGGTTGCATAAATGCGCATCTGTTTGCAGCCAAGTGAGAGTAAACGTTGCGTTGGGGGCGTGGCCAGCAGCAGCAGCTATATTTGGATTTAAAGTGACAGGACGCCCTAAAACGGCTCAAAATAGGCAAAACTGAGACTAAAATCTCATTATCTGAAAATTACTTTTGTGCCTAAAATGTAATGAACATGTTTTGTATTGATTATAAACGTATCCTATCCAGTTCATGGAATGGGTCACCTTTAATCGCTTCAAGGTTTATTCATCCTTCTGTCCGTCATTTTATCTGTCCACATGACATTTAATGATGTAGATTGGGAACTCTGCTAATTGGATTCTAAATTTGAACATAATAATGGCGCCCGGCCGGTGGCAGTGGCTGATTCTGGTGGGTTTTTCTGCCTCTCTTCATGTCAAACTGCTCCCCGGCCAACATTCTTACACACCAAGCTGTTTGCTGTTGCTAGTTTGTGAGCAGGTGCTAGCATGGCCGGCGGCGCCCAGAGGGCTCGGAGGCTGCGCTCCGATGCCAGATGAGCTGCCAGTTTCCTGCTCTCCGCCTTAATATTATTGGCTGCTGTAATTAATTATAGCGGCTCAGTGCGGCCGTAATCCTGGATCGCTCTCTGACTTCTGTGTGATATTTTGGGTTTGCTGAGGCTGGATGTCTGAACTCTTTACCAAAAACACACAAAGAAACACAAAAAGCAAAGTTCTTCATATTTTGTCATGTTGTAACGTAGAAATTATTTCATTTGAACTAAACAAATGAAGATCTGAAAAGGCTTTTATTTTGCAATACAAGCTTTAGACTAAACATTTCATCCATTCTAATTCGCAAAGCATCTGAACTTCAGTCAGATTGAACATTTGTAGACATTAACTTCCTGCCACAAATTTTCAACTAAACATCTGAACTTTGACTAGGTCATCCTGCTCTTGTGTTTATTCCACTTTGGCTCTGACTGCATGTTCAGGGTTGTTGTTTCTGCTGGAAATTAATATACAGCCAGATAAGGCTTCTGGATGTTGGGGTTCCCAATAAATACTGAATATGCCCAATTTGGGTTGTTTTGGACCTTTTATCGCAGCCTGTGGGGTTTTTTCTGACTGGGAACGAGAGAACAACCTGTTGAATGTGACGGGTAGCCAATCAGAAAGCGCGGTGACGTAAGAACAGAGAGGAATCCCAAACAGCTGAGATCGCAGCTGAGATATCGCGCAACTGAGAGACTGGTGGATATCGGAGATGATATGTGGAAATGTTTATTGTTTGAGCTAAAGGTCATTATTATGTTTATTCAGTTAAAAATGTTAACTATGAAAAAACATTCACCTTCAAATCATAGTGCAGCAAATAGAGCGGCTGCTCCCGTTGTTTTTCATCCACCGCCTTTTCTTTTTGTTACGTCTTTTATCTCTTAAAATGACTCAGCAAACTATCACTATTGCTTCTACATCGTCATCTGTGTTTGGTTATTCTAAATTCCCTCTATGTTGGGGGTTTTACTGGATTATCCTCTGGAATCGGTTCGTGTTGCTCCTGCCTTTGGCACACGAACCGATCAAACCTGTTGTACTTTTATCAGCTCTCTGGTCACAGAGGTTTGGAGAATCGGCCGTCAATTCTTAAATCTTTCCGTCTAAACCAGACTTAAGACTCACAAGCTCTACTAATCTCCTCTGGACCACTGACCAAACACTCTGACTCTGGTTGCTATGGTAACGTTTACATATCCCTTCAAAATAAATAAATAAATTTTAACTCACGATAATGACTAATGGAGCCCTGAGCTTGTTTCTCTGTAACGAGACGGTCCCATCTGGGAGTGATGAGAGACAATGACACCCGAAGTGTTGCTTATATCCACAGCCTGCTTGAAGCTTCATTCCCTCATTAACAGCCGGTTGCCGCATGTTACGCAGAGTTGCTTGTAATGTGGGACTCGCCTACCGGTTTGGGATAAATCCACTCTCCTGTCTCTTCTCTGAGCCTTTTCCCCTTCGCAAAGAAACTTTCCAAAGACATCTGATCTGTTTCTTACTCATTTTGCTGCTTGTGGGCTCAATATTGGCGGCAAGTATCCGAGACTCCCAATGATTCACTTCCTGCTAAAGAGCTCCCTGGTGGTTGAAGAAAAATCCACATATAAGCGGCTTACAGTCCAGAAAATATGGTAAATGAAAACAAATCTGAATGCTCTCCGGGCCGGACTAAATATGGAAGCGGGCCAGATGTGGCCTGCAGGCCATAGTTTGGGGACCACTGGTTTACAGTTGGCACCTAGCGCCGCCGGTGGTAAGGGACAATTATTCTTGTCAGAGGCTGTAAAGATTACGGGTTTATGAGCTGCGGGATTTGTCCTCTCCTTGTGGTCAAAGGCCAGCAGCAGCCACATGCTAAGAGGCCGAAACGCACACAGGCGCCAAGATTTAGGAGAAAAGTAGATGAGTATTGAGCGTGGGATATAGCTCTGAGAAAATTGCACCCAGGGGAGAGCGAAAAGCAAAAAAAAATAAAAAAGAGAAGCGTGGAGCGAGGCCAAAACAAAGGAGGGCTGCCAAAAACAAAGGCAGCTCGCAAAAATGACAAAGAAAAATGGATGAAAACAAAGAGCTGAGGCTCGGCTTTGAAGGAACGTGTTTATGGTCATACTTCGCCTTCGTCCTTCATCCATCTCATTCAAATTACGGCATATGGGGATCAAACGGGCTGCGCTGTCTTATACATATTTTATGACGCTGTGCAGAGGAAGTGAGGGAAAGCCAACAAAAACTGTGCTGGGGAGGAAGAAGAAGTGAAAAACAACAACACTAACCTACTTTTTTCTCGCTAATTTCGCTGCATGTTTGCATGGAGCTGCTTTCACAGATAGATTGGAGAGTAATTGATGCTCAGGAACAGCAAGGAATGACCTAAAAAAGGAGCAATTGGGGACATGCATGCACAAACTGACACCTACACTGCAAAAACTCAAAAGTAATTTTGGTCTACTGCAGATCAAATGAGATAAAACTAACTTGCAAGTAACTTTTCAGCAAGATTTAAATCAATAATTTCTTAAAACCTGACAGATTATATCACAACATAAAATAATCTATAACAATAATGTATTTAAAGTCAATATTAAAGAATTCTTTCCTTAAAACAAGCTCTTGAAAAGTTACTTATAAGGTAGTTTTGTCGTATTTTGATCACTAGTTCCTTAATATTGATGAAAATGTTCTAGTTACTCTGGCAGATTATTCCACTTACAGCACGAATTTTTCCCCATGTTATAGGTAAAATAATCTACCATGTTATTTTTAATAAATATTAATGAAATATTTATGTAAAACAAGCTCCTATATGTTGTTGAAAAGTTACTTGTAAGTTATTTTTGTCCTATTTTGTGTATTCTTTGATATTTCCACTAGAAACTGAAACAAAAACACTTGGTAAGATTTTGTTTTTGCAGTTTATGTTTATATTTTTGGATCCACAAAATCTTTGTCTATCTTTTTAATACAAAAAATATCTCAGTATCCTTGAAATAAGACAAAACTAAATTAAAACTAACCCTTCAGCAAGATATCAAAGGTTGTTTTATTTAAATACTTCCTTAATATTGATGGAAAATTACTGGGTCCATTAGTAGATTGTTTCACATGTAAGTTTTGTTTCAAGTTTTACCGTTTGCACCAGAAACTGGTCAGGAATCCTTGGTTGGTAAGAGTTTGTGTTTTTGCAGTGCAGCTGGATGAGTTACTTAGGGCGAACTCAGAGGAATTAAAAAAAGAGAGAGGATGCAGTGGCAGAGTTTGGCATCCCGCTGTGTTGCACCAAACACGCCGCTCAGCCGCTCAGACTGAAGCTCCGCCGCCGCGGAGGAAAGACGGCCGAGAGGAAACAGATTATAGGAGGCGCAGGTTCAGAGGAGGAGATGGAGGGTGGAAGTGTCAGAAAACAGGAAGAGAAGAGGAAGAAGCCTGGAGATAGAAGCAGGAACAGATTGAAACGACGTTTTGCCTGGAGAAGAAGAAGATGAAGATGCAGGAGCCTCGGTTTGCAGACCTGATTCAGTCATTCTGCTCTGCAGGTGTGAATGTTCAAACCTCCTCCTAATCAGGTGGAGGATTGTGGTTTGCTAGGCAC
Source organism: Poecilia picta (assembly GCA_033032245.1). Taxonomy (NCBI): domain Eukaryota; kingdom Metazoa; phylum Chordata; class Actinopteri; order Cyprinodontiformes; family Poeciliidae; genus Poecilia; species Poecilia picta. The sequence continues at coordinate 20,241,103 of CM065370.1, read as the reverse complement.
AGCAGCTGCGTTTCCTTTACAAATGTAAACAAAACTTTAAAAAAACAAAATGTTGTAAATTTTGCTGCTTCCATTAAGAAGAAATTATATTAAAATCGCACATGAATAAGTGTTTTTATGTGATAAGTTGATTAAAAACTACAGCGTAATCATCCTCCTACCACTTCCTGTCGTCGTCTTCTTCGTGGTTTGCAACAGCGGCAACATTCGGTTCACGTTCATGTGTCGTGTGTGAAGAGAAAAAAGTGTTCGTGAATGAAACCAAATTTGTTACAGCCACAAAGCTTTCACTAGGAGAACTTTTTATTGAAAGATTAGTTCTTTTTTTTTGTTGCATATTTCCATCAAGGAATTTTCTTTTCAAAATGTCAAATTGTGCAATTATACGATCAGTGGAAACTTCAGTGACAGAAAGAGTAATTCTGAAATGATGTGTAGCAATAAATATGTTTTGGTTGCTTTTCCAGCATTTGACTTCAAACTACAGTCCTGATTTATTTTCTCATTCAGCTTTAGTGACTGAAAATCTGATAAAGTTTTGTGTTTTTGCAGCTCTTTGCTCTCTGTAATCTCCTGTTGCTACTCAAGAACTTTCAAACATCAGAAACATTTTTGTTTTCTGCTTATTTCGACATGTAGCCAAAATCTGCTAAACTGTAAAGGATCAGTGAGGATTTTCTCACGTAGAAAACAGTTTTACTAACCATAAACTCATCGGATCAGAAACGGCATCGAACAAACACCTGGTCGATTTCTCGTCGTTTTCATCGCTGCGACAAAGAAATCCTTTATCGTGCTGATTATATTTGGGAGCAGCTCCCTTCCTGCTTGCAAAACAAACTCTGCTTCTCTCAGTTGTGGATTAAAGGACCTGGATGAATATTCATTTCTCACGCATGAATCGCCACAGGCGGCTCTGCAGCGGCGAGGTGGATGCGTTCAGACGCTGCGGCTTGTTACTGCCGCCAATTATAATTAGGAGAATATTCTCACCCTGGCCTTTCTTTTTATGCGAACCACAGAAGGAGGCAGGACAGTTTTCAATATTGCAGGGAAATTAACTAATTTAGGCCGTCGTGTTTGGGAAGCAGACAGTCAAACACGTCGGCCGCTCCAGTGACTCTCTGCCCATCTGTGTGGGACGGCGGGATCAAGATGGTGGCTGGCCAAGCACGCCGTCGTCCTCGCTGTCTCACACACCCGGTGTGTATGTATCGCTCCCACTGCAGCTTCACAGCTGATCATTAACAGTCAGATGAGAGTAACTTTGTCTGCCAGCATCATGTCCTTGTAAGATCTTTGCTAACCTGATTTTAAGCGTCGCAGAGTCTCGTAAGGCATCGTTGGCGATGCTGCAACCATGAAGGCACGTAACCACGACGACGCAGGACTCTGACGGCGCTGCGTTTGTTGATTAAAGCCGTTTTGGTGACACTTTATATGAAGAAGTGTGCAGAAGACCTGCATGGTTCTGTCATAAACATGAGATAACATCTTCCAGGAACAAGATGGAGTCTTTATGAATGAAGTGTCCTTTGGCAAAAAATTTCATTTTTTTGCTAAGTTGACACGTTTAATGGACTTTTCATTCAAGTTTTAATTCAACTTTGCATTTAAAGTGTCATTTACCGAATTATGCAAAGTTGATCGTTTTAAATGCACTTTTGTTGCAAATTTTTATGCAGCTTTGCATTTAAAGTGTCATTATTTACCACAAAATTGATACTTTTAATGCAAGTTTAATGTGTGTTTGCATTACATAGTTATTTACCAAAAAAAAGCAAAGTTGACCATCTTATTAAATCTTTTATGCAACTTTGCATTTGAAATGTCATTATTTACAGAAAAAAGCAAAATTGATACTTTAAACTTTTAGTTTTGCATTCAAAGTGCACTTTTAATGCAAGTTTGCATTTAACTTGTCATTATTTACCAACAAAATGCAAAGTTAACACTTTAACTCACTTTTAATGCAACTTTGCATTTAAAGTGTCATTATTTACTAAATGACATTCATCACAGCAGTCATAACCATTCATGCATATTCATGAGTATTGAGTGTTATTTGGTGTTTTAATCAATAAACGACTGTAGGTCAATCGTTTCCATTATACCAACACGTATTGAACTGTTTTGTTTTTATTTTAAAGACGTGAGTTTTACTTCCCTGGTTCGTGTGCGTTTCCATGACGATGCAGATGCCTGTGAGGGGCAGATTAATTATCAAACGTCAACACAGCTTATCCCGCTGCCAGCGCTTTGTTGATTGAAGAAGACAGACAAACCTCCTTGGTATTTCTCTGAGCAAATGTTGGAGCGGAGCAAGTACATTTCCGTGCGCTGAAGGAAAGAAAACCAACACGAAATATAACCGGAGAGAGTCGAAACACCTGTCAGAGCCTCAGATAAATCTTCCTTTGATGCTATATAAAAGCACCAAGAGTCAGAAACAGTCGTATTGATCGAATTCCTCCTCTGAAAGAGTCCAAAATGGACGCCGGAGCGGCAGAGGAACAACCTGAGCCACGCTAGTTGCGTGATCGCTCTCCAGAAGCAAATTCAGATAAAACTTTCCAATCAGTCCGTTGACGTCTTGATTTCTGCTCCCTCTGGAGACACACGGCCAGAAAACTGATGATTTATTTCAGTTTGCACAACCTGCCTGCCTTTGCCTGATCCTTGAATCGATGCGGCGATGTGATGATTTTATCCGTTTCCCGGCTGACTGTAAACCGAGAGCCGCTTGTCCCCCGTTCGCCCTCGGTTCCCCTCAGCGACGTTCGCTTGCTCGCTTCGACCTCATTCACCCTCAAGTCCGGAGTTGGAGGTTTCTGTGCCTCGCGTTGCCGTTGGCGCCATCCTCCCCGTTGGTGTCCTACTCACCCAGTTTAAAACTGACCCTCTGTTTATCCTCTGTAGGTTTGGGTCTGGATCTGTGTTACTGCAGTTTAGCGAATCCTTGCCCGGAGCGCTGGCCCGATCTGACTCTGTGCATTTATGTTATAAAATATTTGGGTTTAAAAGCTTGGAGAGGTGAAACAAGCCGGGTCCAGTGAGCTTTATGGCTGTTTATGCACCACTGTACTGAAATCTAAAGGTTTCTGTTTCTGTGTTTTAGTCTCTTTGAGCCCTTAATTTAATATTTATTTTATCATAGTGAATGAAACTAAAGTTCCTACACAGTTTGGAAAAGTTTGGACACCTGTATTTGTAAGTGCATCTCCAGACTATATTATGGAATGGAGTATTAGGGCGTTGTGTAATATCCCCTAATACTCCAAATTAAAACAATAAAAATAAAAAATATTATTTTATATATATATTAGTTCAAAAACAAAGATTAAATAACATGAGACTAAAGTTAAAATTCGACATAATAAAGTAATATTTTTTGGGGAATAAAGTCACAATAATCTGACTTCATTCTAGTAATATAATTGCTTTAATCACATAGTTTTATTTTTAAAAATTTTATTAAAATAGAAAATGCAAGAATTTTTTTATCTAAAATATATATATACACAGTCCAGTCACATTAATGTGACCATCTGTCAAAAGCCAGAATAACCACCTTTCGCAGAGCGAACTGCTACGAGACGTGCAGGAAGAGAGTCACTTAGGTCCCTGAAGGTCTTCTCTGGGATGTTGAGCCATGCCGACTCTAATGCCGTGGCCAGCTGCGCTAGATTACGCGGTTGAGGATCCATGGCGCGAACAACTCGATCGAGATGGTCCCACAGATGCTCGATTGGGTTTAAGTCAGGTGAGTTTGCTGGCCAGGGGAGGACGGTAAACTCATCCTGGTGCTCTTCGAACCACGCACGTACACTGGCAGCTGTATGGCACCTCGCATTGTCCTGCTGGAAGATGCCATCATCCTGAGGAAAAACAATGCGCATGTAGGGGTGGACATGGTCCGCAAGGACAGATGCGTACTTGTATTGATCCATCGTGCCTTCCACAATAATCAGTGAACCCAGAGAATGCCAGGAAAACATTCCCCAGACCATAATGCTCCCGCCTCCAGCTTGGACCGTTCCTGCAATGGTTGCAGGGTGGTTCCTTTCAGAGGTTTCACGCCTTATACGCCAACGTCCATCTGTCCGATGGAGCATAAAACGCGATTCATCTGAAAACGCTACCTGTCGCCACTCAGTGGACGTCCAGCTGCTGTACTGGCGTGCAAATTCTAGCCTTCGTCGTCGATGAACACCAGTCAGCATAGGTGCACGAACCAGGCGTCTGCTTCGGAGGCCCAGACGCAGCAATGTTCGCTGAATAGTGGTTTGGGAGACACTTGTGGTAGCCCCTTGGTTCATTTTAGTGGTCAGTTGCTCAACGGTAGCCCGTCTATCTGCCCGAACGCATCTCCGCAACCGTCGTTCGCCTCTGTCATCTATGGCCCGTGGTGCACCACATTTGCCACGTCGTTGATTTTGGACAGTCCCATTTTGCCATGCACGGTACACTTTTACCACGGCGGCACGCGAACAGTTCACAAACTCAGCCGTTTCGGAAATGCTTCCACCCTTGGCCCGAAAGCCAATGATCATGCCCTTTTGGACGTCGGATAAATCGCTTCGTTTCTGCATTACGCCAACGATTGAAATGTTTTCCGAAGCCCACACACACCCTTTATATACGCTCAACTGCACTGTGCTGCCACCTGCCTTCTGTGATTGGTTATTTAACTCTGAAGTGGAAAGTACGTGGTGGTCACATTAATGTGACTGGACTGTGTATATATGTGTATATATATATATATTTGAACTATTATGACTTGTAATTTTATTACATCTTTATTCCTATATTTCAGCTTTATGCTTGTATTATTATTACATTTTTCTCATCATGAGACGTCATTCTCATTACACCACAACTTTATTCTTGTATTATTTAGACTTTATTATCATAATTTCATAATATAACTTTATCCTCATAATTAAATTTTTAAAAGTCTTTTATTTTTCCAAGTATGACCCAATACTCCATTGATTTCCTATTATCAACCTACAACAGTGATCTGTTATTTAGCATATTAGCTAATAAGTGAATCACCTGATGTCCGCTAATGAATCAGTTCTGTTAAAGTTCCTAAATGCAGCTGAACTTAATGTGTGTTACAGTTATAGATGTCAGTACTTAGACCAATGAAGAAGACAGTCACTGTGTGGCCCAGATATGCAGCCTTTGTGCTCCATGACTGGTTTCAGCTCACAGACTGGCAGATTTTCTGAGAGGCAGCTACTTATGAGGTGGACCTGGAGGAAAACACCTCCTCTGTTCTCGGCTTCATCTCCAATTGTGCTGATGATGATGTCACCACCACCAAGACAGAAACCTGCTACCCGAACCAGAAACCCTGGCTGAATGCTGAAAGCTCTGCTGAAAGCCAGGGACGCTGCGTTCAGGACAGGCGAGGCATCAGCACTCCGAGAAGCGACCCTAGGGTTAGGGTTAGGGTTAGGGTTAGGGTTAGCCTAACCCCCTCACTGCCAGATGCACCTAAGCTCTATTCTCGTTTTGAGCATCCTAACATCTCCCTCAGTTCTTCCTCCTGGTGACACGCCTCTCTGTGTGACCACAGTGAGGAAATCCCTCCAGGAAATCAAGCCCTGTAACGCTGCTGGCCCTGACAATATCCCAGGGTGGGTTCTAAGGGACTGTGCACACCAACTGTCTGAGACATCTCCAGCACCTCACTGTTACTGGTACCTGTCCTTTCCACTTCATTATCAATTTAACTGGTCATTTTTACCTGGATGTGGTAAAGTTAACGAACATATTGAGGCACCTGTTTAAACAGAAGATGGCAGAGAACCCAAAAAATGTTCTCAAGTAAGAGTAGCGTTACTTCGACATATTTTTACTTAAATACAAGTAAAAAGTTGTCGTCCAAATAATGGCCTATCAATGAGTTCTCAGTCCACACTGAGTGACTCCCCAGTGTTGAAGCACTGAGGAGTCACAGTGATTGTCCAAGTGCTGTTTGGAGACTCCGAATGGGACACTTGGACAACACCTGCACATCCTCATCAATAAATGTCCAAAATAATATTTATTTTTTGCGTTATTTTGATTATTTTTGAAATCCACGAGGAGAATAAATTATTCAACATATTTATTGTATTTTCCAGTCCATACATTCAACACTCAATGTGTATTTACAAGAAATTAAAATTAAAATTTTTGTTGTAGCAAAATTGTTCAGGTTTTTTGTGTTTCAAACACAATAGCTACAAACTACTTACAATTAGAGTATTTTTGACTGCAGAAATGGAAAGTTTAGCTTGTCTAGTAGTCGATCACTACTGGGTGAGGCGGAGCCACGACTTTAGCATTAGAAGAAAGCGGCTTACGGCCACGACTAACTCCGGGAGCCAAGCTAGAAAAGCCTTTTTCCCCATAGTCCAAACGACTGCATTTGTGGCTGCATTTTTACTCCAAAATGCTCCACTCTGCTCCTGGATTACCGTTTAAACTTTTGAGTTTTATGTCAAATCCACATGAATTAAATGACAGAAACTAGTTCTCTCACTGCATCTTTGATTCATTTTGTCCAGCTGCAGACTGTTAGATTGTCCAATCAGAGTCAGGTATTGTGTAGTTGCTTCTTTTAATCAATTTTCAGTTAAATTAATTCAAGTCTGTGGTACACAAAATGTCCCTAAATTCACTTTGTCCATCTAAAATCTTTCAGAAAATCTTAAAAATGCACTGAATCATCGAAATCGTCGTTAACAAATATCGCGATACATATCGTATCGTAACCAGAATATTGTATATTATATCGTATCGTGAAATTGTTGTATCGCTACAACCCTAACTAAAAGCATAATAAGAAACTTAATCATAGCAAAATGTTACCATATCAGGATCTGCTGTGTTCCTCTCCTGATTTGTCTGGTATCACACTGCGCCACAATGGACACTTGTTTTAAAATTGCCTGTGTTCATCCTCACTAACACTATTTATCATGATTCAGCCAAAGTAATGCAATTTTGAACTGCAGTCTGATTTTTATTGTCAATGTATTTCTACCTACTGAGCAGTGAAAGTAAATAAGACATGTTACATGTCTTTTGCTTTAAGTATTTATTTCCTGAAGGGATCTTAGTTAGTGCTGCAGAACCACAGCTAACAGCTAACAGCTAACAGCTAGCTCCTCATTTTAGCGGCTCTAAGAGCCTGTGTCCTTCAGCAGCGCTGCTGTTGCTCCTCCTACACTTTGGACTGAACCATTTTTCAAATAATGGTGGGGAGGAAATAAAAATTAATTCTTATTAACCCCTTAATAGGTGGGACCAAAATCACCAAACATGGCTGAAAAGGTGTAGCCAAATTAAATCAGCTGCTGTTCTTGAACTAATTGGAGTAGCAACAGCTTTGTCTTTTTATGACAAAGACCAGCTAAATTATCCATTTTTGCATTCAAAAATACTCCAACTGTAAGTGGTTTGTAGCTATTATGTTTTAAACACAAAAAAATTGAAGAATTTTGCTTGATTTTTTTTTTCATTTTTATTTCTTGTAAATACAAATTGTGTGTTGAAGGTACAAAATGGAAAATACCATGAATAAAGTTTTCTGCTGGTGGATTTCAAGAATAATCAAAATAGCACAAAAAACAATAAAGGTAATTTTTGTTACATTTATAGATGCCAAATGTAACTGGATAAAAATCCAAAGTTACATTTGGCATCTATAACTGTAACACTTGGAAAATCACTGTCAGTCCTCAGTGCTTCACCACTGGGGAGTCCAGCCCAGTGCAGACTGAGTATTTATTGACGGGCCATTAGTGCCCCCCCAATAGCGGTACAGTGGACCCACTCCCCCTTTGTAATGACCCCTGTTCGCCCCCCCACCCCCCATCTACCCCGGACATTAGTGGTACAGTGACCCCCCCTACCGCATATACGGTGAGCCCCCCCCATTCGCCACCCCCCCCTCCCCATCTGCCCCAGACAGTAGTGGTGCTGTGACCCCCCCACAATAGCGGTATGGTGACCGCCATTCGTAACCCCCCCTTCTTACCCCCCACCTCTCACTCCCCCCCCCCCCCGCCCCCCGCCCCCCACATTAGCGGTACAGTGACCGCCATTCGTACCCCCTCCTCTCAATTCCCCCCACATTAGCAGTACAGTGATGCATTCGTACCCCCCCTCCCCCGCACAACAGACACACTAAAAAGCCCTTTCAGGTAGGACAGGAGACTGACGGGACTCGCTATGAAGCCACAGAGGTTGGACAGAACTATGAACCTCTGGATCTTCTCCTCTTCATTTAGATCAGTGTTTCTCAACCCCTGGTCCTCACCCGCCCCCCTGGTCCTCACCGCCCCCCTGTCCTGCATGTTTTAGGTATTTCCCTTCTACCACACACCTGAATTGTATATCTGGGTGATTAACGGGCTTCTGCAGTACTTGATGGTCATGCAATCATTTCAATCAGCTGTTCTGGAATAGAGGCACATCTAAAACATGCAGAGCAGGGGGGCGGTGAGGACCAGGGTTGAGAAACACTGATTTAGAAATATTATATCTCCACCCAGTACCTTAAAGTGCCTTCTTGGTACATTCTGAGAAATGAATTGCAGACACTGCCAATAACCCGTCTGAATATATGTGGCTTCTTTTCTGGATCGTCTGAAACTCTGTTTTCCTGTTCTATGTCCCCCAGTCTTTTGTTCATCTTTTTTACATACATCTCTAATTTTTTGCTTTCCTTCTCATACAGGTGTTTTATCTGCTTCAGGTCAGAGTTTTCCTGCTGCAGCTCGATGTTTTTCTCCTTCAACGTAGAGTTTTCCTTTTTCAGCTTGGTGGTTTCCTTGATCATTGTAGCGTTTTCCTTTGACAGAACCTTTCTTTCTTTTCTCAGGTCGGCGACTTCCTCTGCATACAGCTGGTTTTCTCCCTCCAAGATAAAATTTACCTGGTCACAGGTAGAGATTTCCTCCTTCAGGGTGGCGATTTCCTTTTTATATTGTTCATTGTTGGCTGCAGTGTTAATCTGCTGCTGTGCCAGGCAATTGTCTTTTAAATTCTTGTTCAGGTTTTTTAATTCCTGGTCTTTGTCTTGAAGAAATCTGTCTTTTTGAACCGCTTCCTTTTCTAATTTCTCAACCTCAAATTTCAATTTTTGATTATCTTTAATTAGTAATTTTGTCTCATTTGTTGTGGTGTTGACATCTTTCCTGATGTCTTGGAGCTTCTGTGATTCTCTCACTAGAAGATTTTGTGTTTCTTCATTCTCAGAATCAGAAGTCCATGATTTCCTTTGTTTGCTCATTGTTAATTCGTTGTTGTTGGTTCAAATTGTTTGCAATTGGTGCTTGTGTGGATACAGTCCTTCTCCTTTCTCTCCTGGTTTGGTTATGACGGTAGAATTCAAGAGTGCAGCTTTTGTGCAATCACTCTTTGTGACATCATATTGCGTGATGTCACAAATTGATGTCACTACCTCAGCAGAACAACTAGAAAACTGGTGAAGTTTGAATAAAAACAACGGTGCTAACGGCAACGAAGCATTGAAGGAGCTTTATGACACCATTGGCTCAATGCACCAAAGACTTTTATTAAAGTCTGAAAGTCTGAAACCTGAAGGCTCTGGAGGAGATCTGTCTGGAGGACTGGGCCAAAATCCCTATTGCAGTGTGTGCAAACCTGGTCAAGAACTACAGGAAACGTCTGATCTCTGTAATTGCAAACAAAGGTTTCTGTACCAAATGTTAAGTTTCCTTTTTCTGGTGTATCAAATACTTATTTCACACAATGAAATGGAAATTTTTATAGTGAAATTGTTGTATCACTACACCCCTAACTAAAAGTACAATAAGAAACTTAATCATAGCAAAATGTTACCATATCAGGATCTGCTGTGTTCCTCTCCTGATTCTGTCTGGCATCACACTGCGCCACAATGGACACTTTTTTTTTTAAATTGCCTGTGTTCATCCTCACTAACATTATTTATCATGATTCAGCCAAAGTAATGCAATTATGAACTGCAGTCTGATTTTTATTGTCAATGTATTTCTACCTACTGAGCAGTGAAAGTAAATAAGACATGTTACATGTCTTTTGCCTGAAGTATTTATTTCCTGAAGGGTTTTTAGTTAGTGCTACAGAACCACAGCTAACAGCTAACAGCTAGCTCCTCATTTTAGCGGCTCTAACGAGCCTGTGTTCATTCAGCATCGCTGCTGTTGCTCCTCTTACACTTTGGACTGAACCATTTTTCTAATAATGGTGGGGAGGAAATAAAAATTAATTCTCATTAACCCCTTAATAGGTGGGACCAAAATCACCAAACATGGCTGAAAAGGTGTAGCCAAATTAAATCAGCTGCTGTTCTTGAACTAATTGGAGTAGCAACAGCTTGGTCTTTTTATGACAAAGACCAGCTAAATTATCCATTTTTGCAGTCAAAAATACTCTAACTGTAAGTGGTTTGTAGCTATTATGTTTTAAAACACAAAAAATTGAAGAATTTTGCTTGATTTTTTTTTTTTTCATTTTTATTTCTTGTAAATACAAATTGTGTGTTGAAAGTACGGACTGTAAAATACCATAAATCTGTTGAATAAAGTTTTCTGCTGGTGGATTTCAAGAATAATCAAAATAGCACAAAAACAATATAGGTCATTTATTTATATTTATAGAGGCCAAATGTAACTGGATGGAAATCCAGAGTTACATTTGGCAACTATAAATGTAACACTTGGAAAATCACTGTCAGTCCTCAGTGCTTCAACACTGGGGAGTCACAGTGCAGACTGAGTATTTATTGAGGACCACTATCGCCTCCCCCCACCACCCCTCTGCACAATAGCGGTACAGTGGCCCTCCCTCCCCCCTTCATAATGACCCCTGTTCGTCCCCCCACCCCCCATCTACCCCGGACATTGGTGGTACAGCCCCCCCCCCCCCCCCCCCCCCCGTTCGCCAGTCCCCCTACCCATCTGCCCCGGACGTTAGCGGTGCCGAGACCCCCCACATTACAGTACAGTGACCGCCATTCGTACCACCCCCCCTGCCCCCCTCCCGCACAACAGGACACACTAAAAAGCCCTTTCAGGTAGGACAGGAGACTGACGGGACTCGCTATGAAGCCACGGAGGTTGGACAGAACTATGAACCTCTGGAGCTTCTCCTCTTCAATTAGATCAGTGTTTCTCAACCCTGGTCCTCACCGCCCCCCTGGTCCTCACCGCCCCCCTGGTCCTCACCGCCCCCCTGTCCTGCATGTTTTAGGTATTTCCCTTCTACCACACACCTGAATTGTATATCTGGGTGATAACGGGCTTCTGCAGTACTTGATGGTCATGCAATCATTTCAATCAGCTGTTCTGGAATAGAGGCACATCTAAAACATGCAGAGCAGGGGGGCGGTGAGGACCAGGGTTGAGAAACACTGATTTAGAAATATTATATCTCCACCCAGTACCTTAAAGTGCCTTCTTGGTACATTCTGAGAAATGAATTGCAGACACTGCCAATAACCCGCTGAATATATGTGGCTTCTTTTCTGGATCGTCTGAAACTCTGTTTTCCTGTTCTATGTCCCCCAGTCTTTTGTTCATCTTTTTTACATACATCTCAAATTTTTTGCTTTCCTTCTCATACAGGTGTTTTATCTGCTTCAGGTCAGAGTTTTCCTGCTGCAGCTCGATGTTTTTCTCCTTCAACGTAGAGTTTTCCTTTTTCAGCTTGGTGGTTTCCTTGATCATTGTAGCGTTTTCCTTTGACAGAACCTTTCTTTCTTTTCTCAGGTCGGCGACTTCCTCTGCATACAGCTGGTTTTCTCCCTCCAAGATAAAATTTACCTGGTCACAGGTAGAGATTTCCTCCTTCAGGGTGGCGATTTCCTTTTTATATTGTTCATTGTTGGCTGCAGTGTTAATCTGCTGCTGTGCCAGGCAATTGTCTTTTAAATTCTTGTTCAGGTTTTTTAATTCCTGGTCTTTTCTTGAAGAAATTTGTCTTTTTGAACCGCTTCCTTTTCTAATTTCTCAACCTCAAATTTCAATTTTTGATTATCTTTAATTAGTAATTTTGTCTCATTTGTTGTGGTGTTGACATCTTTCCTGATGTCTTGGAGCTTCTGTGATTCTCTCTCTAGAAGATTTTGTGTTTCTTCATTCTCAGAATCAGAAGTCCATGACTTACTTTGTTTGCTCATTGTTAATTCGTTGTTGGTTCAAATTGTTTGCAATTGGTGCCTTGTCTGGATACAGTCCTTCTCCTTTCTCTCCTGGTTTGGTTATGACGGTAGAATTCAAGAGTGCAGCTTTTGTGCAATCACTCTTTGTGACATCATATTGCGTGATGTCACAAATTGATGTCACTACCTCAGCAGAACAACTAGAAAACTGCTGAAGTTTGAATAAAAACAAACTTTATGGCTGAATTCAGCTTGGTTAATCTGATGGCCATTGGAGACAGTTTAGCTGGTAAAATATCACCAACGCTGAAATCCACACTTGGGAGACAGCGGCTCTTGAGGACAATGGACTGGCACAGCAAGGGTGCCAGGATCAGCTAACGGCAACGAAGCATCGAAGGAGCTGTATGACACTGATAGCTCAATGCAGATGAATCACCCGGAGGTGTTTTACGTGAGCTGGGGGACTAGAACCTCGTGAAACTGACCGACACTCTGCCCAGTTTTTACACTCTGGAGTACAGAACTCTTCCTCACCGGCATCTTGGCCTCTCCGACCACATCTCCATCCTGCTGGTGTCAGCATATCGTCCGCTAATGAGACGGATTAGACCAAGCATGTCCAAAGTCCGGCCCGGGGGCCAAATTTCATCCGGCCCGCAGCCTCTTTCATAAAATCAGTAACGTCTGACTCGCACATAGAATAATACATTGGGCAGCAGTACGTTACCTGCATAGGGTGTAGCTTACACACTGAATGCTGTTCCTCATTCACCCACTAGAGGGCAGCAGCCTGTGTGACTCAGACCATTTGCAGCTGGAGCTCATTGAGCTGCAGTGTGATGCAGAGATCCGCGGTCGGCACCAACTGCTTTCTCTCGCGAACTTTTACCGACAGCTGGATAAGGACAGGATTCGAGAGATTTGGTTTGGTAAGAAAATGGTCAGCTTGTTTGGGTCGACGTTATGGTTGCCACTGTCAGAAATCAAAATAAGGGTCGCGTCGTCCTAGTGTCATAGGGGCGAAGGGGTGGGAGGGGGGCAGTTGGACGCAATATCGCAACACCGTGAGTGAAGCAATGACTGGGGCAGCCTACTATATAAAGTACTCAGGGATCACTTCTTTGTTATTACATACTTATTCGTAGAATAAGGAACAAATCGCGGCCGTTTCGGTTCAATACGGGACGCTACATTTAACAGTCAAATATGGGACGGGTTGCAACCCTAGTCAACGTATTTGTGTGAGAAGACATTCTCAGTTGTGACATTAAATAACGAACTCTCACTATGGAGACATCTTGCGCATCAATACCACTGCCTTTGAGCCAGATCTCAGTATGGCAGACAAGTCATTTGTCATTTACAATAAGTCTCTGAATAAATTTTGTTTTTGTTTTTGAAGATCAAAATAAGTCATAAATTCAAACAAGTTTTCAGTTTTCAATCCAGAATAATAAATTTTTTAAAAATCTGATCAACATTTACTAATATGTCATATTTCAAATGAGCCTTGTTGACATGACTACTACTTGCTCATTTTTATGTTATTCTATTTAAAAATTCACTAAATATTGAACTGCCATCGTGAGATATTTTTTTGTTTCAAATATAATTGGCACACAAAAGTACAATTACTTCTGTTTGACCGTTAAAAAAAAATAGTGTTAAAAAAGTGAAATCAAGTGAATATTCAATTGCATATGATATTCATGTTTCAAATGAAAAAAAGACATGCTTGAGATCGCTGAAATTAAAATAAAAAAGCAAATGTGAAACACAGAATGGCTTGCTGAAATGTGTTTCAAATATATTGCTGTTCTATGTAAAGAACGTCTGCCAAGGTCGGCCCCTCTACATTTTTAGCAGACCAAATCTGGCCCCCTTTGTAAAACGTTTGGACATCCCTGCTGTAATGTAACTAGATACACACGTTGCCAAATCTCATTCTATGCTGTGCAAATGCTCTGTCTGCGCTGATGAAGATTCACTCGCCTCATTATGTCAAATGCTTGAAGTGGGTTGAGCTGTTTGGGAAGATTATTGATATTATGAGAAAAAAATAACTAATTCTGTCCTTATACGATTCAATTTTGCCCTACTTATTTTCTTTAAATGCGCAGAAATAGTTTTTATAAGAATGGATTAAACACATGGATTAAGCATCAGTAAAACATTTACAGTTTGGCATAGTTATTGGAATATCAGTATTTTTTAAATTTAATTATCTGAACACATCGAGTTTCTGATGACTGCATCTATTGAGAGCAGCTCACATCAGACGCTTGCTCTTCTGAGCGTTGCAGCGTTTGACAGCGTCCTTCTCCTGTGAAGTTCAGCGTCCTTCATTCGAGAGCGAATCTTAGGAAAGTTTCTGATCAAACGGATATAAGATCCTTTAATATAAAACCCATTTCATCCTCCTCTAATTAGAGCCGCTCCAAAACTCTTTTAAAGGTTTTAAAACTCACGTGTAACATGCAGTAACCTGCATTAAACCGATCCAAGGTCAGAGCCACTTAGGAGACGGTAAAACGTCGATGATATATGGAACACGTTTAGCTACAGCTCTTAATGGCGGCGTGTTTATGCAGCTGTATCCGCCGGCCCGCTGAGGGCCGTGTCTTCCTCCGCCTGTCCAGGACGCTCCTGTTGGACCAGATGTTGGGTCAGATCGCAAGCTTGTCCTCAAACGAGGTGAGGAGGGAGATTTATGGCTGGTGATTTATCAGGAAGCAGGAAGTAATCAGAGCAAGACGACAGGGAGGAGAGTCTGCGCCAGTTCACGTGTTACACTGCAAAAAACACAAAGACTTACCAAGGAATAATTAGTTTCTACCTCAAATATCTTAGCTGACCCTGTGGCAATAAGCAATTAGTCAGTTAATCAGTTGATAAATTAAAATGAGCTGATGATGATTAATTTTTTAAAGGGCAGTTTTGTTTACAGACTCTTCATAATCCATTTATTTATTGTTTTTGATTGTCATATTTCTGTTTTGGATATTTAAAATTCTTCCAGTTTCAGTATGAAGTAGAACTGGGAGATATTTTACTAAATAAAAGTTTATTAGTCTTTGAAAAGCTGAACTTTATGCCATTATCAATATATTACTTGGAAATGTTCTCAACACAGCAAAATCATTATTTAGCGCAATAATTATTTTAGTACACTTGAAATTAACTGACAAGTAACTTTTCAACAAGATGTAAGACATTGTTTGAAGTCAATAATTCCTTGAAATTGATAAAAAGTATTTATTGCATTGACAAATTATTTCATTTATAACAATACCTTTTTCCTTTATAATAATATGCCATATAATAATAATCTGCCAATGGAATAAAAACTTTTTCACCAATATGAAGGAATTATTGACATAAAACAAGCTTCTGTATGCTGCTGAAAAGTTACTTGTCAGTTAGTTTTTCATTTTTTTAAGTGTAATGAGATTTTTGCACTTGACTAGATGCAGCGTTCGAAAAACGTCAGTAAAATAAAAGTGGTAGTGTTATGTAAAATGTCTACATACCTCTGAATGTTTGAGAAATCCTTTAATCTCCATGGCCACCATTCAGCAGTGGACGTAGCCCCACCTACAAGGACGCAGCTCCGCCTCAGAGCTGCAGTTTCCAGGCTTCCAACGCTACAACTCGGTACCTTCAGACTAGCCAGCAGCAATCAGCAAACACCTGGCTGAACTGTAAACACTGAGCTCATTATAGGAGCTACTTCTCAGTAAAAACATTACTAAAGGATTAATACAGGAGCAATGTGATGACTTCCTGAAGACAGTTTCAGAAAGAGCAAGAGTTTCTCAAAGAGACAGAGTCCCAATTTCTAGATGTTGAATTTTGCAGTCAAATTTCTTTTATATTTCATAGATCTATAGCAGTTTTAGTTTTATAGCAACAACTGAAGGCAACATAGTTACTCGATTGTGTCTAGAAAACACGTACTGCCCCTTTAAGAGACGATAAAGACGGGATACGCTCGCCGCCTGACAAGGTGATGGAGCTGCTTGGCAGGCCGCTGTCAGCCTGTGATTAATCTACCGCCTGTGCGTCTAATTAGCGCCCGCGCCCCTCCGACTTCCTCGGCGTCCGCCGCACAGACGCTCTGACCCACGCCGGAAGCACGGCGCAAATTAAAGCCCTGTAAATATTTGCTTTTAACTGTTGCAGACACATTGTTTCCAATTTGATGCTTCATTGGTCCGCAACCCCAACATCCCTTCCTTCGCTCAGAAACACACTTGTAGAATCGCAGTTTCGGCTTTGCTGCCTGCGTCCGCTCGGTGAATCCGCTGACAGCTCCTCCTCCGTCTAGACCGCCTTCTGTCCGTCCCATTGTGCCTCTACTGTAGCTGGCAGTCTATCAGCCCATTGTCTCCACCGTCACACCAGTCTGGTTTAATATAGGCTGAATGGAGTCTGAGGAAGGAGAGACAACAATGGACAATGCATGGAGATAGACACACGGTTGGCTTGCAGGGATGCTGCAGCGCAGAGGAAATGTTTGCTTTTTTTTTGGTTTCTGATGCAATAAAGTTGCAGGGATTGGGTGAATGCAGGCCCCACATTTGACCTACATACCTGCACATGAACATTCATCAAACAGACATTGCTAATGCACCAAACCTGCAGCTGGATCTCTTAATAAAACAAGCATGTACTGCTTGTCCTGTAGCTGTTTATAGAGCGATGACGCTTCACCTCTGGAGTCTGAAGGTCAGTTCATACAAACGGGTAACATCAAGTTGCTTTAAGGGTGTTTTCACACAGTTGGTCAAAGGTTGCAACATTTGTTACATTTTCAGCTGCTGTGGTTCTCTTTCACACTGCACGATGTCAAACAAACAAAACTAGATGAAAAACCTGTTCCCCACTTTCTAGCGCTAGACTTGTTTGTTTTGGTTGTATTTATTTACCCAGAATGCCCTGCGCTAGAGTCCACTTCCTGTTTTTGAGGCGGTCTCCGGTCCGCTTGGCGTTCACATTTGCATTCAAACTGTCAGAATTCACTTTAGCCGAACGGAAACGGCGTTTTGTAGATGGTCCAGGATTGCTTTTTTTGCATCATAAATCAACTCGGTATACAGAAAAAAATGTGGTATGATTTTAATTTTAATTTCCCATGTCTCGCATTTATTTCGCATTTATTTCAACCTTCTGTCTGCTGAGATTAAACTCTGTCACCATTTGAAGATCAGAAAAGTGATCATAAAATGAGGAAAATAAGACAAAAACTGAGGGATGTTGGATGCAGAAACCTTCAAATAGCCGCTGCACTGTTTGTTTTGTTATTTTATAAGTGCTTTGACCTTTGCCAGAGAACACCAAATCTGTATTTGCTGTGAAGGTTACTCCCAGAAAAATAGAAAGGAAAAAAAAGCAGCTTTTACTATTTTCTGAGCAAATCCTGGACGCCCTGCAGAGCCACCATGGAGAGCAGTAAAAACCAGAACAGCTGTTGGTAACTGATAGCAGATTACACAGATATGGAGAGAGTTTATCTCTGTGGCTTTGGAAATAAAAATATAGCAATGCTGCTTTCCTCTGAAATTTAATAAAACTTGTGAAACCGTGTTGGAACAATTTACGATATTCGGAAAAAACGAGGGAGCTCTGCGGCGTACATGCAAATATTCGAAGCGTTGCTTTCATTTCAGCGCATGTCCTCCCTTCAGCTTTGGATCTGTTAAGCTCTGCTCTGACTTTAATAACTTCTGTCTCAGGCTGACACACACAGGGCGATAAATAATAGGAGAAAAAAGCCAGAGATTGACAGCAGCCGAGCAAACACTGACCTGGCCGCCGGCTCTTTTCTATTCACAGCCCACACAGAAGCTGTCAGCTGGATGGAAAACATACAAACACAAGTCTGCCAAACACGGGCAATAATGGAGCATCTGCTGAGATCAAACGGATTCTTTTTACCGCGCCGCCGTTGTTGAAACGCTCGCCGTCGACCCGACTTTAACCTCAGAGTTACTTTGCACTCAGGACGCCACAAATCATGTCATGTAGCTGCAGACTTGGAGAAAATCCCACATTTTTACAGATTTGTAATTAAAAAGAGGCACAGATTGTTCCTTTTCTCTCTGATGCTGACGTTGACTCTCAACCTGTCACCCTGTTTACTTTACATCAGGGTGTTAAAACAAATTTTCATTTTGGGTCGCATCGTAAATCTGAATGTTCTTAAAGGGCCAGTTGTACCGGGATGCATTGGTAAACACCCATTAAGTTGTTAAAATATCAATGAATAGCTGTTTGTTTCAGCTCTCAATAAGTGTGTCTTAAAATTAACCAATATTGAACATCTTTTTACACTGATTTTGATTGTTTTGTGTTTTTTGCATTCAAAATCACAGATTTTGTGGTGCTAGTGTAGAAATAGCACCACAATGTATGATGTTACAGTATGATGTTAAATCTGAATTTTTATTAATCACTGTATCGATCGTGGACTATAATTTGACATGAGACAGTGTGAGGCAGTAGTGACTTAAGCAAAATGTTTTGACCAATTTTGAGAAAAACCTGCAGTAAAATCAGGAAAAATGTGGGTATTCATTGATTTTGTGTGAATTTTATAGGTTTGTGAAAAAACTAGAGGGACTTATTGATGCAATTTGGAGTCTAGTGGGTCACATTAAAAGCTCTGGTGGGCCAGAAACACTGAATGTGTTTTTACTAGTCAGGTAGAAGCTGGAAACAATTACAGCAGGGATTATTGCAGCTGCTGGATTTGGACCGTTTCTAGCAAGCCTCGCAGCCAAAATGTGATGGATGTGATTGTGATGCTAATTTCACCAAAGAAATAAAACATTTTAGCCAAAAATAGGTGAAGGTAACATCTGAAATCGAGGTTTGCAGGTGTTTTGTTTTGGCTCGATCCTCCAGCCAAGGATCTGACAGCGGTTGGTTCCAACTTTTACTCAGCCCAGCAGCTGCAAGCCACATTCAGGAGAGAGCTTTACATCTGGTTTATTTGTGATTATATCAGACAAGGACTCAGGATTCAAACAGGATTTCATTTATTATTACTATTTAAGGGTAAAATGTTGTAGTTTTTGAAATCAACCTGGCATTAAACTGAAAAACTAGAAAGTTCTGACCACATTAGCCACAGTAGCCGCTCATACAGCCTTCAAATAGTCGCCTCCGAACACACAGCAAGTCAAACTCTGAAGACGATGAGCATCAGCAGAAAACAACGATGGCTAGTGGGGTTTTGTCAAGCAAAGCATTTTAAAGGGGACCTATTATGCAAAATTCACATTTTTAGATTTTTGTACTTTCATTTGGGACTCAACCACTTCTAAAAATGGCCAAAGAGCTTAAAGAAACCTCCAAAACGGTCAAACATCTTTAAGCTATAAGCAACCTTAGCCTCTCAAACATTAAATCACAAAATAATTTTTTTTGGAATAATATTGCTCTTAAAAACAGCCCAAGTGCTTAAAAAAATTAGGTTTTTTGGTGTCTGGAAAACAAGTGTTTCTAAAACCTCCACTGCCTGTCACCTAGCAACCCAAGTGAGGCTGCTTCGTTACCTAGCAACCCAAGCAAAGCTTCAACATGTTTGGTCAGCTTATTTTACAGTTGTATGTGCTGTACAATGGCTGCTGGAAAAGACAAATATTTTGTTATCGACACATCGCCCAAAAACCACTTGATGCATTCTTGTTGGTTGTGCAGAAGGCTCAACTTCTGCTTCTCAAAGACTTGCAGTTGTATATATAATATAAAATATAAAAATAAACCAAGAAATCAAAAACACAAAGAAAGGAACAATTAACACAATACATAAAAAAAATAAACAAACTCTAAAAAAAGAAGCCAAAGCGACACAGAAAACGGAAACAACTAAAGATTCAAGCATTTTATCTTTGAAAGAGGTTCTGAATGTTGTCTGAACTTTACCTCCCTTTTATATGTGATGTATAAAAGTAGAAACAGCAGAAATCAAACATTTCCTAATTCCTGAATCAACAAACCATCTTAATCAAAACATTTAATTTCTTTTAGATACACAGAAGAGGCATAATCTCTATAATCCTCACTAATAATGCTCCCAAAGTGGGTTAAGCTTGTTTTCACGTTACATAACAAAGCTGCCCTGCCTTTTGCCTGTTTTTAATGACAACAACAGTGAGACTGATGCTAAAAACTCCTTGTAATTTTCATGCTACTGGATAAGAGCTGAAACCCAGAACCTTCCACCTTTCCACCTCTTGGCAGCAACATCAAAAGTCTAACATCAGGCTTGTGGTTCCAATCTGCAGGAGAAAAAAATGAACAAGTAATAAATCGTGCAACATTTTCTCTGCTGAGACTTGTTGTAATTAATGAAGGAGAAAATTGTTCACACGTGTGCGGACGAGGGCGACATTAAAAATAGAAGACCCGCAAAACGAAATTTAATTGTCTGTGCAGCAAATTTCACACTTCTTAAATAGTTTCAGCACCCAGACGACAAATTTTTAAGACTTTAATTGTTTTGCTCTGGTTGATGATCTGTTCAGGATTGCTTTTTTTCCCCTGTTATGCAGGCTTTGCGGTTCGTAAGATGGTTTTTCACTCTTTATGGTCTCCTGTAAGTTTCTTGCTGTTTCTAATTGCAGCAGAAACAGAAACAGTGTTGCTGCAAAGGCAGATTAGTTTAGTTATAATCTAATATAATAATAATGAGTAGAATCTTGGGGGGTTGAGGGGCTGGAGCTGAAAAAAGAAGAAAGTTAAATGGTTCCAGGAGAACATTAAAGGTGATTCAGCAGAAAGAGTTTCAAAACTCAGTTTTTATCTTGTTATAAAGGAACTTTGTGTTCTTTTCCAAATTCTTATTTCTTTAAGAAATCATCTATACTTAATATTTTGGGGGGAATTTACAGAATATTCAGGCCAGGTTTGTACGATCTGTCACAGAAAGGAATGACTTTAAGCTTCTGTGTTGAAAATGAAAGCAGGACTCTAAACGAAGAATATTTAGAAATCTAAAATGCACAAATCCAGTCACAAAGTGGCTACCAGGTAATAATAATGCTCTGGCACCTCATCAATGCAAAAAGAAATTAAATAATTAAATAAAAGTAATTAAAAATGTATGTACTGTCTCAAGCATGATTGGCAATTTGGAGCATTTTTGAGGTATTTTTAATCTATTCTTTCCTTCAGGTTAGAAGGAAAGGTTAGAATAATTAAAAGAAACACACTAAGGGAATATTCTAAACTGAGATTATGTTACGTAATCTGTCCCACTGATTTCATTTAATACAAGAAAACAGATTTGGAACTTCTTAAATTCATGTTAGCGCCTGGCAGATATTACATAATGAAATTGTGTATGGATATGGAGAACCAAAACTGACATAACTAAAAATAAAAGTATTACTATATATTTTGTTTTTCCTTTTCCTTACGCATGCATTTTTGTCAAGAAACATATTTTATTTTGCATTTTCCGCACGTTTAAGAAAAAGAAAATACAAACATTTTCTTGACAAGAATGCATGTTTGAGGAAAATATTTACATTTCTTGATGAAAGCGTGTTTAAGAAAGAGGGAAAACAAAATATCTAAATTTCTGCTTTTATTTTTAACTATGTCAGGTTTGGTTCTCCATTGGTTTTGCTCTCACAGAGGTGGGACATTCGTGATCGATCTGTGTAGAGTCCCGGCCCAATAGTTTGTCACGTTGTGATCAAAATCCATAATTAGTTTTCTTCTGATAGTGTTTGACCACATTTGTGCCTCAGATAGTTGCCCTTACATGTCGCTGAAATTAAATGCCAACCTTTCATAGTCTGAACTTTTTTTTTCTAATAAACTCCCAACTGGAGGGGGAAATTTTGACTTTAATTTATGGAGTTGCAGATTTTCTGTATAACGTTCTGTATCACCATTTGTCACGTTGCAAACGCAGTTCAATGTCTTTTATTGGTGTTTCATGTGCAAAGGAAATGGAAGTATTGAATAACTGGGATATGTGCAACTTTTGATGCACATTTCTACTAACACATTTACCATAATATGCAGGGTTTTTTTTCTTTTCTGGCCTTAGTGATCATAAGTTAGAAGATATGTAACAAACTCAAAATCTTATAAAATTGATGATTTAGTTTCAATTGGGTCGAACTAAACTAACTCAAAATAATTGTTCAGAAAGACTTAGGAGCTTTTTTTAAGTCAATAATTCCTTAATATTGATGAAAATGTATGAGGTCCACTGGCAGATTATTTCACTCACAATCATATGTTGTTTTCATGTAACAAAGTGAAATAAACATACTTTTTCATCAGCTTTAAAGGGGTTGTATTATGCTAAATTCACGTTTTGCACGTATTTGTATTTCCATTTGGGTCTTGACTGCTTTTAAAAACAGCCTAAGCACTGAAAAAAACACTCAGCTAATTTTTTGGCAATAAATTAATATTTGGTTTGAAAAAGGAGCGTTTCAAAAGCCTCCGTAATGTAACGTCACAAATCACCAGGCCCAGCTCCGTAACCTAGCAACCTAAGCAAGGCCCAGCTCCGTAACCTAGCAACCTAAGCAAGGCCCAGCTCCGTAACCTAGCAACCTAAGCAAGGCCCAGACCCGTAACCTATCAACCTAAGCAAGGCCCAGCCCCGTATCCTAGCAACCTAAGCAAGGCCCAGCCCCGTAACCTAGCAACCTAAGCAAGGCCCAGACCCGTAACCTAGCAACCTAAGCAAGGCCCAGACCCGTAACCTAGCAACCTAAGCAAGGCCCAGACCCGTAACCTAGCAACCTAAGCAAGGCCCAGCCCCGTAACCTGGAAACGTAAGGTGAGTTCCAGGACATTTGGTCTGCAGGTTTTTATAAGAAAGTGTTCCATTATTGCTGTGTTTTTTATTTTGATTACCTTAGACTTGTTACTTTAATTCAGTCCTTTCTCAGTGATTCTAGTTGGTTTATTAATTTCTTGTGTAGGAAAATTAATCTAATATTAATCTAGTTCTCCCTTGCCCCTGTGCCATTGCTTTATTACTTCCACAGATTATTCTGCTGTTTTTGATGTTGTTTTTGTTTGGCTCTGGCTCCCTATGTTCCCTGTGATTTTTCTTTTTTTCGTTATAACATTCAACATAGTTCATACTCCCAGCACCTATCTACATGAAACACCAACCAACACATCATAGTTGGTCACCAACCAACACATCATAGACAGAAAGTACAACAAAGGCAGATTATTTCTTACAACAATACACTTTTTTCCAGGTTATCATTGTAAAAATCAGGAAGGAATTATTGATTTAGAACAAGTTCCTTTTTTAACTTCTGAAATCTCTAAAATGTTGTTTTGGCTTTAATTTTGAAATTAAATAATAGGTTGTCTCATGTAACTTGTGTGAATGGTCCTCTTTACTTCCTGCCTGTGCTGCTGCAGGTAAACGCCTATCTCTAACTTGTAAAAGGCAAAACGAATACAATACTTTGACAAGTATAACTAAAATATTCTCAGTATATGTTCTTCTACTGATATATAATAAGAATGTTATCCCTGGATTCATGTAAACAGAGCAATATTGTTTCCGTTAGCGTACCACACAGAAGGCGCTATGCTAGGTGTCAAATGTTTGGCTGTTTGCACTTTTTTATCTTGTTTTTTCCATGCATCTTAAACTTATTAATTTTATGTGCAAGGGTTGAAATGCATGCAGTAAGTTTGCAGGAAGAAATCTGGGTTTAAACAAGTTAATCACATTTATTTTTCCAATTAAAAAACATTGAAGCTTTTGGTTGTAACTAAGCTGAAGGAGTATAAATACTCAGCGAACAAAACCGGCATGCACAGGTTTAGCAATGAAACTCAGTCGCTTAAGCGAGTCCTATTTCTGGAGAAAATATCTGCAGTAAAATAGGTCTCTATCGTTTTCTTTGTTTTATTCCCAGTGACACAGACGTATAAAAGCCTTTACCAACGGTAAAGAGGCTGATAAAGAAGTGAAAAAACTGCAGAGTGGCTCTTATATAGTGTTCCCTTTAGATTTTAAATCCCGAAATAAGAGGAGGTGGTGAAGGAAGTGGGGTTTATTGTTCAGTCTTCGGCTGAGCGACCTGTGCGGTCTGCCTGCCTCTCTAACCCCGCTGGGAGGTTGAGGAAAACGTTCTGCTTCCGACATGAATCATGGATGAGTGTGTGCGGGTCCGTGTGTGTGCAAGAGCGCCGAGTGTATGAACGCTGCTCTATTTTTGGGGGTAGACCCATTCCTTTAAAGCTGTTTTTGAGAGTACAATGCAAAAACACAAAACCTTACCAAATAGTTTTGGTCTAGTTTCTATTGCAAATATCCCAATATATTTGAAGTAAGACTAAACTAACTTACAAGTGAACTAATCTGTCAGTAGAAGTTTTCCATTCATATAAAAGGGGTTATATTATGCATTTGTCTGTTTTTGTAATTTTTTTGGGTATCTACTGCTTCTGAAAAATCTTTTTATTTTGGCAATAAATTAATGTGTTTTGGTGTCTGGAAAAGGAGCATTTCAAAAAACCTCCAGAATATGATGTCACAAATCCTCAGCCCGTCACCTAGCAACCCAGGCAAGTCCCAGCCCCGTAACCTAGCAACCCAAGCAGAGTTCCAACATGTTTGGCCTGCTGACCCAAAGTGTTTTATTGTTGACTTACCATCCTGAAACCACTTGCTGCGTTTGTGTTGGTTGTGTAGGAGGCTCCGCTTCTGCTTTTCAAAGGTGTAAGGTTTGTGTAATTATGCATCTGTTTGAAGTCATTTTTATGTGTGAGTGCAAATGTTGAGTTAGTGGGGTGTGGCCAACAGCAGCTTATTTGGATTTAAAGTGACAAAGGCTCTAAATCACCTCAAAATGGGTAAAATCTCTTTGATTTTGTGCAAAGGAAACAATGTTTTGCTTTGCCCATAGAAGCAAAATATGTTAAGAAATGATTGTTTTATAACAAGCTCCCGTCTTGCTGAAAAGTTACTTATAAGTTAACTTTGCAGTAGAAACTTAGACCTAAGATACACTTTTTAAGTGTTGCAGGGCATGACAGGGAAAGATCAGCCACATTCCCGTTTCATACCGTTTGTTGCCTCAGCATCACCTTCTCCTCTCCCTCTCTGCTTCATCAATCACTTAAGCTCTCCCGCGGCTCACAGCAAAGCTGGACCAATTAAACCTTCTAATTGAGCCAATTAGCAATTAAACACTCAGATGCACCCAGAAACTCTGCAGGTCCTTCCAGGAAGGCTGGAGTCTGCCAGCGTCTTGGCTTCTCACCAGAGATGCTCGCTCAGAAGAAGAGGAGTGCTCTGCTGCCCACTCAGGCTGGAGGTGTGATGTTTAAGAGTAAGCGCTTTCCACTAGCCTCCCGTGGAAGTGGGACTATTAGCATCCACTTCCCGACACTCTCCAGCCCCTCGTGTTGCCTTTCCTGAAGGGCCTCCGCTGACCTGAGAGAAGCTTTTTCATTACCGAGACCTGTCTCCTCTCCATCTGCATTTTCACCTTTCATCTGCCGTTTGTCGCCCTTTTTCTTCCCCATCTCTGCCTCTCGGCCTCGCCGTCTCTTTTATGTATGAATGTGTCTGAGTTTCTGTCGGCGAGGGGGGCTCGGCTCAAAGCAAGGCCAGCCTCTAGACTCTCTGCGGTTTAATTAGAGCGTGCATTGTGCTGCCCTGCTTCTCTGAGAGCATATATGTACATCCACACACACGGAGAAAGAGAGAAAGGGAGCGTGGGCAGCACAACAAAGTCCGCACTGAGGAGAACAAAGGCAGGCTGTGGCGTATTTTCGTCTGAACCCACTGCACCAGAAAGAGACAATGAGCAATTAAAGACGCCGTAGTTTGCGTCACAATTATAACAACCTCAGAGAATCCGTACGTTTCCGCGGATTTTCTCCCCTCAAAGATCTTGTTGTACATAAACTTTATTGCTACACGAAGGAGCAGGAACTTGTTTTATCTGCTCATCAGTCTATAGACTCCAATTATCTGCTGTCTCGCCTCAGGACATCTAGCTCTCATACTTTCTCCTCCGGATGGCTTTATTGGCATTGAGAGAGGGAGAGGGAAAGAAGAAAAAAAGACAGAGAGAGAGACAACAAAAACACAGAAGTGCTTCAGCTGGAGCATTAACTCAGTTAATGATGGCCTTAAAATGGATAATTATAGTGATCAAGAGGGAGAGTGTATAAAAGAGAGGAAGGTGAATTAAAAAAAGAGATAATTATTTTGTTTTCCTGTGTGTTTCCGTGTGTGTTTTGGTTTGCATGTGTACTGTATCATAGCCTACCTGCTGACAGTTTGTATCTGGAAAATAAACTAGTTCAGTTTAATCAAGTTAACTAAATAAAGCTTTGGATTACGTCACGGAGTCGCAAAACCGTATAGCGACAAAATGAGCAGCATTTTTAATTCAAAACTCCTTTTGTTGCCAAATTATGGAACATAAACACATATAAGCTCAACAACAAAGATATTTATTGCTTTTCATCTGCTATTTAAGTCATGAAACTATCAGATTATTGATAGATAATAGATAATTATCAGATGAAGAAAACCAACCTCATGAAGAAAGCCACGAATATTTTCTCACATGGTTTATTTTTGTTAAATATAAATGAAAACATCTTCCCCAAATTAAAACTCTGTAGCGTTATTTTCATCTTTTGAGAGATTCATTGATATTTAGCACTACAATGTGACAAAATGTGGGAAAGATGGGATTGACCCCCGACCTGGACGGTCCTGTTCGGTAGTGTCATGTTCTGCTGGTGTAATCTCTGCCGTGCCTCGTCCTTTTATTGACTCCGGCTCTGTTACGCGAGGATTTGAACATTTCCACTTCAGATTACATGAATGGTCGTGCTACTACGAGTGGGCTCTCATTCATCTGTGGGTCAGTGAAGGCTTACCAAATGCATCCGACTTCTGTCTGCGCTCAGCCACAAAAGTGCCCCGCCTCTTATAAGCTGCTTATCGGAGCACATTATTGACCTTTGACCTTACTGGGCAGTGAAAGGATCACCCTAATCTCCAGCCTCTGCTCGGCGTCCTTCCGTCTCTACTGTACTTTATCTGCAAAGGCAAACCCCTGAAGCCTCCAGGAAATTAATAACCGCAAAAAAAATCCAGGAATCATCAGCCGCCGAGTCGTTAGCGGAGGACGACTCGCTAACGTTGGATGCTCTGGACGGCGTTGGCTCTCCGTGGAGATTTGCGTGTAATATGGAGGAGTGAGCGGCCATGTTAAACACAGATCAACCAGGGAGGATTTGGCCCCCATACAGGTCACACCAGCTTAGGACGGACATGTCCAGATCCTGGTTCAGCAGCAAAATATGGCAGATATGTGGATTTAAAGCGTCACAACGTGCTGATTATGTTACAAGGAAAAAATAAAGACGTGCACTGTGTGGGACTTTCCTCTGATAGTCAAATAAACTGAGTGGATTGGGTGGAAATAAATCCTCTAATAATGTGTTTTATATGGATTCATTCATTTAAAATGTACATTTGAAATTTAAGCTGAATCTGGTCAGAAAGCAAAAGTTTGGAAGATATTTTCTTTAATTATTTCAGATTAAAATATATACAGAAATATGTATTATTATTATTATTATTATTTATTTATTTTAACTGTAGTGGGAGCAATTTAGTTTTCAAAAATTACCCCCACCTCTCTAAAATTAATACGATCAATATTATATATTTTTTCTTTAACAATAATTGTGGAAAGTTGAGTAAAATTGTTTCTTTAACTTACGAACCCAAAAGCAAATGAATCAAGCACAGTTTCAGTTTTTGTTTTTGTTGGACATTAACACTAAATTATCAGTTAAATAACGAATAA
Source organism: Poecilia picta (assembly GCA_033032245.1). Taxonomy (NCBI): domain Eukaryota; kingdom Metazoa; phylum Chordata; class Actinopteri; order Cyprinodontiformes; family Poeciliidae; genus Poecilia; species Poecilia picta. The sequence continues at coordinate 20,213,083 of CM065370.1, read as the reverse complement.
TAAGTATGTTTAAATTAAAACACAGGCTTAAATCAGGCTGATTTTTGTCTAAATTTGACAGGTCATGCACTAAAAAAAATTAACTGGATCTCCAACTTAAAAAAATTAAGCTAATTTGTTACATGCAATCGAATTAAGTTTATTATACTTAATTCATTTATGTGTGTTTAACCAAATAAATGTAATATATTTACTTTGATTATTTATAACAAATGAAATGATTTTTCTTTTACTTGCATCTCTTGTTTTATTTTTCAGTGTATGTGTTTGAATGAGGTTTTTAACGAAAATAGACAAGAACAACTTAATGAGGCATTGGCGATCTGTGCTTCAGATCTAAAGCTAACCGAACGGACAGATGAATTAACTCGCCATGCTTGACTTCTCTGGTTTAAAACGATGATTGATATTGAATTACTGCCATTTTCTTCAGATTCTGGTGGAATAAGAGCTTCATCCCTCACGGTATCCAGGAGACATCTGTCTTACGGGGACTACTCTGATGCTCTTAAGCGTATAAATAAAGATATTTCCGTCTAAATCCAAGCTAACACTAAAATCTGTCTATAATAGGTAATCTCCATATTGAATGGGGCAGCATAATAAAGTGAGAAATGAGACGTTTTAAAGGTTGTAAAAAATGGATGTCAGCTGATCCTCAACATGCTAATCTCCATGATGAATGTTCCCTTTTGCTTGATCTGCTTAGTGCTGTCTCCAGATTTAGAAAGTCTTCTGGTTTTGTAGCGTTTCTCCTCAGCTAAAATGGAAAAAAACTGAATATATTTTAGTTTAATCTGTGATTTAAAAGGGAAGTTTTATGTAAACTTGACTTTTTTGAGCTCTCCATCATGTTACCATATCAAAAACATATTTGGAGTTTTGCTTTCATTCTTCCATGAATGTTTGAGAAAACCTTTAATCGCCATGGCAACCATTCAGCTGTGGAAAACACCTGGGTGGACCTAGCCCCGCCTTCGAGACACAGCTCCTCCTCTGAGCTGCAGTTTTCAAGCTTCTGAGCAGCTCCTTCAGAATTGCCAGCAGCAATTAGCAAACACCTGGTGGATCCTCTGCATCATTACATGAGCTATACCTTAGTGAAAAATGGCGTTAAAGGGTTAATAGAGGAGACATGTCGTGAGTTTTAGGGTGCGTTCACACTACAGCCTGAAGTGACTCAATTCTGATTTTTTTGACGTAATGCGACCTGTATCCGATCTTTTCATGGCAGTGTGAACAGCACAGGTCGGATTCTTTTAAAATGTGACCCATATACGATACGTATCAGATTCAAATGCGACCATAACGTCCAGGTCTCATTCATCTGAACTGAACGTCACTGATTCTCAACAAATCTCACTTTCTGCGTTCTGATACAGGCAAGTGGGAAGAAAAACAACAACCATGATGGACAATATGAGGATTAAGTTGTTAATATGTTGCTCCGGTTGGACAACAACTTCAAATATATAAGCTAAGCTCCACCGTTAGCCTCCATGTTTACTTTTGCAAACACTGAGCTCTTCCTCTTCTTTTTATGGCAGTTGGCAGATCACTGAGAACGCTGACGCTATATCGCCCTCTACTGCGCATGCGGGACACTTTCAGGTCGTTTGCCCGTTCAGACTGCAGAACACATACAGGTCCATTTACTGGCAGTGTGAACGGCCCGGCAAAAAAAGACGGAATTGCCAAAAAATCAGAATTGAGTCACTTCAGGCTGCAGTGTGAAAGCAGCCTTAGAAGGAGCAGGAGCTTTTAAAGAGACAGAGTCCCAATTTCAAGGTGTTAAATTGCAATATCAAACTTCTTCCAAGTCATATTTGTTATGTAGTATTTTTATAGCAACTGAAGTTAACATAGTGCTATAAAATGACACTGTGTGCCTGGAAAACACTCTTATCTGCTTTTCTTCCTCCCGTTTCTTTGTCTCATTCTGCAGAGTCCTACATCAACCCAATCATCCGGACAACGGGAGAAGGACAGGCATGGAACGCAACAGAACCATGCCTGGAGAAGTGTTTTGGATCGCCTCTAATCAGTTTCACCACTGACCTGGATCTCACACCGAGGGCCAAAGCAACGTCTTTCCTTCTGCCTGGCGCTGATTGAAGAGTCCGTCTGACTTTGGTGTTTTATCCTGTTATGGTTTTCCCTCCTCAGCGCCGGACCGAGCTGACAGAGCAGACTAGAAGCAGGTGGCTGAGCCCTTTGACTCCAGCCATGAACAACCTTCCACTAACTCTGAGTAAACAGAGTCGGCGGGGTTTGTCGCCCAGGACCAGACCCTTCAGCTTCGTGACAGACTGCTGCCTCATGACGGTTCTGAGCCTCGTCTTGTTTTTCAGCCTGGCCTCTTGCCAGAGAATGGACCCTTCGAAACATCCCATAGTCAGCACCAACTACGGCAAGCTGAGAGGCGTCAAGAAGGACCTGAACAATGAGATTTTAGGCCCGGTGGAGCAGTACCTTGGAGTTCCCTACGCCACGGCGCCCATCGGAGACCGGCGGTTCCAGCCGCCGGAGGCGCCGGGGTCCTGGCAGGAGATCCGCAACGCCACCCAGTTTGCCCCCGTTTGCCCTCAGAACGTCCACGGCGTTCTGCCGGAGATTATGCTTCCGGTTTGGTTCACGGATAACCTGGACGTGGCGGCGGGATACATCCAGAACCAGAGCGAGGATTGCCTCTACCTCAACATCTACGTGCCCACAGAGGACGGTAAGTTGGCTCTGTGACGTGACGGCGATGGTGGAGAACAGAACAAATGGGTTTGTGTTACCGAGCGTTTACGCTCTGGTTCTTGTGCCTGTGCCTTTCAAGCTTTCCAGTCTTACAAAATTCTTCTAGATACACAAGGAAATACATTTTCATCACCAATTTTTTGGTAGAGTAAGCAGACCTCTCTCTCTTTTTTGGTCTGGAAGATTTTGTTTGTTCATTATTACCACCTGTTGGTAAACATATCATCAATATAAATCAAATCAATATAAACGTGACCACAGTGCTAATGCTAATGATTCATCTGGACAGTAGTTGTCCAGTTAAATGTTTTTAGCATTTCCTGTCACTTATGTTCGGAGTTTGAATGAAAAAGCTGCTCAAATGAACAGAAACAGGTAAAAATTGGACTATTTTTGTGTTTTTAAGTGCATGCTTAAAAATAGAAAACAAAAAGAGTTCAGTTTCATATCTTCTAAAATTTCCCAATCATTTCTGTGACTTCTACGTTTTTCTGTGACTCTCTACTTTTAAGGAGATGCAGGTAAGGTGACAGATTAACCGAAGTCTAACTCTGTCAGTCAGCTGGCTGAGGGAAATTTTTCTCATTTTAAGAAGAGCAAATGTTGGTTTGTCACTGTGAAAAACAAAAGTGTTCCTGCTCGTAAAAATTAACTGTGATTTCTGTCTAACGGTGCATTTAATCAGGAATCAAGAGCAAAGGCAATCAGAGGTTTCTGGTTGATTTGTGGTCTTTGTTTTTCAACAGCTTTGACTTGATTTACATATTTCATATTATTCCAATTTCTCTTTAAGGGTTATGATACAAGATCATTCTGCAAAATGTACTTTTCTGCCATTTCTGGCATGAGAAATCATCAATAATTCATTCTGGCTGCACAGGCAGCAGCTCTGTGTGCATTTTGAGAAACAGGCTTTTAGATAAAGTCAAAATGTCCCCATGACGACTTTTCCACAAAGAAAATGTTTGTTGTCCTGCTGGAGTTCAGGTTTGGTGAAAGATTGTATTTTTGAGTTTCTTACTTGCTGGCCATCTGAGAGGATTCAAACAGAAAATAATCTAAGAAGTCTTAACATCCAAGTTCTGTAAAACTTCAGTTGTCTTCATATTTTATTAAACTTTTTCTTGACTGTGTCTGTTTGTTTTAGAAGGTAATAAGTAGGCAGTATTTTAAAACTGACTTCTTGTTCTCTAAAGGTTTATTATCTGTTTCATGTCAGCATTTTTGATAAATCAGGATAGTCTTTTTGTTTAGTTTTATTTGAATTTTAATACAACAGAATTAAAAGAGAAAATACTTCATAGTTAAACTAAAAATAAAAGGAAAAACAGAATACAAAGCAACTTATTTCCACGTTTAAGAACTTAGACGAGCTGAAACTGGAATATCTGACTGTGCCCTTAAATTAGATGTGCTTACATTTTACTCAAAATAAATATTGATTTCTACTCAAATGAATCTACATGTTTATAACAAAAGATTTTATTGTGTTTTTGTGTAGAAGATAAATTGAAAAGCGTTTGTTAATTAATAATACGGCTCATATGACAGACACAAACATTGAGTTTTAGTTTGCTAGTTACCCACATCAGGCATATAGGGTTTAATTACTGGTATGTGTGAAATATGCATCAACAGGCATTAGGTTTAATTAATATCAGAAAGTGATTAGAGGAACATTTTCAAATAAGGTAATTTGATGTTTAATATTTTTTCTAGAATTTTTGTCATTTTTAAAATGAGATCCATTAAATTTTTTTTAAATTTAGACCCAAATCTACAATTTGTTTTTGAGTTTTCAGAAACCTTGTAGTTTATTTATACAAATCCAGTAAATATCTGGATCACAGGTGCAATTGCAGAATAAAGATACTTTTTAAGAGCAAATCCTTTTCAGGTTTGAATAAATCTTTAGAGATTTATTTATCACTGCTTTGTTTCAGTATTTCCTGTTATATTCCAGCAAAAGGTCTGTGTTTTGCTTTTTTTTTAAATGTGTTTTAAAAACAGAAGGATATTGTTTTACACAGTTTGACAGGAAGTTGCTGGAGTCTTAATTTCTCTAATCCAATCCCAGGACAAAACTCATCATAACATCGCTTACAGGAACTGCTTTATTGGGAAGATATTCAGCAAAGAAACACACCAGTAGCTCTGATATTCTTTTATTTTTCCTTTTTTTAACCTCACCTATTTATTATTTGCATTTATTTTTCCTTTTTCAAACAGTTGCGCTCTATTTATGCACAATATCACTTCTTCCAGTGAGTCCTAACCAAATTTTACTGCAAAATCAGAAAAACACAAATGATAAATCACAACAAAAATAGTACAGTTGTGTTTTTACTTATGAGATGTGATAAGCATGTTTGGAGACTCTTAATCTGCTTTGTTTCTGTTGGAGGGCGTCTGAAATAAGATGATGACTGAATAATAGCTCGTCTGACTCCTCTGGAGTCTGCAGGTGATTTATGAGGAAAAATATTTGACTTTTATCTCATTTTTTGTGGCATGAACCCTTTTTTTTGCTGATTCTGTGGAGATTTCTGTTTGCCTAGCCACAACTCGCGGTGAAAGCAATAAAAAAGAAAAATATTTCTTTTTCTTCGGTGGAACTGATAAGAAGTCTCCCAGCTTCCATCAGCGCTCCGTCTCGCAGCGCAGCGTGTTTGATAACATGTTAGGAATTTGATGCTTCTTCTTTATCTGCTGTATGAGCTACACAAAGCTTTCTGTAAGTCTGCAGGAATCCTGCTGCAGATTTTACAGGCTGAACATGCAGCGTTTGACCTGGGAGTCAATTTTACGAAGGAAATATTCTGTCAACTATTTAAGAGAGTTATACAAACATAGAAATACAAAAAATAAAAATACTGTTTCCGTTTTGCGTCTGCCAGATAATTGTCTGTTTTACCCTAAAAAAAACAAACAAACTTATTTTGTTTTCTATTTCTTGTGGGCTCCACCCCTTTGTAAAGCCGCCCTGGGTGTCTGCCATATCAAAACTTTTCTCTGTTTGTATACATTTTGCTCTGCAAGCCAAATCCCAGGTGTTGTGTCTCTACACATCTCTAGTCGTGTTTTCGTTTCAGATGTGCTCAAACTAAAACCTGTGGTGGCGTCATCATGCTGGAGGAAGTTTCTGATCCGCAGGAATACAACATGAAGCTTGTAATAAAATATATCTGGATGTTTATATTCAAACAGGGCAACAAAGTTTAACACTCCATCAGAACTACACTGCAAAAACACAAAATCTTACCAAGTGTTGGTAAGATTGTCTTATTTCAAGTGTTGTTACACACTTGAAATAAGACAAAACTTAAAAGTAACCTTTCTGGATGTGAAAGGATCATGTTTTAATTGACTCATTCCTTAGTTTAGTTATAATGAGTGAAAAAGTACTCATAAGTAAAATAATCTGAACCAAAGCAGAACTAGTACTTTTTAAAAATATATTTTAAAGGGGCTGTATTATGTGTTTTTGAGTTTTACTGCAAAATTAAGTAACTATATTAACTTCAGTTGTTACAAAAATGCTAAAGATATCAAATATGACTTAAAACAAATGTGACTTTGTCATTTAATGCCTTGAAATGGAGCTTCTGTCTCCATAAAAACTCCTGCTCTTTCTAAAACTCATAACGTCGCTCCTCTATCAACCCTTTAACTAGTTTTTCGTGTCTTTTTTTTTTTTTTTTACCAGTGATTCACTGAGAATTAGCTCCTATGATGCTTTTACTCTCAGCTTTTACTCAGCTCCACCAGGTGTTTGCTAACTGCTGCTGGCTAGTCTGAAGGAGCCGCTCTGAGGAGGAGCTGCGTCTCGAAGGCGGAGCTTTGCCCAACCAGGCGTTTTGCACAGGTGAATGATTGCCATGGAGATTTAACTATTTCTGAAACATGCGGGTTTTAGATGGAGTAACATTATAACATGATATTGAGCTTAAAAAAGGTCAGTTTTACATTATTCTTTAAGGAATTATTGGCTCCTATATCTTGCTAAAAAGTGCCTGGTATGTTTTTCTTATTTCAGGTGTGCTTAGATATTTGCACTAGAAAAATACCTAAGATTTTGTATTTTTGCAGTGTGGAAAGAAATTGCTCAGAATTAGGCATGCGCGTGTGTTAAAATGGCCCAGTCAAAGTCCAGAAATAAAGTCTGAGAGGAACATATTTGAAATACCAGCAAAATCCATCTCAGGACTTTTCCAAGAAGTAAATTGGTCCATTTCAAGACCGTTTACATGCTGTCCTGTTTACTTCTTTCCTTGAAGTGGTTGTTGGTTTGTGTGTCATAACGAACTCTGAACATTCCCTCACTCCAAGTTTTCTGCTCTCCCGTCTCCTGACAGCTCTAACGCACCGTCTCCTCTCCAACACTACAGCCCTCAACACCTCGTCACGGCCGCTCTCAGCTTCTCCAACAGCACAACGACTCCACACACACACACACACACACACACACACACACACACACACACACACACACACACGTCTTTCTGCCCGTCGTCTGAGATGAAATGTAAAATAACACATACGGTACATACTGCACCAGCAGCTTGCTTACATCCTGTCCTGTTGGTGGAAATGTCACACGATGTAAAACGGATTCTGACTGTGGAAATTTATTTGCATGGAGTTTAAGTATTCACGGAGCAACCTGAGTGGCGCCAGAAATCATTATTAGTGTGGTGTGTGCAGGTTAATCTTTGTTTTCTGCCTCTTTTCCTCCCACTCTTGTTCTGAATATTTTGTTTGCAGCTCCTGCTGAGAGGAGGACATAGACTGCAAAAAGACAGACTCTTAGAAGTATTTTGTGTCTATTTTCTAGTGCAAATACCTTAGTATACTCAAAATAAGACAAAAACTAACGGTAGAACTTTTATCAGAAGTGTCATTTAGTGAATAATGACACTTTTAATGCAAAGTACATTATAGTGTCCATTAAAAGTAAATGTTAAATGTCCACTTTGCCTTATTTTGTAAATAATTACACTTTTAATTCAAACTTGCATTAAAAATTCCATTAAAAGTCTATTTTAAGTGTCAACTTTCTTACTTGGTAAAATAATGACAATGCAACATTGCTTTAAAAGTGTCATTATTTCCTGACAACAGTGATGAATATTTATGAAGACTCCTTCATGACAGCGTCATGCCAGTCACGTATTAGATTGTTTCACTTGTGGGAAAAATGTCTGATGTGACATAATCTGGCTTTTAATCAATATAAAATTTACTTGTAGATTAGTTTTGTCTTATTTCAAGTTCCCTAAGATTTTGCGCTAGAAGCTAGACCAAAAATACTAGGTAATGTTTTGTGTTTTTGCAGTGTAGGGACTTTGGTGAATTGGATTAGGGGAACAACGATAACATCAGGTTTTGGGCAGTATAAATCTGAACTTGTCGCATAATGACACATATACGTTGAGTATGCTCCAGTTTTTATTTTGCTTCTTTTCATCTCTTACAGCCTCCGGAGGCTGCATTTTTGAATCCTCCATTCCTTTTTTAGGGCACCCTTTAGACAGAATCCTTTAAAATCTCCTCCAGTTTTAAGTGGATTAATCCTGCAGAATTACTTCTTAATGCTGCCGTCGTTGCAAAAGGGAAAAAAGTGGAACACTGACATGAATGCTTGCTTGCTTATAGATAAACATGTTTGGTGTCATTTGGCAATTACTCACGACTCTTTAATACTTAAATGTTTAACAAATGTTGCAAAGAAAGCCGTGTGTTTTTATTATTTCTAATTCCTTCCCACTCGCGCATGAATGTGTTGGTGAGATTACAGCAGTTAAAGATTTAATTCATTGGTTGATACTGTTTCCTCTGGAAAAAGATTTTGTTATATTTTTAACATATGACCCCCTTAATGCCAATATTTTCTTAGCAGGTTTGAAAAATAAAAATTATTTATACTTTATAATCATCTTATTTAAAAATACAGTCAAGTTGTTTTGAAGTACCATGAAACAGATAAAAGAAGCATTCTACCTGCAGTAGGTAGCACAAAAAGTATTATTCAGTCCTGAGAATAATAAAGACACTAATAAGCTAATGGCTTAGCTGTGAAGCTAATGGCTAATTACCATTTACAGCAAGTCAAAGTCAAAACCAGTTTGGAAAAATACTTTAAGATCTTAACAGCTCCTTTATACCTCACTGGTTTTGCATTAGACTGTTGTTTAAATCGATTTACTATTTATTTTAAACAAGGATCATTCCTGCTGATGCACAAAATGAACTAAAAGTCTGCTAAAATTCAGCAACATTCACTGAGGTTTTATTAACTTCCCTGCTAACATGATCTTATGTTTTGTTTTCTTGGACTCAGAGTTGGTCGAGTGTGAGTATCTGCAGGTTACCATGAGGATACACCTAGAAATCTGTGTGTAATTTAACAAAGTAACACCCAAAATGTTCAGATATAAAAAGCAGTGGAAATATTTCCCTTTTCATAACAATCCAAGCTTTAAAGAATATTCCTGTGTTTTGGTTTAAGCTTTAGATGGAGGAAATTCCTCTTTGAGTGAACAACTAAATTAATAGATTAGCTAGTAAGGAAACAGGAAGTCACATGACTTGCTATGACTAGTTATATATAGTACAGGAAGACAGAGAATGATTTGGTAACAGCTATATGTGCTGAATCCTGGTTTAAATATGTGCTGCTTGAGGCTAACTAGTTAGCAGCCTCGTTCTCAGTTGGTGTTAGCTTTAAACTGACAAACTATTAGCTTAACTGTAACATCTTTTTGCTCAACTCTTCCTTGTTATTATTTTGACTCTGACTAATTATTAACTTTACTCTAGCTAGTTACTTTTTGTGGTGATTAGCTTGAGTTTGACTAGATGTTAGCTCATCAACTTCTGGTTGTTGCTTGATTGTAGTTACTTGTTAGCCTAACTCCGATTGCTTGTTGTACAACTTTTGCTAGTTATTAGCTTGAATGCGTAGTTGCTAGCTTGACTATGACTGCTTATTAGCTTGATTCTGACTTGCTATTAGCTTTATTTTGGCTAGTTTTTTGCTCGATGGTGTCAGTAAACTACTTTGAGGTTTAGCTGTTGTGATTGTGTTCAATAAAATACTAAGCATAAAACAGTATGCTTAGTATGTGATTAAAAGAAAAAAAACAGTTGCTCCAAACACTGCTTGCTTATTGAAATTCTCTTGTCATACTTTACTAAATACTTAAAAAAAGCTGTTGCTACAACTTCAATAAAGTTGACTTGTCTTTAGCAATGATTAGTTTGGAATAATAATAATAAAAAAACATATTTAAGTTTTTACATTGTTAAATCAAGTTGACTTAACCACTTTTAATTTTTTTTTATACATTTTTATACCTTTTTGAATCATTTCTAAGTTAAGTCAACTTTATAATGCCCATTTTGTGTTGGGAACCAAACCCCACACACTGGCACCAAAACTTAGTTTTTAGATGAAAGTTGTCCATCAACATTTTTCATTCTTTCCTTAAGAATCTGTACCTCATCGTCACTGACCCTATGTTTAAAAACCCAAAGATCGTGATGAATTCTGCAGGTTGCCAGGGGGAACCAACCTGTCACACTGCCTGATGCATCCTGTCCTGTTTTTAAAGCTTTTTCCCTTCGCTGTGCATAGTCATATACACAGTCCAGTCACATTAATGTGACCACCACGTACTTTCCACTTCAGAGTTAAATAACCAATCACAGAAGGCAGGTGGCAGCACAGTGCAGTTGAGCGTATATAAAGGTGTGTGTGGGCTTCGGAAAACATTTCAATCGTTGGCGTAATGCAGAAACGAAGCGATTTATCCGACGTCCAAAAGGGCATGATCATTGGCTTTCGGGCCAAGGGTGGAAGCATTTCCGAAACGGCTGAGTTTGTGAACTGTTCGCGTGCCGCCGTGGTAAAAGTGTACCGTGCATGGCAAAATGGGACTGTCCAAAATCAACGACGTGGCAAATGTGGTGCACCACGGGCCATAGATGACAGAGGCGAACGACGGTTGCGGAGATGCGTTCGGGCAGATAGACGGGCTACCGTTGAGCAACTGACCACTAAAATGAACCAAGGGGCTACCACAAGTGTCTCCCAAACCACTATTCAGCGAACATTGCTGCGTCTGGGCCTCCGAAGCAGACGCATGGTTCGTGCACCTATGCTGACTGGTGTTCATCGACGACGAAGGCTAGAATTTGCACGCCAGTACAGCAGCTGGACGTCCACTGAGTGGCGACAGGTAGCGTTTTCAGATGAATCGCGTTTTATGCTCCATCGGACAGATGGACGTTGGCGTATAAGGCGTGAAACCTCTGAAAGGAACCACCCTGCAACCATTGCAGGAACGGTCCAAGCTGGAGGCGGGAGCATTATGGTCTGGGGAATGTTTTCCTGGCATTCTCTGGGTTCACTGATTATTGTGGAAGGCACGATGGATCAATACAAGTACGCATCTGTCCTTGCGGACCATGTCCACCCCTACATGCGCATTGTTTTTCCTCAGGATGATGGCATCTTCCAGCAGGACAATGCGAGGTGCCATACAGCTGCCAGTGTACGTGCGTGGTTCGAAGAGCACCAGGGTGAGTTTACCGTCCTCCCCTGGCCAGCAAACTCACCTGACTTAAACCCAATCGAGCATCTGTGGGACCATCTCGATCGAGTTGTTCGCGCCATGGATCCTCAACCGCGTAATCTAGCGCAGCTGGCCACGGCATTAGAGTCGGCATGGCTCAACATCCCAGAGAAGACCTTCAGGGACCTAGTGACTCTCTTCCTGCACGTCTCGTAGCAGTTCGCTCTGCGAAAGGTGGTTATTCTGGCTTTTGACAGATGGTCACATTAATGTGACTGGACTGTGTATAATACATAATACTCCCTGTAACCTTTCCACCCTATAAATATTATGTTTCACCACCCTAGGTTAGTGATGGATGGTCTTGGATTTCCACCGGTTGCAGTAGAAAATTAACTTCACAGTTCAACTGTTATGTGCGATGTTAATTATTACCCATATCTTGTTTCACCTTTCCTGTGGTTCTATAATATTATGTTTTAGGCCTAAGGGAAGCTGGCAGAGTGCTCTTTCTCACCAAACAGAGGGAGGCTGGGTTCTCCATTGGTTCCCTTGGAGACAACATCCCATAAATCATAGAAAGAGGTTTTTTTCGTGTGGCTCCTTCGGAGTCACGCTGGATCGATGGACGAGGCAGGGAAAAGGAAGGACCCCCACCGCCCCAAGCCCGCAGAAAAACCCATGATTCTCTCAGCAGTCAGCAGCCATTAACACGGAGCTGGAGCTGATTTTAGTGTAAACGTGTAAATGGTAGTGTTAGCCCTTAAAAGAAGGAAAATAGCAAGAGAAATGATCACAGGAGACAAAATCACTCGAGTGCGTTTCAGACAACAAAACAAAAATATTATATAAAATTATAATCCCTTCATTTATGTGTAATCTTTTTAACCGCAAATTATATAAACTATATTTTTCATCAAAACCATGTGCTTTAAATTACTTGTACAGAAATAATTAGTAGGCAGCGGATTATTCTTACTTAAACAAATCAAACTGCCAGACGCCATGACGGGACATGAGGCTTCCTGCCGTTGGCAGTAAACCTAAACTAGTTAGCTGAAGACTTTTCACGCTGCACATTAGCGCCAAACAAACTACTCTGTGATGCAAAGAAAACTAAATACATACAGGGCTGGCATTCTCTTACAATTCTTACTCCATTAATAACCTTAAAATGATGAAATGATCACAGGAAACGAAATGCGCTCACTCTCTTGTATTGAGTGAGAAAAAAGCACTCAATACTCTTGAGTCCCCCTGGTGGATCTCGCAAGTCACAGCGCTAGACTCACCCCTCTTCCACACAAAGGCAATTCAGTTACTGGATATGGAAAAAGGCTTAAGTGGCTAAATGGAAAAATGTGCAGAAAGTGCCAGGTTTTCAATTCCACTAAATGGGACGCATTATGCAAAATTCACAGTTTGTATGTTTTTATTTTTCCATTTGGGTCTCTGCTGCTTCTAAAAACTACCCAAGTTCTTAAAAATAACACCCAGGTAGTTTTTGGCACTAAACTACCTGGTTTGTTTAGTGAAAAAAGCTGTTTTAAAAACCTCTGGAATGTAGCAAATCAGCAGGCACTGCCCGTCGCCTAGCAACCCCAAGCAGAGTTCCGCCCGTTACCTAGCAACCCAAGCTGAGTTCCAGGACATTTGGTCAGCTGGTTTTACCGCTGCATGTGCTGTACAACGCTTGTTGTTGGCTTGCCATTCAGAAACCACTGGATTCTTGTCTTTTGCACATTTTAAATCAAATTAAGTAATCATACAAATGCAGATGATCAAATAAATGAACCTAATTTTAATAAAGTCAAATTGATCAGCATTGTACCCCGCAACAATGGCCGTTGCGGAGGATTCCTTAATGTAGAGCTTCAGCAGCTTCAGTCAGTCAAATTGTATTTTCTTAGTTTAAGGCCGTTAAACTATGTGTAAGCACCAGTGTTGTGATGATCGTATTGTTTTTTTCAGCTCATTTCTAAAACTGCTGATCAGCAGATTCATTGTCTGGAGCCAAATCAGCCACTTACCACGTTTTTAACCAGCCTAATGTGTGGTAAGCTTGGGTTTCATACCAATAAACTGCTACAAAGGCGCCTTTTAAAATAGTCGCTCTCTTCAATTAGTCGCCTCAAGAAGGCGTCGCATTGGTTTTGCCAGATAGCCCTTGGAGATTTGATCTGCTAACCTCAGCGTTGTCAGCGATGCGCTTCCTTGGCTGAGCCGCAGGGTGCGAGCAGAGCGCCCCATAAATTATTCCATCCAATACTTCATCTATCTCCATGTATCAAGCTCAAACTCTCGAGTCTCCCCATCCTGCAATATTTCAATTTTCTGCGAAGATTCATCAAGAGGAGTTCAATACTAATACAATAATGCTCACGGCGTCCGCTGGGCCATGCTGCGGCGTCGTGAAAAGGGCCGGAGTTGAATGAAAACAAAGAGATAAATAATAGAAAGAGAGACGAGGATGCCAAGCAAGCAGCAGTGGAAATTTGAAATACATTCTTTCTCGTGTCGGAGAAATCCTTGATTACTCTCTTCCAGCTCTTTTGTATCAGCACTCTCTCCAGGCAGACTCAGTGGATACGTGTCACGGTGCAAAGATAGGAGAAAGGCGGGGAAATATAGATCATACATCTTTCTGCAGCCAGGAATGAACGATGCAGCTCACACACCCTACAGTTTTCATTAGTGCGAGTCTGCACTCCATGACTGAAAGACAAACTTGAGTCTTTAATAAAATAGACAAGGGCATGACGAGAAGCAGATTCTGATTGAAGTTTGGGATCTGGAGATTAGGTTGGAGGTCAGAACACCTCCAGCCTTCCTGTCAAATTATGGAGTCTGTCTCAGTTTTTGCACCTAAAGAGAATATCGTCTTCTGGTTCTTCTTTTTCGCTTATTGACATTCTCTCCTGTCATACGAGACAACGCCGCATTTTCAGAATGTTGTTCATTCCACATAGAAGCAATGCAACTTCTGGAAAAGTACAAAAGTTAGTTGAGAAGTTCAGAGAAGTTCAGTGACATTTAGTTCAGTTTGTTGCATTGGAAACTGTTCCAAGTAAATATAATCTGCTAACTTTAGCTAAAGTAAGGTAGTTTTATTTGTATAGCACATTTTCAGCAAGGAGGCAGTTGAGAAGGAAATACAAACAAAACAACAAACCAAAGGGTAAAAGTATAAAACTAAACGTTGGTTCACCGTGTTTATAAGAATAAGTAGTTCATAATATTCCTAAACTAATAGGAATTTCTTTCAATCTTGCTCCGATATTAAAAGTATAAAACTAAATGTTGGTTCTCCATGTTTGATTCTAACTTTAAATATATTATGATGAATACAAATCTGTCTCTGAACAAACCAGCAGTGTTTTATGTTCATCAGTGTAATCAAGCATGTGGGGACTCATCCTGTGAAATTTAATTCAGTTTATTTATACAAAAAGCTGCAGAAGCAACAGATTTCAGTATTAATTTTTGTTCTTGTTGAATGTTGTATCTATCAGTAGTTGTGTATGGATCTCTCTACTGTCATGGTTTTTATCTTATTTACTTGACTTGTTGCTTTTTCTGCTGGCTCTAATACAAATTGTCCTCTGGTGGATATTAAATGTTCATCAATTTTGGAAAAAAAGTGAGTTGAATGCAGTTTTATACATCAGCTGATTCACGGCTCAGCATTTGTGGATTTTTGAAAATTTTACATTTTTGCTGATAGTAAAATATGCAAAGGAAAATGAAGCCTGAAATTACAAACTGAATTAAGAATAAATATTATTTGGAGGGTTTTTACTGGTCTTTTGCAAATCGGGTAATGACCATGAAGGATGTTGTAACCTAAAAGAAGTGAGATTTTTCTGTGCTGATTTATCCTGTAAAATCAAACTGATGTGAGGTAAATGGTTGTGATTGGCTGAACATGAACAGAAGCATTACTGAGTCCATTTGAAGTGCGGAGAGTCCAACTTCCTCCTGCCAGAAAATGAGACATGAGGTTTGTCAGAATTTCCTGCCTTGGTCCTCGTTATTCGTACTCGTCCGACATCAGCTGCAGACATGAGCTGTGCAGACGAATCGAACGTGGCTTTAAAATGTAAAGATAAAAAGTGATGCATGGTAAAACATGGCAGAGGTTTTTAAAGGCTTTTGGTTTCCATGTCTGGCTCTAACTGTGAGTTTCTCTTTTTTGGGTCTTGCCTTATTGATGCCCTCTGTTCAAACTGATATTAAATATCATAAAAGAAATCAGATCTGATGCAGTTGTACATCATTTATTATATATCTTATGTTTTAAAGTGATCACATTTAGGTTTTAAAACTTCCTTTCTGTCAGATTTTGGAGACTGAAAAATCTTTCAGTTAATATCTTTGTAATAATGAAAAGAAAATCGTAGCTCCCATTTCCTGTCCAAAGACTTATTCAGAACCAAACATACACATATCCTACTGTTGTAATAGTGGGCCAAGCAAATCAAATATATATCAAATGTGAAAATTCTTCACTTTTTACAATGGATGTACTTGGAAAAAGTCTTGAAGTGGCTGAATAAAAAATCTGCAGAAAGTGCCAGTTTTTCAATTCAATTAAAGGGGAGATATTATGCAAAATTTACAGTCTGCAGAGATCCATTTGGGTTTCTTCTGCTTCTAAACACAACAACTCAACCTCTTAAAAAAAACAACCCAGCTAGTTTTTATCAAGAAGTTAATGCTTTTTGGTGCCTGAAAAATGAGCCGTTTTAAAAACCTCTGGAATGTAACGTTGCATTTCAGCAGGCACCGGCTGTTACCCAGCAACCCCAGCAGAGTTCTGGCCGTTACCTAGCAACCCCAGGAGAGTTCCACCCCTTACCCAGCAACCCCAGCGGAGTTGCAGCTGGATTTACTGCTGTATGCGCTGAACAATGGCTGTTGGATATGACGGGTGTTTTGTTTTTGACCTACCACCCAGAAACCACGTGCTGCATACTTGTTAGTTGTGCAGGAGGCTCCACTTCTGCTTTTCGAAGATGTACAGTTGTATAATAGTGCATCTGTTTGCAGCCATTTTCACATGTAAGTGTAAATGTTGAGTTGGAGGCGTGGCCAGCAGCAGCTTATTTGGATTTAAAGTGACAAGGCGCCCTAAAACAGCTAAAACTGAGACTACAAGAATGATTTAGTGCAAAAAAAAATGTACTGAACATGTTTTGTGTAGACCATAGAGTTATCCTAGGTTGTCCAAGGAAGCATACTAAGTCACATTTAATGAATTTAGTACGCTTGAATGGACAGAAGAATTGATAGAAGTGATATATAAAATAATTGGTAGTTGCATCCCTAACAGTACTTTAATTTAAACAATATTTATTCCTTCAGTTGCATCTGAAGGATCGACAGGGAACACACTGGGATCTTCAGAAAGGAAACTCTTTGAGAGGAAGCTGCAGGAGGTGTTTGAGGAGGAGCATGGTGGGTTTGTTCCTGTGTTTTCCTGTTGGGCTGGGCCTGAATGCCTGAAAGGCCCGGTGTGTTCTGCCTTTCCTGCTCTCTGAATGAAGGAATTAGCAGCGGCAGCATCTAAGCTCCAGACTATTTATAGCCCAAACGCCAGAGAGAGACGAGGAGAATAAAGAGAAGTCGAGGTTAGAATATGAGCGTTGATGCACGCGTGGGTGGATTTTAGTTCTCTGCATCACATGATGACAACAATCTCTGTCTCATTTTGCTTCATTCATGCCTGTCCTCCCTCCTTCCACTCTCTCTGCAGTCATTTCTCGTATGAGTGTCCCCCACGTCCCCTCTGGTTTCCTTAAAGATTCCCAGTCACCTCCGTATGCTGTGGATGAGCAGTGAAGGCAGAAATGGGATCCAGCACCACAGAGTCCATTTTAAATGATCTTTTTAGCCTGCGGGGAATTGGGCCGACTTTAACAGTGCTTAGATAATAAGCTCCCAGGCTTTGGCCGCCCGTGTTCTTCTGGCTCGGCTTCTGTACCGCAATCTGGGATATCATCTTATTTAACACTGGGACTGATGAAGTGCATCTAATGGGATTTGATGAAGTCTGATACAGGCTGTCCTATCAATTAAGCATCCCATTTAAGAACCAGCGCGCAAAGACAGACCTTACGGGGGACTGGAGCGTCCCTGGGTAACACTTACCTGCTGGCCTGTTGAACTTTACAGGAAGAAAGCAACATTTATCACATTTATGTCAAAGTGATGCTAATATTTGAGAAAATGGGATTACTTTGATATAATTTAATACTTACTATATATACTGCATGTATACAGAAACTCCAAATGGCATCTTAGTTTTGGTTTGAACTCACTTTCAACTCATTTAAGAGTAGAAATATGTTTCCATTGACTATTTTGCAATTTGCCATTTCTAGTGTAATATAAATTTTGAAACTTGTTTTTGGATAATTCTTTTCACTTGGAGGAGGTGATTTTTTTTCCTTTGGCCAAATCAAAATTGGTTTATTTTGCAAAACTTCGATGAGAACAATCTTCTTCTGTTACTACTGGTGGAAACCACAAAGAAGAAAACAGGAAGTGGCTGGAGGATGACGGCGCGGCATTTTGTTTTTGACGATTTATCACGAGAACAAACTCATTCATATGTGATTTTAATAGTTTTCTATTTAATGGAAACACCATGATTGCAAAATTGTACTTTTCAACAGTAGCAGAATATCGAACGTTGCAAACATTTGTACTGGAAACGTATTTCGTGTGGAAGATCACACATAAACTTAAACTTATAACTTACTTTAAATGCCGATTTGTAAAACATTTAAAGTAAAATTCATATATTGTGCAGATTTTCCTCACACAGATGAATAGAGTAAAATATCCTTTATTGCCCTACAGTAAAACATCTGATTTTAAAGTTAGACTTTAATCTTGCAATGCGGATAAGTGGTGCAAATTGCAACGCTTTTTGTTCAAGTGTAAATAAATTGGTTTTGATACATGATTGCGGCCCAAACATTGATGCTGCAGTTTGGAAATTGACAACAATCCGATGCCAAACTTCCAGCTGATTTAGTGAGTTTTGCCATGTCTGGTGCGTTTGGTCACGTCAGCTGATTCTTCCGCAGCTTCACTTAGATTTCATATGCAGTGATATGGGGGTAGGAGTAAAAAGTCATAAACTTTTCTCATCTTTTATCATTAATCATTCAGTTTGTTGATACGCTTCACATTTTGAAATGCTGACTCGGCCGTTTCAGAGCAGCTTGGGCAGCGTTGCGTTAGCAGAACCTGCAGGCCCGGAAAAAACATCCTGCAATACTGTGAAGCAGAGATAACCTTGAACAAAAATAGAGAATTAATTCATTATGCATGCATCTATGAGCTAAAAAGACGTTAAATAGCTACCCTGCGAACATGAAAGGATATTAATTGTAATCCTTTATGCTGCACAGAAAGAGGAACCACTCGGAGAACAAAGTTTTATTTAATTTTTATGTTTTAAAAGGCGTTTTAGAGCTCATTCAGCCTCTTCTACCTGAAACCAGAAGCGGGTTCTGTTCGCAGTGACTCTTATTTGAGTAAGCTGTGGTAGTAAAATTATTAGAGGATCAAAGAGCCCGGCTACCTGGGAGGCAAACCCAAAATATAAACTCGGCTGTCAGGGGAAATCAGGGGCCAGAGTTCACCTCAAGGCTGACTTTTTATGGTCTGCATGCAAACATACGTTCATTCACATGTTCGCCATTCTGGACAAAAGACGGGCTGACAGGCCGTAGTCATCATTATACAGTACAAGTCATGTCTGCTTTTTCTCACGTTTTTTTTTTTTTTTTTTTTTTTTTTTTGCTCTTCTACCTCTCATCCTCCAAACTCTCTTGCTCCCACATAAATAATACACCCCATCGCCTTCAATGCAGCTCAAAGGGCCAACTCTTCTGGGCTTCTGAGGCAGAGGTGGCCAGGAGCAATGCATGCAAATTACCCTTCCTATACACACACACACACACACACAGACAACACACACACACACACACACACACACACACACACACACACACACACAATGGGCTCCCTCTGCATGATCCTGCTGCTCAGTGAGTCTCCTACAGCTCTGAATGGAAGGTGCCTGGAGAATGAGAGAGGAAGAGGAGGGATTTGAAGCAGGAAGCGGTGATGGATGGATGGAGGGATGGAGGGATGGATGGATGGGTGGATGGATGGAGGGATGGATGGATGGATGGATGGATGGATGGATGGGTGGATGGATGGATGGATGGAGGGATGGATGGATGGAGGGATGGATGGATGGGTGGATGGATGGAGGGATGGATGGATGGATGGATGATGGATGGATGGATGGATGGATGGGTGGATGGATGGATGGATGGAGGGATGGATGGATGGATGGATCGCTGCGCCTCAATGCAAGTGCGCAGAAACCTGGAAAAGTTGGACTTTTTGGTATTTCAGCTACATTATGACTGTCGCAATAAGTCGATTAACCTCATGATGAGTTGAAATAAGTTTCATAATTTTTTAAAAGGCAATTGTTTTTTAGAGAATAAAGAAACACTGTTTTGTGTGGGTTTTCATTTCTGTTTAATTTTGTTGTTTTTGCTATTTTTGGATATTTATAATCTTTTTCAGTGTTAAGTATTCTTTGCTAAATTAAAGATGACCTGCCATACTTCCTTGAACAAGTGGCAATCAGTCTCTGTATGTTATAAACATGTTCATTACATTTTTGCACTCGCATGTGAAATTGGCCGCAAATAGATGCATACAACCATAAGCCTTTGAAGAGCAGAAGTGGAGCCTTCTGCACAACCAACAGGAATCCATCAATGGGTTTCTGGATTATAATTCAACAACTAAACTTGTCATTTTCAGCAGCCATTGTACAGCTCATACAGCAGTAAAATCCAGTTGACCAAACATGCTGGAGCTCTGCTTTGGTTGCTAGGTTATAAGGCTGGGGTTGCTAGGCAACTCCTCAGTGCTTAATGATCAGGAGATTTTGTTTTGAAGTGGCAAACTTTTTAGACACCAAAACAGATAAAGTTACTGTTTTTATTAAGTGCTTGGGTTGTTTTTTAGAAGCAGCTGAGGCACAAATGGAAAAACACAAAAATGGTGAAAGATGTGGATTCTGAACAATAAACATTAAAGTTTATTGATGTTTGAGAGAGCAAACCTACATTATTGTACCGTTACTTGTTAAAAAAAACAATATTTTTGTTTCCAACAATAATTTCTGAGACAGAAAAGTGCATTCATACGTTGCCATGCAGTTTGCAGTAAATAAATAAGCTCATACCGTATCGTTGCTCCTTCCTCAAAGCTGACTGCATTAGCAGTTTACGCAACATTTGGCCACAGATTGCTGCTCATTCATAGCTCCGGTTAAACATTCAGCACCGCGGACAGCGCCGCCGCGGATCAACACCGACACTGAAAACATTTCACAGCTTTTCCTCCGCCTCGCCTGCGGGTGTAGCGACGTCCCCGTTAGAGCTGTGAGGTCAGCGTAGTGTCTGTCACCGCGCAATCTGCTGCTGCGACGCCTTCAGATGGCGACTTCTTGTACACAGCTTGTCATAAATCATTGAGTCCTCTGTGATCTGACAGGGTTTCTGCTTCAGAGGCACAACAGCAAGAGGTGTCTGAATGCAAATCTGAAGAATTATGAAATAAGCAGGAAAGGAAACTGAACTCAACCTGTGAACGCGTATAGAACGAAGTTTATCCACCACATGTTCTTTTGTTAAACTAGAATTTTCTTTAAAGGTGTAAAGGTAATTATTGTTTTAAAACACATTTTCAGCAACAATGCAATACAAAGGGCTGCACAGAAATGGTCTAATTTGCTTTAATCATCTACAATTCATCATTTCTTTGACTATTTTTTAATCACCCTTTCATTTTTTAAATTATTACTTTTAAAAGTTTTACGTTTTTGTTAAACTTAAATTTTTAAATAATTTCTTTATTGATTTTTTAATTCAAATAATTAGTTTAAACCTTCAATGATTTAGATTTTTTTTAATTGGCTAAACTTTTTCATGCATTAAATCATATTAAGTGTAACATATTTTTCCACAGTTTAAATTAAACGTGTTTTAATTTATTGTTTCACAATATTATTTAATACATTTATTTTTCAATATATATTTTATTCCTTATTTTTATTTTTCTTATTTCAATATATTTTATTTCATTTTAAATAAATGATTTTATTATTTTTATTTTTAAAATATTTAATTTTTAAAAAGATATTCTATGTATTATTTTATTTTATCTTTTTTTCTGTTCAAATATTTTATTTAAAATAAATTATTCAATTATTTTAATGTTTTATTTTAAAATATTTTTATATTTTTTTTCTAAAAATTATATTGATTTTATTTTACTTTTAAATATGTATATTTTATTTGAAATACACCATTATTTTATTTTATGATTTATTATATTTGAGTTTTTCCATTTTATTATTTTTATTTTGTCACTTTATTTTATTATTGTATTTTTATTATTTTTACGTAATTTTTACCATTTTTTTATTTGATTTAAAAAATATTTCATTTTAATTTATTTCATTTATCATTTTTACTTATGTTTTATCTCATTTTATTTTATTTTTTAAAACTTTTTCATTTTTTATATTTCATCTGTTATATTTATTTTTTTAAATATTTCATTTTTTATCATTTTTCTTCCTTCTGCTCTCGGACCCTGCCGTTTGTCTCCTCAGGATTCTGCTCAGCCCTCACAGCCCATTACGTTGCAGCTGCAGGTTCAGTCTTTAGGTAACAGGAGAGATTACACTGTTAGCGCTTCGGTTTGCTGTAGCTCAGTGAGATAAGGCGCCTCAGAGGAGAGAGAGCAACGGCGATTGAACTGTCCTAACTCATTACAACAACATACGTCCTGCTTCACCACTGATGTCAGCTCCAGTTTATTTCCCCAACGCCTCCTGTATTTTTCAAGTCCAACTGGCTTTCCTTTTAGGAGATTTAAGGAGACAAGTTAATATTAATGAAAGGAACCATCGACGGGCTTAAAAGTGGATTTTTTTTGTAATAGATTGAAGCCATTAAGGAAAGAGAGTAATAAGAGTGAAAAGGAAAGTAGCACATATGCAGGCTTGCATCGACATCCTGCCGTCCTTCCTGCTTCTTGGACCTGAGCTGCTCCCTTTACTCAGAGGCCCGTCCCTCGGCGTTTTACTCTGTCAGCATTAGCCGCTTTAGCTCATCCGCTCACTGGTTAGCAACGTCCCACTGCTGCAGCCCGATGTGCAGTAAGCTCCTACGAGGGTCATCTGGGAGGCAGCGGTGGATTTGGATGGGAAGAGAGAAGAAGCTCGACAAAGAAACGAGGCAAGGCGAAGAAATGTTTCCACTTTTGTTAAAGACTCTCTGAGAGTGCTGCTTGCATTTCAGAATAAAAGCATGTGGTTTTATTTGTGGCTGCTGTCTTAATCTGAAGCATGGAGCTCTGGAGGAGCTGCAGGGATCCTGTATACATACATCTTGGCTTTATAGAAGAGTGTCAGGTAGAAAAGTCGTTGATGAATTAGCAGTTTGATGCAGAGATTTGCCATGCAGGGAAAACAAATAGAAAATCTGTGGAAAAAGGCTCTTTAAGCTTATTTGTAAAGCAGATTTTATCAGCAATGCAGTTTAAAGTTCTTTACTTTATAAAAACATCACACAATAAACATTATATTTTGCCAAATTTAATGAAAATAATCAAGCAAATACACATCAAATATATTGATCAATGTCCCATTGTTTCAAAAGCAGATCTAAGCAGTCTAGGTTTAACTCAGTGTTTCGGCTGTTTTGCAGTTTTCTGGAAGTTTATTCCAGATTTCCAGAAGCAGAAGGCTGCTTCTCCATGTTTGGTTCTGGTTCTGATTCTTCAGAGCAGAACCAGAAGACCTGAGAGGTCTGGTACATTGACTAAACGATTAAACTAAACCAATGAGTAATTTATTTTAAATCAGAGAGAGGAAGCGTTTAAACATCATCTCCTCTGTCAAAGACTGGAGAAGGTCGTTGAGGACAAGATACTGTTGGCATAAATCAAAGTGTTTTTATGTGTTGGAGTGGTTTAGTCAAAGTCCGGACCCGAGCACAATGAGGGAATTTGGCAGGACTTGGAAGCTGCTGGACTTTCCATCAACTTTCCATATAATCTGGCTGAGGTTTTGCTGCTTTGTAAAGAAAGTTGAGTTTGTTTTTCAACTTCTTGACATTAAAATATAAATCTGTATTTATTTAAAATACCTTTTTCTTTCATGTCATAAGCATGCACCAATGTGTTGCTCTATCATACAAAATGTGGTTACAAAGTGACAAAATGTGAAAAGATAAAACTAATACTACTGTAAGAACTTTAAAAGTAGCATTTATTGTGATAAATTGCTCTTTATGTTAAGAATTTTGATTTATTGTTGTCACAATAAACTCCAGTTCAGGATGTAACTGTCCTTAATATCCAGGTTGCAAGTTTTACTATTGTCTCCACTCTTTGTTCAATGAAAGCATCAATAAATACCAAAAAGAAAGACGAGTGCATTTTACAATATATTTTTAATCTAAATCACGTTTTCAACAAACAAGCTACAAATGGGAACGTTTCTAAAGAACATTAATTGTGTGTGGGGGGCTATAATTACTGTGGCACACAGCTACAGTTACCTAAAGTAGAAGTAAGAACTAGTTCTTATTGTCACTTTTATTGTCTTTACCTTATTATTGATGTATTCAGGAAGCTCAATAATTGTCATGTACCACCGGCCAGCCGAAGCGATAGAAGGAGAAACCTTTCCACTGCTCCTGGTGGGAAATGCCTTCCGCTGCAGCAGACATTAGAGGTCGAAGCCCTCATGGCCGCTCATAGCGTCAGTTATCTTGAGCTGCGTTTGAAGGTTATTGCACAGATCAACACCATGCCTTTATTTACAGCAGAAACAGCCGAGAGCCTGAATGGCTGTTCAAACACGGATTGATTCCTTTTTTGTTTTTCGTAGACGTAGGAGAGGGGAAGACAATACACCCGCAGAGATTACAGCGGAGATGAAATACTAAATGAAATGGCAGCCGGATCGCTGCGCCTGATGGCATTTTGATCGCTCGACATAACAACCTTTCACCAAAATATTCTTCCACCCCCACCTTCGCCTCCCACAGCCTCAGCCTCCATGTCAGACAACATGAGAACTCCTCGGCTTCAAAGGTTGGCTTAATAAGGAGCGCGCTTAGCCGTGCTCACAGAACAGAAAAATGTCAAAACGTGTAAAAATACGGGCTTTTCCGAACACAACTGCTGTCTCCTGCAGGAGCAGGTGAACAGCGGGCGCTCATCTTGGAGAGAGCAGGGGGGCAGCAGGGGGAGGTGGCTGGAGATCTGCTCAGAGGAAACAGGAAAACACGGTTTTCACCAGTGAAACTCACATAAAGCGCGATGTGTTCGTTTTTAATCGCTGCTGCTGTTTCCAGATTCTTCCTCCAGGCAGCTGATCTGTCCTGTAATCTGTGGCAGCAGCTTTGAGCAACAGTTTTACAGGCTTACTTCACGTTTATTTCCCCCAGTCATAATCAGACCAATGTGTTTCTATGGCAACAGGATGCTTGAAAAGAATATATTGCAGTAACTTAATAAGGTAACACTTTATTTGAAGGGGGTGAATAAGACTGTCATGACTCTGTCATAAACATGACATAACACCTGTCATGAAGATGAATAAGCCTTCATCAATATTTATGACTGTTGTCATAAAGCGTCATTTGGTAAATTATGACACTTTTAATACAAAGTTGACATTCAAAAATGTTTGTTACAACTTGACATTAACCAAGAAATCATTACTGCTTAAACTTGACCTTTAATAACATAAAGTTATCACATTTTTAAAGTGCAATCAGTAAAACTTTTATAACAAATTCATATCAGTAATAATTTCTTGGTTAATGTCAAGTTGTCATAAAGACATTTTAAATAATGTCAACTTTGTGTTAAAAGTGTCATAATTTACTGAATGTCTGAATGTTATGTTTATGACAGTGTCATTACAGTCTTATTCACCCCTCTCAAATAAAGTGTTAGCCTTAATAAAAAAAAGTAATGACAATATTTCTACACTCTGATTTGCTGACTGTTAATTATTCATGCTTCAGGCCAAAAACAATAAGTTTATTTTGTTTTTATTAAACTAAAGGACAGTTTGATGGGTTCATTTGGGCGTTTTGTTAAATATATAACGTAATGTGAGCTTCTTATGACATGCTGTTACTTTAAATAGTGCGTGTTTTTTTGCACTGCTTTGTAACGGTTTACGACTTGTTTACTTTTTTTTGACAGTTTCTTTAGACGCCTCATGATTGCTTAGGCTGAAAAATGTGATCTGAATTAAGCAGAAAAGTTTGGTTTGATTTATCCAAACCTTCAAAATGCTGCAGCGAGTGAATTTTCATCAGTGCAGACAGAGCGTCTGCACAGCGCAGCTTGAGATTATGCAGCGTTATTATTGGGTCACTGCTCCAACATTTCAGATGGATGAAATTCAATTGCTTGTTAAACGTTTTATTAGTTGAGAGTTTTGACCTAGAATCATCCTTCTTCACTGTTAGACGTGCAGGAAGAAGCTAAAAAATAGTTTTTTAAAAGTGTGCATTTGGGCACAATGAAATACAAGAAAGATGCATTGCATAAGATTAAGCTAATGATGCTAAGTAGCTGCTGTTTTTCATAGATTCAGCTGAAGAAATGGGATCAAAGTGTGCCTTTTTAAACAAGATGTGAAAAGTTTAAATTGATTCTTTTTGACACAAAACAGAAAACACTTTTTATATCTGACTGGTCAAACTCAAACATGAAAAGAAAATTAGTACAAAAAGTCCAAAAACTTAAAAATTAAACTTTTATTGGATATTTTAAAGAAGTTAAGACACATTAAATTGGTTGTTTTTGTAGTTTTTACAGCATTATTCATTATTAATAGACAATCTGAAAGTCTCATACAACCCTTAGATCTAATCGCTGCACCGTTGGCAGACGCTTTCTGCCTCCTGTAACTGTGGGATCATGTCGACGGAGCCGTAAAGCACATATTTGTCCCGGCAGCGTTTTCATGGAGCCCACGCTGCCACGAGGGGAGAAAATGGCTGTAACCTTAATGCTCATTCAGTCGTCGGCGCTCTGTAAATGTCACTCGGTGCGGTTCCCCCCGCCGCGCCGCATGCCTCCGTTTTCTCTCCGTGATTCACAGGATCTGTCCGTTATCGGTTCAGGTGAAAGTTTTTAATTACCGGCTTTGATTTCCTGTCGTTTTGTAACGTAGCTCTGTCTTTCTCTGGATACATGTCTTGTCCTTTAATGAAGCCAAACTGGAGGTTTTTAGCAATCTGTTTCTTTTTTCACTTTCTGCTTCGTCTTATTATTCCTGCCTGTTTTTTTCCAGTTGGAAACCCTTGTGTCAGCACCCCATTCTTTCCTGGCCTCCTCCATTCCTCTTTTTTTTTGTTTTCTTTTCTTTCTGCCTGCAACACTCTTCCTCCCCATAGACTCGTTGATCGATATTTCTCGAGCTTTCTATCTCAAGGTTCGGAACGAGGCTCCCAGAGACGTGAAGAGAGGAAAAAAACAAAAGAAAGGTGACAGAAAGAGAAAAATGGGAGGTTAGAGAGGAAAAATATGGAAATAAATAACAGAAAGAGCTGGCTATTTGAATACATTTTTTGCTTTTTGTGCAGTAACTAGACATCTTGCGCGGGCTTTTCGTGATTTATACGTCAACATAGTAAATGACTGCATGTGCTGCAGCCTGTTTTCTGGTTATTGTATCCCCTCTGCGTTCAGAGCCAAGGACAGAGAAATAATGTCTAATATTGAAAATGTCAAGGCCTGCAGTCGTTTTCTTGAAATTATATAAACTGATGAGTAATTTTAAGTGACAAGAGTAGCGGGCTGGTTTAAATGGATGAATGCGAAGGGGAAAATCTGCAGCTCGTTTGAAGGAAAAGTTGAATCAAAAAGCTGCAGCTGTGACCAAAACAATGAAACAGGAGAATATGCACCGCAGAGTTTTAACCTTGTCAGACTCATATGAAGCACCTTGTTATGCTTTTCTCGTTCAACATGAAATTTAAATCTGCATAATGTGACTCACTTTGCTGCTTTTACTCACTGACTGGCTGGTTCAGAGTCAGATTTTTCTCCAAGGACATTTCAACAATCATTCAGAATATCCGATGTTTATAGATATTTTATTTCTGCGTCACGTTGGAAACGAATCCAGATTCTCGTAAAGACAAGAATGGACCAAAACAAAAAACAACAAAAACTGAAGAATCCCAGTTTTCTCACGAAAACAACCTACCTACTAATCTCAGCAGATTAGAATAAATTAAAATTACATTTTGAAAGTCGTAATCTTTACTCGGCCAAATCTTACCAAGTATGTTTAGTCTAGTTCAGGGGTGTCCAAAGTGTGGCTCGGGGGCCATTTGTGACCCTTGAACTTATCTTGTGCGGCCTGCCAGCACAAACTTGATAATCTGACTATTTTTTGTGATAAAAGTAAAATTATGACCAACATAATTTTCTTACAACAATCCAAAGTTTTTCTTTTTGTAACCAGGCTTTTATAACCATGTCTATAACTGGGACTTTTCTGCATCCAAATCAACTTTAATCTAATTTATGAAACCTGAGTAAATACAGCTAGAATTTCAACAAAGCAACTCAATGCATTTCTTTAAATACAGCAAACGTCAAATTTTTTGCTGAAAAGTTACTTCTAAGTTAGTTTTGTCTTATTTTAAGTGAACTGAAATAATTGCACTAAACTAGACCAAAAATACTTGGAAAAATATTAGTTTTTTTGCAGTGTAAGAAGGTATCAAACATACTTTTTGTTTAAAATTTTTTTTTTATTAGTTTAGTGTCATATTCTAATGTAATATGTTATGTTTTCATTAGAAAATGTTCACAGTTGACATAAATAAAGGCTTGAAAACATCATGTATGTTACATATTAATTGGGTTTCACTAGGTGGAAAAAATTAAGAGACCCCTTAAAATGATCAGTTTGTCTGATTTGACTTTTTATAGGTTTATATTTGGGTAAAATGAACATTGTTTTTTTTTAATCTATGATCTACTGACAACATGTCCCTGAAACTCCAAGCAAACATTTAGTATTTCTTAGCAGAAAATGAGAAATGGTCAAGATAACTAAAAAGATGCAGCGCTTTCAGACCTCAAGTAATCAAAGAAAACAAGTTCATATTCATTTTGAAACAACAATATTAATGTTTTAACCCAGGAAGAGATCAGGAATCAACATTTGATGGAAAATCCAGGAGGTTTTCAGTCGGGCTCAGTGCAGACCTCT
Organism: Poecilia picta; assembly: GCA_033032245.1. NCBI lineage: Eukaryota > Metazoa > Chordata > Actinopteri > Cyprinodontiformes > Poeciliidae > Poecilia > Poecilia picta. The sequence continues at coordinate 20,184,391 of CM065370.1, read as the reverse complement.
GAATGTACCTTATCTAATCCTGTATTTACTGCCGTTATTTCCTTGTTAGCAGTTTTCTTTTTCAGACATGATAGTAATTACACAGAATCAAGACGCCGCTTGTGTTTTTATAATTCTCCCCAAGATGTGAGTACACAGAAGCCATAAATCACAGCGTATGAGTTCATATAACCTTCTGTACCTGCGTTGTCCCTCGGTGGACCACCAGGCTGCCAGATTTTACTGCGCTCTGGCAGCGTCCTGACAGTCTCATCGCTCTTTCTGCTCTTCTTCGAAATCCCCCAAAAGCCTATTATTCACTGAACAATGCTACAGGCAAGGTCACTGTGTAATAAGTGAGATGGACATAGGAGAAAAAAACAGGTCCCTCTAGTCCCCATACAAGCATGTAATAAGAAGGAATGTTGTATGATATGATGGGATCATTTTTTCTGCACAGCCATAGGACGTACTTAGTAGCTTAGATGGTTTTATAGGATTATAAGAGGAATTTGTGGTTAAATGTTCTACATTTTCTTTGTATATAATCATAGAAAAAGAAAACATAATACATCGTATATAAACGGACCTGCCTTTATGTTTTTAATCGTCACTCATTGTGATTTTTAGCCAACTCTATTTAGTTTTAGTCCACATTTAAATCAATCAGTCAAATGTTCTTTGTATAGCACATTTCAGCAGCAAGGCATTTCAAAGTGCTTTACGTAATTAAATAAAAACAGCATGCAACAGTGAATAAACAGTTAGAAAGACAAAGATAATTTTTTTAAAAAGAAAAAAGATTAAAACAGATAAAAACATTAAGACTTCAGTTAAACATCTCACCCCTCAGAGTTTTAGTTAAAACCCCATTTAACAAGGATTCTGACACCTCAGAGTTTTAGTTAAAACTTATTGATTCGTCTAACTGGGACGTTTTCCGGGGGCTTTACATAGACAGTGTGAAAGAGAAATAAAAGAAGTTAATAACTAGATGAAAAGCAAAGATAAAAACATTATAAACATTGAAGACATCAAAACCCAGATTTTAGCCATAAGCGACTCTAAACAGGTGGGTTTTAGTGGAGATTTAAAGGCACCCAGTGTTTCAGCTGTTTTACAGTTTTCTGGAAGTTTGTTCCAAATTTGTGGTGCATAGAAGCTGAATGCTGCTTCTCCTCGTCTCGTTCTGGTTCTGTGAATGCAGAGCAGAACCAGAACCAGAAGACCTGAGGGGTCTAGACGGTTGGTACGGCACTAGCAGATCTTTAAGTTATTGTGGTGCTAAACCGTTCAGTGATTTATAAACTAACAACAGTATTTTAAAGTCTATTCTTTGAGCTACAGGAGTTTAAAACTTGTGTTATGTCTCTATCTTCCTGGTTTTAGTCAGAACACGAGCGGCAGCTTCTGGATCAGCTGCAGCTGTTTGATTTATTAGTCAGACCTGTGAAGACGCTGTTGCAGTAATCAATGCGGCATGGATGAGTTTCTCTAGATCGTGCTGAGACATAAGTGCTCTAATGCTGGAAATGTTCTTCAGGTGATAAATGTTTAAAACTAAAACCATAATTGAGGTCCACAATAGTAAAGGTCACTGATGATTTTTCCTTCACTGCTACACTGTTATAAAACTGTTACTATAAAAACAAAAACAGGAAGCTAAATTACTCCAAGTCGCTTTTTAATCAACGTATTTGGCTAATGCTAACATTAGCATGCTAGCGCTAACATCAATAGCAGTTTAAAAATGGTAACTAAGACTTTACGTCTTTGAAAGCCAGACTTTAATAGCGCCTTGCAGGACAGAACCTGCAGGAACTGTCCTCAGGTCAGACTCGAGCTGCCATTCACCTGAAAACAGACGTCACAGCTGCTCCTGGTGCAGCCAAGCTGCTCGTCTGACATCCTCACTCAAATCTCCGGTATGCAGAGCTTATAGCGGCTGAGGGAGCTGCACTGTGTGATAATGAAGCAGAAGATTGGCAGTTGTACGTCTGCCTGCCTGCCTGCATGCTTCATTGTCTGAACACCTTCCCACTGTCTTGCATTATTAAACACACACACACACACAGAGTATCTAGAGCACGGCACTGTGAGAAATTGAGGAATAAATATAAGGGTGAATGATTCTCGGAGGAACGGCATCTCATTCATCCTTGTTGCTCATCTTCAGCTTCTTCTCACTTGCATACTAATTTAGATTCAGATCTTTCGGAGTTAATCGTTTCATTTGCAGCAGAAAGTTTCATTTCCAACATGATATTCTGGGGTTTTTCTTTGACACGCAGACATGTGATGACATGTGCAGCTCTAAAAAAAAGTCATCCATCACGGCCAGCACTCGGTTATAAGCTGTCAGGACTTAATCTTACACTCACATAGATCATGTCAGACCTCCTGAAATTGCTCAAATGAGCCATTAAATTTCCTCGCATGTGAACATATTGACTTCCTTGATAGTATCTATAAAGATGAACCAAAGAGAGACATAAAACTTTTCTCTTCTGTGAAAAATTAGGCAAAGAAAACATTTGTTCCTGGAACTATAATTAAATACATTGTTTGGTTCTGTATAATTTTTATCCAAAGTTATGAAGAGCCATTAAACTCCAAGGAGCCTCCATTTTTTCAGTCATTTGTGCAGAAAATTTTGGTCAAAAAGAAACAAGATGACTTTAAAATGCTAAAACTGTTCATTTCTAATTCCTTACCCAGTGTTTGTGTTGTTTGTGTGTAAAGATCAGTTTGAGGTCTGAACCGGCGTCACTTTACGGATGAACACGTACGATGGGACATTTTTAAAATTTTTCTCTTCGTCGTAGAAAATAAACGCGTCCCTCGGCTTCATTAGGTTTTTCACGGTAGTTAAAGACAAAGTCGTGTTTTGCTGGATTTTTCCCCCCCCCGTTTAATCCTTCATTAAACCAGATGAGAAAAAGCTCATTTCTGTCCCGATTATAATAACAAGCCCTGATATTTCTGGCGTCTGCAGGTCGCTGTGGTGTGGAAAGCCGATTACGGGGCTCCTGGGGGGCTTCGGGAAACTGCTCATCACTGCTTTGATTGGATGAAAGATTTTTAAAAATGTCAAGAAAACAAAAAGCTATTTTTCTCCCCCCCCACGGCTTGATTCGAACCGCCTCGCCCGCTCGTAGCAGAAGACGTCAATCAAGCTTTGCTTTCTTTTTCCCACTTTCCCCACCTTGTTTCTCTTCGGTAATGATTCCTTGATTTCTACTTTTCCGATGTCGTCGCCTCACGTGAGAAAGAAGAAATAAAAATGAGTTTGTGCCGTTATTTCAGAGTCACTTCGATATTCAAACCTTTTCAGACCTTTACAGATTTTTTTTGACGGAAAGCTTTTGATGCACATCAATAAAACACAAAGACAGTTGAGATGGTTACCTCTGTTATTGGCTTTTGCTTTCAATGGCTCCAGTGATAATTGCTGCTTTCATTATGTTGTTTGACAAAAAAGTAAAAAAAAAAAAACAAAATACCTGAAGCTCAAACTCTAATCCAACTTTTTTAAGTTTTAAAAGTTGTCCGTACTTTCCTTAAATTATCTACACCAAAGTTCTCGTCTCGTCTTTTGGTACCAAACTGGCCAACACAGTCTTTATTAATCTATTTTTATCCGTTTTGTACTTCCTCTACAGTTACATATTTATATGGTGTGAATGCTTGAAACCCAAAGTCTAATTTGTTGTTGTCAATTAAACCAATCCTGGTTCTGGCTTTGCTAAAAGGGAAACCAGGAACATTTTTGTAGGTTTGGTCCTACAGAGAGAGAAATCTTTCACTTTTCCTGTTTGCAAAAACCTGAATGTCATCAGGTTTTCTGTTTTACCCCTTCACAAGTTTTCTATGAGTTTAATCTCTGGCTGATGAAATAAAGTAGATTTTTTAGTTTTTATGTAGACGTGCTAAATTTTGCAGCACAAACTGTTTCAGTTCAACAACAAAAACATCATAAGTATTGTTGTATCTTTTGTTGACATTTAAAGCTTGTTTGTGTTTGTCCAGTTTCATTATTTTGATTTCTGAACGGGTTCTCAAGACGTTGTGAACATTTGTTGAGCTTCACATCCTGCTGAAAGACACAGCGCAGTATCAGTAAAGACTCAACGTCGCTCGTTGTTACGGTTCTTCATCAGTGAGTTTTTCAGGTCTGTCTGACTTTTTGTAACATGCAGTGACTTAAATAAACGATCTCCTGCCATGTTTACACCTGGGAAACAGCCATGGATTAATAATTAGACATGCTTACTGTTTATTTTTAAACCTAAAATGTTTCATTTCAACAGAGCCCCCTAGTGGACATGGGGGATTTTTCTCCTTTTGCGTTTCTCGTGATATTTATTGGTCAGTTTATGCAACATCTTGAATACTGAAAGTTTTTCTGCTTCAATGTAATGTTTTTGTAAGGTTTTTATATGTTTGTTAATATTTAATTTGTGAGTTTTTTATCTTTATTTTATGCCTTTTTGTTTTGGAGATATGTAAAATAATGGACGAGAGCCGATCAAACATGGGATTTTCATCCTTAATCCAAAACTAAAACATGACAAGGACGTCTTTAAGAAGAAAATAAAGAACTATTTTGACTTGTTTCAGTTATTTTCACAGGTGATAATACAATCTAACAGTTTTTGTTGTGTCTCTTAGTCTGAGTATTGAAGAAATGTGCGATTTCATCTCCATTTTACGCAAACATGAACATGAAGTTAATAGATGCATTTTAATCAGTTTTCTGCACCAGAGAGTTAAGAATAAAATGTGTTTTGACTCAAGTTATTTAAAAGTGTACATATGTGCAATTTTAAATGTAGCATTTCTTATTACTGTGACAAGAACCAGTTTATATTTGCTAATTTATTGCAAGGGAACTTAAAAGATCAAATTTCTCCACTTCTGTATTTTGTAAGGAAATGTTTTGTTTAATCCCAGCACAGCAACAAACTATGAAAATATAAATAAATATAAATTGTGTCATATTTTTCATGTTCCTGTTGACCTTCAGCTCTACTTTTGATGTGCGTTTGGTCTGAAACGTCGACACGCTGATTCACGTTGACGAAAACCTTTCAGTGCCTTTATGTCACGATTTGATCCAGAAATGAATTTTATATCAAACGTTTCATAGATGCTGTTTAAGTTATAAAACTGACAAGAGAAAGAAAAACAGTGTGAACAAAAATAACATTTAAAACATCAGTTCATATTTAAACAGAATTAGGTTTGGGTTTAAGTCTGTAACTCAAATGGTCAGCACTAGGTTGACTTAGCTGCCTGGCTTTTCTTATATAAAAATATCATTATATTATTCAAAATGTAATAATTTTAAACATTTTGAATCGATTCTGAATTCCCAGGACCATTACGATTTGCTATAGAAATAATATTTTTTTTTCGCCTCTAATCCACATCCAGACTTTAAACCAAACAATCTTCTTCGTCATCATCTTCCTGATCTCTTTTTCCGTGAAACCCCAGAAAACACCTTGGTTCAGAAAAGTCCCTCTAAAATAAGCAGCAGAGAGCAGAATGAGCTTTTAATGAGCTCAGTTTGTGCAGGAAACGCCGGGACTCGTTCTCCTTGTCAGATTTAAACTCCTCGTGAATTAACTTCCTGGCTGCCTTTTCGCTGCTGCGTGTTTCAATGCGTTCGGCCAAAGCCACTCAGAAAACCGACTGCAGTCCAACTTATCAGGCGCAACGCAGCGCTCCACTTTGGTTCTGCTGAAATTAAATGTGATTGGGTGGAAGGTGAGCGTTGGCGCCCCGCTGCAGGATGAATGGCAACAAAGAGACTTTTTGTGACCTTTACCGGGAAAAAAGAAGCAAAAAAATCCTGATTCAAGACGTTTTAAGAGAAGCAATTTGGCCAAATCAAAATGTACAAACTTCCTGGAACATCTTGTGTTGTGCCAGGATATCCTTGAGTTAAGAAAATAAAACTCTGACTGCAGATAAGGGCACATTTGTTTTATTTGTAACCTTTCTCAGAGTTTTCAGTACCTGAACAAATCTGTTTTTCTTGAATCCGACGTTCAAGAAACTGAAACAGAAATTGCCATTCAGTATAAAATTCACATTTGGACTCAGCGCTTGCATCAACAGATGTTTCTGTAAGGGCTCATGATGGAAAACTGCCTCAAGTTTTTCCAGATCTGAATTTTCCTGACACTAAACAGATTAATGCATAAATTTGTCTCATTTTTACACTTTTGTTCTTGGAAAAAAACTTAAAAAATCAAATTAAGTGAACACAAAAAGGCAGAAACCATCCAGATAAGTGAATAATTTTCCCAGTTTTGCCACATGATTGTAATCCTGTATTTTAATATGATTCATGCTGAAATGACAGCCTATCGTTTTGTGACAGTTATTACAAAAAATGGAGCTTAATTCTGGTAGCTGGTGAAATTTATTTTAATATATTTTTAATGAGATCAATGCATCAACCCAGCAGAGTGTCTGCATGTTTCCATCAGAGTTTTCTGTCATTTCTGAAGAATCAAACTTTCATAAAGGAAATAGTTCTGATTTAAACATCAGGTCATTTTTACAACATAAAGGTCTGTAAAAGTTTAACGTAGCGGCTGTTTTATATAAAAATTAGAAACATTATTTGGATCTTATGAGTTTATTTTATGCCCATAATTGGGGAAGCTTTGGTGTAACTGCTGAGGCAGCAAAATATACCAAAAAGTATTTTTTGGTCTATATTTTAAGAGTCAAACCAACGAATAAACTCCGACTTCCTTCATCAGAAGTTTCCAGCTGAGTTCAGACAAACATCAGATATTTAATATTTAATGTGCAGGTTTTGTGTTTTAATTAATATTAAATGTTCCAGGCTGAGTTGTTTCATTGTTGAACAACAGATCATTATAAAATTGTATTATTATGTTCAGGAAAACAGCCCATATTTAAAACTGAGACTCGCAGAGTTTCCATTCATAGAATGAAAACAAAGACTGTCGATGTTTCATCTAGGACAATTATTCAAACGTCTTAAAAATATCTACATTTTATTACGTTGCTACCAAAGTGTTTGTGTTTTTCACAGGGATTTTCAGTGATGGAGCAATTAAAATAGTAAATTGATGTGAAAAGAATGTGATTTTTTTTTAAAAAAACTTGGGAAACAAATAAGTACTAAATAATGAAACGTCTTTCACTCCTGTTTTTCTTTGGGAAACATCTCTACCAGTTTTTCTGCATTAGGAATGAGATTTTTGGCTGCTCAGTTTTCAAGTCTTACTGCAGATTCTCAATTGAATACAGGTCAGAACTTTGACTAGGCCTTTCTAAAACCAGAATATTGTTAGTTCTGAACACTTTGTAGATCCAGCTGCATGTTTAAGGTCGTTGTTCTTCTGGAAACTCAAATATCTTTCCTGTAGCTCCATATTCAAACTGTGACCAGTCTCCTTGTTCTTGGTAAACAGTAGCTTCTACAAAGCATGACACTGCCACTACCATGCTCACCTGAGCAGGTGACGTTTCTGGGGTGAAGAGTAGGGCTGTAGTGATACAATAATCTCACGATACGATACATAATATTCTGCCCACGATATGATATATATTGCGATATTCAGCAAATGATGCAATTTTATACACTTTTGCCATTTTCTGAACGATTTTAGAGGGACAGAGTGATTTTGGTGACATTTTGTGACTGTTATAAAGTTGGACTGAATTAATTTAACTGAAAACTGATTAAAAGCACCAACTACACAATACCTGGCTCTGGTTGGACACAGACTTAAAGTGGACAGCTGGACAAAATGAATCAAAGAAGTGGAGAGAAAACATGTTTCTTTTAGTTGAAACAGTCCAAACTGTAGCTGACATGCATTAGTAAAGTAAATAAAGTGAACCAAGTTCCTGCTCTGAATAGTTTGATGCCTTTTTAACCTGAACATCTGAAGGAATCACTCTAAGCCTGATGACCTGGTGAAGCAAGCAGTGAGTGAACAAGGTGACAGTTGGATGTTACGATACTTGCAGATGAATATCAATTTTTTTCGATCGATATATATCGCGATATCGATATTATTATACAGCCCTAGTGAAGAGGATAATTTATCTTCTTCCAAACATCATTTGAATGCAATTAGATTACACATTTGCTGTGTCTTATGCATTTCTTTCAACATTTGCCACTGAAAACCAGAACTGCTCAGAAGTTTTCATGTCGACTTTCACTGAAAATCCCACAAAGTTCCTTGAATTGTGTTGTTTTAAGGTGAGAAAAGGTTAAACTATTTTCACAAGAAGCATCCAGAATGTGAGGAGTTACGTTGTGCTGGATGATCTGGAGAGCATCGTCAGATGGAAAACCGTTTTTAACATTTCACACACGTTTACTAGATTTTTGGTCAACAAAAAAGAGAGAGAGAGAAAGATGAGAGAGAAAAAAATCCACTCCATCATGTTTGTTTACACCAACGGATGAAATAAAAGAGGAGGTCATTTCTCTTCTCCACTTTTCTTCATGCCACTCTTTTAATTTAGTAAAAATACAGCCTGTGGGCAGATGGGGGTCAGGCCGCGCTCCCCTCTTACCCAGAATCCTCTCTGCAATCAGCCTGACGCTCGCTTGTCATTTCGGGCCGCCGAGCTGCTGCTTTTGCGCCGTGTAATTATTTCCCCGCCTGAGGAATAAACACCGAATATCTCACACATGATAAAAATACCCCAGACCAAAGCACCTGTTTTCTGTTTCTTCAGGAACACGTTTAACATGCTGTTTACCGTTACAGGCTCCGCGTCACCCTATTAAAGCTGTCTTTGTCTCCGGTGTGTTTTTCTCATTCAGTCACCATGAGAAATCGTGTTCTGATCCGTTTGAGCATCAGGACCCAAACCTGCCGCTCGTCCTCAGGGTTTTTATTTTTTATTATTTACACATTTTTTTAGAGGTCAGTTCGTTTTTGGGTCCTGTTCTTCGAACCCCACTTACCACCCAATCCACAGGTTTCACTGACAGAGCAAACAGGGTTTAAAATAAAACCAAACAAACATGGCAGCCGATTTCTTCTTTGATCTTGTGTCTTTTCTTGTGGTAAATCTGTGTCTGTGATGCCTTTTTTTTTGTTTTTGTGCTCTTTTTAAAGAAAAAAAAACACAATAAGCAAACATGAACTCTTGAACTGATTTGTCCTTTTTTCACTCTTGCTTCTTTTCTTTTTTTGATATTCTTATTTTTTTTTTAAATCGGTTTTTGCCAGTAATCTTTTTTGAAATTTTCTCTTTTCTCTTTTTCCCCCCTTTTTTTCTTAACCCTAGGTCCGCTCACAAAAAAAACTGATGAATCTTCAATGAACAAGCCTCGAGACGAAGGTACTTTTGTTGCATGTTTTTCCTTTTTTACCTTCTTGTTTTGAAAGTCTTTTTTTGGGGGATGTGTGCACACACACACACGCACGCACGCACGCACGCACGCACGCCACACACACACACACACACAACACACACACACACACACACACACACACACACACACACACACACACACTATGCATCAACACACACACACATGCACGCATTCACATACACACACACATGGGTCAAACACCTTCATCATATCAGATGCATACCAATGTGTTGCTGACCACTTCAATTAAAGACGCTGCCGTCTGAATGCTAATTGTTAGCCTTATATAACCTTGGCTGAGCAATCCCGTCTAATGAAACGTTATAAAACCATTCACCTTTGCTTCCAGGTGCTTATCTTGCCCTCAAATAACAAACACCATCAGCTCTGTGCCCTTGAAAATACATTGTCCAGATCTCTAAAAAAAGAAAAAAGAAAATTATTGTGCAGATATTTGAACAACAAAGCCCCCATTGAAGCTGCAGCAAACAATGAGGCTTCATTACTTCACCGCAGCCGCTTTCTCAAGGCTGAAATTGCTACTGGACGAAGTATTAAGCCGTACTTAGTCCGAGTCAGGGATGATAACATCAAGCGGAGTTAAAAAAGAGGAACATCCAAGGACACTCGTGTCCCACTTTGGAGGCTGCGGGTCTAATCCGCTGCTAGGAGGAAGCAGGAAAACGTCCAGCCGGCCTTCGGTTTACCTCCCACCTGCTGCACCAAGAGGAAACGCTGTCCACACTTTCATCTCCCGTCTTTGTTCTCCTTGTTTCTTGGAGGGGAAAAAAAGATGACGGATGGTATTTTGATTCTGCTGTTTTTAAGGGTTGTGCTGCTCTTTTCCTCACTCCAAGATGCTCTTTGATTTAAGGAATTTTTTTCTTCTTCCCCTTTTTATATTTTTTGTTTTTTAAGTTTGAAGTCGGGGGAAGTTTGACACCAGAGGATTTTCTCGGTGATCAAACGAGTCGGCGCAGACGCGTCGTCTTTTTGGGGCTGCCGCAGTCGGGAAAGCAGGGAAACGGTTAAAGATGCCCCTCGTTCGTCTCCCCTAAATATATTTGAGCAGATTTGAAGGGAAATTTCTGATTCCATTTACCCAAACCTGCATCTAAATCCTCTTCAATGGTCAAGTAAAACACAGTTAAACAGCTCCATCTCCTCCATACAGTTCAGTGTTAAAGCTAGAAAGACGCTTTAAAATGAATGATTATGGTAATTAATCCTTATAGAAACTGAGGAATAACCTATTCCCTGTGAAATTAACTTCATTTCTGATCATTAGTTCCACCAATAACCAGGTTTTCCACTAATAAAAACCATTTTTTATGCTAAAACACATTTTATTTTGTTGTGTTTATGTTTTATTCAGTCGTTCGCTCTCTATCAAGGTTTTATTTGGAGATAAATTACCTTCTGCTGCTGAATAATTTCCGTGAGAAAGAACAGAGAAATAATAATGTAGTCAGGATTCACCTTCAAACAACTAGTTTAAAAAAAACATGAACTCAAAATATTTAAACAGTTTAAAACAGCAGATAGAAACAAATCTTTTACTTTTCAGAAAAACTAAACTGAAATAATTGAACTGAACTGAATGAATGTTCAGTTTAACAGAAGGGTGTTGGATTGACTGAATTATTTTAGTTCAGTTCATTTCTGCTCAGTTAGACTTAATTATATCTTTTTTTATCGGTACACGTCTATTAAATTTTATTCAGTGCAGTATGTTTTGAATTAACTGTTTGAGTTAATTTGTGAATTCAGTTCATTTCTGCTTCATCAAAAATATTTGATTCAGTTCAGTAACGTTACGCACGACTCCAAATGATTCAATTTAAGCTTCAATTCACCTAAATTTGCTCATTTTGATTTAAATCTGCTTAGTTTGGATCAGTTTTCTGAAGTTCTGCTTTATTTATTTCACTTCCACTCTATTCAATCTGGTTCCATTTAATTCTATTTCAGTTTGTTTAAATTCGGTTCCACTGAAATAACTTTAGTTCCTGGTTGAGATTGATTCAGTTCTTTTCAGTTGAATTGAATTAGATTCAGTCAGGTTTAACTAACTTCGGTTCAGTTCAGCTAAACCAGATTGGATCCATTTGATTTCATCAGTTCTTTTATTTGATTCACTTTGGTTTCAGTTCAGGTAAATTATGCCTGTTCAGTTCAGTCTAATTGAATTCATCTCAACTCTGATATCTTTAAGTGTGACCCGTTTACAACAATCGGCATATTGTCGTACAAAAAGCAAATAACCTGCATTTAACAGTTTATCTCAATTTATTTTGATTGTATTCATTTAAATTCAAGTTCAAAAGGAACAGATTTCAGTCAGTTTGGAAGACAACGTCATTACTAGCATTTATTGTTGTTGCCGTCTTTAAAATAAATCATATTTTCCTACATTTTCTGAGAAAATAATACGATTCTAGATATAAATAGCTGCTGAAACGGCCCGTCATTTCAGGGAACCTGCTGAGATCTTGTGTTCTTCGCTGTCAGCCGTTTCTGCTCAACGTCGCTGTAAAAGTCTAAAAAAGTGAAAGGGGATCAGCGTTAGCAAAACAGCATCGTTATGCATTTAAACCCAGGAGATTTTCCTTCCAAGCAGCAGCTTGTTTGGATGCAGAAAAGATGTTTTATTATGGTGGGAACAGCGACGTGGCTCTGCTACCCGGGCTGCATCTCTGAGTCGGTCCCCAAAGGAAAACGCTTAGAAACCGCTTCACTGCTGAACCTGAACCGTCTCAGTCCAGGCTGCTTTTCTGCTTCCATTTAATAACAAACAAATAATTTCACCATATTTTTAATCTGCATGGGAGACGAAACTCTCCTCAAAGGGTAATTGGTGCAGCTTTAAAGTTGCTGTATTGTGGTTAGAATTGGTATATGGGCGATACAAAACATATAAACATATAAATTTAATTTTTTTTGGGACAAAATCATTCCTAGATGATGAGACTGTAGTCTGGTCCGTTCTGTTTTAGGGACTCTCACTTTAAATTCAAGTAAGCTGTAGCTGGCCTCGCATCCCAACTCAACGTTTACGCTCACGAGAAAACGGCTGCAAACAGATGTAAAGTTATACAACCATACATCTTTGATAAGCATTAGTGGCAACTCCTGCACAGCCAGCATGAATGCAGCAAGTGGTTTCTGGAAGGTAAGTGAGCAACAAAATATTTGTGTTACTTTTTATCCAGCAGCCATTGTATAGAACTTAAAACCAGCTGACCAAACATGCTGGATTACACTTGTGTTGCTAGGTAATGTGGAGAATTATCTTTTCTCCATGCTCCATGTTCTTGATGTTTGAGGTTGAAGAAGAGTCAGTGAGTTAAATTAATTAATTGTTATTGATCCCAAAACACAGCTGGTCCATTCTGACATGCTACTTTTACGAGCTAACAGGCAAAAAGGCAGCAAAGAAAAGTTTTCCATCCTCTTTGTTAGCCTCTATCTAAGCCCCGCCCTAAAGAGGGCGTTCCCTATCATCTCATTTTCTTTAGCTTTAGCTTTGCAACTAGCCAAAAGAGACACAAGATAAACACAGAATTTTTTATTCTCAACAGCAACAAGTCAGTGTGACTTAATATTTGTAAGATTTTTGAAACTGCTTATTTTTTAGACACCAAAATACAGCTGAGTGGTTTTTTTTTCATGCTTGGGTTGATTCTAGATGCAGTTGAGATCCAAACGGAAGCACAAAAACAAGCAAGACGTGAATTTAAACCAAACCTCACCTGAAACCGACAGTTTTATTTGGAAGTAGCTTCTGCCTGAGGTGCGAGGAAGCAAAGAGCGGCGAGGCGAAGGGCTCAGGTTCAGCTTTTAGACAGATTGACGCAGCAGCCAGCGTGTCGAGCTGCATCGCTTGTGCACAGAGAGGAAGATGATGGGATTACAGACTAAAGCGAGATTGAACTAGATCAACAAAGGGGAGAGCGGAAGCATTCGACTTTTATATCCGGAACCACCTGAGCCCCGAATCGGGACCTCATCGCTGGCAGGAAGAGCCTCGCCTCCTCTTTGATGAGCGCAGACGGTCATGAGCTCGGTGAGACGAGCGCCGCGTCAGGGCAGAGGCGACAGAACGGAGGCAAACTCACAGCCAGCCGAATTAAAAGATACAGAGGGAAATTAAAATGGCATCACACGTCGTTGCACAACAAAGTGCAAGAATTAAATTTGAAACCTCTCCGACGAAATGCTTGCTTTCTATTACAATCAGCTGGTAGATAAAGCTATTTGAAGCACATAAGGGAGCAATTATTTCTGCACCATTTACATCACAAATACGGTGTTTAGATGTGTGAAGATGATCTTATACATGGAAATCCTCACTGAGGCATTCAGAAGAAGTTTGAATTTTATTGTATTTTATGTTGAAAGAGGAGCTCAAACAAAAGATTTATACATTTACTTCCTTAGTCTGAAAGAAAGTATTACTTCTTTGGGTAAACATTTACTTCCAAGTAAAGAAAAGATTGCTCTTAGAGCCATTATGAACAAACTGGGATCTGAATATAACATTTTATCCCTCAAAGAAGAAGTTCTAATATTTATTTTTGGTTTGTTCCTGATTCTGTTCAGCCATAAGAACTGGATGAACTGGTAGCAACTCAAGCTAATCACAAACCTTTTCAGAACATTATGCATGTAAAACCAGCAGCACCAAATCCATATTGGATTTTAAGTTGAGTTGCTCAAATTTTTAAAACTTAAGAGACGTTTTCCAGTTCATTTTTTAAATTTGGGATCAGAAATGTTTTATCCGAATGGTTTTAGAAGCATCCGTTTGTATTCTGATCAGGAAGAAAGCTCAAATAAGAGCTAACATCCAAAATTTTTACAGATTTTGTCATTTGAAAAAATTCACAATGTTTAATGGAGCATGCTAAAATAATGTGTGTTTGATTTAAAGGGATATTATGGCTATTTGTCATGTACTGAACCTTAGGGCTGTTTATTACAGTTACTAAGTGACACCTGAGGTATTGCATATCGTATTATAAATGTTCATTTCACAGAAGAAGAATAAACCTTCCTGTTAGATGCTAATGGAAGCTCAACAGGTGTCTCATCTTTTCTGTATCACACACTGAGAGGACAAAATTACCTTCATCCCATCCAAGGTTGCCGGGTAACATTAACTAAAAATCAAAGGGAGTGTCTCAAAGTTTAAACTCAGAGAGCCTCTTAGCCCTCTAATGTTATGAAAGGATTAATCCAGGACGCATTGCCTCCAGCCAGGCCTGTTTCCCACGCTGGTCTTCTGATTTGGCTCCGTTTCCCGCGGTGATAACAGGAAATAGGTAGAAAAATAACAAAAGTAACTCTGGTTCCTGGGAAAAATTCCTGCTGTCAAAAAGCAGCTATCAGTTTTCTGCTGGTTTCTTTGAGACGGAGGACCTTAGTAATAGTAACGCAGAAAAATTACGGTTTTTCAGATTCCCGTTTGCAGGACTCAGTCCATGTCGGTTTCTGTTGGTGGAAATGCAAGAGAAACTAAACAAAAATTAAGACGCTGACGTTCACATTCACGTCCAAACTGGGAAAAAAAATCATGCAAACAGAGGTAAAATATACATACTCCTACATCTTGACAGCTTATTACTGGCTGTAACTTTGAATAATCCTTCACTCACAGACACAGAAGACGGTATTTAGACACAGCAGAAGCAATTATTGGGTAAAAAACGTCTCCAGCATCAACAGTAATAGCCTGCAGGATTTACATAACAGCCCCACAAAATGGTGCATGGAGCCACAGCAGAGCGCCATTAGACTGATTGTCTCTGCACCCTGTGAGACTCTAACGATCATTGGACATGAAACTTGATGCTTCCTGTTATTCCAGATATACGGAAGCAGATCACAGTAAAATAACAACGGCCTGGCGAAATCATCCGAGGCCGTATTTACTACGTTCAAAGAGAATATCATGAAAATGCTTGTAAAAGTTTATGCATAAAATGTGCTGAAAGCTCAGAGCAGGACAAAGGCTCTGAGTGTGTGTGTGTGTGTGTGTGTGTGTGTGTGTGTGTGTGTAAGAATGAAAAGTTGTTTTCTGCAGTTTGCATGAGTGAGCACAGTTCACTGAAATAATGGATCTTAATTAAAGATGTCACAACAGATGAAAACGTCCTCGATGTTTTTATTGATGTGTCACTTCCTGCCATTTGGCTGCTGATTTTATTAGTTCGGATTCAGCAGTTAATTTCAATTGATTGTTTGATAGTTTGATCTGAGCAAAGAACACATGGGGGGTAAATGTTGATTAGCAGGAGGGCGAAAGGTTTTACCTCTGGGGAAGTTATTTCAGATGACGGAAAAAACGAGATGATAAATATTTTAGGACAGAGTCGGGCTTTTTTATGTATTGATCGTCTTTATTTTTGAGTTTATCTTCATGTCTCTCTGCAGCTGGATTCAGTCTCATTAATCTTTCACTGTGCAGGTTATACATTCAGTGTTTTCTGCTTCTGTCTGAAAACTGTGTTTGGCTCTGGAGCAGCAGAGATAAACCTGGAGATGATGGTAACTACAGGAAAAAGAAACACACACACAAAGTAAAGCCTTATTACTGTAAAATCTGTAGAACCTTCTGGGTTCTGTTAGAATTTTTACGCTTTTACAAGCTGTGGACTCATTTATAGTCAATTAAATGCTATAATTTTGCTTATATGTACATAAGCTTTCTATATTATGGTGGGAGATGAAACGTAATATGACTTTTACCTCTTTCTTAAATTGATCAGATCTGCTGTTAAAACATTCTTACTTATTGAACTCACAAAGTGGAAGTTTGAGATTCTTTAATTTTTACTCTTGATATGTTTATGTTTGAGTAAAATGAACATCCATCCATCCATCCATCCATCCATCCATTTTCTTCCACTTATCCGGGGTCGGGTCGCGGGGGCAGCAGCTTCAGAAGGAGGCCCAGACTTCCCTCTCCCCAGCCACTTCTTCCAGCTCCTCCAGGAACCCCAAGGCGTCCCAGGCCAGCCGAGAGACATAGTCCCTCCAGCGTGTCCTGGGTCTTCCCCTCCTCCCGGTGGGACCTGAACACCTCACCAGGGAGGCGTCCAGGAGGCATCCTGACCAGATGCCCGAGCCTCAACTGGCTCCTCTCGACGTGGAGGAGCAGCGGCTCGACTCTGAGTCCCTCCCGGATGACCGAGCTTCTCTCTCTAAGGGAGAGCCCGGCCACCCTGCGGAGGAAACCCATTTGAGCCGCTTGTATCCGTGATCTGTTCTTTCGGTCATGACCCAAAGCTCATGACCATAGATGAGGGTGGGAACGTAAAATGGACATAATTCTTTTATTCTATGAACTACTGACAACATGTCTGTGAAAGCCCACGCAAAGATTTTCTATTGGCAGAAAATGAGAAATGGTCAAAATAAGGAAAAAGATGCAGAGCTGTCAGACCTCAAATAATGCAAAGAAAGAAAAACAAGTTTATATTAATTTAGAAACAACAATAGTAATGTTTTAACTCAGGAAAAGTTCATATTATTTGTGCTATAGAATGACACCATGTGCCTTTAAAATATATACTACTGCCTTTTCATTCATTATTCTACAGACGGGATTTGGATGTCATTCAGAAAATGTTATTAATCTTCAACTTAATCATTTGTTGTCTGGAAAATTTGACTTGGCAGCGACTCAAGATGAGGAAGGATCAGTGGGACGCTGTAAGCTGGTTGCCCTTTCTGACAGGCAGCCAATGTGTTTGACTGCTCAGCCTTCATATTCCTCCTTATTCTGCTTGCGTTGACTTATTTCACACAGTGTAGTTAGCGAGTGAGTAAACATGGCGCTTCTCTCTCTCTCTCTCTTTATTATGCTGGATCTCTGGTCCTTGGACTCCTCTCTCCACTTCAAAACGTTTCCTCGCCGGATCTTGCTAGCGGTACCTTATTTTGGGAAGCAGCGCCATGCATGCGTGGACGCGCGGCGCCTTTCATCTTTCCCACATAATTGGGTGCATCTTGAGAAATGCTGTCCTGCTAAATCTCCACATTTCTTGGTGGATTTTGACGATGCGGACAGTCGACAATACGCCAACTCTCCAAGTTGTGACAAGAAACCAGAAAGAAATGGAGACCGCATTCATCATATTGTTGATTTCATTCATTTTTTCCCCCCTCTACCTCCTTATGTGCAGAGCAGAAATGACTTTTTATAAGAGGATTTTGAATGAAATGAGGTGGCACGGGGACAAGATTGAGTAGTGGTGTGTATTAAAAATTGATGAAAGAAGAATGAAAAGGAAAACAATGAAGGGCAGGGAGATGAATATTCCAGCAGAACCCTTTAGCAGGAAATTCATAACAAACCGGGACTGCCGGGCGCGGAGAAGTCCCCCGTGTCGGAGGATGAGGCGGCGCGGCGCAGCACCAAATTGAATCCGATGCAGGGAGAGGATCAACAGCACTGTCAAATCAACTTTATTTTAACATTACTACAGAGACCCAATTTCTTTTTCCATTCTATCATCGCGGTTCTCGGTGGGCCTGTCGGCTATTTGCTGCCGCGCCGCCCCGGTTCCCCCTTTACCTCTGTGCTCGGCCCACGTCGAGTCAAGGTTATGTCGATGCCGCATCCTGCACACCTACTCCGCCGCGCGGAGACGGATAGTGTTTCATTGAGCCTGAAACCCTTTGACAAAGCAAAGGAAAGTGAGGAGGAGGAGGAGGAGGGAGAGATGAAAAACGACTGGAAGCCACCCGGAGGTAGATTTGGACGGGAAACTGGGGAAGAGAAAACCGACCGACCGCCTGGCAACTCCAGGCTCGTCAGCTACTTTAGCGCTGAGGAAAAATGCTCAAGACTTTCCTTTTTATCTTTTTTTGGTCTTGCACTTGGCTGCATTCAGCGTCATGTGGGATGCATATATGGGATTTAGGGACTCTGGCTCAGTTCCTTCTCCAGTGCTGGACCTCAGTGAATACCCCAAACAGCCATTGTGGGTCTATATAATACAAATCAATAAACTTAAAGGTACTCAATGAAACAAATCAACTTGTGTTGCAGAAAGGACCTCCCAGCAGGCATCACTGAGATTGGTGTTAGCAGTGAAGCATGGCAGGATTAAACACTCTGGTTGGTTATTCTGCACTTCTGAGAGGAAATAAAAATTCATGAGGCGTCAGTTGCTTTTATACTGTGTGGATCCTCAATAAGCAGCTACTGAAAACCTTTCAATACTTACTGATTAGGGCTGAAACGATTAATCGGTTCAGTCGTGATTAATCGAGTTTTTAAATAACCAACTAATTTAATAATGGGTAACTGGAGTACTCAGATTTAAAACTAGATAATTTGCTGAAAGAATAACACCAAATTGTCGGGAGTGGTGTGGTGGTGGTGAGGATTGACGCTGAGACCCAGGTATGGTGATGATGAGGATTTATTGACAGGCTCACAGTCAGGAACAGGCAGCACGGCAGGAAGAAGCACGCAGCTAATGCCGGTAGCAACTGAACAAACAACAAGGACTGACACGAAGAGCTAAAGCAAACTAGGACTTTACAGTTCTACTGGAGAGCTGACATGACACAAAGAGCGAATGCCGGCACAGGACTTCACAGTTCAACTGTGCCGGCAGACTGACTGACGTAGACACGACGAGGAACACTGATAACAGGTGGAACTAAATACACACAGGGTAATCACGGGAATGAGACACACCTGGGAAACATTTAACGGGGAAAGACGCAGAGACAGAGACTCACAGGGAACAGGACTACACAGAAAACTCAAAAATAAATACACAAAACCACGGATCACGACACAAATAAGCCAAAACTGTACAAAAAATATGTACATTCTGATGAGGTTTTATCTAAAATTTCATTTTAAAAAAATCATGTTTTTCTGTCGAGTCAGTTTAATAAAACAGAGTGAAGAGGTTAGCTCTGTTGATGTTAAGTTAAGCAGAAAGTACTGAGTTTTTCACAGGTTGATATAAAATGTATACTTTAAGCTGCAGATTCACTGTTGTTGAATTTAGACAATAAAATGTTAATCATTTGTTTATTTGCATCTTTTATATACGTATTTCTATTGTATAAAAGGGGCTTTAGTAGTTAAATAAACAATATTTTTTTGTCCGATTAATCAATTATCCATCCATCCATCCATCCATTTTCTTGACCCCCTTGTCCCTTAATGGGGTCGGGAGGGTTGCTGGTTCCTCTCCAGCTAACGTTCTGGGCGAGAGGCAGGTTCACTCTGGACAGGTTGCCAGTCTGTCGCAGGGCAACACAGAGACACACAGGACAAACAACCATGCACACCTAGGGACAATTTGGAGAGACCAATTAACCTAACAGTCATGTTTTTGGACTGTGGGAGGAAACCGGAGTACCTGGAGAAAACCCACGCATGCACAGGGAGAACATGCAAACTCCATGCAGGGAGGCTGGGGCCGGGAATCGAACCCAGAACCTTCTTGCTGCAAGGCAACAGCTCTAAAAGGGGCTTTAGTAGTTAAATAAACAATATTTTTTTTGTCCGATTAATCAATTAACCATTAGAATAATCAATTTTTCTTTGAAGAATTTGAATTAATTTGAGTTGGAACAACATTTAATTCCCCTTTGGGATCAATAAAGTATATTTGAATTTGAATTTGATCTCTAATTAGACATTCATGAAAATTTAAAGTGGGTCATATTAGATTGAATTTTTTTTAATATAAATTAGAAGCAGCGCCACTTTGTTGACAGAGTTTAGGCAATCATATCCATTCATCTATGATATACTGAGGCAGCTTGGGACAGGTCAGGGACTCCAGTCATCGACAGTCACTGTCCTGAAGCTTTTGGATGCATACCTGCTCCAACACCTAAATCAAAAGCCTGAATTAGCTTCCTGGCTGGTGAGGAAGTTCTGCAGTAATTAACCATTAATTTAGGTGTGCTGGAGCAGGGATGCGTCCAAAAGTTGCTGCGCTGACTTGAGGACTAGACTTGGAGTCTCCTGCAGTAAAACATCAAAATATATAGAATCACATTGTATTGTGTCATGTTGTATCATATTGCACCAAATTTCAGTAATTATGGCATCAGTAGGCGCTTCTTAAAGAGACAGAGGCCCAATTTCACTCGTCATATTACAAAGTTGAATTTTTATTAATTTCTGTTTGATATATTGAACATTTTCATAAAAACTGAGGGTGACATAGTTACTTCATTGTGAAATAAAATGACTGGAAAACACATAATGCTGCTGCTTTGATTGCACCAAAGGTTTTGATGCTAGTTGTGTGTGATTGGCAGACAAATTCACACACTTTTCTGGGTCAAAACTGAATTGGGCTAAATCGATTAACTGAATTAATTATGGTTAATCAGTTATTTAAACTACCATAAACTAATTTAATAATCGATTAATTACTAACGAAGTATACAGACTCTAAAAATGGCACAGATTTGAAAAACAACAACAAAAAAACAACAATAAAAAAAACACTCAGAGCAGTCATTAAGCCAAAATTGTACAAATAAACATGTTTTGTGCGTCTTTTTTCTGCACAGAACTCCTGAAGTAGCATTTTAACTTTACCCTCTTCAGATTCTGTCAATGAAATCCCCTATTATCCAATTAGTTAATCCAAAAAACTATTAAACAGCTAAGTAGACAACATGTTTTAGCTTCAGATGCATCCTTTAGTACAGATGATCAAGCATACACAAATGCTTTCTTGTTGCATTTTAGACAATAATATTTTTATTTTCTTATTCAAGAATGGAGTTGAATTATTTGCTTCATTTAATGTGTTTCTTATATTAAGTAAGAATACTTAATATTCTTACTTAATATAAGATTATTTTAGTGACTGATTATTCTGTTCTAACGATTAATCGTTATTTGCAGCTCTACATTGAATAGGTCGCAGTTCCCCCTCTCATTTTCAAACTTTTGTTTTAACGGCTTTAAAAACTGTATTTATGACAGATTATCCAAACTTTTACAGAGTTTTAAAACAGCTACTATTCTTTCAAAATCTATTGTTTGTGTTCAGGGAGAGTCGGCCTCAAATCTTCAGATAACATCCACTGGCTGGAGGCAATTTGTGCTCAAGGTCTAAAACTCACAGTGAAGCAGCAAAACCCAACAATGCATTGATTTGAAAAGCTCTCCGACTCTTAAACTTGAACAATAACATGATTCACTTTCAGAAATATTTTGTCATGTATTAAGACGGTTAAAAATATTTCACTTTGACAATCTACGGAATGAAATAATGTTTTAGTTCAAGGCTGTGATGAAGGCCGTCTGCCTTCCCGATCAAGATAGCTTCATGGGCAAAAGTCAACTTTTCTCAGAATTCAGACTTTCTTCTCAGAATTATTACAAATTTTTCATCTCAGAATTCTGACTTTTTCCTCAGAATTTTGGTTCTTTTCTTGCAATTCTGACTTTTTCTCAGAATTTTAACTTTCTTCTCAAAATTCTTACTTTTTCATCTCAGAATTAAGACTTTTTCTCTCTCCGAATTTTGACTTTTTTCTCAAAATTCAGAAATTTTTCTTGGAATTCTGACTTTTTGCAGAAGAAGTTTGATTATAGTCAGACGTCTGAGATTAAAATCAGATTATTTTTTTCTTTTGCTTCCAGTGGCCTCAATTCTCTTGCCTAAAAACACCTCAACCTGTTCAGAACTTGTTCTACGGCATATTTTATGTTTTCTCCTGGTGGAACTTTGATTAGTCAAACCCAAATAAAACCATGTTTTTGTTGTAAAGTTCAACAGACTTTTTATTCCTGACACCCTTAAATAAAACACAGAGCTAAAAGTTGAATTTAGAAGCCGTCTAATTAGTAGAGCCTTTGTACTCAGAGTGATAACAGGAGCTGTAGCAGAAACCGCTTTCCCAGCGTCAGTTTGTCAGGACAAACAGGATGCTGACAGTCCTCATCCTCCCTCGGTGGAGCTCAAACATGGAGGATCGCAGCTCGTGAATTTGTTTGATTACAGATTAGCGGCTGCCTTAGCGCCAGCGACGTAGCCAGCCTGGAGGCGGATCTCAGACATCGCGGCTCACGCTGCGGGAGACGCTTTCACATCCAGCCCTGACACCAACAGCGGGAAAGATTAATCCTTCCTCCGACTGTTCACACACACACAAACACAAACTTCTGCTGCTGCACGCTGAGTCAAGTTGCTTTGTTGATTTAGAAAAGTTCTCTCCTTAACAAAGCAACGAGTTTCCAGGGTGTGTTGTCTCTTTCTGACAATGTCTGCGTGTTCGTGCTCGGATATTTGGTGCTGCTGCTGCATAAGCATTCCAATTAGGGAGGCATTGTTTTGTGTAAAATAGAGAGTGGTCTGCAGCTGACAGCAGGTTTTAATGGGAACACTGGTGTCTAAACCAAGACGGCAGCCGAGACTGTCTGCACCCGTTTGGTTTCTGCTGCTGCACCTCACCAACCCACAAACTGGACGCACTTTGTTCATGACAAAATGTAACGCGTGTACACTTTTATTTGTTCAGTCAAAAATGAAGCGAAATCGCAGCAGAAATCTGGAGAAGCAACAGAAAATCAATTTGGAGCTGCAACAATGAGGTGTGAACTATCGAGTCAAACTGCGTAAAATTATTCCGTCACACGGTTTGGTTTTAGTTTTCACTTCTCCAACATAAATGAAAAGATAAAAACTGTAAAAACATTTTAGCTCTGCTGGATTTCATTATGCGTTTCTTCAACTCTTAAAGCTCAACTGCTGCGACTTGGAAAATTATTTACAGCTTCATTTGGATGTGGAAGGAAAACAGTTTCCTTATGGATGACAATGCAACATGCTTTTTTTAAACAAGCCCCTTTACCTTCATACCCTTAAATAAAATGCAGAGCTAAAAGCTGGATTTGGAAATCATCTAACTGGTTGAGCCTTAATGCGATTTAATCTCAGTATAAATGCAGCTGTTTTATAAAGATTGTGGCTGAAGGTGTGGAGAATCTTAAAAGTTTAGGTTGAAAGTCAACAACCTAATCTTTAAATATCTTACAGAGAACAGTTCAATCCATCATCCTGAACAAGGAAAGATGAAGACACCACCTGTGGCCACCGCTAACTAAAACGTTTGTTGCGCTAACGCTAAAGAAACGGCACCAACACCAGTAGAAGCTAATGCTAAAGCACTAACTCCATTTCAAATTATATCTGTCCTTGAAAGACCACAACCATCGAATGCAATTTAATTTTGACATTTAAATTTTTTTTAAAGAATATCAATCTAAATCACATTAAATGTTGTTTTTGCATCAAAAAAGTCACATTTTGTTGATCATGATTGATTTGTAGGAGCAAGAAATTGTGCCAAACGTCTAAGGGTATGGATTTTTTTTTACCTTCACTAAAGATACAATAAAACTAAACTAAAAGCATATTCATCTGTAAAAACGGTCCAGTCAAAGTCCTATGGTAAAATGTGAAAACCATGAATAATTTTTCTGCCAAATGCTCTGAAGTTTGTGGCTGTAATTAAGAGCTCAGGGTGGGAAATACTTCATTTGAATTTATCGGTAAAAATAATTGCCCTTTAATTAAAAGGATTTGCTAGAAGCTGAGGAATTTATTTTATTTACATACAAATGTAGGTGTTTACACGCAGATATACGCTCGAGTGAAAATGAGCCAGGATTTCATGTCATGCATAAATAATCCTTGTTAGCAGACAAACATCCGGCAAACGTACAATTGGGCGTTGAGCAGCAGAAAGCTTAAACGCTTCAAATGGGATTTTTAGCATTTTTATGGCTCACATGTAATTTAGTTCATGCACGACTTGATGACAATTGGCTAAAGTGAGCTTTAGTATAGCGCTAAAGTGTCAGGAAAAACACATATGTATTTTTTTCTAATGCAAAGCTAATTGCATCTATGTTAGTTGTGCACAAAATAAAGACATAAAAACCCCGTTTGATGCTGAAAACCCCTCATTCCCAAGTGTGTGTTTATAGGCAAAGGTAAAATCAGAGTATATCTCCGCTGGGGACAGAACGACCAAGCCAACCCCAGTCAATAAAGTCTGACGGCATCACACACTCGCACTCATTCAGCCCCAATTAGACCCCCGACGCCTCGTGAAACCTGAGCCGGAGTGGCGGCCCCAGTTATGACCCGATCGTTACAGCAGGGAGGAGGGAGGTGGAGCGGAGATAATGAGAGGTTGCATCAGGACAGACGAGCACCGGGCTGCAGTTGATTGCAATTTATTTATAGACATGCTGTGGACACTTGGTGCAAGTGAGAAGTTGAGATGTGCTGTTGCTTTTACACCTGGAGGCTCAGTCAGAGGCTCTGCAGCGTCTAAAACGAAGCGTTGAAAAGTCAAATATTCACTTATCAGCTGTGATGCACACAATGCAACAAGCCCTGGTTAATATCAGTTAATCAATCAATAAAGGATGTTTGTATGGATTATTTCAGAAACAAGGCACTTCAAAGTGCTTTGCATCATAAAAACACAATAAATCAACATTTTTCCAAGTGTTTCATTTTATGATTAGATTTGTGGAGTGCTGCTTCTCCATGTTTGGTTACAGTGATGCAGAGCAGAACCAGAACCCAGTAACTATTAATAACTATTAATAACTACTTTATGACTTATTTTCTTTCAGTCTGTGTAAGTAGACAGTTGATGTTCTTTTATGGTCCAGAGTTTGTGTATTTTACACACATCTGTGGATTTTGGGTTGTAATTATTTCTTTTAGTCTTTTTTTCACTTCGACTTCATCTTTTTTAAAATATCACAACAGAACACTGACATGTTTGTTTTTAGAAAACATTTCTTTTTCTTTCCTCTGGTTTAGTTCATTTGCAAGCTGCGTTTGTTTTTTATTTTACTTTTGGAGTAAATGGCCTCTTCCTTGCTGCGTGGTTTTTCAGGCCATGTCGGTGGATTATTCTGTTATTTAGCAAAATCCTCAAGTTATTATAATCTTAACTCACCTAGAACAGAAAAAGTAAACTCTCATTTAAAATCTCAGCATGAGGGAAAAAAGTTATGTCTTTTTCTATATGGTATATAAACATATGGCTTCAGTTGTATATTTCCAGCTCAAATATAATTTTAGTCTGAATGCCAGAAGACTTTTACCTATTTAAATCAAAATAAAACATTTCTTTTATGTTTTATTCTTGAACTCAGAAAGGCAGAAAGCCACAAATTTGAAATTTGATTTTTGATTTTGCAGACGTAGGCAGGTATAAAATGTATATTGTGTTCAAAAAAGTATTTCTAGATTTTACATTGTTGGAGAATCTTTGCTGGAAAATTCTGTATTTTTCTTTTGAACAGGATAAAATTGAGCCTCTCTTCTGGAAATTTGGGAACGCTGGTAAAATCTGACATGAAAAACGACTTGGACAAAGTTAATATTTTATTGCTTTATTGCCAGTTTGGTAAAATAAAAAGCTGAAATATGACGTCTACACACACAGTTTGAGTTTTGAGTGCTGAATTCAGAGCAGATGTTTGTATTTTCATCTACATTTATGTGCTCTGTTGCAAGTCAACCATAAAAAATGTAGAAGTTAATGGAAAGAGGCGAAAAAGGAGAAAGAGGAGACAGTGGGTCAGCGCAAGTTCAAATGGCTTTTGGCTGAAAAAGAAAATGGACTAAAAACAAGGAGAGGGCCGCTGCGAGTCGAGTCTCTGGAAAAACGGAGGACAATGGATGGTTTTTGTGTCGGCTTTGTCACTGTGGCATTTTGCAGAACAGAGGGAACCATCTGCGGGGGTTTTGTCTCCTCCCCGTTCGCGCAATTTGTGGAATTGATCCGCTTTCTAATACCGAGGAAAACACATAAAAGGTCAGCCCGAGTCAGGGTTCTGCTCAGGCCGCGAACAGCCAGGACGAAGAGAGAGCAGAGGTCGGAGGAGGGGAGAGACGGAGACACGGCCGCTGATTGCCGAGAGAAATTCCAGATGAAAACCCCCCGGAGAAACTCGCTGAATAAAACAGAGGGGAGATGGGAAATGTGAGGCTTCTGGAAAATTAAAGCGAGGAGGCTTTGAGGTTGGGAGCAGTGGAGAGTTTGCTGGAGGTAGAAAAGTGAATAAAGGAGGAAGGCAGAGCGATAAATGAACAGAGGGAGAAAGTTAGAGAGGAGCTCTTGTGTTTTCTGATCTACTGAGTCTAATAAGGCCGTGTTGTTGTCAGACCAGTCTGGGCCGGCTACTCCGATTCCCAGTTGCCCGACTCATCTTCTCGCTCCTGCTCACTCGGCTGCTTTGTTCCTCGCCCACACTTAATCTGCTGAGGGAAACAAGAAACATGGCTGTTTGATTTGTGTGGGGGGGAAGAAATTCAGTAGGGTTTCTTCTCAAAATGTTCCCAGCTCGCGAAAAGGACTTTTATTTTCTTTGGGTGGTGCAGAAAGTTTTCCAGGTTAGCGATTAGCTCGCTGACGTTTTACCTGTGCAGTTATCGTTGCTGGCATGCCGGGCATGCGATGTGTTTGCTTGCGTTCGGCCTGTGGACTTTGTTGGTGTGATCTCCAGCAGCATATTGGGCGGAGAGGCAGGTGTTTGCTTGCTGTGGCAGGCGCTGGGTTTGGTGGAGACGGAGGACAAACAGCGGAGCTGCCAGCATCGTCCAGCTCCATGATGGTCCCCACAGCCTCGGCTTCGTAAGCTGACAGAGGGAACAGTGTGTTTCTGTTCTCTCGCTGCGTTTCTACCTTCTCCTGACATTTGTTCTGTCACTGGCAGTGGCTCCAAACACATCAGCTTCTCTACCTGAAGCCATTGTACACATTTCCCACACATATCCATCTGGGGATTGGTCCTAAAGCACGTTTTGGTTTGTTTTGTCCGTGGTGTGTTTGGTCGGGCGCTTTACCTTTTTGCTGCAAGGCAACAGCGCTGCCAGCTGCCTGATTTATTACGTTTATTAAATCCAAACCAAATGGATCTCAGTCGGAGATCTATGAAATACAATAAAGTCAAATAAAAGAACAAGTGAATGAAGGGAGGAGGAGAAGCTGAGCAATGTTGGTGGAATCTACTAACTCCCTCACTCTTTTGTTTCCTAGCAACAGCCAGTTGAGTAACAAGTGGTTGCCTAGCAACAGTCTGTTGAGTAACTGGCGCAGCAGCAGTTTAAGGTTTTGCCACTGCGCCTCATAGCTGTTCAAAAATTAAAAAAAAAATGGGATAAAACGGGAACGGTTACACTTCGAGTTTTGCAATATTTCAGATATTTAAAACAAAAAAAACTAACCAATAATTACTGATATTGTGATATGTTTTTCAGCCATATACAAGATTAAATCGTCCTGCCATCACTTACAATTTTAAAAAATGAATTTCAGACATTTTAAGGCCTTAATTTAAGACACATTAAGTTTAAGCCTTTTTTAAAATCCTGTGTTATGAAATAATTTTAATTCACGCACTAATTGATCTTCTCTCATTGGTCGGTTCCTTACCAACAATTCACACTGGAAGTCAACAACTCCCCAGCCTCCCAGTGGGAACCAGTGATTCCCAGTAGGACCATCGCCCCGGTGCCTGGACACACACAGAGGATCCGTCTGGCCTCTGGCTGGATCCAGCCAGCTCTAATAAATGCCTCAGCCTCTCTCGGTGGCCGGGTCTGCTGCTGTGCATCTCATCACGTCCCATTCATCACCGCTCGGCCCGAATCACAGCAGCTGACCCCTGACCTCCCATTGATTCCCACACATGAACAGGCTCCTCTCTTCTGCTCCGTTAGCCTCCGTTAGCGCCGCAGCTTCTGTGTTTTCTCTGATTCAGCTTCTCACGTTGCATTTTTCTTTTTTCTCTCTGCTGACCATTGCTGCGCAAATCAATTTATAAAAGTGAGGAACTGTGGCCTGTTTTTTCAAAACCAGATCTGGGGCATCACTAGAAATCTTTTATGTATAAATCAAATGCTTTTGAGGGTTCTCTTCTGAATATTCAAAAAGACAACATTCTCACGGACTCTTGTGGTTTCAGTTTGGACTCAAGAAGGATAAATATTTACAGTTTCAAGATGAATCTTTTTTATTCAGACGTGGGTTTGGCCATGAAACAGAGACTCTGGGGACGAGAACGCTTCTTTAAATGCACGCCTTCGCCAACAGAGAGACCAACACCTCCAAAGTTTCACATCAGATGAAAAACAGATACGTTTCTGCTGGCTTTACAAACCAAGATTAGTTGGTCGTGAATGGAAATAAAGCAAAATCAGATTAGGCTTTACAGTTGAAGAGAAGAGAGTATAATTAAAAGCACAGAGTGGATAAAGCGCCTCAATTGTGTTGAGGTGTCTGACTGAGGAGGTTTCTCTAAATGCCTGAATAAAAATAAATGAAATAATTCATTTCCCGACTCGGAAAGAGGTTTTCGGCTTTGCACTTTCTGGCCGGGTCACTTTGACTGTGCTGCTGTTTCTTGGTACAACAAAGTAAATTAATTAGGGTCGTCCTGAAGCCAGCCGCATGTCGTGATTCTGAGTATTTCAGTAAATTACGCCGCTTCACAATAGAGGAACTCATACGCTATCTTAAAATGCCGCTCGCTTTTAAAATTGATAAAATTGTGCCAGTGCTTTTTTTTTTCTTCCTCCAAATTAAAATCCTTATTACGGGTAAGAGGAGATTCTTGTCCAGCTCAGCTTTGCAGTGGGACAAAGTTTCACATTTGATAAAACAACCTGCACTTTAAGTTGAGCTGAAAAAGTTACATTTAATTTAGCTGCACAAACGTTGAGGCAAAAAGAAATCCTCCTAAGGTTTAAAATATTATAAGTTATGGATGTTACTTTTGAATATTCTGTGTAATTCTGTTCTTTCTGTATATTTCACTCTTCTTTTTACAAATTAATTTCTGTTTGAAGCTCCACTTCTTAAAGTTTCTCCTTTTCTCCTCATAGTTTTGGTTTTATTGTGTCTTTTGTTGTGTGAACAGAAAAGTTCTTGGCTTTCTTGTGTTTGATTTTTGACTTTAGGAATGAATGTTGCTCTCATCTCTTCTGTCAAAAAATATTTTATTGCAATTCTGCTGAACTTAGTTCGGTTCATTTGAGTTCAATCACTTTTATTCGGTTGAATTACGTTAATTTTGGTTTAGTTTATTTCAGTTCAATGCTATTTAATTTATTTAAGTTCAGTTAAATGCAGTTCAGTTTGGTCAGTTTAGTTTACTCTTCAGTTAAATTTAAGAATGCTTGTAATAATTAGTCATGATAAACAATTAGAACACTGATAAATCAAAACAGTGAGAGTTTGGGTTTTTGTGACAAAATAAAGTTGCTTAAATTCATATTTTTAACATGGTAATTATAATAAATCCACACGTTTCACTGAAGATTATAGATACAGTTTTGTAAAGTTTCTGTTCTCTCATTTTGAGACTGTCATCTTTTTAATCTTGTGTTTCTATAAAACCACAGAGCCTCTAGTGGTAGGAGGACCAACTGCATGTTTTTTTTGTCGTTTTGCTGTGTTAGTTTTTTTTTCTGGTTAGCGTTGGTGAACAGTCACCAGTGTCCGTGTTGGATTACTAAAACGTCAAGTGGGGAACGATATCTGATCAGCAGAAGGTCTTTCAAGGATTTATCTAAATTATTTTCAGTTTCTTTACCAGTTAGAGCAAAACTAATGTGTTCCTTATTATTACCTCTGCCACAAAAGAAAGAAACTGCGGCTGCTCATTCATTCATGCATTCATGCTGTCACAGTCAGTTCAATCTGCTTCAGAAACGGACAGCAGTTATGGGACCGACCGACCTGTGAAAAATGATTAACTGGAAATAATCTTTAACATATTCCCACCATTAAACCCTGCAATAATCTCACTCCTCTGTAACCTTTCTGTTAATTGGAGCACTCAGACGTAAGGCCGCCGTGTATTTACATACAGATGGCAGTTCCTGGTTCGCTGGGAGCAAATTTTACCTCTTATTACAGTGTGGATAGCGCATGTAAAAGGTCAGTTATTATCTCCACCTCCCTCAGCGGCGCAGGGAGACTAATGAAAATAGAAACCGGGTCAAAACCAAGAGAGAAAAGAAAATGCTGCTTCATAAACAACCTGTTTTGGAAATAAGCCTAGAACACCTTCCTTTCTGTTAGAACAGTGGTTCTTAACCCGGGTTCGATCGAAACCCAGGGGTTCGGCGGAGCTTCTGTAAAGACTCACTTGTGTAAAGTCGTGATGACGCCCCGCTTTGCTATCACTTGCTGCAGAGAATCACGTTACATTGCTTAGCCAATCAGAGGATCGCGTTACATTGCTCAGCCAATCAGAGGATCACGTTACATTACTTAGCAAATCAGAGGATCACGTTACATTGCTTAGCCAATCAGAGGATCACATTACATTGCTTAGCCAATCAGAGCTGCGGAGGAGCCCTGATTGGAGGAGCTCCTCTCTCAGCATGGATTTTAACTTGAGTCTTTATTTACTTCAGCAAAGCTCACAGTTTTTACTAAATTCTATAGTCCAAATCTGCTCCTTAGTCGTATCTTTTCGGGGTTGGTATTGCCTCTAGTGGCGTGGAGGAGGTAACACAACTAATATAATTACATTACTAAATCAGAATACCGCAAAGCATTTTGTGTGTCGGGGGCGTTGGAATAAGAAGGGTTCAGTAAATGCGCATATGCAACTGGGGGGTTCGATACCTCAAAAAAGGTTAAGAACCGCTGTGTTAGAAGATGAGATCTCTGCCCGTTTAAGCATCAGTTTCAGAACAAGGTCCAAATCGTCTTGCAGACGTGAAGGAACGAGAGGGCGGCGCCTCAGTGGGCAGCGCTGGGTGGGCCAGTAAACTGAAGCACTCAACACAAGTTCAGGCCTAATCGTCTCTTTGTCTCCGTTCTGCTTGAGAGGATCAGCAGTCGGGTTAAGCTCCTCCGGGTGCCAACCCTCCGCTCCTCTCTGCCATCCTGCTTTGTTTTCGTTGCTTCCTTTTTTTTATTTACAGAGCAGAGCTGTTTTCGTCCCGCAGCTTTGCTGGGTTATTCAAGCTTCTTCACCTTTTGAAACCTTCTACCCAATTACTCACTGCCTTCACTTTTTGTAAGAACTGTCAGGTTCTGCATCCTGTTTCTGTGGTTTAAATTGTAGAAATGTGGAAACATTTCAAAACATAACATTCTGTTTAATTTTGGATATTTTTTTGACTCACAAATACTGAAAAAACAAAATAAATTTTGCATCAAAATCTTACACATTTTGACTAGAGCCTCAGTTTTCTCTAAAGTAATGACTCCCAGATCATGATTCTGCCACCACCATGCTTTGCTGTTGTTTTGGTGACATCCGGTGGATTTTCTGCACCAAACAAACATTATGGACTGAAGTCCAAAAATTAAGCTCATTTTCATCAAACACTTTCTACCTCGTAGTTTAGGAACCAGACCTCAATGTTTTCTTTTGAAGAAAATTACTCAGTTGCCCCACCTGGTACTCTGGGCATCTTTTCTGACCACATTCAGACTTATTTTTATCCATTTTCTCAATATTTCCATATCCTGTAATGTCGCTGTTGTCCCATATATTATTTTAATTCATTGCAGAATGACAATGTTCAGGATTGTGTTGGTATCCTTCTCCTGACTGATACCTTTGTATAATTTCAACCCTTGAAAAACTGAATGGATGCAGAAATCCTAGGTCAGTGGAGCATCTTCAGGTTGATCATAGATCTTTTAATTTCAAACTAACTGAAACTGGATTTATTTAAGGGTGTGCACATTTTATACTTATACTGTAGTAAATTTGTAATTTTACAGGATAAATGTCACTTTATTTGGTATGAAATGATTTATCAAAGTCTTGTTTGCATCCTCACAAAACTCACAAAATCTGAATTGGAAAGAAACCGAAGTGCCTTAAAAATCCAAATACTCAAGTTGTTAACGTTAAAAGTCCCTGAACGTTGCTGTGAACATCAGCAGAGGACGTTTGCAAAACTCAAACGCCATTAAACGTTGTTAATGATGTTTAATTTTAACGTTCGGCTTAATATAGGTCGTCAAAATGACCCATATTAACGACAATAAAGGCTGCCAAAGTATTGATAAAATATACTTATATGTCGAAGGCATTATCAGTAAATCTTTCATAGTAGAAATGAGAGTCTGTACTCGGCGCCTTCCAAAGCATCCGTTGATGCTTGTGTGGATGTTTTGACCATCTGCTGATAATCAGTCATACAATGTCTGGGATTTTCTGGAGCTTTGCATGAAAAAAAAGAAAAAATAGAAAAAGTGCTGCAGTCCCGTTCTCCCAACTGTCCCTTCGGTTGTGCTGTCATGTTTGCCTGTAGACAACAGCTCAGGTTCTCCCTGCGGAGCTGATTAGTTTCAGGTTTTAAAAAAAAAGTATGTACTTTCAAACTATAAATGTTTGAATCTGCTCTGGGAGGATTTCGTTAAATAAAGAGAGAGAGAGAGAAGCACAAGTCTGCAAACCTGACGGTTTTCCTGACTGCGGGCGCTACATGCTAAACGTGAATTCAGGTAGAAACACAACAACGCCAGAGGCGGGAAGAGATGGAGGGAAGAAATGAGGAGAAGAGGGATGGAGCTTGTAGCCCCCCGAGGGCTTTAGTCCTATCTGTCAGTGTGGCACAGGCAGCCATTCGCCCTGTAAGTGATCCGTGGACACAAAGTGCACAGGTCAACCATGACAGCCCACTCGGGTGTGTGTGTGTGTGTGTGTGTGTGTGTGTGTGTGTGTGTGTGTGTGTGTGTGTGTGTGTGTGTGTGTGTGTGTGTGTGTGTGTGTGTGCGCGCGTCTCAGCCGGGTGTGGGAGGCGACACGAGCGCATCTGCATTCTGTCCCCCGCCGCGCCGCCGCCTGTCAGCTCGCAGGATGCAGAGACGCTGGTGTGTTGCAGGTGTGTGTGTGTGTCTGTGTGTGTGTGTGTGTGTGTGTGTGTGTGTGTGTGTGTGTGTGTGTGTGTGTGTACGCCGGCAGTCGCTCGCTAATGAAATGACACGGAGGTAGGCGACGTGGGCAAAAGGGCATCGGAGGGCGGAGGGCCAGAGATGCGCTGGAGCAATATGTTGCCAAGGCAACAGTCAATGAGACCTCGGCCACGTGAGGCGCAGGGAAGGAGAGAGAGAGAGGGAGGAAGGAGTCAACGTGAAGCAGTTGCCATAGTGACTCTCCGCTGCAGCTGCCTGTAAATTTCTTTCCCCGTCAGAGGGATTGTTGTGTTTCATTTTAAAGTGTCGTGCAAAAGTTTTAGACCTCTGCTGATGTCGTTACACGTTGCTTCTGGAGAGAAGGACCTGGTTTGGGATCTTCTGACAGGTTTTTGGTCGTTAGTTCACTGATTTTCTGTCCGGTTTTCAATTATTGCAGTGCTTCCTGGGCTTTTTCACCTTTTTTACCTTCAATTGCCATTTGATTAATGCTAAAGTTAGTAACTTTTACAAAAATATGTTGTTTTTTGCATATTCATTAAAACTGTCACCATGTCGTAACATTACGGTTTGAGACAGATAGTCTGTGAAAAGATCGATCTCCTCTTCCTCCCCGAGCTGCTGAAGAAAAGCACCACTTCCTGTCAGAAACAACCAATCAGAGCCAGGAGGAAGGTCTTAACGCTGCTACTAAATGTGCAATAGGTGAAGAAGCAACTTACTGTTACAGAAAAACTGCTTGTCTACTAATGCTAAGGCTAACTAGCCTTAGCCTTAGCTAACTAGCCTTAGCCTTAGCTTTCATGGCAGACTACTGTCACCACATAGTGATAATTTTAATAAACATATTTTATAAAAGTTACATTCTGCAGCTTTAAGTACTAAATTTACCCAAAGGTCCATTCAGTTTGATTGAGCTTTGAGCATCAAGTTTAAAGTCTTACCACAGATCTTCAATTGGATCTAGGTCTGGACTTTAACTGGACCATTGTAACTTCTGACAATGCTTTAGAATAGAATAGTTTATACTTTATTGATCCCTAAGGGGAAATTGCTTATTCACTGACAAGATACTCCATCTAAGGTGTTAAATATTAATTATTCAGATATAGACATAAGAGATAAAGTTCACAACACATATATACCTCAGAGGGATTTAAACTAATGTTACATTAATGATGTTTTAATCTTTCTGTCGCTCCATGTTTAGGGTTTATCATCCTGCTGGAAGGCGAACCTCCAGCTCATCACAAGTGTTTCCAAAACAGGCTTTTTTCCAAACAAAGGTGGTGGAATCTACTAACTCACTCTTTGGTTACCTAGCAACAACTTTTTTAGTAACTTTTGGTTACCTAGCAACAACTTGTTTAGTAACTGGCGCAGCAGCAGTTTAAGGTTTTGCCTCATAACTGCTTAAAAATAAATGATGTGGAGTGAAAACTGTGGACAAAACAGGAAACATCACTAGTTTATCAGTGTTTCAGATATTTAAATCAAAAAAGACTTTTAAAAATTTAGAAGTTTTGTCACATTTGAGGTTAAATATAACAGATTTAGGAGTGATTTAAGAGTTTTGCATCTTTAACACCAGAGCTTATCATCACTTTGAAGCAATTAATCCATATTTCAACAGCTACTCTGCACATAAAGGGGGGTTTCAAAGGGATTCAGAGCATCTCTATCTATCTCTCTTCCGTTCGGTAACAGATGCAGTAATGGTTATTTATGTGGTTGATCTGCTCCGCTGCTCCCTCATAACCCCGAGGCCTGCAGACAAACACACACACACACTTAGCACATGCTCACACCGAAGCCATCCGGGGCTGTCACCGTGCCACAGTTCGGAGTCTCGTGTGCCATATGCTTCCGTCGGCTCCTGGCAGGAAGGAGCGTCCCGCGGTCAGCTGGGAGAAACGGTTCAAAGGCCAACGAGGGCCCATTAGGGACAGTCCTGCACGCAAGCACACAGAGCCGCAGGAGTTGGCTCCGGCTGAAAACTCCCTTCACCGCTTACTGAGTTCTGTATGAAGCTACATGCGCATAGTTTCAACGGCAGAAGCCAAAAGTCATTGTAGCAGTTGAGAAACTTTACCAGCATAAACAGATTCTACGTTCACACTGCAGCCTGAAGTGACCCAAATATGACTGTTTTGTGAAATCGGATTTTTTTTTTCCTGCGTGGTCGTTCATGTTTCCAAATATATGCAACTGTGGCTGCGTTCACACTGCAGCTTGAAGTGACCCAATTCTGATTTTTTTGACGTAATGCGACCTGTATCTGATCTTTTCATGGCAGTGTGAACAGCTCAGGTCAGATTCTTTTAGAATGTGACCCATATCCGATACGTGTCCCATTCAAATGACGTCCAGGTCTCATTCATCCGAACTGAACGTCACTGATTCTCAACAAATCTCACTATTCTACGTCCTGATACGCAAAAGCGGAAAGAAAAACAACAGCTATGATTAATTATATGAGGATTAAGTTGTTAATATGTTGCTCTGGCCGGATAACAACTTCAAATATGTAGCTAAGCTCCACCGTTAGCCTCCATGTTTACTTCCTCAAACACTGAGCTCTTCTTCTTTTTATGGCAGTTGGCAGATCACTGAGAACGCTGACACTATTGCGCCCTCTATTGCGCATGCGGGACACTTCAGGTCGTTTGCCCGTTCACACTGCAGAACACATACAGGTCGCATTTACTTTCAGAGTGAACGGCCCTGGCAAAAAAATCGGAATTGCCAAAAACTCGGGATTGGGCCACTTCAGACTGCAGTGTGAACACAGCCTGTGTGAACTGTAAACAACCGTAAAGTGGCACAATAACGCCACGCAGAAGAGAGAGCGTGCTCAGTGTTTGTGGAAGTAAACATGGATGCTAATGGTGTAGCATTTTAGAGTCGTCGTCCGACCAGAGCAGCACATTATCGGCTTAATCCTCATTATCGTCCGCCATGGTTGCATCAGGGTGCACAATATTGACGTTTGTCGAGTAACAATGACGGTCCGGTGGATGAATGCGACATGGCCGTTCGGACGCTGGTCACATTTGAAAAGATCGGATCCGTATCCGATAACCAAGTGGCCTCGGTCGTATTTTCATAAAAAGATCAGATACAGCTCACATTAATGCAAAAAGATTCCCTCGTCTTCACCTTGAAGAATCTTTATCTCAAATTTTCAGAGGTGACGAGGCTCTATATGTATCTAAAATTAAGATGCATTCAGCTTCACGAAAATGATTGCTCTTCAATCAGGGAAAACCCAGATAATAATAAATGTAATCAAGGGATATATATTAGGATTGATTAGATTAATGACCATTGTGAGTTGAAGGAAAGGGACGTTTTTGCTGCTTTTAGGGTTTAAAAAAAACTGCGTTACGTTTAGATCAATCTGGTTTTCATTTTTTGCCATGTCAAGATCCTGAAAGGCCTGATGTGGCAGAATGTATTGATAAATCAAATTGGTATAATATTAATAATTAGCTCTGGTTTATTCATGTCTTGAAGATTCAGGTTGCCGTCGTTGTGGTACAAGATGTCCAGATGTGGTTTGTTCGTACTCACTACATGTATCATCATTTTCCAAGGTAGTTGTCTGGATTTAGATGTGAAGATCTATGGAAAAATATAAATTAAATGTATGAGGAAAACCACATTAATGGCATTTCTATCAAGGGAATACTTAATGAAGTGACATGCTTCACTTTAAATGAAGATAATCAATCATTCCTCTTAATTCTGGTCTTCCAGGATTTGACCTGACATTTATATGTGAGACATTTGTAATATCTCTTCATGTTTTACCCCAAAGCAAGAACCACTAACGAGCTGTGCTGGTGTAAAACTGATAGTGTCAAAAAAAAAAAAAAAATACAAAATGATGTCCTCTGAAGATTCCCTGCAGGGAAACAGAGCTGTGAAAAGTTTGACACGTCTGTTTCTGCATCTCAGGGCAAGTTGCACTTTGGATTCATGTGAGTTTCGAGCTCTAAGGTGCAAAATAAGGAACATTTATTCAACACTGGATGTGTCAACTTCTCTCTGGTTATCCTGATTGCTTACAAAATGAAGTAATAATGTTGTGTTTTAATGGAAAACATTTCAATGTTTCTGCTTTGGTTTTGTGTCCTGTTTGCTTTTGGGTTTTTAGATTTCCTACCTGGGACTTTTAAGGCGCGTAGAAATGAAAAGATACATTTTTTAATCTTATCTGGAAGTTTATTTCTTTAAATTTCTGTTTCTGCTCACGCTATTTGCTTGCATTACGGGATGTAATAGCAGGTTTTTGTCAGAAATGTCCTTATTAGTAGATTTTGTTTGTGGTTTTATCAGTGTTTTACGCTACAACATTGCTGAAGTTTGAGGTTTGAAGACATTCGTTTCTTCACAGATCTCTTCAGGTCAAAACACTTTTCAATCAGGTTGAGGTCTAGACTTTGACTGGTCCATTACAAAACATTGATCTTTTCCAGTAATTCTGTTCTATGTTTGGGATCTTTGTCCAGTGTGAACCCAGTTTAAAACAAGCTTCAGCTGTTAGCATACAGAAGATTCACTGCAGAACAAATCGTCACTTTTCCGCCACCATTCTTGACAGTTTGTATAAGCAACTTTGTGAATCTTAGACATGCTGCCTTGTTTTTTGTATACAAAAGAAGAGACTTTTGGCGTGTATTAAAGAGGTTTTGCTCACCTGTAAATAAGCCTGTGTGAGAATATTCCAACAAAAACTTATTTGAATGAAGGAAGAATTATTTCAAACAGGCTCATGTTAGTATCTGTTTCGGTTCAACCAAGAGTCGAATTGTAGAGAGTATCTTTGAACACACAGCGTCTCATTACAGGCCTGCATTCCTCCCATATTCTGTGTCGTTATCTTTAAACATACAGCTCCAGTTATGCATCAGCTGCCTTCTCTGCACACTGTAGTCTGCAGCTTCGACTGTCTGTAAGTGCTGCTGGACATCCATGCTTTGCCACCTTGGTCACTCGTAGCTTTAGGCTCTGTCTTAGATATATTTGCACCTGAGGCCTTGAGATTTAACGCACTATCAGACGCTACACTTCTTCTGGCAACCCTGACAACAAGCTGTAGTTGTTAGTTTTTCTTTATCTGCCCTGTCACCATCTTTAATGTTAACTGAGTGCTGCAGAGTCTGAGAGGCAGACGTGAACATGGTCTTATATGTCTTATATGGGTAGTAGCTTTACTTGAGTAACTTTAAAAAAAAATACTTTTAGGAGTATTTTTACTACGCTGCATTACTCAAGTATTTCTACTCTTACTTGAGTAAAATGTCTGGATTTTCTTCCCACTGAATGAAAAACAAACATGTTGCATCAGGGTGCAGAATATTGACGTTTGTCGAGTAACAATGACGGTCAAATTCAGAAACAGAAAGAAACCTGCAGCTTTTGTTAAAGTCTCATATGTTTTTTTTTAATTAAAAGATTTGATTTTGTTGCTTTTTTGAGTTACTGTCATTGTTGTCCTTAAAATACAGAAATCTTCACTTACCTTTATATTTTGGTTTATCTGGTTTTGTAATTTTTAAATATGAAATGATTGATAATTTGATCAATACTCTCAGTTGACTTACTTAATGTTACACTTATGTAGTGAAGTATTTGATATTTATATGATAAATTTAGCCCGTTATGGACAGACGGTCTGCCCATAACATTTTAAACAATTGAATGCTTATTAATTAAAGCTAAACTAATTAATCAATAACCACACTTCTGTGTAGAAAACTCCCAAACCTTTTGTTTTTTTTCTAGAGCTTCTCTACCCTGCTGATAATTTTCATTGGCAACAGCTGGCTGCTTCTTTTCATTTTAAACTCTTTCCCATCCTCAGGGTGTACTTAGTTCTCCCCGTGGGTTTGTTGACAACATTTCTCTTTCATTACTGTCAGTCAGAACTTCTCAGCAAATGTTTTTCTGCAGGCGTCGTGACATTAAAAGGTGCTCCAAGTACATTAAAGATCCATTTTGTAGCACCGACATCCAGTAGGAGGAAAGATTCATTTGTTCTCTCACCTGAACGATTTGCTGTTAATTTACTATTTCAGCCCAACATGTTTGATCAAAACAGGAAGTACGAACATTTTTACTGGCTTCTTCGGGCGCTCACCCTTTGTGTGTTTTTGTGTGTGCAGATATCCGCGATCGCAGGAAGAAGCCCGTCATGCTGTTCATCCACGGCGGCTCCTACATGGAGGGAACCGGGAACATGTTTGACGCCAGCGTCCTCGCCGCCTACGGCAACGTGATCGTGGTGACCATGAACTACCGACTGGGCGTGCTCGGTGAGCGATCCGTCAAACCCCCTGCGGGCGTTCCCGTCCGTATCAATCCACACACACACACACACACACACACACACAGCAACGCGCTCGTTCGCTTACTTGCTCCCCGTTTGCTCATCAGTTATGTATGAGAACACAGCAGACGGTTTCTCTCAGCAGACCAAACATCCTTCATCTGCATTGATTACGCTGATGATGGATGACTTTAATAAAAATGCATCAGTTTAATGACAGCCAGTGCAGACATTGATCATAACGGCTCGTTCTATCAGCAGCTGAATATTTCTTTCTAAAGGCTCTGATTGTGTAATTAAAGAAGTTTGCTGAAGGTTCACTTCAGCAAACTTGTGGTTTCTGGACACTCTTTGTTTTCGAAGGAATGGGATTCCTCCCACATTTCTAATTAGCTTTTAAAATACTTCCAAAAGTCTCTCATGACCTTTGATGAGGACCTTTCAAAGAGGCAGGGTTATGCACAATTGACATGTTTTAATATTATATCAAAAACAAAGCTGTAGTGTTGCCGTGATTCTTTAATGCAGCTTTGAGAAATCATTTAATCTCCATGACATCTGTGCAAAAAGCAGCACTTCCCAATGACTCGGCTGCTTCAGACTAGCCAGCAGCAATTAGCAAACACCTATTGAGCTCATCATAGGAGCTACCGCTCAGTAAAACAAAGGTTAAACAAAACCAAAAAGGTTTAACAAAGGTTAAAGTGTTAATAAAGGAGCCATGTTGTGATGACTTCCTGAAGGTGGAGTTTCAGAAAGAGCAGGAGTTTTTAAAGAGACAGAGACCCAATTTCAAGGCGTTAAATTAGGAAGCAAAACCTCAGTTTTTATAACAACTGAAAATACACAATACTGCACCTATAAAGTACTATAATAAGTCTGGGAATAAGGAAGGACAAAAATGTTGCTTGGTTTTGAATTTTAGACTCAAAACTCAATCACTTTTAATGCGAGCGTTAGCTTCTGTCGGTGACAATGTTGCTGCTGGTTCAGTTCTAACTCACTAAATATTTAACCTTTAGTTGTCGTCTCATGTTATGACCTTTCAGCTTTAATGCGATAAGGTTCACCAGCTGACATTTGTTTAATACGGCCGTGCTCTCTAAGGGCAAATATTCCTGACCTTAAATACACTCTGGCCTGCGCTGCTATCTTTCCATGAAGTGGCTTTAATTCTGATATCTATGAAGCAGCTGCATTATCTGTTGCTTCATGAGCTGGAATGTAAAACGGGTCAACGGGATGTGAATCAGACACAGAAATACATCTTATAAATAATTTTAACAACACTAGTCCCTACATAGCTGTAAAAGTCTCTCTAAAAAGAGCAGGGATGTTGAAAAAGAAGCAGGGGATTCCCCGGAGAGTCGTTCAGGACTCGGTTTTGTTGTTCTTGACGTAGAGAGAGGAAAACTGAGGGATTGGGGACGTGTGTTGAGGGAGGCTTTACGGGCCAAACGCTGCAAACAACAAGCATCCTGCTCCGCTCGACCTCAGATCGGCCGTATTCAAACCGGAGAAGATCCGTCTAGCGGCTCCTCTGCGAGCTCCCCATCTTTTCGCTGGAAGCTCTCACCTTCCCCGCCCATTTGTTGCTCACCGCAGTCTGTCTCGCTCCATTGAGATCAAGTAATTTAGCTCTGAGAGGAGGAACATGCCTCTGAGGAGGCAGGTGCGAAGCAAAAGAAACTAAGTGCATTAGATATTTCATTAGCTGTAAAGAGAGTGGGCTCCTGGAAGCGGCTTCCAGAAAGAAACAGACAGCGGAGAAGAAGAAGCTGCCAGGCTCTGATTTGTTTGGTGCTGCTCTTACATTGTTTTTGCAGCACTTACCCTGCTTTTATAGTGGCGACACATTTTCATTTGCATGTAATTATCCAAAGTGTTTGGTTTGCAGTCCTTCATTATTGAATTCAATGGGTTTTTGAAGGAAAATGCCGAATGTAATGTGATTATTAGCGAATGAGTGAAGATGTTGAGATGGTCAGAGAATCAACCCGTTTCTCAGCCCTGTTCACTGTAAAACATTTCAGTCATATTTAGTTTTGTCTAATATATTCTACTCTTGAAGACAAATAAATTTAGTAAGTTTTAGATTTTGAAACTAAATGTGGGTTTGTGAAAAACAAACAGAGTAATAAAGTTGTGATAACGTTTTGTTAATTTTGTCAAACTCCATATAGTTGAATGAACTAGAGTTTTTAGGTTAGCGCTTAATAAAGCTCCATGTTTTTGTATCCTGAGATGAAAGTGTGTTACGTTGATCTGACTCTTGTGTTTTAATAAATCAAATGTTTATTTTAATGTCCTTTTCATACCAAATGCTTCTGAGCTGAATTTGTTGTGATGTTTAATAAAAGTCATTGTTAAAAAAATTTTTCATACAGTTTGAAACAAGAATTTAAATTATTCTAAATGAAAGTAATTGGTTATTTTTAACTTGATATTGTGAGTAAAGTAATAGGGAAATGTGTCTCTTTAACGAGGTGAGGGCAGATGTTTGTCTTGCCATTTGTGAAATAGTTATTTGGTTTATATTGCAGCATTAAGTTAAAACTCACAATTCAAGACCAACGAAGTTAAAAAACAATGTTTAGACGACGTAACACTGTGTGTTACGTTGATCTGACTCTTGTGTTTTAATAAATCAAATGTTTATTTTAATGTCCTTTTCATACCAAATGCTTCTGAGCTGAATTTGTTGTGATGTTTAATAAAAGTCATTGTTAAAAAAAATTTTTCATACAGTTTGAAACAAGAATTTAAATTATTCTAAATGAAAGTAATTGGTTATTTTTAACTTGATATTGTGAGTAAAGTAATAGGGAAATGTGTCTCTTTAACGAGGTGAGGGCAGATGTTTGTCTTGCCATTTGTGAAATAGTTATTTGGTTTATATTGCAGCATTAAGTTAAAACTCACAATTCAAGACCAACGAAGTTAAAAAACAATGTTTAGACGACTTGTCTCTTGTTGTTAAATCAACTTCATGAATTTTAATGTCTAAGTTAAAACCAATAACTATTTTCTTGTCGACTTAAATTGCATTTTCTAGGCAGCAGGTGGACTTTCACTTTCAAGTTAAACCACTTTGAAATGTTTTACAGTGTTTGTGATGGAGGAAGTTGTGGCTGAGCAGAACCTGCTAACTTATTATTACCTCTTATAAATAATTATGTCTATTTTTAAGTCATCTGAAGGTTTTTTGTTTGAAACTGTTGTTGATTTTCCTCAACAATCATGCAAAAGGATGTAATTTCTGCAAAATCTTCCAACATTTTGGCTGTGATTGTAGGATGTGGCTGAATGGAAACGTTTCCAAATGAAAACACAGTCACATGTGAC
Organism: Poecilia picta; assembly: GCA_033032245.1. NCBI lineage: Eukaryota > Metazoa > Chordata > Actinopteri > Cyprinodontiformes > Poeciliidae > Poecilia > Poecilia picta. The sequence continues at coordinate 20,141,411 of CM065370.1, read as the reverse complement.
AAAGTGTTTCAGTTTAATTCTTCCTTTGAAAGACGGCTTTGTTGGTTTTCAGTGTTGGATGACATCCACATTTCGTTGTGAATGTTTATCTCATTTTACTGTTTAAAGCCGCGGATGTTTCGGTTTTAGCTCTGTTGCCTCACAGTAGAAAACCTGAAATTCAGAATGGGGCCAAAATGATTTGCTTGATGGCCGGGCTCAGGCTTTTGTGGCACGTTTAATAAGCCAACAATCCAACGCAGAGAAAGCCAAGCAGTATAAAGTTGTGTTAATCTACTTATTACAGTCTAAATAGAGGAGTTGGCAGCTTTCATTGAAGAGGAAAGAATGGAGGTAAGTAAGATGCCGGCCGGCGTTTATTAGAGTGTAACATGCCTGATAAATGCTCCTGCTCCACTCCTATCAATCACATATTCTAGATGATTTGTACGTGTCTTAATTTTTACAAGATGTTGAGCAAAAGCTTACTCAAATTATGGTCTAAAATCCAAACTAGGAAAGTTGAAATTAAAGTAATATGTCGGGTTTACTTTCAGATATTTGGAATAGTAACAGTTGTTGGTTGATCTGCTCAACATAGAGAGAAAAGTCCTGAACAGAAGAAGACCTGGAGTTGTTGCTGCGTCAAAACGTGCAGCAGTTTCAGTAAGAGACTGCTGTCTTTTTGAGGAACTTACTTCCAACACGCCTTTTATGCCTTCTGCTCCTTTGAAATTACTTCCCAAACCACAGGAATGAAACATTATTGCATGAAGTCAGAAGACGGCATTGTTTGTTTCAGGGATCTGTCGATGCTTTAATCCATTTGTGGCTGACGCTAATTGCCAAAAATGTGTTGATAAGACAGATTTCCTCCACAGAACTCAGTCATGCAGATTTTAGAGTTTCTCTTTATGAGGTTTGACGTTTGCAGTAATCCTAAAGAAAAAGAAAAATGGATAGCAAAACGTCCTAGAAACATAAAACCCTAAAAACAACATCCAGTTTCTCTACGTGCCTTTCCGAGAACATTCAGACTTCATGCAGAGATTCGAACTCTCAACCTTTTGGCTGCAAGGCAAGAGTCCCACCTTCCAGCTGCGTCTTATCATGATGAGCAAATGTATGCAGTACAATCGCTTGTGCAGCATGAATTACTTCTCTTGCAGATCCCTAACGTTTTCAGCAGAGACTCAGTGACAGTCCTTCAACACGTACTTTAAGTCAAGGAGAAAGCAAATTGAGAGGCCGACTTTGTTATTTGCATGCAAAGACACAGCCAGCTCTATCTTCCAAATACGAGAGCCATCCAGAGCAATTTGGCTCTGATTGGGAGAAATGTGAGTAATCTTTCACCCCCATGCATCCTGTATGTGATGGATTCCATTTTCCTTTGACAGAGACAGAGGAGTCAGTGTGTGAGGGGTTGGAAATGTGCATTTTGTGTGTGTTGTGGTTTTCTTCGAGCACGTGTGTGGCGGCGCGAACTCATGCATATCAATGTCCGCTCTACAAATACGCCATGTGACGGTTTCTGCTGTTTGCCGTTCTGGCCTCAGCAATCCGACAAGCCGATTTGGAAAGGCAAGGCAGGAACTGTTGATACAGGCGTGAGAAAACTCACGCCGAATAAATAGTGGCTATTTAGTGTTTAGAGACGGACAGAAATCTAGCCAAGTTGTGCTAGAGAGTCGTGGCCATCAGGTATGGTATGGCTGGTATCAGTCTTAAACCGAATGCAATCGCTGTGTCTGTAAAGTTAATTAATTTAGAGATTTAAACTCGCTGCAGATTTTCTATCGACGAAAATGATTAATTGGACAAAATCTCAGGGTACTGCTGATGATACTCTGAATATCAAGATGTACTTTATAGCAGACAAAACTTTGGTTTAAAACCCTAAACGTTATGTTAGAAACTCGTGACTCCAACTTCTACAAGAAAGGGAAAACAGATGCTTTAATACTATAAGCATCAATATTCAATGGGGAGAACAAGTATTTGATACACTGTTGATTTTTCAGGATTTCCCACTTGCAAAGCTTGTAGATGACAGTAATTTTTTATCATAGGTTCTCTTCAACTGTGAGTGATGGAATCTAAAACAAAAATCCAGAAAAATACAATGTATGATTTTTAAATAATTAATTTCCATTTCATTGTGTGAAATAAGTATTTGATACACCAGAAAAAATAAACTTAATATTTGGTACAGAAACCTTTGTTTGCAATTACAGAGATCAGACGTTTCCTGTAGTTCTTGACCAGGTTTGCACACACTGCAGCAGGGATTTTGGCCCAGTCCTCCAGACAGATCTCCTCCAGAGCCTTCAGGTTTCAGACTTTAATAAAAGTCTTTGGTGCATTGAGCCAATGGTGTCATAAAGCTCCTTCGATACTTCGTTGCCGTTAGCACCGTTGTTTTTATTCAAACTTCAGCAGTTTTCTAGTTGTTCTGCTGAGGTAGTGACATCAATATGTGACATCACGCAATATGATGTCACAAAGAGTGATTGCACAAAAGCTGCACTCTTGAATTCTACCGTCATAACCAAACCAGGAGAGAAAGGAGAAGGACTGTATCCACACAAGCACCAATTGCAAACAATTTGAACCAACAACGAATTAACAATGAGCAAACAAAGTAAGTCATGGACTTCTGATTCTGAGAATGAAGAAACACAAAATCTTCTAGTGAGAGAATCACAGAAGCTACAAGACATCAGGAAAGATGTCAACACCACAACAAATGAGACAAAATTACTAATTAAAGATAATCAAAAATTGAAATTTGAGGTTGAGAAATTAGAAAAGGAAGCGGTTCAAAAAGACAGATTTCTTCAAGACAAAGACCAGGAATTAAAAAACCTGAACAAGAATTTAAAAGACAATTGCCTGGCACAGCAGCAGATTAACACTGCAGCCAACAATGCACAATATAAAAAGGAAATCGCCACCCTGAAGGAGGAAATCTCTACCTGTGACCAGGTAAATTTTATCTTGGAGGGAGAAAACCAGCTGTATGCAGAGGAAGTCGCCGACCTGAGAAAAGAAAGAAAGGTTCTGTCAAAGGAAAACGCTACAATGATCAAGGAAACCACCAAGCTGAAAAAGGAAAACTCTACATTGAAGGAGAAAAACATCGAGCTGCAGCAGGAAAACTCTGACCTGAAGCAGATAAAACACCTGTATGAGAAGGAAAGCAAAAAATTAGAGATGTATGTAAAAAAGATGAACAAAAGACTGGGGGACATAGAACAGGAAAACAGAGTTTCAGACGAACCAGAAAAGAAGCCACATATATTCAGGCGGGTTATTGGCAGTGTCTGCAATTCATTTCTCAGAATGTACCAAGAAGGCACTTTAAGGTACTGGGTGGAGATATAATATTTCTAAATCAGTGTTTCTCAACCCTGGTCCTCACCGCCCCCCTGCTCTGCATGTTTTAGATGTGCCTCTATTCCAGAACAGCTGATTGAAATGATTGCATGACCATCAAGTACTGCAGAAGCCCGTTAATCACCCAGATATACAATTCAGGTGTGTGGTAGAAGGGAAATACCTAAAACATGCAGGACAGGGGGGCGGTGAGGAGCAGGGGGGCGGTGAGGACCAGGGTTGAGAAACACTGATCTAATTGAAGAGGAGAAGCTCCAGAGGTTCATAGTTCTGTCCAACCTCCGTGGCTTCATAGCGAGTCCCGTCAGTCTCCTGTCCTACCTGAAAGGGCTTTTTAGTGTGTCCTGTTGTGGGGAGGGGGGCAGGGGGGTGGTACGAATGGCGGTCACTGTACCGCTAATGTGGGGGGTCTCGGCACCGCTAACGTCCGGGGCAGATGGGTAGGGGGACTGGCGAACGGGGGGGGGGGGGGGGGGGGGTCTGTACCACCAATGTCCGGGGTAGATGGGGGGTGGGGGGACGAACAGGGGTCATTATGAAGGGGGGAGGGAGGGCCACTGTACCGCTATTGTGCAGAGGGGTGGTGGGGGGAGGCGATAGTGGTCCTCAATAAATACTCAGTCTGCACTGTGACTCCCCAGTGTTGAAGCACTGAGGACTGACAGGATTTTCCAAGTGTTACATTTATAGTTGCCAAATGTAACTCTGGATTTCCATCCAGTTACATTTGGCCTCTATAAATATAAATAAATGACCTATATTGTTTTTGTGCTATTTTGATTATTCTTGAAATCCACCAGCAGAAAATTTATTCAACAGATTTATGGTATTTTACAGTCCGTACTTTCAACACACACTTTGTATTTACAAGAAATAAAAATGAAAAAAAATCAAGCAAAATTCTTCAATTTTTTTGTGTTTAAAACATAATAGCTACAAACCACTTACAGTTAGAGTATTTTTGACTGCAAAAATGGAAAATTTAGCTCGTCTTTGTCATAAAAAGACCAAGCTGTTGCTACTCCAATTAGTTCAAGAACAGCAGCTGATTTAATTTGGCTACGCCTTTTCAGCCATGTTTGGTGATTTTGGTCCCACCTATTAAGGGGTTAATGAGAATTAATTTTTATTTCCTCCCCACCATTATTAGAAAAAGGGTTCAGTCCAAAGTGTAAGAGGAGCAACAGCAGCGCTGCTGAAGGACACAGGCTCTTAGAGCCGCTAAAATGAGGAGCTAGCTGTTAGCTGTTAGCTGTGGTTCTGTAGCACTAACTAAAAACCCTTCAGGAAATAAATACTTCAGGCAAAAGACATGTAACATGTCTTATTTATGTTCACTGCTCAGTAGGTAGAAATACATTGACAATAAAAATCAGACTGCAGTTCATAATTGCATTACTTTGGCTGAATCATGATAAATAATGTTAGTGAGGATGAACACAGGCAATTTAAAAAAAAAAGTGTCCATTGTGGCGCAGTGTGATACCAGACAGAATCAGGAGAGGAACACAGCAGATCCTGATATGGTAACATTTTGCTATGATTAAGTTTCTTATTGTACTTTTAGTTAGGGGTGTAGTGATACAACAATTTCACTATAAAAATTTCCATTTCATTGTGTGAAATAAGTATTTGATGCACCAGAAAAAGGAAACTTAACATTTGGTACAGAAACCTTTGTTTGCAATTACAGAGATCAGACGTTTCCTGTAGTTCTTGACCAGGTTTGCACACACTGCAATAGGGATTTTGGCCCAGTCCTCCAGACAGATCTCCAGAGCCTTCAGGTTTCGGGGCTGTCGCTGGGCCACACGGACTTTAAGCTCCCTCCAAAGATTTTCTATTGGATTCAGGTCTGGAGGCTGGCTAGGCCACTCTAGGACCTTAAGATGTTTCCTACGGAGCCGCTCTTTAGTTGCCCTGGCTGTGTGTTTTGGGTCGTTATCATGCTGGAAGACCAGCCACGACCCATCTTCAGTGCTCTTACTGAGGGAAGGAGGTTGTTGGCCAAAATCTCACGATACATGGCCCCATCCATCCTTCCCACAATATGGTGCAGTCGTCCTGTTCCCTTTGCAGAAAAGCATCCCCAAAGAATGATGTTTCCACCGCCATGCTTCACGGTTGGGATGTTGTTCTTGGAGTTGTACTCATCATTCTTCTTCCTCCAAACATGACGAGTGGAGTTTAAACCAAAAAGTTCTATTTTTGTCTCATCAGACCACATGACCTTCTCCCGTTCCTCCTCTGGATCATTCAGATGGTCATTTGCAAACATCAGACGGGCTTTGGCATGCGTTGGCTTGAGGAAAGGCACCTTGCGTGCACTGCAGGATTTTAATCCTTGACGGCGTAGAGTGTTACTGATTGTTTTCTTTGAGACTGTGGTCCCAGCTCTATTCAGGTCATTGACCAGGTCCTGCCGTGTAGTTCTGGGCTCATTCCTCACCTTCCTCAAGATCAATGATGCTCCACGAGGTGAGATCTTGCATGGCGCCCCAGACCGAGGGAGATTTTCCGTTATTTTGTATTTCTTCCATTTTCTAATAATTGCACCAACTGTTGTTGCTTCTCACCAAGCTGCTTGCCTATTGTCCTGTAGCCCATCCCAGCCTTGTGCAGGTCTACAGTTTTATCCCTGATGTCCTTACACAGCTCTCTGGTCCTGGGCATTGTGGAGATGCTGGAGTCTGATTGATTGAGTGTGTGGACAGGTGTCTTTTATACAGGTAACGAGTTCAAACAGGTGCATTTAATACAGGTAATGAGTGGAGAACAGGAGGGCTTCTTAAAGAAGAACTAACATGTCTGTGAGAGCCAAAATTCTTACTGGTTGATAGATGATCAAATACTTATTTCACACAATAAAATGGAAATTAATTATTTAAAAATCATACATTGTATTTTTCTGGTTTTTGTTTTAGATTCCGTCACTCACAGTTGAAGAGAACCTATGATAAAAATTACAGTCATCTACAAGCTTTGCAAGTGGGAAAACCTGAAAAATCAACAGTGTATCAAATACTTGGTCTCCCCACTGTGTTACATAATGTTTGTGATTTGTTGCAAGACTTTTTAGTTTCAATTTTATGTTTTTAAAAAAATGTTTCTTAAGAACCATTGTTATAAATCTGAAACAGTTTGTGTTTGTAAATTAGTCAATAAAATGATTTTTTTTTTCTTTTATTACCATTTCTAGACTTTAGGTCAAAGGTCAGTAGCCTGCATCCAAATCCAAATAAATTCAGACGGTCGATGTTTGTGTGTTTGGTGAACTTGGACAAACTGAATCTTGTTGTGAAGAGATTTTTTTTTTATTAAACTCAAATTAAAAAAATATATATTTTTTCCACATAACCGTTAAGTAATAATTCTCCAAGGATGTCAACAGTAAGAACATTATTATTACTTTTATATAACTTTAAATGAAAGGAAAACCTGGAATGAAAGAAAAGATGATGCTCTTAAAAAACCCACTTAACCTTTCTGACAGAAACACCAAGGACAGATTTACAACAAATCTGACAAAACATCTGTTTCTGGGAAGCAGCCTCCGCTTTGCATCACATCTCAAAGCAACAGACAAACCAGACCTTCACCAGATCCTCACCCAGTTCATGGAATGAAACCAGATCCTCTCACAGCTTTATGCTGGGCAAAGTGGGATCAGCCAGAAAACAAAGGGAGAAAGATTCACTGATTAGAGCAACAAGTGCCATTTCTGTGAAAAAGGTTTATATAAATTTGATTTATATGCTTGAGAATAAAAACCCTTTTTACTAAAACACTCAAAACACTGAACTTTACCACTAATGCACAGCAAGGTTTTACTTCAACTTTTCTGCTCTGAATTAAAAAGATGACAAGAAGAAGGATGGGATTTTCACTATCTCAAGATTTTAACAACATGAAGTTCTTCAGCCACATGTAAAACGTCTGCATATGCATAACAGAAACATCTGAAAACTGTTTCACTAGCTGCATTTCCACTGTTTGACATTTTGAAAATACATTTGCTTAAAGGAAACACAAACATTTTAAAAATAAATAGTTTTATTTTGAAAAACTGCAATGGAAACACTTTGTCACATGATCAACAACTGAATATTGTTGGTGCAAACAGAAGAAGAAAACCATGCAGTGTGTTTTCTAATGAGTTATCTCATGAACAAACTCATTCAAACTTAATAGAAACACCACAATTGCAAAATAGTTTTTTCTACATTAGCATAATATTGAAAACAGTTTTGTGTACATTTATAATGCAAACTCAGCTATTGTGTGTTTTGTTTTATTTCTCCATTTATTCATCCAATTCATTTTTAAATTTCCAGTTTGTTTTAATTTAAATTTCTTTAAGTGTCTACAAGGACAAGTTTAGGCAACCAGTCGTGTTCCTTACTTGAATATGTTAGAGGTTTAGATTCAATTTAAATGTTTCTAGATCACAAGTCAGCAATTCTAAAATCCACTTTTTCCTTCACAGCTGCATGAAAAATAGTCTAGAGCAGCAAAACAAGATTTTATAAGAAAGCTGAACTACAGGTAATTTAATTTGTCAGATTTTCAAAGAAAGTTGGTGATCCTGGGTTTAATTCCCAACACTTTTCTTCTCCTCTACTATGTCTGGTAAGGCTCAATGAAGCCACTGGAGCCAAAACATCTCTAAAAATGAGGCAGAATTAGTGATCCACTTCTATAAATATGGAAAATAAGGAAAGTTAGGTAGCTCTCTTTAATATGTAAAGCACTTGGTTTGAAACTAAAAAGAAGCATTAACCTTCTTGTCAATTCCTTGTACCACTAATGTTGTGTAATTACGCCACGTCGCTTAGCGTTAAATTTATTGCATCTTTTCTGGGAGCGCCAGTAAGTGTGAAGGAAGCTGTAATCAAAAAGCTGCATTAATAAAAATAATAAAATACTGAGAAACCGCAGCCAAACCTTACCCACTCAGACTTCACCCTTGAGAATAAAAGCGTCTCATTCCACAGACTTCTGCTCAACTCTTCCTCCACTTTCACCTCCAAATACCCTCTTTTTTTCACTCTTACCAACGGGGGTTCAGGCTTGTCCTACTTACTTGAATATCCGCCTTGATCTTGGTCCAAAAATCATCAGACCTTCCCCCTTTACCCTTCCCGTCTTACCTTCAGTACTTCTACAAAGTAGCTAAACTATTTGGAATCCAAAGTTTGGACACTATAGTCAAAAAGCAAGTTATAAGAGATTTTTCAATGCTGCTCTCTGGATGGAATAGCTGCATTACCTTTTTAAATATGGAAGATCTGAGCTTAATATTTGAATATGAAAAATTCACCTAAATATTCAGGGTTGTTCCTGTCACAGTGTTCAATAAGATAATAAAAATATACCTTTGGCTTTGTCATTTGATCTGCTTTTGGCTTCTCCCTCTATCATCTATTAAGGACGCTGTGACTTTATAAACATTTATGCATCTTACTAGCTGCCACAGACACATTTTAAGCAGCTATCACTAGTGAGAGCATGTAGAAACAGTTACCCTGCTGATTTGCTCTCGTTGTGATCGTTGCAGCTGCTCCAAAATGTCCTCCAGTTCCCCTTTCTTCCCTTTAATTGTATTTTCTTGAAGGCGCTGCAGCCTCATCACAGCTCTGCCTCCAAGCGCAGCCTGCAGGCTTTCACAAGCCTCCAAACCCGACTGGATCTTTCATCTTTGCAAGCTGGAGACAGAGTTCACAATCACTGTTAGGGGTCATTTTGATGATAATAGTAGTAACACGAGTACGAAAAAGCACAAGAATGATAATAAGTGTTACTTATAGTCATCATTTCTAGACATCCGAGTACGTCAATTAAGGATAAATTGATAAAACAGGCACTCATAGTCAACACAACATGACAATGTAAATAAATACAAAAATGAAGTATTAAAAGCAATATTAAAAATGTTTGTTTTGAGGACAGGAATGAAGGACAGAGCTGTAAATTTGATGCATTGACAAAGATTCATTTAACAGAATCTACCTGCATCGTCTTTTCTTGCAGAAAATGCTCCATTTCATGTAAGTGTCATGGACATTAAAGTATCTTATATCATCTAAGAGGTTTCCAAAGACGAGGCGCCACTCGGCAGGCGGAACAGTAACAATATAGAGAAGAAAGACTTGGAAGTTAGAAGAGCCTTGAAATCAATATTGCATTTCACAGGGAAGTTGTTGGAGGATGGGAGTCGCAGCAACAAGCAGCTGCGTTTTGCACCAGCCGAAGTTTGTCTGGTCGACGGAGGAGATTATGGTTTAACCAGAACATGTTCGGTATTTACAGCTGCTTGTTTTACTGAGAATAAGATCGGGAAGGACGGCGTCGCTTTCCTGATTCTCAAAACCTGAGGCGCTAACGAAAAGGACGCATGAACTCATAACCTTATTTATTTCCAATAAATCGAGAGCATTTAAACAAATTTATCCAAAACAGATTTTGTTCTCTGTTTGATCACATGGCTAAAGTCATATTAGTTGCTTTCCCCTGGAAAAATTACATATAATCTGTGAAAAAATACTAAATCTTTTTGAAGATTTGATCCTTACCTGCTTTATCTAGATGCATCTCTTGCCTCAAATATTAAACATCGGGTTTCTTTTTTAGTTATGTACAATTGCACAATTATAACCCTTTTAATAATTATTTTTTTAGTTTTTTTTTTAGTGGGAAGGGACTGGAGTTTATAAACAGTGTTGTTGACTTGTTGATTGTTCTGCATTCTGTATAAAATCATACATAAAATAATCTAAAGAAAAAAGGGAATTAAAGTCATAGTTCCTAAAAGTGTGACAAAGACATGTAGAAAACAATAACTAAAGAGAAGGGGGCCTAGTAACAAGCCTTGGGGAACGCCACTAACAGCAGGCGAGGCTGGTGATCACAGCTTTTTTTTGCAGATTTATATGATTTATTTTAGCCGTTATTTTGCCCTCAAAGTGTGACAAATCACAATTTCCTTCTCTTCCCATTTCTTTGACAAACAATCAATTTTAACCCCACTTTTTATTACTCACTTTCTGCTCTAGCAGAAGAAAAAAACACAGAAAATGAACATAATATTTGAGTCGCACTGAGCTGGATGTTCATCAAACGTAAAAGTTGTGTGTGTCTGTATTTGATGAAGCATGCATTTGAAAACATACGTCAAACCAACGGACCCAGAGTGCATGGCGGTTTAATTGAGTTTGCGTGAATCTAAACCCCAAGTCTTGGTTTCCATCTGGCTCACTGAGGGAGGTGGTATTTCGCCCGCCTGTCTGTTTCTGCTGGCATCCTCACAAACAGCTGCATCTGCAGCCCTGCTGGCATCACGCAAATGTTACCCATCGCAGCGACGCTCGACCCGCTTCGTTTCTGTCCATATGCGAATTTGGAAAAATACAGAGAAAAGGCGAGTTTGGAGGGAGGAAGCGGAGAGCAGCAGGCGGGTCTCTGTGGGGAATTTTGGTGGATTTAAATATGTAATGAAAAGCTTTACCAGGCCACTGAACACTTGACCTTGGCTTGGCTTACAGTTCAGACGTCACCTCCGCTCCTGCCAGGTTTTGAACGTGCCGCCTCTTCTGATGCGGGAGATGAAAGTGAGAGATCGCATTCATTCAGACATTAGCGGTGAGCGCTGAAGCTCCAGCACACAGCGCTTGTGATCATAAGCAAGATACACACAGCATGGAAGGAGAGATGAGACGAGAGCGAGGGCAGAGAGCAAAAGGAGAGGGAGGGGAGGAGGTTGGAGGAGGGGGGGGGGGGGCTCAGTTTGCCTGTGATGCTAAAAATAAAACCTGCAGAGCCGCTTTCTGAACGTGCAGACACACACACACACACACACACACACACACACACACACACACACACACACCAGCCGTGCATGCTCTGTAACGTTTGCAATGCATTGCTGCAGAGATCTTCTGCAGAAATGCAACCAGCTTTTAAACACCGACTGCACACACACACACACACACACACACACACACACGACTTCAGGAATCCTCAACGTCACTATGACACACACACACACACACAGACACACACATTGTTGTTTTCCTATCGGTATTCAAGGAGTGTGGATGTGAGAAATGCCTGCTCAAGGCTTCGGTGGGGGGTCTCTAATGTTCGCGAAGGGAAATCAGGATGAAACGTGACCTGATGGGACCAGAGAAGATATTAAGACACACTCCGACACACACGCACACACACACCCCCAACACACACACACACACACACACACACACACACACACTGTTCTCAGTCTCCATAGCAACCCTCGACAGAATTGATGAGCACAGTCCTATTGACTCATTGTGAGGAGGGTGGAAGGAGGACTGCGGTGTCTTAAGAGCGCGAGCGAGTGTGTGTGCGGGTTGCTGCGGAGTGTGACTTTGAGAACGAGGACAGGCTGCTCTACTCCACCCCGAGAGGTGATTAGCACGTCAGCCGGCCTTCGTCACACACATGCGATCCCGTGAGCAGGTGGACTTCACACGCCGACTCGCTCAGCGACCGTTTTTTCTTTCATACGTTTGACTCTCTGGATCAAAATCCAGCTGTGTAAATCATCTGTTCTCACGTCTCGTTTGAACCAGCCTGGTTTCTTCTTCGTTGCTTCCTCCTATAGTTTTACTCCTCTGGATCATTAAACCCAGACTGCTTCACGCTGAATGTAAAGAGAACATGGATGAAAGGGTTTCAGCCCTTCAACCTTCAAGTGCTGCGTCCCTGTGGATGGACAAAACCCTTCACACGGAAATATTCAAAGCTGATCATCTTCAAGCTTTTCTTGAATCATTTATTCTGTTTTTATTTTCTTATAATCTTGGTTAAATGCTTGTAAAGTCCTTATAGTGGAGCTTTTTAGCTTTGAAAGTGATTCCCTAAATGTAGCCTTTAATGTTATTTTTAACTCGGTTAAAACATCCACAGGATTCTTTCTTCTCTTGATCTTGTGACTTTATGGCGTAGAGTTTGAGTATCTAGCATTAGTTTCTATTTGGTCGGATCGATTTTAGTCACTTTTAGGTTTAATCTGCCAGATTAAACTGAAGATCTGCCCCATCACTGCCTGACATCGTCATCTTATCTTACGGACCGTATTGCAAATAATTACTTTTATTCTGGTTCTGAGTAAATTAAATAGACCTACATTTAAATCAAACCTGCTTGTAAAGTATCTTGTGTTGCTATTAATACACACAGACTAATATTAATATCTACAGCTCTGGAAAAAATTAAGAGACCATTGCAAAAATGATCAGTTTCTCTGATTTTACTCTTTGTAGGTTTATGTTTGAGTAAAATGAACATTGCTCTTTTATTCTATGAACTACTGACAACATGTCTCTGAAATGTTTTTTAGCAGAAGATGAGAAATGGTCAGAATAACAAAAAAAGAAAGATCCAGTCCTTTCACATCTCAAATAAAACGAAGAAAACAAGTTAATATTCATTTAGAAACAACGCTAATGTTTTAACTCAGGAAGAGATCAGAAATCAATATTTGGTGGAGAAATCAGGAGGTTTTCAGTGCAGCTGGTTCTTTGTTTTTTTTTTCCCAGAGCCGTATTTTTATCGAGGCGCCATCGTTACCTGCCGAGATCAGGACCGACTCGTTGACTCTCCTCCAGCAGGGCAGATGCAGATATAAGACAGCATAATTCAAAATAAGCTTTAAATTTTGATGATTTAGACATGAGTTAGAGAGTATTTTACTGGTAGAATTAAAACGGTACTTAAACTTTTATACGGACGTGTTAAAGTCAGTCAAACAGAAACTGGAAGGCTGCAGAGTTTTCCCGTTTTTCAAACCAGTGTGGCTGAACTCCTGCGTTTTGGTGGGATGGATGAAGTGAATAGAATTAAACTGAATTCAAAGATGTTTATGTTTCATAGTTAAAGTAAAATGGAAAAACAAAGCCAGACGGAAGACGTCGCAGATATATTTATAACATAAAAGTTTTAATAGATGGAAATCAAAACAGACTGAAAACATGGTTTATGTTTCTTCAAGTAAGTAGTCAGATCTTATGGTAAACTATGTAAACACACACACACACCACACACACACACACCACACCACACACACACACACACACACACACACAACACACAAAACGTAGCTTCTGTTGAGCTGTGATTAAGTTTGTCTGCTCTGGGCTGCTGCACAAATATAAATACTTAATAGGAGCAGGATTCAGTGGAAGAAGACTATTTATGAATTTAAATTTTTCATTCTGAAGCAACAAAACCCAAACCGCTCTCCAGTAGAGAGGAAATATGTTTGTGAACATTATACACGCCCGCACCATTAAAACCCATAAAATTCTCCCTCTTCTGTCCTCGTTTATTCACGTCTCTCGTTCCCTCAGACTGTTTTGTGCTTCGTTTCTCCCTCTGTCCCGCTTCTTTCCTCTTGATTTGCTGTGGGTGCTCTTATAAAAAAAAAAAAACTGACTAATGGGGCAGATTATGCTGATGTATGTTTCACATGTCAAACAATCAGCTTTGTAAGTGAGAAACCATGGGCTGGTAATGGCTGCGGATGGATCATCATTACAGCGAGATGACAGGCGTTTGAATCACGGCTCGGCTCTACGGGGCGAACTGGGAGCCTCGCTTCCCCCATGGGGGACAGCGGTGTTGTTTTGGGAGCCAGAATAGATCCCCAGTGGGTCTGAACGTGCGTACTGGCACCCATAAAGACAGGCTGTCAGCGAGCGCACACACTGCAGGAAAAAACAGGAAAGCAGTTGGAATTAGCATGCGAGGTCTGCCGCGACGCTCGGCGCTGTTTGTGTTCGCCTTTGAGCTCCGTTTGGATCAGCCAACATAAAGACGTAATAATTAACATATGGCATGATTCTACGTTTATGTTTCTACGCTCTGTTAGCGCCGTGTTGGTTTTTCTGATGCTTTATTCAAGCAGGAACATTTGCTTGGACGGCAGCAGCAGATAAATCCCTTTTGATTTGAGTTTTGTGCTACTCGAGTGATTTTCTTGCACTTCCTCCCGGCGGATCTCAGTATTCCTGAAAGAAACGCTCCGAATGAACAAAAGGAAGGGAAGCTTGAGTTAATTTTTTCTGCAAATTGTTTAATTTGTTCTGCTTCTCCTAAAGCAACAAACATATTGGTGAACAAAGCAGCAGCAAGGCACTTTGTACAATTTGTGTTTTCTTTTCCCCTTTCAAGCCTAATGTACTTGATTGTTTTCTTGCCGTTTGTTATAATTACCCAGCATTAATATTTAAAGTTGAATATTGTTGCTATTAGACGTTGATCCATACACAAAATTACACAATTTTGTATTTGAGTTTATGGTTGTAGGTTGTTTTTCCCATTTTCAAAGTAAGAATGTCAAAGTTAAATATGAACCTACAGATATTCAGATGGATTTATGGATGTATGGATCATCTGAAAATAATGACCTTCTTCTTATGCTAGACTCATCCAATCATCCCCACAGCATCATCTCACCTCCACTATGTTTTATGTCTTGTTTCCCCGCTTCTTGTTGTCAAAAATATTAAGGTCATCTTCATACTGGATCATTTGTTTGAAGGCACTGGAGTTGAAGGATGGAGAATTAAGTTTGCAAATAGCTGTCTGTGTACAAATGCTGCAACGTTTTCTTGTTGTAAAAGCAGCTAATCGTCCCTGCAGCGTGATCAGGCCTCCAGTCTTGTTCCCTCCTTTTTCTTGTCTGATCCTATTAAATTGGAATCAAACATATAAAGGCTATCTTCACATTTGATCATTTATTTGAAAACTTTTAGTGTTCGCCCTAAAGTCTGACACTAATCTGTAAAGCAGACTGGATGAAGCAGCTCAGTTTTAATTTTTCAAACACTTATTCTGAAGACAGTGGGAATCAAGTCTAGATACACAACAGATTTTTTTCTGAATCAGAAAATCAACAGGGTGTTCAAGTATCCTTAAAAGGTCTGAAATTTATTTATCCAAGTTTAAGGCCTTTAAATGCCTTAAATTCATATTTAAATGTAAGTAGGCCTTCAATAGACTAATCATAGATCTTAAATCTAATTGTAGCAGAACTATTCACTCTTAAGCTGGTATTTATTTATTTTTCTTATAGAACCTTTTAGTCAGACAAAAGTTAATTCAGACATCTTCACTCGCTTTTGGGACTTGAGGCGGTCTGTAGCTAACTGCTAATATACCATCGCTGCTAGCTTTTCTTTACATCTGTCATGGATAACTCCAAATGTATCACTTGTTGGATGGCTGATGTTCATGT
Source organism: Poecilia picta (assembly GCA_033032245.1). Taxonomy (NCBI): domain Eukaryota; kingdom Metazoa; phylum Chordata; class Actinopteri; order Cyprinodontiformes; family Poeciliidae; genus Poecilia; species Poecilia picta. The sequence continues at coordinate 20,125,756 of CM065370.1, read as the reverse complement.
TCATGTTCTGTCCATATTAGCCACCCCCTATATTTGTAGTTTTTTCCCTCTTAACTGTCATTTAAACAGGAATCCAAAAGGTCTTAAAAATCTTAAATTTCACTTCCTGAAACCTGCAGATATCCTGGTTGAAAATAATCGCTTTCAATGCAACTTTTAGAGCAACTTTGTATTAAAAGTGTCATTATTTACCAAATGACACTTCATGACAACTGTCTTAAACATTCATAAAAACTTCTTTATGTTCATAACAGGTGTTATGTCATGTTTATCACAGTGTCGTGTCAGTCTTATGCACCCCTTCAAATAAAGTGTTACCAAATAATCTAATCAAATTTCAGCCTGCAGACTGTAATGACCTCGTCTGTTACAAGCTTTTTTATACTGTTCCCCCTATTTAATGGGCCACAGACAGATGTGAAGTGGGAACAATGGAGCTGATTTTCACAAATGTGTAATTATGAGGCAAAGTGGGGATGTTTGCCTCGTAGTGGTGATATTGCAGTATTTGCTAAACAGGAAAGTGCTGTTCAATACACCTTGCTTTGCAGGCCTCACCTGTGAAAACACGACAGAATGTAGAGAACAAAAAAACTACGAGGCAAAAGTATTCCCAAGAGCAGAACAGGATTATTTTACCTCCATTTTCCATGGATTTTGGCCTGGGACACAGCTGGATGCCGATCTCTGCTAACCCTGACTGTTTCGGTCTTTTACCTCGACATTACTGCTGCATTAACCTATCAAATCTACCTGCCTCTACACCTGAGGCCAGCACAGAGAGAGAGAGAGAGAGAGAGAGAGAGAGTGAGTCATATGAGATTCCTGCCGGCGATCTGAATAGTAATGCAAATCATTTGCATTTGACGAATGATGGGGCCAAGGACAGGGCTGCTTTATGTCGAGGGCATTGTTGGTCCATGCAGCCCTGATTGACGGGACAGGGGTGGATAAGGTGAAAGGACAACCGGCTGTCGCACACATAATAAAATGATACAGCATAGGACTGCAGGACGGATCAAACAACGAGCAGGGAGCCCTGGGAGAGAAGTGGGAAAAGGTAGTCACTCATCTGTGGACGTTACTCTCCTCCACGCAGACATAAGTGCCAAACATGGGCCGATAACTGGCTGTCCCTGCAGCAGATGCTGCAAGAGGAGTGGGAGCCAGGCTACACCTGCTCTCCTCCGCCTGCTGCTCCTTTACCTCCAAAACACAAGCGGCTTCTGCTTCTTCCCTCCTCACACTGCCAGATCACTTCACGACCAGAAAATCCACTTTCTCTACACACAGAGAAGCACAAAGGTCACGTCATGAAGCATGAGGAACTGTTATCAAGACCACTTTAAAGTATTTCAAGGAAGTCTTCTTTTTTGTACTACAAGGAAGATGTAGGGCACGTAAAATTAGAGCGCGAGGTCAGCGGACGCTCAGACTCATAGACTTGAGATTTTACCACTGTCTGTAAAGTCACTTGTTACGAACCTCCAAACTTCATGTAGTCTTCAGATGAAGATAAGAACAGAGGGTAAAGAGTATCTGAGGTTTATAAAACATGCTGGACTTTGGATGAGTTCAGACAAATGGTTTGGTAAATATCTTCTGACGTTTCAGTAGACGAATGTGAGGTTGGAAGTTGCCAGAAAAACGGCATTGCCTCAAGGCATTGAGTCAAAAGTTTTATGAAGAGGAAATTATAGACTGGGTCTGTTTTTAAGGACTTGTGATCTCAGTGTTTCCGTGACCTGAACGTTAAATCTGTCAGGATACCAAGACCTGTTATCTGTCCGACTCTGTGGGAACAGTATGCTGTGACCCAAGACTTCATGCACCAAGCAAAACCTACAAACCTGGATGATTAGGTGTGGAACTTGAGTGGATGGGACACCTTTTGGAGGAATTTGTTGTTAAAGCCCCATCATAATCTGACGTACTTCCCGCTGCGATTATCTGAGGCAGACTCAAGGTGGTAAGGATGATAAGGTTGAGACTCAAAGAGGTGCAGTGATGGGTGGAGAAGAAACAGGACCAGGCACCAAACAGGGTCTTCAGTCTTAGTAGTTTCCATTCAGATAGAGGGGAATGAGAAATGTAGGCAGCAGGACATTGCGATCAGAGTCTGAGCATCACTCCTGAAAATGCAGCAACCTCAGATATTCACTTCTGGTAGGATGGTCAAACATTCCCTCTGGCACCAAACCATGTGGAAATCCTTTCAAGAAGAGTTGAAGCTGCTGTTTCCTCAAATGGTATTAAACTATTATGTAAGAGCCATCGTACTGAGATTGGGATGTAATTAAAGTCCATGCGTGTGCAAAAGGCAAGTGACCCTATACTGTCTGTGTCTATAAGCAGACTAAATGCTGAATAAACAGCAGTAGTTATACCAAAAGCAATAAATGACATTATAAGGAAGCCTCAGTGTTTTAAGCCAAATACAGTGACACAAATTTTACCTTTTGTACATGAATTAGCAGCTATTTTACGCTCTATCTTTCGTACATGAAGTGGATTTCCTATGAGCCTGAATCCCTTCTCTAGCCCTGCTGAACTGTTGTGAACATCTACTTTCCACTTCCAGCTCCTCGAAGCACCTGCAGTTTTAATTGACAGCCTCACACGTCGGAGGAATTGCGCTCATTTCCCTGCTAAACACTTCGGATGTCTATGTATAGGTGTGTGTAGGGGGTCTAAGTGTTATCCACCTGCGCTCCTCCAGCTCTCCTCCACTGACGGAGGATGAAGAGGTATGGGCATCTCATTAAGAGCTGCTGGAGCTAATTAACAAATTAATCAGCCTATGCAGAGGCACCAACCCCCGGCACCAATCAGCCGGACTCAAACGAGCCGCGCTCACTAGCCCAAAGGGAAGGCAGCGCTTCTTTTCTGCAGGCCTGACACGCACACGTCTGAACTAAAACAAAGGCAGCTGATGATAATGAGCGTTTATTTGTTCCTCAAACGCCGCCGCCACGGTGGATGGATGCGTGCGGGTGCACAGGCACAGACACGCCGACCGTAGTTAATATTTTCCCTTGCGCCGCCGCTGCTCAGCTGTGGAGTGCAGCAGATGGTGAGTCTAAAGTGGTGCCACAACAAGCCTGAGCTGAGCTCCTGTGTCAGAATGAGCCTTTTTCTTTTCTTTTTCCCCTGCATGGTGTGTTTCTGCCGTCACACTTGTTGAATGCAACACCCTCAAAGCACAGGATACGATTCACAAGTCTTACAGCTACAGCATAGATACCAGTCTCCTTTTAAGATCTCACATTACAAGCTTAAATTTACTGAAGTAATTAAAAAATAATAATGCAATGCTTTCAAACGGGAGGACAACATGAAGGCATGAAGGAAGTGCTATTCCTGTGCAATTGCACATTTGCCTGCATATTCCTCAAAGGCATTTTACACCCTATGATATTTCCTCTTCTTGTCATACTTTAATGTTTGAACTTTACATACAAGCATTTCTCTATAAAAGCAGACTCTTGAATTAGAAATGACCATGGAGGATACTTTATCCTCTGACAAAACAAAATCAAGGAGCTGCAGATGCAATCAGCCAGGTAAAGCCTTGCAGCAAACAGCTAACTGTTTTGCAAACACTTGTTTAATTATTGATTAAACCAGTGTTTACACCATTAACACATGCACCATGTCGTACATTTTGATAAAATCATCAATTTAGCAATTCAGACCCTTGAAAGAATGGGTCGTCTTTCTTGCCTTGTCTGTTGCAACATTTGCATGACATTTATCTGGGCTGTGTGGCAGTGGGGAGATAGTAAAAACACATGACATCTAAACATGTGATGCTCATGCTAGATAATTTTCTACTTGTCTTAAATAAACTCTTTTCCAGTTTGGCTGAGCTGGAGATGCAATCATATATGCAACATTACAAGATGTGAAGAAAATGTATTTAAAAAAAAATACTTAAGACTCCTTGTAGTAACCCACAGCTACCAGTAGGTGGTGCTAATTCAACAAGTAGGTTTCTAGCTTCCATGGGGCGTTTAAGGGCAGTGGTACTTTTTAGGCTCCTGCTAGTACCAGTGGAAGTGAACCAACATCCTTTCTGCCTTTGGAAAGGGGACTGACAAACGAAGAGTTTTGGATTTTTTGACTTCAGCTTCTGCCTAAGACGACATGTTGCCGTGCTCAGGGCCGAGGCACTTACCCCCAGTCTGCCTGTTGATCTTTGTGTTGATGTATGAATGTGTGCGAATGGCTAAATATAGCTGCAGTGAAAGCACTTTAAATGGCCAGTATGATCGATAATCACAGCGTAACTTCAACCCATTTACCCTCTACAGGTTTGCATGTATAAGAAACTATGCATGATTATGTGTTGCAAACTTAAAAATTTGTCATTTGCAATGATTTTTATCATCTCTGTGGATTTCACTCTGTACAAAACAAAATTCTGGCATGCTATAAGGGAATGAGAAACTGCCATGTTCTGGATTATTTGAAGTGTTTATTCAATGTTTTACATTTACATCATATGGGGCGATTAAAAGCAAACCATTCACTCTTTATGTATAGTCTGAAGTTGGTGCGTATCTCTGGCACTTTACAGACTGATTAACCTTCTGTCATGTTTGTTGGTTGTGGGAACGAGGAGAAAATCCAGACTTCAAGCAGAAAGACCCCATGTGGGCCAGGATTCAAACCCAAGACCTTCTTGCTGCAAGGCAGCAGTGCAGCCAGCTGCATCAGGCTGCAGGCCCATAACAAGGTTCAGCGTTTTGTAAGCGTAGTTTCCAGGTGTGCTAGATTACATAGTATTATTAATAACCCACTGGGCCTTTTGTTATACTACACTGACACACTTTCTTGGCCTAAAGTGATGTTATGACTTGTATTTCCCTTCAATAGGAGCAATAATGCCACGGTATTAAAGGTAAAACTTGATTATTGTAAGTTTCTACCAACCTTTTGTTTGAAAAACTCACAAATTAGAAGTTTATTTTGTATTTAAAGTTTAAGGTAACTTTTTAATTTTGTCGTTTTTGTTTTCTAATTGCTTCGACATGATTGGTTTCTTGCTGTGAACAATTGAGCCTGCATCGCTTTTATTCCTTTATGTGAAACGGAAAAGCCCATTTTTAACTGGTAAATTCACTTTTCATCATCTACCAAGTTGAAATGTCTCGCTCGATGGGCTTCGGAGCGTTTCTAAAGAGAGTTATTACTCAGTGAGCAGCCATGAGAGAGAGCCAGCAGACCAGGCAGAACCTGTCTCCTCCTCTAATGGAGCTAATCTGGGTCCAAACCAAGCTTCAGTGAGTGTAGATGCTCGTCTATGCCTTGGTTTACACACAGGCAGGCTGTTATGTATTCTAGCCTGCAGCTATGAGGCTATTCACATACATTGCAGTCTTAAGCATTAGCACTACGGCACCCTGGGGTCCAACCCACAAGGAAATTGCATGATGGACGACCCAACGGCTGCCTCGTTTTTCTTCCTAGTGGAAGTTTGAAGGCCGATCTGTTCTGTGAACGTCATTTATTTAAACCGAGCTTAAATACAATATGCTGTCTTAAAACCTCTGCATGTCTCCTGTAACCCTCCATATGAGGTACATCTGCAGTTTTGAGGAAAACAGTTTGTTTATGATCGCTGTTGCATAATCAAACTGATGCAATATTCATGGCAGAGATGCTTTGCATGCAAATGAAACATAGACAGTACAAGCCGCGTCCCTGAAGTCCAAAAGAGCAAACCTCCAGAGTTTTAGAAAACCTCCAGAGCTTTAGAGGGAAAGTTAACCCTAGAGTTCATGTCCATCTTTTATTTTTAGCTAAAAACGCTCAAACTTCCTGCAGGGCTCCAAGCCACTGGTCGTGAAATGAACTTTAAACCAGGTTCAGTCTTTGATTTTGTTGCCCACTGGAAGCTGTTTTCTTGTTTACTGGCACCACAAACAAAAAATAAATGAAAAATTGCTAGTCTTTATTACTTCCCTTCAGGAAACATGCTGCTCCTTTTAATTGTGCTCACAAAGTGTCCTTTTTATCTTATTTCTCTTCATTTTTTTCCTCCTACTCTTTATCTTCTGACCTTTTTTTTGAACCCGAATGTTTCCTCTCTTCAATTTGCTGTATTTTAATTAGAAAGAAACAAGTTAATATGGCTCTGGAGAAAGAAAGGATAAAAGATTACTGTAGCTGCGAAAAAGCCAAAAGCTCTGACAAAAGGAGCAAAAGGAATAAAATATTCCTTCCTCAGCCGGTGAGCTCGGATCTAGATGACATTATTGTACAGAGGAAGTGGAACGTGATCAAAAGGAGGGGAGTCGCTGAGCAAATGTAAACACGAAACGTCTGGGTGACTTTGCAGAAACGAGCTGGCTCTAAGTGAGCTTTGAGCAGATGAGGGTGGTGGAAAATGTAAATTGGAATTGGCAACTGATCTGACAACTTGGCAGAGCTTTCACCCTCTCCTCCATTCTCAATATGAGTGTGTTAAATAGAGTGCAGCCCGATATGGGAATAAGATGAGGGGATTTGTTGTTTTCTTCCTGTTTTTCTTTTTTATATATATTTCTTTTCTGCCTCCTTTTTGGCTGGCTTTCAGATTTTCATCATTGAATAAGAGCCGCAAGAATTCGTTATTGACAGCCGAATGGAGACAAAGCGTTTTATCGTCTGCGTTAGCCTCCAAACCACCTCATCCTTTTTTTTTTTTACATCATGCGAATTCATGATACCTACAAAGCGAACATGACGCGAACCATTTATGTGTCATGTTTCGTACATTTTCGCTTCTTTGCATGAGGCGTGGAGGAGACAGTGTTCAGAAATGCATTAGAGGTGCCATGGTTAATGCATGACACGAATACAGCCGACTCCGAGGAGCCGCTGCTCCTCCGCTATTATTCATATAGTGTGCGAACCCAGCATGTGTGCATAAATTCACAGGCGTTTCGAGAAAAAAATCTCGACTCCAAAAGCGGATTTTGCAGCAGGGGAGCTGCGAGTCGTCCCTTCGAGCCTCAGAGGAAACTCTGAGAGCGTCGCCTCCGCAGCTAAGACAATGATCGTGTGTCCTCGCCGTCGTTTACAGGGACTCGCGAGTCAAAAATACCAATTCGCAAACTTAAACAACTTTTCCTTGTGGGTGATTTTCTGGTTGAGATGATGTGCACTGGAGGATGATATTACAGTCTATTCTCCTTTTCCTCTTCAGAGATCTCTGCAGCTTATGCCTGAAGTTCCAGGCTTTAGTCAGACTCACCCTTTAAAGCCTGGCGCCTGTCAGCTTGACCTTTGTTTTTGTTCTGCTTGAAAATGTCTCACCTCTGTTGGCACACCTGTGTGAAGTTTAAAAAGTCCTTAAATAATACGTGTTTGCGGGAGCAGAATCGGGAACATTTGAGAAACTGAATTTTTTACTCCATCTTATTCTTAGAGCCATTTGCAGAAATACGTTGACCAAAAGGTCACTAAATGTTTATAAAGTGGACTTTCAGAAAGATTCATCTGTCTGTGAATCTTTTAGCTAATTAGTTTATGAAATTAACTTTTTCTGTTTTGCTGTAAGTGATTTGAAAACTGTGCTGCAGCCAGGATTCTATTATTTTTAATCTCAACAATCAAATTAATAATAATAATAATAATAATAATAATAATAATAATAATAATAATAATAATAATAATAATAGAAAAGTCCCAACTTTACTTTCAGCACATTTATTCATTGGGGTCAAAAATTCAATGATAACAAATATTTGTTTTGTGCTCTAGTTGTTAAGACTTTGCACATCACCCTCTTTGGATGATACACTTAGATCTGAGTCTTTTCTCCTTTCACCTCTTCAGCCAAACTTTAAGGTTTTCTATAGGATTTAAAACTGACCAAAGAGGAAAGTTGATTCATTCCTACGTTAATTCAGGTTACGATCTTGCTGAAAAACCCAAGTGAGAACCAATTTTTAGTTTTCTAGGAGCGTTCTCTCTGGAGAGGCAGTAGGTCCTCCACCATCTTTATGATTGTTGTAAACATTAATCCTACGTTTCTTGCGAAATCTTCAACTCGAGGCAACCTTTAGATGCGTCTGTTTCCACACCCCTGGATCAAATAGTCGGGTCATTAGCGGGACTCTGGAGAAGTTTACTGCACACTAAGGAGGTCATTCCACCATTTCCACTGGTTTCTGGGTGTTAAGTCCACTACAAAACACTTATCTTTTCCAGCAGCCGTTTTACTGTGCTACAGCAGTAAAACCAGCTGACCAAACATGCTGGAACTCCGTGTGGGTTGCTTGGTGACGAAACACTCGCCAAATGTGACTTTTATTTGGGAGGTTTTTGAAACGGCAATAAATATTGAAAAACTGCTGGGTGTTTCTTTAAATGCTTTGGTTGTTTGTAGAAACAAAATGTAAAATTCACTCATTTCCAATTACACAGTCCAGTCACATTAATGTGACCACCACGTACTTTCCACTTCAGAGTTAAATAACCAATCACAGAAGGCAGGTGGCAGCACAGTGCAGTTGAGCGTATATAAAGGGTGTGTGTGGGCTTCGGAAAACATTTCAATCGTTGGCGTAATGCAGAAACGAAGCGATTCATCCGACGTCCAAAAGGACATGATCATTGGCTTTCGGGCCAAGGGTGGAAGCATTTCCGAAACGGCTGAGTTTGTGAACTGTTCGCGTGCCGCCGTGGTAAAAGTGTACCGTGCATGGCAAAATGGGACTGTCCAAAATCAACGACGTGGCAAATGTGGTGCACCACGGGCCATAGATGACAGAGGCGAACGACGGTTGCGGAGATGCGTTCGGGCAGATAGACGGGCTACCGTTGAGCAACTGACCACTAAAATGAACCAAGGGGCTACCACAAGTGTCTCCCAAACCACTATTCAGCGAACATTGCTGCGTCTGGGCCTCCGAAGCAGACGCCTGGTTCGTGCACCTATGCTGACTGGTGTTCATCGACGACGAAGGCTAGAATTTGCACGCCAGTACAGCAGCTGGACGTCCACTGAGTGGCGACAGGTAGCGTTTTCAGATGAATCGCGTTTTATGCTCCATCGGACAGATGGACGTTGGCGTATAAGGCGTGAAACCTCTGAAAGGAACCACCCTGCAACCATTGCAGGAACGGTCCAAGCTGGAGGCGGGAGCATTATGGTCTGGGGAATGTTTTCCTGGCATTCTCTGGGTTCACTGATTATTGTGGAAGGCACGATGGATCAATACAAGTACGCATCTGTCCTTGCGGACCATGTCCACCCCTACATGCGCATTGTTTTTCCTCAGGATGATGGCATCTTCCAGCAGGACAATGCGAGGTGCCATACAGCTGCCAGTGTACGTGCGTGGTTCGAAGAGCACCAGGATGAGTTTACCGTCCTCCCCTGGCCAGCAAACTCACCTGACTTAAACCCAATCGAGCATCTGTGGGACCATCTCGATCGAGTTGTTCGCGCCATGGATCCTCAACCGCGTAATCTAGCGCAGCTGGCCACGGCATTAGAGTCGGCATGGCTCAACATCCCAGAGAAGACCTTCAGGGACCTAAGTGACTCTCTTCCTGCACGTCTCGTAGCAGTTCGCTCTGCGAAAGGTGGTTATTCTGGCTTTTGACAGATGGTCACATTAATGTGACTGGACTGTGTAGTTAATTAATAAATATAAGATCTTATTCAAGTTGTTTGAACTCTGCGTGTTCAAGCTTTTCATAGTTGGCCTGAAAATACCCTTTTCAGTTCTTCCTTTTTCAGCTGGGTGACATTTTATGACATTTTACACTTTCCATAGATAGCGACTAATGGTTGCTACGGCAATGTGGGGAAAATGTCCCTCTTTGCTGCACTTTGTGTCACATCATCATATTTATACCCGTGAGAAACAAAAAGTTGTGTTAATTAGGAGTTAATGGAAACTAGAGAAGCTACATTATTTGACATTGTTTCACATAATTTGTTAATAAATAAATAAGCATTCCCAAACATGTTTTCTGTTTTGGCTAGAGATGAAATGTGCTAAAATTAAAACATGAATCTAAATGAATGTTTTTTTTTTTTGGAACATGTTTCCCAGGAGGATCACATCTGGAGGTCTCTCTGCTCTCCCTACCTACCAGCCAGTCCTCTGTCTCTCTAAATCAGCGTTCCTCTTCCGTTAATTTCCCTCCTAAGTGTGCAGCAACTTTAATGAATTTCACAGACAAATGTTTTGTCTGCCGAGGGAGGAAATAAATTTGGCGATTTTTATTCCTCGGTGTCTAATTACTACTTCACTCAGAACTTCTAATAAAAAATAAATAAATTAAAAAAAAATAACAAGTTGTAGTCATCCACCCCCTTGAATATCAGATTAAATTTAATATATCCAACAAGCTCGTCCTTGAATCAGCTGCCACTTTTAGTGAGATTACGGAGTTCTCCTTCTCATCATCGATGTTGATTTAAGTCCTTTCATTTGCAACATCTTTAAAAACCCTGAATAGTTTACAGAAGCAGAGTTTGGCGGCGTCACGGTTGGTCGTTGTTACCGGAAATGGTTTAATAAAACCCAGAAAGCGAGTTTTGTCCATCAGGGACAGCTTCGAGTCCTCTTATGAGAATGAGTGGTCATTTTTTTACACAGTCCAGTCACATTAATGTGACCACCACGTACTTTCCACTTCAGAGTTAAATAACCAATCACAGAAGGCAGGTGGCAGCACAGTGCAGTTGAGCGTATATAAAGGGTGTGTGTGGGCTTCGGAAAACATTTCAATCGTTGGCGTAATGCAGAAACGGAGCGATTTATCCGACGTCCAAAAGGGCATGATCATTGGCTTTCGGGCCAAGGGTGGAAGCATTTCCGAAACGGCTGAGTTTGTGAACTGTTCGCGTGCCGCCGTGGTAAAAGTGTACCGTACATGGCAAAATGGGACTGTCCAAAATCAACGACGTGGCAAATGTGGTGCACCACGGGCCATAGATGACAGAGGCGAACGACGGTTGCGGAGATGCGTTCGGGCAGATAGACGGGCTACCGTTGAGCAACTGACCACTAAAATGAACCAAGGGGCTACCACAAGTGTCTCCCAAACCACTATTCAGCGAACATTGCTGCGTCTGGGCCTCCGAAGCAGACGCCTGGTTCGTGCACCTATGCTGACTGGTGTTCATCGACGACGAAGGCTAGAATTTGCACGCCAGTACAGCAGCTGGACGTCCACTGAGTGGCGACAGGTAGCGTTTTCAGATGAATCGCGTTTTATGCTCCATCGGACAGATGGACGTTGGCGTATAAGGCGTGAAACCTCTGAAAGGAACCACCCTGCAACCATTGCAGGAACGGTCCAAGCTGGAGGCGGGAGCATTATGGTCTGGGGAATGTTTTCCTGGCATTCTCTGGGTTCACTGATTATTGTGGAAGGCACGATGGATCAATACAAGTACGCATCTGTCCTTGCGGACCATGTCCACCCCTACATGCGCATTGTTTTTCCTCAGGATGATGGCATCTTCCAGCAGGACAATGCGAGGTGCCATACAGCTGCCAGTGTACGTGCGTGGTTCGAAGAGCACCAGGATAAGTTTACCGTCCTCCCCTGGCCAGCAAACTCACCTGACTTAAACCCAATCGAGCATCTGTGGGACCATCTCGATCGAGTTGTTCGCGCCATGGATCCTCAACCGCGTAATCTAGCGCAGCTGGCCACGGCATTAGAGTCGACATGGCTCAACATCCCAGAGAAGACCTTCAGGGACCTAAGTGACTCTCTTCCTGCACGTCTCGTAGCAGTTCGCTCTGCGAAAGGTGGTTATTCTGGCTTTTGACAGATGGTCACATTAATGTGACTGGACTGTGTAAATGTTTGCAAGGACCTTTTAAAAAAAAAACCCAACATGCTCAGTTCCCAGAGGTGAATATTTGATGTGACTCGGTGTGATGTGTGAATCTGGTTGCAGTCAGGTCACTCTGCTCTGCAGGCCATTCAGGCTTTTCTTTCCTCGCTCTCGGTGCAGCCATCGATCTCCCCACTTGCCAAAATATATGAGAAGCTCAGCCAAGAGTTTCTGTCTCTCTTTTGGGACTTTCCGGGTCACGCAGGTCAGACTTTGGGTGAATAGATTCACTGAAAAACCATTCAGACCATGTTGTTTATCTGCCTCGGTGTTTTATTTGCATGCAGACATACTCAGCTTTAGGAAATCCACCATTAACTCTCTATTGTAATAGCAGATGCATATTAATCACCTGGTTGCAACAACAGGTGCTTTGAGTATTGCAGCTTGGAGAGTAAACAGAGCGTTAGTTTCTCAATAACATATTTTTTATCCACATGTTTTGTGTTTTTACCTTCTGACTCTGAAAAGACTAATTCTGTTTATTCGCATTTGATTTAGCACATGAATTTGGTGGTGTAAATATCTTCATATATCTGCAATAAGACAAAACTAATTTAGAAGAAACTTTTCATCAAAACCGTAGCTTGTTTTAAGTCAATGATTCCTTAATATTGATGAATAAGGACTTGTTCCAATCAGATTATTTCACTTATTTATTAATAAGAAGGAAAAAATAAGCTTCTATTTCTTGCTGGAAAGTTATTTGAAAAGTTAATTTTTTGTATTTCAAGTGCAATATGATATTTGCATTAAAAACTACACCAAAATCCTTGGTGAGATTTTATGTTTTTGCAGTGTAGGAGCTTGTTTTAGGTCAATAATTTATGAATATTTATAAAAGAAAAAGGTACTTGTTCCTCTGGCAGATTTTTCTCCAATAGGTGGAAAAGTTTTTTATTTATATTCAATAATTATTGACTTAAAACAAGGCCATATATCTTGCTCCAAAGTTGCTTATAAGTTAGTTTAATCTTCTTATGACTGGAAACTGGACGTAAAGTCTTAATATTTTGTGTTTTTTCAGTGTCTAACCTGCTAAATAAATCAATCCACCCAGCCGGTTCTTCTCATCTTCCTCCACCTTCTTCTTGCGCTCCCTTCCTTCCCGTCCTCTGCATCGTGCCGTGTTTGGGTCAGGTGGGTTCAGCCCTTCAAGCTGAACAGTCAGCTCCTGTTTTGACAGCTTGTCTGTTTGAATACACCTTCCTCTCTTGGCCGTATCCTCCCTCCACTTTGCCGTGGCCCTTCCTCCAGCTTGCGGTCCACCTCCATGGCTTCCTCCTCTTCCTCCTCCGCCCCGTGCTTCGGTCCGGCCGTTGTCAGCTCCTCTTCCTCCCGCTGTAACCCTGTGTCGGCCCTCCATCCATCACGGGTTCCTCCTGTCTTCTCTCATTGCCATGCATATGTCTCAGGACCTAAAAGCTGTCCCTCTGTCCGTGTCTCTAACGGTTCATCTGTCTCTTTCTTTCTTCCCTTGTGCCATGCAGCCCATCACTATCACCCTTCTTCTGTCCCCCATCCATCTCTACCACGCTCCGTTTTTTTTTACCCCATTTCTCTCTGTTTTTTCTGCATATTTCCCAGATGAAATGATCCATTCATAGCCTGGGAATCATTCATCTTCATTTTCTTGCGTTACATGCAGTCCGTCTGTTCATTAATCTTTGGCTCTCTTCTTGTCTTTTTCTCTTTTGTCTATCATCTATCTGTCTCTGCATCCAGCTCCCACATAATTTTGAAACTAGTTCTCAGATTAATTCCTTCCCATTCGAAATGTTTTCCCCACTAAATTCACCTGTGCATGTTTATTTGGACTAATGCAGTCCAGAAGCTCCTACCACTTGGCATTAGCATAATGCTAGCATTAGCCCACTTGTAATTACACCCAATAATGAGGTTGGTTTTATATTGGAAAGTGATTGTTGATCTTTATCCAGTTCACTCTGCAGCATAACCAAAGAACATTTCCCCTATTGAGGCTTTCTAATTGATTTTTAAATGCAGTAAGATGCATTTAAAAATGTAATGACCCTAAACGTCACAGAAGTTTAGACTCAAATCGTGTGACTTAGAACTGAGTGAGTCGCTAATTTATTGACTTTAGACTTACTAAAGTTTTTATAATACTAGACAGAATCAAATGTCTCAAGGAAATACTTAATTGCAACCCTGGATACTGACATGTCAGGATATCCAGACATTTAGAGTCACAAAAGCAACATTACCTTCAAAAAATATATATTTTTTACAATATTTTTTGTAGATTATTTTTAATCATTATTTTTAAATTGAAGAAAAATATTTAAGGTTTTCAAAAATCATCAAACTTTTCCAAAAAAGGGCATGAATACATTTTCTAGAATTGGACCTTCAAATTTTTCATAATTTTATAAAGACAAACAAACAAAAAACAAATACACTTTCCAGCCTAGAGAAAATGACCAGAAAAACAATCAGTTCATAAAATACATTTGAGAATCTGCTAAGGTGAGTATTTATGTATTTCCTACCTTTACATTTTTATTTTATTTTTTCAAAATTGCTAAATTCTTGATCATTTTGATCCCAGTTAAGAGCCACTTTGAGATTAGCAAGTCTTTCTTGAGATTTGTTTCTAAACTTGTGTGGAAAGACGTGAGACTTAGATGAGAACCTGCTCAAACATCGGCTTTCTGGGGATTTTTATTGTGCAGTCTGTTCTGATCGTATCTTGTTTAATTGTCCCCAGTTTAACATTTCTAATTATTCTACTAAAGAACTAAAAGCAAAATTTGTTGTTATCCAGTTTTAAGGAAGTTCTGAGAAGCATTTTGCAATCCAACATGACAGAGACTTTACACAAGCAGCAGCAGTAGGAGGAGGAGGAGGGAGCGTCGTCTACTTCATAAGCAGAGATGATGATGAAAATGTTCACTGCAGAACTGTAACAGGGGAAGAAAGAAACAAAAAGCGAAACACATCTGGAGTCCTTGTTAAGAGCGAGCTTGCTGAAATGAGTCAGTGACACATCACAATACGATCGCTGCACCAGTTTTTATTTGACATAACGCTTCTACAGTATTATCCTTCCATTTCCTGGGCTCAAAAAAGCAGATACTGTAAAATAATGTCTGCATTCATCCTGATATAGTTATTTCTCTATTTTTTACACTTTCTGTCGTTGTTACTAAGGTAACCGCTTCATTTTGGTGATGCTAGCTGTTAGGCACAGTCAGGGAATTTTTGAAGTTGTTCATTTCTACACCGACTCACATTAGTGGTTAGTGAGGTCGGTGTTCAGGTTTGCAGAGTCGTATCCCATTAGCAGCCATTTAGGAGCAGCTTTCTCCTCCTGTTACCGTGACTGACGGCGCAGCTGGGCAGCAGAGTCAGGACGACTTTACACAGAGCACATTTTACACCTCGTATGAAGCCTTAGAGCAAACACACCCACAGCAACGCCGTGTCAGGCAAAATTAAACTGAGACGTTCATGTCTGAAAAGGTTTTGTGCATTTTGGACATTTTTGAAGAGTTAAAATAATGAAAGTGGAAAGTGGAAGTTAAAAGTTATGACAAAAAAAGTTTGTTGGTGACTTGTGTGCATTTCCATTAAAAAAATCAGTTCTGTATTCAAATACTAATCATTTCAACTGATAAAGATCTCAGTTTTTGATATTTATTTAAAAAGTAAGAGCTGCTTCTGCTGCACAACTATCTGTTTCTTCTACATATTTTCCAAATAAAAAGATCCATTCATGGCCTGGGAATCATTATTCTTCATTTTCCTGCATTAAATCCAGTCTGTCTCTGTAAAGGAAATTTTACAGGCATCGTCCAGTTACTGCTGATAGTTTTACATATTTCAGCAAATATTCATAATAATAAATACAGAAGAAAACATGCCAGAAACACTATGACTAAATGCATCTGCACTGCAAAACACAAACTCTTACCAAGTGTTTTTAGTCTTCTTTCAACTAAAATAAGAGTAATTAAATTATAAGTAACTTTTCAGCAAGAATATGAGCTTGTTTTGTTTTAAGGCAATAATTCCTTAATATTGATGAAAATATACAATGTGTAAGTGAAACAATCAGTGGAACAAGACATTTTGCCATATTACAACTTGTAATATGGATAATAAGTCCCATATTTATTGGAACCAACTTATAATGTTGTTCCAATATTAGGAGTTATAATATTGGAAAATGTATTTCACTGTCAGATTATTTCACATATAACTAGCACTTTTTCATCAATATTAAAACATTATTGACTTAAAACAAGTTCATATTTATGTCTGAAAAGTTGCTTGTAAGTTAGTTATGTCTTATTTCAGGTATTGTAAGATATTTACACCAGAAACTAGACCAAAAATACTTGATAGGATTTTGTGTTTTTGCAGTGTAGCTTCTGTTTCCCATACCTGAAGTTAATTAAAAGGTTTTAGCTTTTCCTGTTTGATGTTTTTACAGATTGTTTTGTCTAACAACCATTAAGGAAAACAGTAAATGACCCCCCAGAGGAAGTCTCGTGGTTACTGACAGCCAACACTATCAGGCAGGAACATGCAGTTTCTTGCCCATTGAAACTCCCTCTGGATCGATCCCAACCAAAGGAGCGTTTGAATCTGGCAGAGTGTATCTTTTATCTGCTGTTTCTGGGTCATGTCTCTGGTCTCCGGGTCCTGATGTAGTGGCTGCCAGATTGAGGGCTCTTGTGAATCCACCTCACTGCAGTCGGGATTAAAAGACTCGCATTGTTTTATGTGACTGTGGTGCTCGGTTTTTCTGGGGGGTTGTTTTGTATTCCTGAAGCTAGAATGGAGCGAGTGTCGTATTAAATACATGTGGTTTTCATTAAATGGTTCCTAATGTTCTCGATGATAGAGGGCAGTAATGTACTGGTGCTATTTTACACATTTTGATTGATAAGAGTTTGATCTGTAAATGTATTTGTTGGACATTAACACAAATCTTTACCAAGTATTTATGGTCCAGTTTCTAGGACAAATATCTTTGTACACTTGATACGACAAAACTAACACACAAGTAACTTTTCAGATACTTGATATAGGAGCTTGTTTAAGTCAGTAATTCTTGATTGTTACTAAAAACTACTAGTTCCACTGGGAAATTATTTCATTTATATTATGGAAAAAATGTCTTATTGTAAGTGAAATAATCTGCTGGTGGAACTAGAACTTTTTAATCAAATATTTAAGAATTATTTACTGAAAACAAGCTTATATCTTGCTAAAAAGTTACTTGTAAATTAGTTTTGTCTTCTACATTTACACCAGAAATGTCTAGTTTCTGAAATATTTAGCAGTATTTAGTGTTTTTGCAGTCAAATGTCCTTTTTCACATTCTGAATAGATGAGTGGCATCTAAAGGTGCATTTCCATTACAAATGTGTGCAAAACTCTGTCAATATTCCTGCTAATGAAGAAAAAACACAAATTCAAAATTGTGCTGCTTTCATTACATAAGAAACACAATTAAAATCACAAGTGGATACGTTTGTTCATACGATAAGTCCTTAAAAACATCCTCCTCCTACCACATCCTGTCGTCTTCTTTGTCATTTTCAGCAGAAGTAACATCAGGTTGTTGACGCAAAAACAAGTGTTTCCATTGCATTTTTGTGAGCTTCTCTAATTTCGACACAGCTGAAAAACCGTGAGTTGTTTTATCTTGTTTTATAGATTTATCTCCGAATTCCAATTTACACTATTTTTATGCTAAACAGAGATTTCAAATCAAGTGTAGAGTTGCAGATAAACTGAGTTTCAAAGACAGATTTTCACAAAAACACTGACGATGTGAACGATTTGAAGCACTCTCGAGAAACTCTATAAGTTTATTAGCTCCGTGGTCCTTGAGCAGTTCGAGACATTAGGAGTCCACAGTAATGTGGCAAAGAGATCCAGTGTGGCAATACAAAGAGAGGAGAGCGTTGGAGTAAGTTATCAGTGAGAGTGATTGCAAAGGGAATGAGCATTGATGAGGGGCGGCACTGAGAGCAGGGGAGTTGAAAAAACAAGAAAGTGCGTGCAAAGGATCTGAGCTGACACCACTCGAAAAGACAGATCAACCAAGTGAAAGAGACACCAATCAACACCTCTTGATTGCCTCAGGTGTCCCAAGGGGTGAGAGCAATCTATAGGGAGGCGAAAAGGAAAGACGGGAAGCAGGAAAAGAAAGATAACCGCTCCGACACTCGTCAAGAGAACAGAGAGGAGTGTCGCATCCTCTGTCAGCTCATTGACTGCCGGCCGCTCGGGGAGAGGGCCGGGACGGCGCCGGGGTCTGATGTTTAGCTTTGTTCACTTCCTGACAGTGAATGTATGTTGTGATGTTCCCTTCCTGAATGCATGCAAGAATCAATCTGTCCCACTATCAATCATTTAGCTGAATAGTCATTAGCTAAGCTAAATATAGTTCAAAGTATGAAGCAAAGAGACAGAAGAATCAGATTGTGGGACTTTAGAGTCTCTGTCCTTAAGATAAACTGTTTCCAAACCTCTTTTTCTGGTAAATCAGCCAATATCTTCCTTTTTTTCACAAATCCAGTCCATAATTTTTCACAAATGCAATGTAACTCATCACATTTTCAATCACAAACGTAATTCTGAAGCTGGCATTTAACAAAACCCATTGGCTCAGATACAAATACTTCATCATCTGAGCCAAGGTCATCGTGGATGGAGATGGGATGACCTTGGCTCACATTAATGTCTGCTGCATGACCACGAAGGAATTCGGTGGAGGTTTTACCCACTGACATGTTCTGGAGAACACAGATAAGACTCAGAAAGGGAGAAATTAAGGTCGAATGAACGAGGCCCTTAAAGACAGGATGAGAAAATGACAGGGATGTTTGAAGAACAAAGGCAGAGAAATCAGCAGATAGGATTACTGAAACTAGAACATTTTAACAGAACGGGGAGAAAATGCTGGATAAAAGAACAGACCTTACAGCAATAACTGAAATCTACCAAAGGAATAAAGCAGAATGATTTTATTTTTTCCTTCACAACTCGATTAAAGTTTTGTTTTATCTGAGGTTTGATCTAAATTAATATCCAGTAGTAAAAAAAATAGACATTTTAGGCAGCAGAGTGGTTTTAAAAAGTGGAATTTTCTTAGTTTGACATAAATATCTTTATTCAGACAGAAACTAGAAGATGAATGGTGAAGAAACTAACTAGTTATAATAAAACCAGTTATATGGATATGAAAAAGATATATATGTGCATATATATTTAATTTCTCTAAAAAGTATTAGGTCAAAAATAGCCATGGAAAATGTTTCCAATGTTGCCGTGGTCAAAATTGGTCTTTTATGGTGTTGAAAAGGAGTAATTTATCTAAATTAGAAAATACAATTTTGTTCTTTTCCTTTCCCGGTCCTGGATTCTCGCTACCGTCTTGGAGCCCACGTGAGGAGACAGAGGCGTACGCAGCGTGTTGGCGTCACAGAAGTGCAGAATTTAATCCAATCAGAAACAAAGTATCAGACATAACAGAGCATGACAGAAAAACACAGAGACTTACATTTCGTTACCTGAGTCAGAAGACAGACAAACATACCAGAAGACAAACAAACATACAAAGACGTCTTTGGGAAAAGAGCCAGAGCAAAAGCAACAAAGATCGGCTATTTTCTGAATTATTTCTTCCTATGCCTCAGATTATATTCTTGTGGGAGTGTTCTCGCTTCAAACAAGGCGTCCCCTTGCCTCAACCAATTAGAAGTTGTCTCCGACCGCCTTCGAAAACGGCACCTCCCTTCAATTCTGTTCGAACGATCAAAGAAAAGTTTCTTTAGTGAAGTTAAACAGATTCCTCAAGTCCTGCTAAGTTTTATGACTTTTGGATGTCTCAAGAAACATATTTGGAATTCCCTGTTAATCCACCCAAACAGATAAAGGCACATTTGTAAGCTTTTAAACAAATACTTTTCGGGTAAACTGCAGGTCAATGTGCCGTAATAGGTTATAAATTTTAAGATATATTCAGGTTTATTTCACTAAATGATGTTATCTCCTGAATCCTGCAGAGTTTCATCCAGGATCTGGCTCCTTCCAGAGCCAAGAGCATCAAAGCATTTCACAGGTCTCTGTGAACCTCTGGTTTTCTCCTATCTCCCAAAACAAACCCTTAATCCTATATTTGATTCAATAAGAGTTATCTCTGAACTTAATATGCTTTTGCTCTGTTATTCCTCCCAAAGCCTCCCTTATATTAAACTCATACAATAACTATATTAACTACAAAAAGTAATTAAATACAATTCCTAATCTGCTTACACCATTCGTATAAAATTAAACCATACTAATCATTTTCCAACTACCTTAATTCTACAGGTAAATAATACATTTTTAATCCGAGCATGCAATACTAAGAGTAATCTAATATATTAGTAGTTTAAACAGTTTAAAGTTCACAGCTCTAAAGTTCATAAGTTTACAGTTCAATAGTTTAACATGCCTGAAGTCTCTTTATTTCCTGAGACCTGAGTATCTCCTGTCCTCCCAAGATGTCTGCAAAGATAGGAGCCTATAGCTCCACAGATATATTGTTTAACAACGTCTTAAAAGGTTTTCTCCATCCATCACTTGTTCTTTGATATTTTGAACCCAGCCATGGCTCTTCCTGCCAATTGAACTCACCCACACAAACTTCTTCAAAATTTAAGTAAAAGATTCAGCTAACTAAACACAAAAAGATGGTTATATTTTCTAAATGCTAGAAACGATTATATTTCCTCAACAATGGTCAAAATGTTTATTGAGTAGATTATTAAATCAAATGTTTAATCCCCAAATGTTTGTCCCAAAGTTTTATATGAGGAAAACAAACAAACAGGTAAATTAATATTTTTTGTGACTCAGTTTCTGATAAATCTACCAGCTAAAATGACCAAGATGAGAGGGACCATGGCAAAAACAAAATGTTTTGTAAAATATCGCTACTTTGCAAGAACAATAAAGATCACAAACACAGAAACGGTTATGCTAGTTTACAGGATCCAAAAATCTGTGAAGTTCTTCAGTCACATTATGAAACAAATCCAGAAATACTTTAAAACTTTACAAACGGACGCATCAGAATTAAATCATTGTCAGAAACTAGAGCTTTTTATCAACTTTTATCAAGATACAAATGACTATATTTTTTATAATTACATGAGTGAATGACTTCTTTAGTAATTCAGATTTCTTATTGTGACTCTTTGCATCCTGGTTGAAACAGGATCTGTCACAATATCAAGTTTTGCTGGATGATAAATTGTCCCAGAATTTATCGCAATACATGATAATATTGTTGTTTTGAGACCATTTTCCAGTAATATAATGGTGATGCAAGAGCATGTTTTCAAAGATCAATGAACTTTAAATTCTAATGAACCAAAAGACATTTTCAATATCAAGAATAAACAAATAAAATACATTTTGTAAACAAAATTATCCTTCAAAAAATAAAAAAGGTTAAGTTGAAACCAAAACACCAGAATAAAGAATTTTATCAACCAGTTTTTGGTAGAAAAAGAGAAAAACTATAAATGATGCAAATGGAAACGATGGAGCTCTTTTTACTTAATCATCTGATAAATTGATTTATTGCATCAGGCCTTATTGACGCCACAGGAAGTGACCCAGTAGGACCAGTTTCTGGGCAGATTCAGACAGAAATGAAAGCTTCCAGTGCTGAGGAGGCGCACTGGGTCAGAAAATCAAACTTCACCAATCACACAGGCGCGTATTGAGGGACACGTTGTGCGCTCGGTCTGAGATGAAGTCAAATCCCATTATCCTGCAACCGCCATGAAATTATAAAGGCTGAAAGAGCAGGTTAGGGAGCTGTTTCAGTAAATATGCGTGCAGTCGCATGACCGCCTCGAGCGGCTCCCGTGAAGCGCACGCATGCGATGCAGGAACCTCTTTCGTTCATGTAGAAATAAAGCCAGGAGCTTTAATAGAAGAGAAATAAAGTCGCAGAATTTGATGAAGTCTGTTGTGTTTGTGAGAAAGGCAGCCAGGTGCTTCTGAATCAACGTCCATTTATTCGTTTTAAGAGTCGGAGCACTTGAAAGTGAAGATTGACCCAATTACGTACCTGCTGATTACCTCGTCTTGGAGGCGAGCGCTCAAACACCATCTCTGTCACGGCGCCTGTGAAGGAGAAACATTCCTATCTCTGGTTCCTCGCTCCGCCTTTGATTTCCAGTCACAACAGCCGGGCTGTGAAGGCAGCGTCTGCTGACCGCGACACGAAGGAAATCAGCGTCCTGTAGCCTCTGTCTGCTGCTGTGTTTGTTTGTTGCCATCCTTCCATCGCCGGCGCTGCCTCTTCTCAAGGTCGACGGCAAACGGTGGAAATTTCGTCAGCTGATAGTTTTCTGCTTTACCTTTATTGAGAAGAAAGGAAGCGAAATCAAGGAGAAGTGGCTCTTTTCTCGTTGTTTCTCGCCGATGGCATTCATTATAAATAACGATGCAGAAAACTGAACGATCCGCTCTTAAACCTGAATGAAGTTTTGTCCTCGAAAAGATGCTTGTTTGTGAGTTTCTGAGAGAACTGAGCAGCTTTCAGATGAGAATAGGACAAAAAGGTTCTCTATATAAACTGAACACCTTTTCCAGGGGCGATGATTAAACATTTCTTGTTTTAACATGTTTTGCACTCAAAGCTCTCTGGTGATAAATTACCTAAAAACAAAAAAAGAAAACTGAAACTATGGCACTCGGGTTCTCCATTTACTGAAAATTACCTAAAAACTGACTTAATGTTCTTCTCTTATGTTCAATCATTACCATAAACAAACATTTTAGTACAACTGAGTTATTTTTGTTAGTTTAAGAGGCTCAAATCTGTTTTATTCACATTAGATGCTTGTTGCTTTCTGAAATGTTTATAATTGTGGTTCAGATTCATGTTTAGACCAGTTCGGAAAATAATGGATAATTCTCAAGTTAGCAGATATTTACTAACAGTACACCATGAAATATTAAATGAAATTATGTTGAATCATTGGCTGCTAAAGCGAAAAGAAACGAGAAGCGTATGTTTTATGGTATGTCATAAAAGAGATAAGTACTTTGAATGTCCAGAAAGACCTTCACCATGAACTGATGAAGCATCGATTGATTCCTCAGTTTCCCTTTACTGACTCTGACCAGCGGTCAGCAGGTCTAATTTTTATCTGATCGTTACTTTTATCACATATTTTAGCCTGTAAATTAATCAAAAACATGATGTTCTTTGATGCTTTTTATTTAGTGTTGAGTGAAAACTAAAAGGTTAGAGGTCAACGCTTTAATGTACAACTGGAGATCATCTTGTTAGTTCTTCATTTTCTGTTCTACATAAACAGCCACCTTCATCTAAATAGATGTTACATGACTGAGTTTGTATTTATTGTAGTCATAAAACCCCATCACACTATTTCTACTCACATCAAAACTTGTTTCTACAAGTAAGAAATGCTCCTGCACAGCTATGCACCTTTGAAATATTTAGTTAGATCAAATTTGAAACATGAAACTGGATGAATCCCAATTTGGAAAAGCAAAAGCCGTTCCATATCCATGTAAATTAATCTCATGCTACGCTATGCAGATGCTCGGTCTGCACTCATCAAGATTCCCTCAATTCAGCAGCCAGGGTTGAAGTGGCTCCAACGGCAAGGCAGTCTGAGCTATTTTCTGTTTACTTCATCTTTCAGTTGACCGTTAATTATGGAAGAAGATAAAAAGAGATCCAAATGATTGCCGGACTTTTGGTTCTGTCACACTAGCGCACAGTAAATCATTAAACATAAATATGAAAAACAAGAAACACACATGCTTGCATGCAAACCAAGACATATTATGAGAAATGCTTTGTTTTGTCATGTTTAGGCTGTGATAAAATGAGTATTTAGACATCTTATGTAAGGAACGATAAGAAAGAGCAGCTTTGGAAATAAAAGCTTCAGCTGGCAGGTTAGCCCTAAACTAGAACTGATTATCTGTTAATTTGCATCAAACTCTCTGCTCGATTACAGGACTTTGAGGTGATCCGGCATCACAGCCTCGTCCCTGTTGCTCGTTTCAAATCTTGACATTTTAACACAATGTGTCTTCAGAGGAATGGGGTCACACTCTCCAGTTCGAATATATTAGGAATATTTATTTCATGACCTTTTCCGCCGGTGGATCCAGGGAAGAATGGATCTCACCATGGTAACAGCTAATGGATTGTAATAAACTCCAGTCCCCCCGTTTTCATTATCGGTCCCTGCGTACGGATCACAGGTCTGCTAATGACTGACAGTCGAAGCAGAGCCCCGTTCGGCTTTAAACTGAACCAACAGTTTACATTGTTACATTATTAATGTGTCCAGTGTCGTTTCTCAGAGAGGAATTTGTTCATTTGCTTTCATTTTCTGTGAAACTTTCCCTTTTAATACGGGAAGTTGGCGCCCGACCTCCTTCCTTGTTGTCTGAGACCTTCAAACCGGCAAGCAGAGGACACTGATTTCATTAGCCATTCAGTGTGCATGTTTGTGTGCATGTGTGTGTAAATGTTAATGACATGAGGAATTGAGGGATGGCTAAATGAAAGCTGTGTAAAATGTCAGCTGCACACGGACGTGTGTGTGCGTGCGTGTTTTCAATCTTTATTATTGCTCTTTTTCTCTCCCTCTCTCTCTCCGTCTTGCTCGCTGTCTGTCGCTCATGCTCTCGCTTCGCAATTATAACCTCCATTAATTATGAATCAGGCCCCGGATGAGCGGCGGCGTCGATCCGGCCGGGCGGCGTTTAGACCCGGTGAATTCCTGAGCCGCCGCCGCCTGCAGAAGCAGCACTTCTTAATTTTCCATTTATTAATCCGGGTTGCCACCAGTAAGGACTGGGAGGGAGGAGGAGCTGGAGGGACCCGGAGCGCGATGTAGGGAGCTATAATTATCCCACATTATTAGTAACGACAATAAAATCGCTCAGAGTGGAGTTTGTTTGGCCCTTGTCCTCAGCGAACAGTTCATTGGAGAAAATTCAGTGATGAATTAATAAAAGTGTTTCCAGTGCCTGGCTGGCTGACTGGCAGGTGGCATGAACTTCCTCACTTCCACTCTCTTCATTTCTGTCCCGTTCTTTCCTTCACTATGTAACTCAACATGGCACTTGAAAATGCTGAAAAGGTTCAGAGTTTTCTTTTTCTCCTAAATTTATTGAAGCTACTTATTAAGAATTGACTTACTGAAAAATTCACATATTTGCATCTGATTGACGTTTTACGAATCTGATCGTACGTCGTGTAACTTTTGATCACATATTTATGTTGAAATATGTGAAAACAGGAATATTTTTTACTTTTTTATCATTAAACGAGCCAAGTTCACATCTATACATGTGATTTTCACATGTAAAATTTGTAGGTTTTTTTCTGTAAAAATTGAGAAAATGATATGGGGTAATAACTTTTTTTTTTTTACATATAATATTGTTTTCTTTGTATTTTTGTAATATTTTAAAATATATTGTATTGGGGTGGTCATTTTTTTTATAAGAAATTTGATTTATTGTTGTTTTGATCAATTTTAAGTAATACTAACCAACCAGACAATACTGGAAATGTTATTTTTACTATTTTCACCAGTTTGGTCTATAAGAACATCAATAAATGTAAGTAATTTTGAAATTATGATTAAATTAACAGTTAAAGTGATCATTTAAATCACATTTCTTTCAGTCAGTGGCGTCCATTTCAAATGGAAATGTTTTTCTAAAGTAGTATTTGTGCCTGTTGCTCTCTGCCATGCAGTTACCTAAGAAAGACACAATAATTATATTTTTTTTATCATTATCACAGTGGGACTATAAAATATTGTGACAAAATTCAGTGTCAACGTTTCTATGTAAAATTAAAATCTCTTAACAGGAAACTTTTTGGGATGAATCGACCAAATCACCACAAAAATCTCTCTTCAGATAAAATATCAGGCTTAACAGAAAGGTTGTCACCTTTTCCCCACTCTGAAATCAACATAATAAAAGACCAAACCTGTAGAAATGAAGACAGAAACCTCATAAATCACATCATTTGAACTTGTAGGACTTCCATCTTTTGCCAACTTTAGCAAAGATTATTATTTGGCTCTAAAAAGTCAAAATCTTACACAATAAAGTTAAACAAGCTAGAGATTAATTATTCCTGCAGTCCCAAGAGTGGCAGTGCAACCTGTAATGATTTGGAGGATGAGCCGTGTGCTCGGCATCCACAGAAGTGTTTCCTGAATGGTCTCTCTAATCTTCAGTGATTGCAAGGTTGCCAGAGTTTTCAGCGCCGGCCCATCTCGTTCTGAGCTCCTGGTTCTTTGTGAACTTGATGAAACCTCTGCTAATGAGACGTTGCTGTGCTCCCACTTCTAAACTCAATAACTCAGGAAGCCTTTTTCCCTCTCGTGGCAGGTCCTCTCATTAGCCCACATTCTCCTGATTTAACTCGGCGTGTTCCCGCGTCTTGTCTCCTGGTCTCAGTCTCCGTCTCACTCACTTCCTCGGGCCGTTCGTGTTTTTCTGCATTTTTGTCATTTAGACACCTAAGAGCCCTCTCACTTCCCACAGGCCTGTTCTGGCAGATCTGGAGATAGGAAGACTTGGACAAATTGAGGCGATGAAAGCAATTAGCACATCAAGAAGCTCGTGTCACTTCAGTTATCTGGCTAATGCTCCATCTCACCCTAAACAAAAGATCATTTATCGTACTGAGGGATACGTGAGAGCATTTGTGACACTCCGGCTGTGTTTTATTCTCCTATTTTTTCCGTCTTTGTAGAGGAAGAAGAGGTAAATCTTTTCATCCAGACACATTATGGAAATAATCAGACATCTAGAGCCAGTTCTGAGGTGGGATTATATCGATAAAGCAAAGCTGGACCAATACAGATGCTGAAGTGGGTTGATAAAAGAGGCTGTTTGGGTTTCCATGCCGCCCACAAAACGTCTGCCGTCAGATGCTTTGATCTTTCTCTGATCTATTCAGATTTTTGTAGATTGCTGTGCATCAACACAGATGTAAACAGACGTTTTAGCAAAAATAATCTAACCTGCAAAACCTGCTTTGGCATCTCACCTTGTTGTTACCTGCGTTGCCATTGGAAACGGTGATCACATCTTCAAGTAGTAAATAAATGCTTATCATAGATTTGATTTCAACCATGACAAATGCTTGATAAACGTAGGTTAGAGAGGAATTTATAAAGCTACATTTGGAAGTATTTATAGATTTATTTGAAAAAACTGATTGTGAAAGCATCTTTAAATATTGCAGTTAACAATTTATCATTTTAAAATTAACGGAGGTGGGTAAAATACACAAAAATGTACTACTTTAACATATTTTTACTCATGTAAAGATAAAAGGTAGACGTCCAAGAACTTACTCAAGTAAGAGTAAAGAAGTATTTGGTAAAAAAATTTTTTTTACTGAAGTACTGAGTAACTAATCAAATTGTCTTAATTTAATATTTAAAAATTACATCATCAGGTGGACCAAAATATAAAGTTAAGTGGAAATGTTGGTATTGTAATTACAATAATTCATATAAGTAACTGATAGGTATTTTTCCTTGAACCTACATTAAAAGATCCACACACAACGTATATGAATAATTATGACCAAACTTCTGCAGAAGGAGAAGGCCGAGCGACCGTACCCCTCCGAGTAGTTCATAGCGTTCTGCCGTCTCTCTGCTCGAGTAGGACTTTTATTTGGAATAACAAAAGTCAGAAAAGATAAACAATGAAGTCAGAAATTATAACAATGAAACAAGCGACAGGCTGGCTGGCTCTATCCAACACACAGGTCATCTAGCTCTTTCAAACTCTGAAGGGAACAATAACACAGTTATACAGCAATCAAAAGGTATTCAACTGATTCACATTAGACTGAATGTTGATTAATATTAGACTGAATATGAACTAAAGAAATAGACAAAAATGATAATACCAAAATATCTCTTAACAGTAACAAAAAACTACCAAAGTCAGGCAAACATTTTTTTCCCTAAACAGTTTCTTTCAATAAAAAATTAAAGAAACTTCAACAAAAACTGAAACTATGTGTCTGTTTCTGATGAAGTTTTGGTTAAAACATGTTTGTTCTTCAATCAGTGGGTAGAAAATCCAGATATTTTACTGAAGAGTAGAAATACGTCAAAATAAAAGTAAAAAGTACAGAGTAGTAATATTACTCCTAAAAGTAATTTTTGTCAAAACAGTTACTCAAGTAAATGTAACTAGTTACTACCCAACTCTGAAAATTAATATTAAAGCAAACAGGAGATTTTTTTCCCCTACCTATTTTTCCCTATGACACTCTAAAAGTTTTGGTCAGAACATTTTAAAGACACTTCTAATAAGCGCTAGCTAAAGAAAAATTTAGTTTTTTTGTGCCAGTTTCAGTAATTCAGCTGTCGGCATGAAGAGATCTGGTGTTTAGTGAGTGTTTCTTGCCCAGATGGCTGCATGCAAGTCAACATTGTAGCTTTGGAGAGCAGACAGATCCTCAGACATGATCTGTCCAAAGACGGGTTCAGACCATAAGCACCAACCAACCAACACTGCAGCAGGAAATCTGAATGTATCTGCAGTTTTAGTGTGCAGTAAATTCGGGACGGACAGTAGTTATTTATTTGTATAGCACATTTCAGCAACAAGCCAATTTAAAGTACTTTGTATGATTAAAGCGCTAGACAAATAACATTGCATTGCAGTGGAATAATAAAGGGAAGTAAGAAAGGAAGTTAATATTAATCAAAGGCAACGCTTGTTTTTTTTTTCTGTGGTTGCCTTTCAACGTTGTCAGTCGGTTTTTCTTCTGCTACTTTTTTTCCACATTCCCTAAGATATTATTTTTGTAATACATACAAAATAAGAAGCAGTGGACTTGAACTAAACACAAAAACTACCTTTCTCATGTTTTTATTGCTGTTTTCTCTCTTTAATGTCTTTGCACAGGTGAAAACCTGATGTCACTTTCCGAGTCTTAAAATTCTATTCTCAGTAGAAGTATGAGCATCTTTGCTTCTGTTGCCATGTTGATTAACAAGCTTGAAAAAAGAGGAAACGGTGATGATGAGCTTCATAATGTTTCATTTTAGAAGGGACACATCTCAAAGTTATGCTTTAAAGCAGGGATGTCCAAACTTTTTACAAAGGGGGCCAGATTTGGTCTGTTAAAAATGTAGGGCGGCCGACCTTGACAGACGTTCTTTACATAGAACAGCAATATATTTGAAACACATTTCAGCAAGCCATTCTGTTTCACATGTGCTTTTTTATTTTAATTTCAGCGATCTCAAGCATGTCTTTTGGTTCATTTGAAACATGCATATCATATGCAATTGAATATTCACTTAATTTCACTTTTTTAACACTTAACTTTTTTCTAACGGTGAAACAGAAGTAATTGTACTCTTGTGTGCAAATTATATTTGAAACATAAAAAATATCTCACCATGGCAGTTCAATATTTACAGAATTTTTAAATAGAATAACAGAAAAATGAGCAAGTAGTAGTCATGTCAACAAGGCTCATTTGAAATATGACATATTAGTAAATGTTGATCAGATTTTTAAAAGTTTTTATTCTGGATTGAAAACTGAAAACTTGTCTGAATTTGACTTATTTTGATCTTCAAAAACAAAAACAAAATTTATTCAGAGACTTATTGTAAATGACAAATGACTTGTCTGCCATACTGAGATCTGGCTCAAAGGCAGTGGTATTGATGCGCAAGATGTCTCCATAGTGAGAGTTCGTTATTTAATGTCACAACTGAGAATGTCTTCTCACACAAATACGTTGACTAGGGTTGCAACCCGTCCCGTATTTGACTGTTAAATGTAGCGTCCCGTATTGAACCGAAACGGCCGCGATTTGTTCCTTATTCTACAAATAAGTATGTAATAACAAAGAAGTGATCCCTGAGTACTTTATATAGTAGGCTGCCCCAGTCATTGCTTCACTCACGGTGTTGCGATATTGCGTCCAACTGCCCCCCTCCCACCCCTTCGCCCCTATGACACTAGGACGACGCGACCCTTATTTTGATTTCTGACAGTGGCAACCATAACGTCGACCCAAACAAGCTGAGCATTTTCTTACCAAACCAAATCTCTCGAATCCTGTCCTTATCCAGCTGTCGGTAAATGTTCGCGAGAGAAAGCAGTTGGTGCCGACCGCGGATCTCTGCATCACACTGCAGCTCAATGAGCTCCAGCTGCAAATGGTCTGAGTCACACAGGCTGCTGCCCTCTAGTGGGTGAATGAGGAACAGCATTCAGTGTGTAAGCTACACCCTATGCAGGTAACAGTGCTGCTGCCCAATGTATTGATTCTATGTGCGAGTCAGACGTTACTGATTTTATGAAAGAGGCTGCGGGCCGGATGAAATTTGGCCCCCGGGCCGGACTTTGGACATGCTTGGTCTAATCCGTCTCATTAGCGGACGATATGCTGACACCAGCAGGATGGAGATGTGGTCGGAGAGGCCAAGATGCCGGTGAGGAAGAGTTCTGTACTCCAGAGTGTAAAAACTGGGCAGAGTGTCCATCAGTTTCACGTGGTTCTAGTCCCCCAGCTCACGTAAAACACCTCCGGGTGATTCATCTGCATTGAGCTATCAGTGTCATACAGCTCCTTCGATGCTTCGTTGCCGTTAGCACCCGGTGGAATGTAAACGATGGTGACGACCACCGCAGTAAACTCCTGAGGCAGATAGGATGGCCGACGGCTGTTAACCTGTCCGTAGTTCGTACACCAATCTGCCTTCACTTACATACATTGTCCTGCTCTTTCTGACATATATTGTTTTTTCTGAGTGTTAGGCAAAGAATGGCACAGTCCATCTCCGCCGAAACGCTCAGCCTCAGATGTCTCAAATCCACTATCTTATCCAGTGAGCGGACATTAGCCAGAAAGAGAGTCAGAATTGGTGGCTTCCTCAGCACCAGTTGGGTAACATGCTCGCCCATTTCCCCTTTTTCTGTTTTCGGGCCCAAACTTTTCTTTTGACCGCTGATCCTGGCACCCTTGATGTGCCAGTCCATTGTCCTCAAGAGCCGCTGTCTCCCATGTGTGTATTTCAGCTTTGGTGATATTTTACCAGCTAAACTGTCTCCAATGGCCATCAGATTAACCAAGCTGCATTCAGCCATAAAGTTTTTTATTCAAACTTCAGCAGTTTTCTAGTTGTTCTGCTGAGGTAGTGACATTAATTTGTGACATCAAAAAGTGACGCACAAAAGCTGCACTCTTGAATTCTACCGTCATAACCAAACCTGAAGAAAAAGGAGAAGGATCGT
This sequence comes from Poecilia picta, assembly GCA_033032245.1. Taxonomy (NCBI): domain Eukaryota; kingdom Metazoa; phylum Chordata; class Actinopteri; order Cyprinodontiformes; family Poeciliidae; genus Poecilia; species Poecilia picta. The sequence goes on along the minus strand of CM065370.1, from coordinate 20,094,555 downwards.
ATCCACACTAGACACCGACAGCAAACAATTTGAACCGACAACAACAAATTAACAATGAGTGAACAAAGTAAATCATGGACTTCTGATTCCAAGGATGAAGAAACTCAAAATCTTTTAGTGAGAGAATCACAGAAGCTCCAAGATATCATGAAAGATGTCAACACCACAACAAATGAGACAAAATTACTAATTAAAGATAATCAAAAATTAAAATTTGAAGTTGAGAAATTGGAAAAGGAAGCAGTTCAAAAAGACAAACTTCTTGAAGATAAAGACCAGGAATTAAAAAACCTGATGGACATGAACAAGAATTTAAAAGACGATTACCTCACACTGCAGCAGATTAACACTGCAGCTAACAGTGCACAATATGATAATGAAATCACCACCCTGAAGGAGAAAATATCTATCTATGACCTGGTAAATTTCATCTTGGAGGGAGAAAACCAGGTTTATGCAGAGGAAGTTGCCGACTTGAGGAAAGAAAGGAAGGTTCTGACGAAGGAAAACACTACAATGAACCAGGAAACCACCGAGTTGAAAAAGGAAAACTCTGCGCTGAAGGAGAAAAACACGAGCTGCAGCAGAAAAACTCTCAACTCAAGCAGATAAACCACCTACTTGAAAAGGAAAGCAATAAATTAGACCGTTATGTAAAAAAGATGAACAAAAGACTGGGGGACATAGAGGAACAGGAAAACAGGGTTTCAGACAAGCCAGAAAAGAAGCAACATGTATTCAGACGTGTTATTGGGAGCGTCTGCAATTCTTTTCTTAGAATGTACCAAGAAGGCACTTTAAGGTATTGGGTGGAGATATGATAGTTCTAAATCAGTGTACGAATGGCGGTCACTGTACCGCTAATGTGGGGGGATACGAATGGCGGTCACTGTACCGCTAATGTGGGGGGGTCACAGCACCACTAATGTCTGGGGCAGATGGGGGGGGGGGGGGGTGGCGAAAGGGGGGGCTCACCGTATAGGGGTAGGGGTAGGGGTAGGGCGAGAGAAAGCAGTTGGTGCCGACCGCGACTCAGGCTGCTGCCCTCTAGTGGGTAAATGAGGAACAGCATTTAGTGTGTAAGCTACGCCCTATGCATGTAACAGTACTGCTGCCCAATGTATTAATTCTATGTGCGGGTCAGACGTTATTGAGTTTTGACAGAGGCTGCGGGCCGGATGAAATTTGACCACAGGCCGCATTTGGCCCCTGAGCCGGACTTTGGACATGCCTGCTTTAAAGGGAACCTACGATGCAAAATTCACTTATTGCACTGATTAGGTTTCTACTGAATCTGAAAACAACTCACTAAAAACACCACACAGCCATTTCCTGGCAATAAATTAATGATTTTTTGTATCTGGAAAACAAGCTGTTTCTACCCAAGCGTTGCTCCAACAGGTTTAGTGAGCTGGTTCTGCCGCTGTACAATGGCTGCTGGAAAACACAAGAGTTTTGTTGTTAACCTACCATTCAGAAAACACTTGCATAGTGTTGGTTGTTGGTTGTGCAGAAGGCTCCACTTCTGCTTTTCATAAATGTACATTTGTATAAATGTGCATCTGTATGCAGCCATTTTGACGTGCGTTGAGTTGGGGGCGTGGCCAACAAGATTATTTAGATTTAAAGTGACAAGAGGCCCCAAAACAGAACTGAGCAGACTAAAATATTATTATCTAAGAATGATTTTTTGCAAAAAATGTAATGAACACGTTTTGTATAGACGACAGACATATCCTAACCTGTTCAAGGTCCATATTTATGCAAATTTTAGTATCTCAGACTTTTATCCATTTATTTATCCACACCAGAAGAATTGAAAAAAAAAAACTACACATATACAAATAAATCAGCTACGCCTTCTGATAATATAGTTGTGTATTCTAGTGAATTGTGAGAATTCCTGTTCAGATGTTTCTATTCTTTCAACTGAAACGGCAACAATGGTAAAAAAAAAATAAGAATCTTGTTAAATTAAAAATATAGGCACATTTTACACCGACTGCAGATGTTGCATATTCCAAGGCAGGAGTTCAAGCACTAAAAGAAATTCATCGTTCTTGTGCAGTGACATCACCGAAGGATAAATGTTGTAGGTTAAAAGGTTAAAAGCTTTCCCTGGAATTTATTCCAGGAGCCAAAAATGGAAACGTTTAAGACGGGTCCATAAAATTATGCTAAAGATTAAATGTAAAACTCTCCACTGCATGGTTCAGAGGTTTATTGAGCGTGGAAAATACAGTCACACACATCTGCTGATGCACACTGTTGACCTCCTCGTGACCCTGCTGAGGTTGACGAAGCCACAACTCGTCCACAGACAGGATGCTGCGTTGAGTCCACCGGTTTTCTGGTGGACTTGCTCTCTGCCTGTTTGGTCAAATTAAAACCACATCAGCTTTTAAAATAACAAACGATCTGACCTAAGAATGGTCAGGAACCCAACTTCCTCGTCTTTTACTGCCAATCACAAATAAATGCGGTATTTCTGTCAAGCTGCCTTTCAAAGTCTTCGTCTTGATGTTATTGATTATAAAATCTGATATTTCTGTACTAAGCTCTCATAATTGTCTAAATTTAGGTCTTTATTTTAGCTGTGCTTATAAGCTCTGTGTGTAAAATAGACTTTTCTGCTGTTTCACAGGTTTTAGATGAACAGACGTCAGTTCTCCCAGCAGCTTGTTGAGAAGCTCATCTTCATTGTTTATTTCGTAAATAGCATTGAACTTCTTCTGTTTTCGTGTATAAAAGATATTTTAAATGTTTTGACACTTGACAGAGCAATTCTGACACTTTTCTCTCTCGTAAGATTCCTAGCCAACATGGCTGAGAGTTTGGAAATGTTTTGTTTTCTCACAATAGATGAGAAACTAGTTGGTGCAGCCAGGGCCGGATTTACAAGGAAGTGGGCCTCTGGGCGGGAGACAGTTTTGGTACCCAGAGGTGGGCAGAGAATCCAACAATTGTGCTGAAGTAAGAATAGCACTACTTCAACATATTTTTAGTCAAATAAAAGTTAAAAAATAGTATTTAGTGAAAAAAAATACTGAGTAATTGATCAAAACATCAATCATTTATTATTTAAAAATCATATCATCAGACAGACCAAAATATAAATTTAGGGCAAAATTTGGGTGTTTTAAGGACCAAAATAAAATGATTCATATAAATAACATAACTACAAAAATAAATATTTTTCCAAAATAATTTCTTTCAATGTGAAATAACAAAAACTGCAGGTGTGTTTCTGTGTCATGTGAATTTCTGGTTAAAACATGTTTGTTCTTCATTCATTCATCCAGACATTTGACTCAAATATCAGTAGCAGTCAGCGGTGGAGAAAGTATTCAAAAAATTTACTTAAGTAAAAGTACAAATACACAGTCAAAAATGTACTCAAGTAAAAGTCAAAGTACCACATTAACATTTTACTTAAGTAAAAGTAAAAAAAAGTACTGGCTTTTAAAAATACTTAAGTATTAAAAGTAAAAGTACTTGCTGAATGCATAACCTAATCACTAATATCATAAAGTGTCCAATCGTATTTAATTTTAATACATTAGAAATGTGCCATTTTAATGAGCAATGCCACAGATTAAACATGTTATTGTGTTTGTTCTCTATAACATAGTTTAGACTTAGATATGTGATTCTATGAATCATAATTTCAGGGATGGAAACATCTTGTCTCCTATCCTAACATAGCATGAACTTCATTAGTGGCATTTATTTAGAAAGAAATCCAACTGAAAGGGGATGGAAAGAAGTTGTGGGGTCGGGGGACATGCAACCAAGGAGCCATCGGGGGACATGCAACCAAGGAGCCACGTAGCAGAGTTGTATTCAAGACCACCAAACCCAAGACCAAGACCAGAGCCCTGCACTACGTGACACAATAAAATTAGGTTTACCTATCAAAATTGGTTCTCAGATTGATCTGAAAGATCCACATTCCCATAAAACTACCTAGATATAAAATACTTAGAGCTGAAATATATTTAACCAGTGTCAATTAAAACTCATTTCATTCTTTTTTGCTTTAATCTTTGTACCACAATCCGCAGAGGTCTCTTGCTATCCCTATAAAAATAACACCCTGGGAGGTTGCCCATATTGCTCAGGTCAGAAACCACAACTCTGCACCATTAAACCATGAAACGTAGCAATTAACGGTAAATAACGTTCAACTATGAACACTGTCCAATGCAACATGCAAGAAGTAACCAAGCAGGAGCACCATGACTGTTTTCATCCTCCCTCCTGCTGCGATGTTTGCCACCATGGGCGCGTTCACACTGCAGCCTGAAGTGACCCAATTCCGATTTTTTGCCAATTCCGATTTTTTTGCGGGGCCGTTCACACTGCCAGTAAATGCGACCTGTATGCGTTCTGCAGTGTGAACGGGCAAACGACCTGAAAGTGACCCGCATGCGCAGTAGAGGGCGAAATGACTATATCTGTGATGTGAAGTGAATCGAAAAATGTTTTATTCATTCTTCAAATTCACTTTGTTTAGTCAACAAGTTGTTTCTCCAGTCATTAATTATGTTATACTGCTGTTGACTGTTTGTGTAACCATAGCAACCACGTGACACCTCGTCCCCTTTTTCTGTTGCCATCTTTTACTGCGGATGTATTTATACGTATTCTAGTTATAAAATGTATTTTAAGCAAATGTATTTACATACCAGGGGTAATGGACAAATATTGCGATGTTTTGTTTTTTTTAACCTATAATGTGTATCTTATATTTTACATTTTACAAATTTTAACTAAATAGGAAACCAGGAACTATATATTTTATTTAATGTGAACGGGCAGCTGGTGACGTGATATTAACCACCAACTTGATTTCCTCTCTTGTTAGAATAAATACGTTGATCCTGTCGTAAGGTCGACCTGAGACGCGGACATAAAAACATGGATGGAAATGGAACATATTTAGCGATGTTCCAGTTGTTGTCCAACCGCAGGCATCTTAATAACATACTCCTCTTAAGAAGATCGAAAAGAAAGAGAGCTGGGATTTTGGCCATGGCATTTTGTGGGTCAGTGGCAGCAACATCGGTTCAGTTTTTTATGCGTTGGCTCGGACTGTATTAGCTGCAGGACTTGGGCTCATCTCCTCCTGCTCCAGCGATCCAGTAGGTCCAAAGGTTGAACGCTGGGCTTGTCTCCTAAAATGTGGTCCAACTGGTTGTAAAATGGACAAGTGACACGTCAACTGCCGCTTCGTTTGTTTGAATCTTTAGCCTCCTTATATTTTTTACGGAGGCTCTTCATTTTTCTTTGACATTGGAGCCAGGAACGTCTATACCCAGGACGGTCATTTCTTGTGAAATGCTAGTAAAAACCCCTGGATAGACCTATTACCCCCCATATATTCATTAGGTTTCTCTCCACTGACTGCTTTCCGCATTAGTGTCCGCCATGGTTGTCATGGATACCAGGGTTGCCATGGCTGTTTTGTTTCTTCCTGCACTCAGAATAGTGGCGTTTGTCCTGGACGTTATGGTCGCATTTGAATCGGATATGGGTCACATTCTAAAAAGAATCCGACCTGAGCTGTTCACACTGCCATGAAAAGATCCGATACAGGTCGCATTACAATTGAGTCACTTCAGGCTGCAGTGTGAACGCAGCCCATTACAGGAGACTAAATTGAGTTCATACATAAAACTTTTACTTATTCAGCATTAAATAAATGTATGTTGTGTGTGTGTGTGTGTGTGTGTGTGTACAACACACACACACACACACAACAACAACAAAGAAGGTCTCACTTAGGCTTCAGTCCAGACTCAGTAAAGATCCGTCCAGAAGAATCGGATCGTTCCTGAATGTCATATCAATGCAGATTTTGGTCACAGCGTTGTCCCATACATGCGACACCTCAGTCAAAACCTCCACACAATAATTCAATTGACAATTTTTTTTATGTAGATGCAACACGTGTCTCTGTACAGCTAGCTTAGCTAGCATCACGTCCACAGATCTTACCTTTCTTCAATCTTTCCTTCCAAGTGACGCTAAAAGTTGAACGAAGTCCCACCGTCTGTGAAAGCGAAGCGCTCCGGATTTTACATGTCGCCATATCTATGATTTATGCAGCGCTATTATATTACTGACGATTAGACGGACATTTTCTCCCGCTCAGAGGAAACCACTGCGCATGTCTGGAGCTTGCCGTGTGAGTAAAGGTGGAGCCGATGGGTGACAACAGACACTAAGTGACGTTATTGCTTGGATTTTACGGCGCCACCTTAAATCCCTGAACTTCACTTTTTAACGGACAAAAAGCTCAACGAGACTTGGATGTAACGAGTAACGCGACAGTTTAGTAGAAATGTAGTGAAATAGAAAGTACAGATACTTAATGTAAAATGTAGTGGAGTAAAAGTAGAAAGTATCCATTATTAAATCTACTTAAGTGCAGATACACGAAAATTGTACTTAACGAAGTACTTGTACTTCGTTACTTCCCACCACTGGTAGTACTTCAAAAAGTACCATGTAGTAAAAGTACTCCTCACAGTAAAATATTCCAAAATGTTACTCATGTATAGTTAACCATTTTCTACCAAACTCTGAATAAGATGTTTGGGTTTTTTACCCTCCTAATTCCCGCTGACGTCCTCAGCTGCAGTTTTCCAGACTTTGTCGTTCCACCATTTCCAATTTAATTGCGTAATTTCATCAAAACACAACCAAAGTTTCCCCCATGCCGCACCGAGCGATCGCTCTTCTTCATCCGGGTGTTTGGCCTCAACGCAGGAAGCATTTCATCCCAACCTGCTGTGGATTAAAGCGGAATATTAACGGATGTTGCTACATCGGCAGCAGATGGCCGCGGCATCATTAGCCTCTCCATCAGCGTGTTTATCTGCAGCTGAAATCCATCGTGGTTTCGGGCCAAACTTAACAACCTGATGCTGCTGCATAACCGCCTGACCTCTCCAGCTGCAGGATCACACCTTTAATAAGTGCCACAGCACTGGAAACCACTTCCAACGCAGGAAATAAATATGTAATCCACCACTCACCGAGATGTGCTGGTAATTTTAGCCCGTTTCAGCACAAAAGCGTGTTGAGCTATCGCTATCGAAGCCTCGCAGGACTGCAGCTGTGGTTATCCGAACAGGTTTAATGCACTCTAATCCAACAGAACACGCCAGTCAAGACATGTTATCAGCGCCAACATGCCATCCACACAACACCTAATCCTCCCTGCGTGCTAATGGAAACGTAAACAGTCACTGTGTTGGTGCAAACTTCCTGAAGGAGCCGGGGACATTAGGGTAGCATTGTCCCTCTGTCATTCACAAAGAGGTAAAGATCCCTCGCACCACCTACACTTGTGGTCAAAAAAAAGGTTATTATTTAATGGAGTCGTCTTATCAGCCCTTCCACAGACGCCGTGGTCGTCCTGCCAGCAGAACAATGCGAACACGCAGCCTTTTGTCAAGAGGAGAACCCAGTATTTCCACCCACCCCCTGAAATAACCCACACTGTACTCACACCTCCCCATTGTTATCTCATTTTTGTCTCGCTTCCATCCTCCCTCCGCCTGACTGCCCACCCTGCTTTTGGCAGCACCTCCACGCCGGCGTCTCGTGTTTTTCCCCTTCCAGTTCGGTCAAGATGTGCTCAAGATTGGCTTTATCTGGAGACGGGGGAGGCGGCAGTCGAGTGATGGAGGCCATGAGAGCGAGATGGGTGGGGAGAGGAAGAGGAGCCTGAAGCAGCACCTGCTGTTAACACTTTGGAGCGAGTGAGATCAATGTGCAGATTGCGAGTCGGGTGTGTGTGAACCGATTGTGTTTATAGTTCCTAATGACGTCAGACTTCACATGAATCACCGCTGAAGACATAAATACAATGTCTCCCTGGCAGACTTTTTCATTACGCTCTCCCCAGCCGCACCCTCACCTCTAATTTCTGCCATTCGACTTTCCGAACACGGACGCTGTCGTTAGAACGTGATTGATTTCTTCTGAGCGGCTATTACGGCTCGTAATCTTCCCCCCTCTGCGCCCGTCGCCGTCACCGCCGTCGTTGAAACACACTCTGTTGCTATCATTTCTGCAATCTCTCTCCCTCTCTCTCACGCAAACACACACACGCCATGATTTGAATAACTGTCTGATAAAAGATTTGTATTACTTCATGCGAAATCCATACCTTCAGGTGTGTATGTGTGTGTGACCATCAGATAACCATGTCAGGTGTGTGTTAGTGAGAATAAACTCTGCCAATGGCCACTTTTGACAACTTTGAGTGAAAAAATTCTCTTTAATTACAAGTTGTGATTAGATAACCTCAATCAATCTGCTTGCTTTCGCCGTTTCCTCAGTAATGTGTAACATCTACCAGTAAATCAAAGATGAAACTCTGATCTGTTTCCTTCACCAGCCAGTATTTCTCCTTACATATTTTCTGCCCCTCTCTCCCATATTCTCTCTTTAATTCAGCCTATCGTAATTGTCCCATTACAATCAGAGAGCGATTGGATTCTGGGGGTAAATTAGGGTTTCTGAGAGGCAATTAGCGGACTAATAACTGCAAGTTCTGGCAGGCTGGAATAAGAGACGGATGGACATGGATGAGAGGAAGACGGACAAGTGGGGAAGGGCGAAGTGGATGAGCTTCTCCTGAAAGCACTCTGCACTGATAAATCACTTATAAGGCTAATATTTTTCTGAGATTGCGAGGGGAAAAGATAAGAGTTTGAGTTTGAAGAGTGTTTGTGGAACCGCGGGCGCATTTGTCTGAAAATTTAATTCTTCTGGAGTTCTTGTTTCAGGCTGCAGAGGCTGTCATGGGATGAGCCTCGGCAGAGAAAAGCATGAAATATTAGACTTGACCAAGATCAAAAGTAACCTAGTAGTTTTAAAAAAACTAATTCAGCAAAAAATCTTTAAATTTTATAAACGTTGTTTAACGTATAAAATGTAAGACAACCTTTTATTTCAATTACAGAGATTGAGCCTTTAGAAATAACAAATATTCTAAAATAAGATTTTAAAAAGTCCTTTTTTTGTTTTAATTTAACAAATAGAAATAATTTTTATCCCTGGTGACCCCACTGCCGGGTAAACGTGTAAGATAATGGATGGATGGAAATAATTTTGGTAATTCTGTCTAACCTAAAACAAGAAATGTTTAATTTTATATAACTTCAGACAGTGAGGAAAGATCAATATATATATGTATATATTTTATTAGGTGTGTGAAAATATCCGGTTTAAAATGTAAATGTTTTCCAAATTTAGGCTTTTAACCAAATGTTAGATTGCATTTAAAATAATTTGAATATCAAACACTTTTAAGGACTTTATGCAGAAAAGAAACGCTTTTCAAACCTTGAAAACACCTAAGTGAAATTCAAGGATTTTCAAGGACTTTGATCCTGAAGGGGTTTGGGTTCCTGTATGATTTGTTGATTGGCTCTGGTTAGATTCTCCGTTCGGCTTTAGGTGAAGGCGGATCAGACTCACTTATCGATCGATCTGAACATCTGGAAGAAAGAAAAACACAATAAACAGTAAACATCTCCCAGTTTACACAGACTTTGTTGCCAGATCCTTGGAGAAAACTGACTGGCAACCTGCTGGTTGAGCCTTTACACCTGCAGCTCAGAGGGACTAAACCTGAAGAAGAACTTGAATTTCCCTCTGGGTAAGTCGACGTCCTGCTGCCATGTTGGCTCCAATATGCATCAGGTTAGTGAGGATCATAATTCAGACATAGAGACGTTTATTTCCTGTTTAGTCCGTTGTCTAAACTTTCTTCAAAAGAGAATTAAAAGCATTTTTCTCCTGATTTTCAAAGCTCTTGTACTTTAAAAGTCCATTAAGGCTGTCAGCTGACGGGTCAGAAATGATAAAGTGGAAGGCTGCGGCTAATTCCAAATTTTCCAAACCAATCACTAGACAATCATGCAAATGTGTCTCTTGGCGACGTACTTAAGGAGAACATCTGGTGCTGCAATAATCCACTTTGGGCAGCACAGGAGCTTCTGCAGGAAATACTAACTGCCTCTGGCTGAGATTTATGACTTTCATACTCTGCAGACATAAACGTCTCAGAGAGCGAAACAGAAAAACACTTTTAAAACTCAGTGTAGTCGGTTTGGCTGGACCTCGTATCTGAACTGGATCTGGTAAAGAAACAGAGTCTGTTTCTTCTGTCACTGTGAAAACAGCAGCTTTACTTCATCTGACCCAATGAAAAACAGCTGCATCAGTTTATTATTACAATAATGAACGATGCTCTATTTGCTAACTAACAGACTCTATATGTGCAAACACTTTAAAGAAATATCTGGCTCTATACAGCTGAAATTATACTTGTATAGTCAGAATGTAAATGTATTTATGCTGTCATAGCACAAGAACAATGAATTATAGATAAAAACTCCCCCTGAGATTATTAAACAACCTCTAATAAATGTCTCTGTCACTGCAGTAAAACGATCCGGCTAAGTTCTCAAACAGTGAACTTGTTGAGTTTCCATCTTGGATTTCTAAAGATTACGTAAATAATGCCGTCGTACACAAATTTATTCAGATTTTTCAGACACATATTCAGATAAAATTCACAACACAAAAACTTTTCATCTAAAAACATGAGTTTTTCCCAAAGTGGCCTGTTTCTATTAAATTACAATTGTAATTTCAATTTGTGCATTTTTATGGAGGCTTTGCAGCTGAAAAACTAACTGCACAGCCTCTGTGGCCTCAGCAGCTTTAGTTGAGTGAAGCATCTCGCAGTGCAGCTTCCATTACTTGTGTCAAAGACAGCATTTGTTGTTCATTATTGTCCTCAGAGTCGTGGATTTGGCTGCACAATGAGCTGCAGAGCCGCGGGGTAAAAGGTTTTGCTCTGCAGAATGTTTCCCAGGTTTCCTCAGGGATGTTCTGCAGAGCTGATGTGACAGGCACATGCCTCCATGGCCTCAGGTGTTTGTGTCCTGGCCAGTGGAGCACGTGATTAGCCCACACTGCCGGCCATCCATCTTGGTTGGTGGAGGAGGAGGAGGAGGAGCGCAGATTGACTCCCAGCCTCAGGGAGCGGCCGAGGCTCGGTCGCCACGCCGACCGAAAGCACAAACAGCAACAGCTCCGAGGCTGCTGGTTAACGGCTGTGGTTCCTATTCACTCTGTTCACCTCAGTGTCTCTACATCACTTTACTTTGCTTTTCTAAATCGGCTTCCTCTTCTTTTTTAATAGCATAGAAATGTATTTGACATCAGAGTACAAGATGCACGGTGTGGTTACATTACATTACATTAGTGATAAAAAAATATAAAAACAAACAGAAAAAAATAAGAAAATATTGAGTATTAATGAATAAGTATTGACGGTGTGTGTGAGCAATAATAGAGATCTGAAGACATTATCAGTTTGTGGAGCAATTGAAAACAACAATTATGTCATAATAATGACAATAATAATAAATCAATTAATTATCGGTGAGAGGCAGGTGACTATAGACATACATGGGTCACTTAAGAGTTTATAAATCATTTCTACTAAATTTGTTATATTACATAAAGGAACTAGATAGGATTTTTCTAAATGCTCATTATCTCTGGTTTCAGTTTTGTTCTTCTTTCTCTCTGTCTCTCCGACTCTTCCTTGTCTTGACCGCTGGTTTTATATAGTATATATCTATATATATTTGGAAAAAATTAAGAGACCTCTTAAGACTATCAACTTCTCTGAACCTTTTTATAAGTATGATATCAATGTTCACTGAGTAAATTGAACACTGTTCTTCTATTCTATGAACTACTGACAGCATGTCTCTGAAATTCCAGTAAAAAATTTTGTATTTTTTAGCAGAAAATGAGAAATGGTCAAAATATCAAAAAAGTGCTTTCAGACTTCAAATAATGCAAAGAAAACATTTTCATTTAAAAACAATAATAATGATGTTCAGAAATCAACATTTGGTGGAATAACTTTGAGTTTTTCAATGGGGTTCATTGCTGTGGTCTATTAGGTTTTTCCAGAGCTGTATTTATGTTTGTATGCATAAAAGATGTGGCAAAGTGCAAAAACCAATCCTGGATATCCAGAGCATAAAATGTGCGAGATGCAGAGCAAAACATAAACAGGAGGGAAGAAATGTTTGTTTTATTCTACTTGGATTCATTTATCTGTAATCCCAGAAGATTTAATTTAAAGTTTAGCATAAATCAGTTGCAGCAGAACCCAGTGGAGGATAAGGAGCAGAAATGCCCCAAACAAGCCCAGGAACTACATGCAGCAGCCGTTTCTCTTTACAGGGATCTGATTCAGCTGTTCTGATCTTGGAGCTGGATGCAGTTTTGGCTGTTTTCCTACAAAGCGCGGCTATCTGGGCTTTGAAAGTGGGAGAAGAGAGGAAGTAGAGCATGAAACGAGTTGGAGAGGATTGGGCTGGTGTTTGAAAGAGAGAGGGGGGGAAAAAAAGAAGCTAAGACGATGAATAAAAAAAGAGCAGAAACAGAAAGGAAGAGAGATAAAAAGTGCTTCCTAAACCGGTGAAAGGAAAAATAAAAAGGTCTCAGGGTTCATACAGGTGCTGGAAAATCCTGAAACCGCCTGAATCTTAATGCGGCGCTCCTCAGGCTTCAGAAGTGCCTCAGTTTGGGTAAACTCAGATTGTTTTGCATTTATTAAACATAAATCAACAAACTTTATTCTCCAGCCGAATCAACTCAGTGGTTTGTTTGGAACCAGCTTTTCTGCTTGGTGTGCAATTTATTTATTTACAAAGCAAATAACCAAAACTTTCTGCTTTTGATTAAATTTGATGAGTTTCACTTTTTTGACATCCAGAACAAACTTTGCTACATGAGATTTTGTTAAAAGCACCACATAATATCCTCAAATTAAAGGTTAGATATTTTTTTAAAATCAGTGGGAGATGAATTTTCTGTTAGAAACTTTTACTGAAGTGTCAACCATTAAATAAGGCGTGTTGAAAAAGCCCAGTAGGTCGATGAAGCCCCTATTTTAGATACGTTTGAATTGTTTAAGAACTCGGTATGCCGTCTTAGAAAAGCTTGAATAGTCTCATTGAAAACCTGTTGAGCTTTTAGTTTTCCGTCCATTAACAGCAAAGCTTTTAAGATACTAATTTACATTTATACCCGTGAAAAGCAGCGTATTCGTACCTCGTTTCTTCTACAGTAACGGCTTCCCCAGCAGCTGCTGACGGACGAGGCGGCAGAAACGCCAACAGAAAAACATCTGAGCCTCTGATAGAAATAAGGAGTCTGACTGTGAGACGCATGAGGCTCCTGAAGACGAGGACGATGCAGGAGGGCTGAGAGGGACAGGGAAAAGGCCGAAGGGCCGCGCAGGCGTCCTCGTCTCCCTCGTCTTCCTCGTCTTCCTCCTCTACCTGTGGCCAGTTGCCAGGCAACCGTGTGCTTGACCACACACCGGGACGAGTTGATGCGGCCGAGGAAGCTGATGTCAAACGCTCCCCGCGGCGTCCAACCAAGGTCAGAGGCTGGACCGAGCAAACCGGATCGGATTTCGTCTCGTAGTCGCGCTGCCGGGCCAAACACAAGTGACAAAAAAACATACGAAGGTGTGTGTGTGTGTGTGTGTGTGTGGCATTATTTCACATCTGTGTTTGGCTGAGTGTGTTTTCGCCCCCCCTGCAGCGCCTCAGCCCACCTTCCCATGGCGTTCTCCCTTTTAGTCTCCGAGCAAACGCTTCAACACAGACCCACCACTGTTTACACCTGTAGCTTATGGTAATGCTGCCACCGATTCTCAAACATGGCCGCTCACAGAGGCCCATGTCAGTGGGAGGCGAGAAGTAAAAAAAATACCTGGAGCGTCAGTGGGTGAGCAGAGACTGGATCAAATATACGTGACAGGAGAGCGTCGTCTGCTGCACTCAGATAAGTACATGAAATAATTACTGACTGGGCCTGTCAACAATGACAAATACCATGAAATGGTCCAGAAGTAATATAATAGTAATGACATAATAATGCAAGAATACATTCTCAAAGATTAGTAAACTTTACATAACTAACCGGGAGATGTTTTAAATATCAAAGATGAGCAAACAAAAGAATAGAAACAACAAGTAAAATTAACCAGAGGTTAGTTGAGACCAAAACACCAGACTGGAGTCTTTTGTCATCCAGTTTTTGGTGGGAAAAAGTTGTAAATTATTCAGCTCGTTTAAATTTATCATACGATTAGTTAATTTATTGTGCCAGGCTTATTACTGGTTCACAAATGTTTCTCATTTAGAAATGAACTGAGAAAATGCCTGAGTATTTTGCAGGTCAAAGGGAGGCGGACAAAATGTGGAGGAACTTGATGACTTGTTCACAGGTGATGGTAGACTGGAGCCAGAGAGGAATGGAGGGATTAGGCCTTTATCCGCAGAAATGAAGGCGCTCTGGTCTGGTGCGGAGAAAGAGCCGAGCCGAAAGGAAAAGCTCCGTTTATGTATCAACATTCAGTGATGATCATTTGAATAGAGGCTGAAAGAAAGAGACCCCAGATACAAGAAGATGAAGTGAGTTTCCACTGTAAGGCGCTGGGAGCATCAGTGACAGGATGAGGAGCATCAGTGACAGGATGAGGAGCATCAGTGAGAGGATGAGGAGCATCAGTGACAGGATGAGGAGCATCAGTGACAGGGTGAGGAGCATCAGTGAGAGGATGTAATAGCTTAAGTCTGTTCTCTGAGCTACAGGGAGCCAGTGCAGGGACTTTAGAACTGCATGATGTGTTTTGTCTTCCTGGTTTTAGTCAGAACTCCAGCAGCATTCTGGATCTGACTGATTTTTCTTTTTATACATTGTTGCAGTAATCAGTGCGACTAAAGATAAATCCATGGATGAGTTACTCTAGATTATTAGTCCTCTAATCCTGGAAATTTTCTTCATGTGATAAAAGGCCAACTTTGTCTTTATGTGTCTCTGAAGGTTCAGGTCAGAGTCCATCACTACACCCAGATTCCTGGACATTATTTGTTTTTCTCACTGTTCTCATTTTTGCCAGTCCATATGAGCCAGTAGGAATCGTTCCTTATAGTTACAGTTTATCCAGGTTTAAATTTTATTCAAGTTGCATCAAGAGGTCTTAAAAAGTAATAAACTTGCAAACACCAGCAGATACCCTGAACATCAATAGATGAGTGGACTGCTGCTGATGCCGTCTCCATCTAAAACAACTATTAGGAGAATTTTAAATTAAGAATTTTAAATTAATGAGTTGCAACATCATAATTTTCTTTTGGGATCAAAAAAAAGTATTTTTGAATTTCAAATTTTGTAATTCTTGAACACAATTTGCTTTTTTTTCTGCTTTGGAATTGGCTTTTCTATAATTTTATTCTTTTATAATTTAATCCTCTAGCATAAAATCTATAAGTTAAAGTTTTGCATTGTTTAAAACTTGCATCTAAAAACTACCTAGACCTTAGAAATGGTTCATGTGCTGCATTTTGTTCCAGCAACACAAATATATTCCTAACGGCGCCTGTGTGTCGAACTGGGATCATGTTGTTCAGAACATGATCCATTTCCTAAAAGTGAACACGACTCGGTTCAAAAGTGCAAATCAATCCCAGAACAACGGCGATGGATCTGGAGGGAACGTTGAAATGGAAATCGGTTCAAAGGAATCAATGCAGCAGGAAAACGAATCCTGTATCGATGCAGCGTTGGCTGCTCAGCGGGGAACCACCTACTGCTCCAAAACTGCCAGAGAAAACAAGAAAGAGTTTGTTTATTTATGTATTTTAGTTTGACTATTCAAACAGGTAAATCTCTCCAGCTCAGTGCCTCGTTTTCAGCCGGGTTTTGGTTAAACTAGCAAAACAAATTAGAAAGCAATAATGTTTAAAAAGTCATATTCAATATAATGCATTCAGCAAATTACCAAGGAATATCAAACGAAGGCTAGAAATAAGGAATTAAAGACAGGAGCAACCTTCTGTGATGCTTCCTGCAGTTTAATAATGCAGCACAGGAGAAGAAACGCCTTGAGGTGAGAAGATGTCAGCAACAAGTTGTTTTTACAGTTTAAACAAAAAACCAGAATCTGTTTCTGTTAAAGGAAAAGTTATTAATGTTCAATGTGAGACTCAAAAGATTTATATCAATTAAAATGCAAAGATATTTAAAACCAGACAGATTTAATTAAAATACTTTGTGCACAATAAAAGTCATCCTGAAGCACTTTGCAGTTTATTTCATTAAATCACATATTCGCTCACTTCATAATTTAATTAGTTTAGTGCATTTCTCTTTAAAGAGACTCAGCAGGTCGCATGGAGTCATTACAGCGTTCACTCCTCCTGGACGACCAGGAAGCGACATGGAGAGGAAAAAACTCCCCTTTAACAGGAAAAAACATCCAGCAGAACCAGAACCTGGATCAGCAGAACCTGACATCACCGACTGGGAGTTTGAGGAAACAGAGCAGATCCAAAAATCCAAAAAACTAGAAGCATTTTTCCTTTTAGGTTTAAAACAACACTGCAGTGGACAGCTTTCGAAAAGACATTTTCTTGTGTTTCTTTACGTTATAAATGCACACAGACCACTGAAGTGGACACAAGTGCATCACACAATACACTGCCAACTGCTGGTCATCCACTGCAAGTGCAAGAAACTTTTTAAAATCCAATATGGGAGAAAGATGAAAAAGTAACTCCGGAAAATCCAGAACCTCCTTCTGTTGTAGGAACTCTTACAGGTAACATTAAGTGACCCCTAAAGACCAAGACTACTGATGTATTTTCCAAATAACAACTGTGTATTTGGAGGAAATTTCAGCTGATCACCTCAAAAACAATCTAACAAAAAAAAAAAACAATAAATTTGTTTTTTATGCTTTGAGGAAATCAAAAACACTTTGTAAAGAATCCTGACATTAAGGATCATAATTCCTGCATGTTTTGCATTGATCAGTATCAGTTTGAAGTGAAATAAATATGAGTAAGTGTCTAATGCAGAGGCCGGGTGACAGGGCTCACATAAAAATAAACAATAGTGTCATCAGCATAAAGCTGGAGAGATTCATCATGCTGTGAAAAGTGTTGGGCCTGAAACAAAACCTTGAGGGACTCCTACTGTGAAGAGGAAGAACTCCATCAGTTCGCTGAACCTGCTGCTTACGAGAAGAAAGAAGATGTGAAAATCAGCGCAGAGTCGATGGATGGGAGGAAACGTCATGGTTTATGTTTTTGACAAGTTCACTGAAGGTTCAGTTCTGTCGTCTTTCACATCCGAGGTTTACAAAGCATCGATTAAAACCTTGGTGGAACCAATCACAGAGCTGCGTGCTTTCTCTTTAAAATCACATTTTAAACAAATTTTAGTAACAAACCTCCTTTAACTGAACCATTATCTCCTGCAAACTCTTCATTATTAACATTACTACATGAAACTTCTTCCTGTTTCTCAACTGGATGTTGGACCATTTCTTTTTTTTTCTTTTTTTTTACTAACTGACATTTTGACGAGTTACCATTAATGTGCATAAATGGACAGAATAACAGCATTAATGAGGAAGCAGCGGTCGGGACGTAATTTCTGTGGTTATCATTATTATCGCTCTGCTCCTCTGCAGCTGCCAGTCAGTCATCTACCAACATGTAAAATCTCCCCTGTAATTTATTTTCCTACGCTTGAACGAGGCATTAAAATGCATCGTTTTTATCCCGTCGCTCCGGTTGCTGCCAGAACCATCTCATGTAAGCAAAGAGCAGATAAACGAAATCAGTGTCATTAAATTACACATTTAACAGCTTCATTTACTTCACTCCTGTCTGCGTTTCTTTCTTTCTGGTTTTTTTTTGTGCCTCGCCTGGCCGTCCCCTCCCTCCTCTGTCATGTCTGCGTACGACTAAACAGCTGCCATTCAAATATCTAACAGCTGAAACAGTTTGACGTGTGTGTGTGTGTGTTAGTGTGTGTGTGTGCGAGAGCGAGGGACTAGCGGGGGAAAGCGTCAACACGTTTTCTGTGTAACTCTGAGTCAATGTGTCGTTCATTTGCAGCCCTGGAAGCTTCCAGGCCGGCCGCTCTGTTAGCACAGCCACTTCGCTGCTTATTAATCAACCTGGCCGACAGACATTGGTGGCTCTGCCCTTCTGCCTGCCAAATACAGAGCTGGCCTCGCTCTGATAACTTTCAAAACACTCTACCCATTGCTCTCAGGCTGCCAAATTAGGAGCAACTCTGGCTAAGATAAGTCTAATAGGCGCATGCTGTGGGTAGGTGATAGACCGTGGCTCGCCTTGAAGATGTTTTTCTTCTTGGGAGGAAGAAAGCAGGCAAGGTTGTGAGCAAAAAAAAAATAGAAAAGAGGTTTGTTTTTCTTTCCGTGTTTTGAGGAAAACTTGGCCCAACCCGGGATGAAGCGAGCGTCCTCGCTCGAGGAAATAACCGGCTCATAGAGGACACATCTGAAGTCGAGTGGCTTCCCTGCCAGCAGGAAGGATTATGATTATTTACAATCTTCATCCATCTGCTGGTCCAGCAAGGAGCAAATGTCACTGCCAGTCTCTGCTGGCATCGCTTAATGTGAAGTCAAAAAAAAAGAAGAAAATGGATCAACCAAAATGTGACTTTGTAAGGGTTAGAAGATTTAATCCCCTTTTGCTCTGTGCTGAAGTGTAAATAATTGTGGAGACCTGGAGCGGAGCTGAGTGGAATCCACAAGTGCATTTTGTTAATTTAGGTCTTTTATGGTCTGCTAAACCAAAAGGCTTCACGACTCGGTTAGCTGGGCTTGTGTTGATTTAAAATGACTCCAATAATGAAAGTTTCAAGAGAACAGAAGCTGGAGCTTCATGCGTCGTTGGCACCAACAGAGTCAGAGCAGTTCTAGTGGTTTTACTGAAGCCGAGGGATCCAGTCACATTTCGACAATTCAGACTAGATCGATGCTTATATTCAAGATGCAGCCGATTCTTAAATCATTTTAATTAAACCAAGAAGTTGTTTCCGACTTGGAAATAAGGAAAGAAGCTCTGAAAAGATAAAAAGAAAATGTAAAAAGAGTTACTAATGGGTAAAAAGTTATTTTCTGTTTTTATTAGACAAAAAATGTTCAACATTTCTTGATTTCTTGCAATTCTATATTTTTTATTTTCTTATTCCATTTCTTATAACATTAATTTTACTTCTAGTCACAAGAAACATTTTGGTTAAATTAAATTTCCTCTTCATACCAAAATTCACCAGGAATATGAATTATTGTGGGCTTTACTACAGATAAATAGAGAAGTAAACAGGTAATTATGTAATGAAATAAGTAAATAAGGACATAATAAAGTACGTCAGCACTTTGACAAATAAATGTAACCAAACATGTAACCAAAAAAGTTACTATAGTAACTATGTAGTTAAGTAACTTAGTGTGTCAGTAAGTTAAGAGGATACGTAGATGTTAGATAAATGTAAATATACTTAATTAAATTAGGTATGAATTAAGTAAGTAAGCTGGCAAATAAATAAGCAGATAAAATATATAGAAATTTGAAATAAAATTTTAAAAATCAGCATTTAGATATATATAAAAAAAACTGCCTCTGAAATGACAAAATACAAATGTTTTACACTGAAGAATTCATTGAAAGTACAAGGTTTGAACTTTTGTGAATGCTTATCAAACATTTGACTAAAAAACCAATAAAATCTTCATTAAAACACCACTTTTGATGCTTTAGTACCTCATTTTCTGAACTCAATGACTGTGAAAAATGGAGCAGCGTAATTATTCTAATGCAGCACAAAATGTCTGCAACATTTTATAAAACTTCCTCTGATGGTTCAGCTGAACATCCTGAGCAGCTTCAGGTCGTCATGGATCTGTAAAAACCGAGTGAGAGCGTCTAATAAACCAACGTAAACCAACGACCCGTCTTCCACCAGGAGCCTCAGGATTACAGGAGCTCGACCTGCTAACGTGTAGAAATGCGTGAAGCTGCTTCTGCTCTGTGGTTTCTGGCCTGAGGAACATGACAGGCTCTGACTGACGGCTTCATGCGTCATGAGCAATAAGCCTTCATGTGAAAATTAAGTGGATTATTGGGCTTATTTTGTATTCCAGACAACATCTCGGCTTTTCTCTTTCTATGAACCAAATGAACATTTTCTCTCTCTGAATAAAGCAGGTTGTTTGGTAACTTGTAGATTCCTCTCCGCTCTCCAATTTTCTTAGCAACGTCAGATTTTGTGTTTGATCTGATCTGATCAGCTCAGTCTTGTGGAAACATTTCTGGGTATTATTTTCATGCCATCTGTGTTCGTATTGATTCGGCGACTCTTCCTGCACATGTATTATTGATTTGGAAATGTGAAAGTTCAAAGTTTTTTTGCTAATGGGCAGAGTCTGTTAGCTTGTTCCAGATTTATGGGCCACCATCTTCCAAAACAAAGAGTAATTGGCTCAATCTCAGCCGCCGCTAAAAAGTGTCATGTTTAAACCGTCACACACTTTGCTGACATCACAGTTAGAGAGTTCACAGGGTTCAGAGGTCATTTGGAGAATAACAGTGAGTCTCCATTACATTACCACTTAACAAGACAAGAGTTTTCAATGGATGGATGATAAAAAATCACCAAGTTAGCATTTGGCTAGGCAGACAAATAAGTAAATATCAGTTAAATAGGTAAATAATAGATAATAAGTCAGTAAAAAGAGAATAAGTATGTAAGTTTTAATTGTTGTTTTAATTTGCTGAGAGGTAGGTTAACTTTTTGAGTAAATAATAGTGATTTTAGTGACTAAATTGTTAAATCCAATTAAAATTTTAAAATATGTTATTGTTATGTTATCATAACTCATCATTTTATTATCTTGGAAGAGTCAGAGGGCTGTAGGCAGAACTCTGAGTATTATTTGAGATGCTAATGAGCTGCTTCCTGTTGCAAGAAAACAAGAAAATTAGTATCTATAAAATAAAGTAAAAATAAGCAAATAATTCAGTTAATTACTGATAATAAGTGTGTTAAAACCCAATAAATCGGTGGATAATAAGTAAGTGAATAAGTTAGTGGCACATAAGTGGGAGGATGAGCAGATTTCAAGTAAAAATGAATATGCTGCCAAGCTAATAAGTATACATGTAAACATTATGCAAGGAAATATTAATAATAAATCAAGTATCTGTGTAAATATAAAAGTTAATTGAAATTATGTAAATAGGTAACTGTGTCAATTATTATTAAGTAAAAAATCTTTATCTTAAGTGATTACTGGGTAAATAACTAAGTATATAACCAATAAATATTAAATAAATAGCTATGTATCAAACAATAAATGTAGAAATGAGCATCTAGAATATAAATCATTAAGTAAACATTACTGAGTGAAAATTGTAAATATGTTTACTGTAGTAAATATTTAATTTACTGTGTTATTAAGAAAGTAAGTAAGTGTATAAATGAGTATAACTAAGTCATTAGTGAAGTTATTAAATGAACGACTCACAATGTGGGAGATTCATCAAAACGAGGTTTTAATCAGCTACTTGAACCAACAGGCTGATGGATGAATCCTTTATTACCAGTGAAAAACAGGAGATAAGTCAGATTAACGGCGTTTTCAAAAATAAAATCTATACGGACTTGTCCAGAACTTATCGTTCGTTCTTGGACAGTAAATAAAGGAGATCACTGGACTGAGCTGCTGCTGAAACGGACCGGCCACATAAAGAGTCACACATGCAATCATAACTGAGAGTCTGACACTTGAGACGCTGTAGTTTTAGGCAGCAAGACAAGAGCTCAGTTATTGAAATGGCTGCCAGATGCTTTATTATACCTGAGATCCGTTTTTATAATGCCACCGGCTTTAAATGACGGCACAGCAGGACTCGTTTTATTTATTCATATCCTGAAGGGCTGAAGCAGCGCGGCTCTTTTTGGGGGATTTTATAGAACCTGGCAACATTTGCAGACACCTTGAACTCGTCTGCATGTAAAGGCTGAATGTAGTTTGCATGTTTTTTGGGGATCTGGGCCAGTTTTTCCCTCCTTTTTCCTCACAGCGCCGTCATTCAGGGTTTTACCGGGATCAGTGTGTGTTATGAAGGGCTTTGCACATGGAAGCAGCTTTTCTCCATTTGTCTGACGGGAGAAAACAGCAGCTCTGACAACAGCCTGCGGCGCATTTATTTGTTTTCTTTTTATTACATTCAGAAGTAATAGACGCTGCGCAGCCTTGGACCTTCTGGCTTTTGGTGGGCCTGTCAGCATGATGGGATTCAGTGAGGCATCACCGTGGTAATAAGTTCACCTGGATGTGACGGAGGATTTTCAGAGATTTTCTTTGGTGCAGTTTTTACTTTAAACACACAGATCCTGTGGAAAACCTGCTCACATGCAAGGAGGATGAAGCCTTTTGATTCAGGTGTTGGAGCAGAAATGAATCCAAGTTATTGTAACTGCAGACCTGTCTGTTAAGGAACTGATCATTTATACTGATTACTGGTTTTGCTTGCAGAAAACAGACAGAAATGATGAATGTTGAGTTTTTAGGTTGGTAGCATTGAAATTCCTTCAGTAATGGCTGCAACTACATGTTCTTAGAGTCTATGATAATACATGTGAAATGTCTTTATGTAACAAATTCCTAATTGTTTTTTAAATTATGAAAGTTTTCATTAGGCAGGTGGAGCCACACTTATCACTTATAAGGACCTTTTTATATTATATCTTGTTAAAATGCCTGAATGTGTCTAAAGTTTGAATATTTCCTCCTTCTAAAGTAAATGAATGTCTCTCCTACTCCATACATCTCCCATAATTAGAATAGTAATAAATATTTAAGATGTAATGGCCTAACTCTGTAGATTAAAGGCTGTTTTCAAATATTTATAAATGACTCTTTTATTCTTTTAATTCTGACTTGGAGGACTTGGTGACTTTAAGATGGAGTTTATTGGTTCTGAAACCAAATTGGATTTTATTTGCTCTTTTTTTATTGCTCAAACTGATATTTTTTTAAACAAAGTGTTGGATCCTTAGTGTCTGTTTATCACTCCTTCGCTCGTCTTTGAGTTTATTTAAAACTAAACAAACAGAAACTTGCACAGGAACGACAGTTTACCATTTTTCACAAACACAGTTTAGATGAACAGTTCAGCCAAACTGCATGAGAGGAAGGTCAGAATAATTCATGGTTACGTTTCAGACTCATCTGTTCTCCTCCAGAAGGCAGATCCGTTTCTCTACTCGCCTTCGCTTTGTCTCATGTCAGACAAACCTTAAATATGAAGCGTCCTTATCTGACAATAGCCCTGCAGTACTGAAGGTGTTCAACATCTGACTGAAACGCCTTTTATCGTCTTATTTGCATATTTCAATTACAACTCAGTGGAGGAGGTGAAGCATCAGTCGCCTCGCCGTCGCTCTGGCGTGATTGACAGGGCTGTGTGTGTGTGTGTGTGTGTGTGTGTGTGTGAGAGAGAGAGGCTTCAGCCGAGCAGCAGGGGGCTTACAGGCTGCGCCAGGGGAGCTGAAATGAAGGTTAGCAGCTGAATGACGATTTAAAACCGGCTTTGAAAAGGAGACGTAGGTTTAATGAACATTTACGGAGGAGCTGGGGAGACTTTCTGTTCGACTCTCAGGTACGTTTAGCAACAGGTTGGAAAACGTGCAGAACCTCATGTGTTTTTAAAAGTTTAGAGCTTTTAAGCAAATTTATTCATGGTGTTGCTGGAGGAAACATGCAAAAACACTAAAACTCATATTATTCCTCTAGCTTCTTGTGCAGAGGTGGACAACTCCAGGCCTGGAGGGCCGGACTCCTGCAACTTTTAGATGTGTCTCAACTTCAACACACCTGAGTCAAATAATGAGGTTGTTAGCAGGACTCTGGAGAACTTGACTGCACTGAGGTGATTCAGCTGTTGGATTCAAGTGTGTTGGACCAGGGAGACATTAAGAGCTGCAGGACACCAGACCTCCAGCACCAGGATTGCCCAACCCTGATCTAGTGCAAATAACTTACTTCCAAGATGTTTGCAGGACTGCCGGATGAACGCATCTGTGTGTGAGAGGCAGAGAGGTTTCAGCCGAGTAACGGTTTAGCAAGAAAGACAGTTTTAATGTAATAATTTCTTAATATTGAGTTAGAAAAATGACGATATCCACTGGCAGATTAATTCATTCATAACATGTGGAAATGTTTTAATAAAAGTGAAATAATCTGCCAGTGGAACATTTTCATCAACATTAACAAATTATTTACTTAAAACAAACTCCTATAATTGCTGAAAAATTAATTGCAAGTTTAGTCTTATTTCAAGTGTACTAAGATATTCACAGTACACTGTACAAAAAATCTGTGCAATACCAACCGTTATAGATTGCAACATCCAAACATTATATTACCATACACTTTAAAAACAAATCCGTAAAATATATGGTAAAAAGTTGCAAAATACCATCAACTACCAAAGAACTATATTATATATAGAACTAGACCAAAAATATTTGGTAAGATGTTGAGTTTTTTGATCAGTTATAGAGTGTTAGTGGTTGACTTGATCTGATTAACAGTCAATATTCTAAGACAGGAGTGTCCACAGTGCGGAGCGGGAGCCATTTTCAGTTCTCTGCATGATGGTGTCCATTATGGGGCTCTGAGAAAACCGTTAGCTTGGTCTGAAAACGTGAACAAGCTGGTCTCTGAGGCTCCGCCCCCTTTCCTCTCTGCTGCGCTGCAGAGAATCCAGAGATCTACATCAGGTCGCTTCTCCACCATTAGCACAACTGCAAAAGTCTTACATTTGAACAATACAAGCTGAACACAGGAAGGGTGTAAGCAGCACATACATATTGATTGACAGCACTAAGACCCTCCTCCAGGCTCTGATTGGTTGTTTCTGACAGGAAGCTGTGTATTTTGTGATTAAAGACACTATTTGAGTTAAATAAGACACTTTTGTTTGAGTTGCATCTTTAAAATGATATTCAAGTTAGAAGGCATTAAAAAAATGTACATTAAAAAGTACAAAAATTATTTATGCGTTTAAAAGAAATTATGTGAAACAATAATAAAAAAAAACAATATAAACATCCTTCCAGGCATTAAGCCATATTGAGAGGACTTTTTCACATAGTGACAAGTTTGAATATGTAAAAAATACATTTTATAAATGTTACATCCTGAAACTTTAAGATAAATAAAATCATCATAAAATTAAAAAAGTAATAGCTACATAAAACAGTTTCTGCATACTTCTTCTGTCTCATAATACAATCTGAAATGTCCCTGCTTTGAAATCAGGCAACAAAGATTTTCATTGTTTGATTTTTATTGCCTTTTTTTTCAACAAACAGCCAGATTTACGTTGCGATACACAGAGACAAATCAAAAACCTCCAAGCTGTACTCCTTAATCACTATTTTGTTTCTGCACTTGTAAGAAAATAGTTTGGAAAACGCTCTGAACAATAACAAACGGTCCAAGAAAAGTAATGCCAGAAAATCCCCAACTGTGCCAGCTGAAGTAAAAAAAAAAAACACAAAGCTGAGCCAAGCAATGTGAGCCAGGCTGGCTGCAAACATTACCATGCAGAGTGAGGTGGGGGGGGGGGGGCGGCGTGTTGACGGAGCTGCAGTATCTAGGCCACCCCAGCGTGGCTCCGTTTGATGTGAGGACGATGCCACGTCGTGGTGGAGGAACTCGGCTCACTTTCAGCTCCAGAGACCCGCAAACATTCGCTGAAGCTGCAAACTGCAGAAACCTGAAGCAAAACTCGACGATGCTTATTTACACGCAGCGAGGCGATGATGGAAGGTACAATGAGATGCTTGAAGACGAAGGAGCGCGGCACACACACACGCACACACACACACACACACACACACACACACACTCACATTTACAAACCCCAGCAGACTCACAACCAGTGTTTACTCGTTTATTTTAGCTGCTTGTTTGTTTTGCTTTTTTAAATCGGAGGATCTGTGCAGCTGTTGCTGCTGCTGCTGCTGGCAGAAGCTGCTGCAGTTCTGGGATTCATTAGTTCTTGTTTCCTTCCTTCTGTTTCTCTCTCATCCTCATCTTCTTTCTTCCCTCCATCCATCCTCGCTCTGGAGCACCGCGTCGTTTTTTTGTAATATGTTCAAGATTTAATAATCTGCATCTCTGTATATGAAGACATAAATTGTTCCTAGAAGAGCTGAGGTGATGCTCTGAACGTTTCCAGGTTCTTTCAAAGCTGCTGTTTTTCTGAATCATCAGAGATAATCTATCGCTATACGACGGATGTTTATCACCAGATGATCAAAAATGTGCTTAAGTTGAATTATGTTAATCGTGGCTCAAAAGCTTCACTCATATTTTATAGATCAAATTCATATCTGATCCACTTTGATTCCCGCCATGTTTTAATCATCCTCCCAGAGGGCGAAAGTGAAACATTAACTTAAAAGTTGGGCCTTGTTCGTGTTATTCAAAATTTAGTTCACTATGTCTTCTGACAGCCGATACGTTTCTACGTGGCAAAGATCAATTTCATTAGCAGTGAGAGGAAAATCTTCATTTCTGCTTGAAGGTTGGAAATGTCATGTTAGAAGTTAACTCTAATGCTGTCTGAAGTTCAGGTGCAACGATTTATCGGCTCAGATTGTCTTGATTTTGGGAGATCGGTGATCGGCTGATACTTACATGTGAAGCCGATTTTATCCACCCATTTTTTATTTAGTTCAGCAAAAGTTTAAAAATCAACCAATAGTCACCAAACTGATGCCAACTCTGCAACATTCTTGCTATATTTAACAACATTTCAAACAAAAAAAAATCAGCATCGGCAGGTCAGGATTTTAAAGATAATCAGGTATCGGCCAAAAACCTGCAATCGGTTCACCTCTTTTATGAAGGTCGAGTTCCAGCTTGGAAAGTCCAACATTTCTCACCTCAAGATCCAATATGGCAGCAGAACCAAATAAAACTAAAATTTCAAATGTAAACTCAGTGGTGTGTACAACCTCTTTGAATTAACTTATATTAATTAGAAATGTTTATGGCTGTGTTCACACTACAGCCTGAAGTGACCCAATTCTGATTGTTTTGACGTAATGCGACCTGTATCCGATCTTTTCATGGCAGTGTGAACAGCTCAGGTTCTTTTAGAATGTGACCCATATCCGATACGTATCCGATTCAAATGCACTTAACGTCCAGGTCTCATTCATTTGAACTGAACGTCACTGATTCTCAACAAATCTCACTATTCTCAGTCCTGATATATGCAAGCAGGAAGAAAAACAACAACCATGAGGGACTATATGAGGATTAAGTTGTTAATATGTTGCTCCGGTTGGACAACAACTTCAAATATATAAGCTAAGCTCCACCGTTAGCCTCCATGTTTACTAACACTGAGCTCTTCTTCTTCTTTTTATGGCGGTTGGCAGATCACTGAGAACGCTGATGCTATAGCGCCCTCTACTGCGCATGCGGGACACTTTCAGGTCGTTTGCCCGTTCAGACTGCAGATCACATACAGGTCCATTTACTGGCAGTGTGAACGGACCGGGCAAAAAAATCGGAATTGCCAAAAAATCAGAATTGGGTCACTTCAGGCTGCAGTGTGAACGCACCTTTGATCATTTCTAATCATGTTCTGAGACAGGCTGAATTCTTAATAAATTGCTTTTTAATCCACACAGAAATTTAGCAAACACAATTGAACTGAAGTAAAACAAAAAGTATGATTAAAACAAACATTCCTGCTGTTGTGGGAAAGTGAAACGCAAATAGAAACGAGAAGATTGTGACTCTATGAAAATATCTCCACTGATGATGGGAGCCATTTTTTTTTTTTTGGCTTTGTACAAGACCTATAAGAAGAGCCAAGACTTCAGACCATACATCATGTCCGCCGTGGCCCATGGCGCCACTATTTCACCCATCATTACCTCCTGACTCCTGGAGCCCCGTGGGGCCCGGAGGCCCAGGGAGCCGAGTGACAGACAAACAAGAGAGGATGGAAAGAGTCGGTCTGAGGAGGAAATGTTGGATTCCAAATCAGGAAGACTTTAAAGTGATTTGTTTTCTATTCTGAGCACACACACACACACACACATACACGAGCACGGCTCGGGATTCAAGTGTGTGTGACCAGGACTGTGAACTGTTCCTCCTCTGGGCTGTGAAAGTGTTCACAGGGCGACCGGAGCTGATCGATAGACACTCACTGCCACTTTGTAATGACTCAGGTTAAAAGAAGACGAGTGAAACGGATGGAGCTCCTTCGTTTTGTTCCCCAGGGAAACACAAAAACATACGGCGGACCATCTATAATCTCTCCTCCTTTCCTTTTTGTGTCCCTTTGTGGCTCTTTTTGTCTCTCTCTGATCTAATTTTTCTTGTTTGCTGTCATTGGGTCTTCCTCTACAACACATGTGTCAAACTCAAGGCCCGGGGCCAAATCTGGCCCGCTGCAGATATTTACGTGGCCCTTTGGACTCCAGAGGAAACGCATAAGAAAACCTTTACTGTAACAGTTGTGTGCTTAAATATCAGTTTCTCCAGTTTTTTTTTATTCCACCATTATGGTACATCAACACATCCCCACACCTTTTAACAATAATACTTAAATTTTGAGTTTATTGGAAAATTTCCACCAAAATGGTTAGAAAAACATTGTGTTTATGTGATGCTAACCCCAACCTGCAGGTGGCACTATAGCTTATTTCTATTACATTGCTTCCTCAGCTGTAATAGTCGAACAAAAAGTCACATTTACCGTCATACATATGTGCAAATATTAGAAATTATTTAGCTAATATTTCTAAATTAGCTCCACAAATGTGTGATTTTGATTGAAAAAAATCGCTAACTTCTGGAGCGACTGATCAGTTTCAAAACATGTTCAATATGATTTAATTTGAAGAAGTCCTTATCAGGTGCAGACACAGCTGTGCATTAATATTTTAACAGTTTGCTAACAGGTTTTATCAGTACACTCTGAAAGAACATCTGTGATCTTGATGAAGCCCAGAATGAAAATGAGTTTTGACGCCGCTGCTCTGCGACGTTGAACGATCTCGGCTCCTGGAGCTGAATGTGCTGCACACGTAGACGGCCGTGGGGCTGATCTGGAGGTTTCCGAGGAAACACTGCGTGTGCGTATGGCCTCTCTGCTGGGACCTGGCCTCCTTCCTCAGGACTTCAGAGACCTGCAGCTTTCAGCTCCAGTCTGAACCCAGGAACAGAGACACCGACTCACCGGAGGCCAGGAGATGAAAGAACGGAGCGAATGAAAGACTGGTGGAGGAAAAGAAAGGAAGTGAGGGAGTAGAATACGATAATGAATGTTAACTGTTAATTGAATTTTGTAGGTTAACATTTTATTCATCAAAATATAAAAAAAAAATCCTAAAGT
The DNA here is from genome assembly GCA_033032245.1 of Poecilia picta. NCBI lineage: Eukaryota > Metazoa > Chordata > Actinopteri > Cyprinodontiformes > Poeciliidae > Poecilia > Poecilia picta. Next base: position 20,065,168 of record CM065370.1, on the reverse strand, counting down.
TGTGGTAAAATAAGGTTTGTGTTGTATTATTGACATTTAGGCTGCATATTTAAGAAAATCACAGGTTTATGCAAATATTAACTGCCTTTATTTAAGCAAATTATTAAGTTTTAGCCGATTGTGCACAGTGGCACAGATGGTAGAGCTGTTTGTTGCCTTGCAGCAAGAAGGTTCTGGGTTCAATTCCCGGTCTTTCTGCATGGAGTTTGCATGTTCTCCCTGTGCATGGTGGGTTTTCTCCGGTTTCCTCCCACAGTCCAAAAAACATGACTGTCAGGTTAATTGGTCTGTCTAAATTGTCCATAGGTGTGTGTGTGGTTGTGTGTCTCTGTGTTGCCCTGCGACAGACTGGTGACCTGTCCAGGGTGACCCCACCTCTCACCCAGAACGTCAGCTGGAGAGGAACCAGCACCTCTTGACCCCACTAAGGGACAAGGGAGTAAGAAAGTGGATGGATGGATGAAGTTTTAGCAGTCAGATATTAGTGAGACTTTACGAAAGTTTTCAGGTTTTCACCAGCAGCTGGTGTCTCTTTCCAGCATCACATTGGACACACAAAGAACAACCAACCATCTAAAAAGACTATTTAGGAGATCAGTTAACCTAACAGTCACATTTGGACCGGAGTACCAAGAGAGAACTCAAACATGGACAGGAACAACATTCAGACTGCATGCAGAAAGACCCCCAGACCGGGATTCAAACCCAAGACCTTCCTGTTGCAGGAGAGCTACAAACTGACCCCCATATGAATTTATCTAAAAATAAATACAGTTAAGACAATTTTACTTTTTTATGTTTCTTTGAGCAACGTAAAGAAGAAAAGAATATTGTAAACAGTGTTGAAAGATTACTCAGATTAATCGTGATTGATCTTTTCAGTTAACTAATTTAGTAATCGAATTGTTAATTGGATCACATAGTTAACGATGTCAATAAGCCAAAGATTAACACAAATATGTACATTTTGCATCTTGAAGACTTTCTGAGTTTCAGTAGTGATAAACGTAACGACATCAAATATCTGATCTGAGGGAAACGGGACGTGTTGGTTGGGTTATTTTTGTTTATTGTCATCGGCGAATCTGCAAACCTTTGGTCCTGCGGTTTCCATAGCAACGCCACAGATCAGGCTAGAACCAATAAATCAATAGAGTTCATGTTCCGAGTTACTGTCCACAATAGAAATGCAGAAACGCTTCATTACATGAGCCGTGAGACAGATTGATTAGAGAAAACTGTTCAAGACCAAACCGGCAGGGAACAACCAGCAAACGTTTCCCCAACCACACACACACACACACACACAACACACACACACACCACACACACACACACACACACACACACACACACACACACAACACACACACACACACACACACACACACACACACACACACACACACACACCACACCACACAACACCACCACCACCACTCAGAGGGGTCCTTCCAGTATGAGGGCGTAAAATTTGAATAATTCCACAGATAATTTGGTTGCTACTGCCTGGCAATGGGAATAACAACTTTACAGAGATAACAGTGAACAATGAGACGGAGAACAAACAGCGAAGCAAATCACCAAGGCCAGCAGCTGCACTTAAGCCAAAGTGCTATTTGTGAGGGAGGGAAAGAAAAAAGACTCTTTTTAAGCCGGATGAAGAAAACAGAAATGTTCTCATTTATTTCACCTTTTTCCTGATTCCTTTTCCTCTTTTTCTCACGTAATTCCCGTCTGGAAATAAAAAATATTTAACATGAGCTTCTGAACTGGGAGAATGAAGCTGAGAAAATGTATTATGACACACACACACACACACACACACACACACACACACACACACACACACACACACACACACACACACACACACACACACACACACACACACACACCTAGAGACATCTGCTACTCCAAGCATGTATTCATGCAGGATGAGGCCGTCAGCAGTGTGTCCTTCAGTCAGACGGTTAAGTCATTGTCACATGGCTACATGTGTGAACAAATAAACTAGAATGAAAGGAGGCGCATAAAAAAAGCATAAAGAACATCTACTGCAGGTTTTACTTACACATGCTGGTCACAACATGCTCTCTTTATAATTTTTCAATGATGTGTGACTGTTTTATGTTTGCAGAAGCCAGAAGTCTGTCCATAGCATGATGTCTGATCCGGCTATGGAAAGAGTAAAGGAGATGCAGGGGAAAGGATGCAGTCTTTTCTGTAGTGTCAGCCTTTGATCAGCATCCATGTGTGTGTGTGTGTGTGTGTGTGTGTGTGTGTGTGTGTGTGTGTGTGTGTGCTGGAGCCAACCCCTGGTGTCTTGGAGGCAGATGAAACACTGCTCCTCTATCCGGGAGTCACAGGACACCCACTGTCCTCTGCCTGCTCCTTTCCTTTATCTCCCCTCTGCTTCGCCCATCTAACCCGTCATTCCTCACCACCAACTCTAAATACGATTCGAGCGGAACAGAGTTTTCGTGTCACGTCGTCGTTCTTGAATCCATCCTGCACGTTTTCCAAACCCTTCATCAGATGACGGGGAGGGGAGGGAGGAGGAGGCATCATCCCACACTGACTTATTGTCAGATGAACAGAGAGAGGAGGAGAAACGACACGAACATGTTTTCTGTCTGCTTATGTTTCTCCACCTGCACAACGCCACATTTTTAAAAAAATTAAACTATTAACACCCAGAGAACAAAACATTTGATGCGTCATTAAGCTGCACAACGAGGGTAAGAAACAGATTTATGTATTTCCAACCCACTAATACCTGGACGTTTCAGCAGCATTATGCTCAGAACATGGCGCTGACACAGAAGTATCGCTGTTTTTTAGATTAATTACCCTAATTAATGACCTACTTAGCATAACTGTTGTTTAGTTTATTGTGGTGTTTACAGTCGGGCATTAAGGCGGCTTACTCCCCTGGTGTTTGCTCTTCCCTTTAATTAATTTACCCAAACGTGCTGCTTATTTTTATGCGTTTCCGGTATTTAAAGAGCGGCACCAAAGGGCCGGAATCCGGCCAGCGTCTAATTGATAAACGCCTGGTTGGCTTTTGTTTCTGTGAAACAGAGAAGATCAATAAACACAAGCAGAAACTGGAGTTATGGTGGCTTCAGCTGAGGAGAGAAACATTTGGCTGTTGATGTTTTCCTCTCAAAGTGAACATTTATTAGACAAACTGTTATTATTTATTCTCAAATTCAGTTACAGACAGCTTAAATATTCAAACAATAGATGATAAGACATATTTATTATCTGTTGTTCATATAATTTTATCTGGCTGTAATGAATATTGAGACTGCAAAGATCTAATTGTTCTTTGAAATGTAAATTTTATGGGCATTATAATACATATAATGATGAATAAAATATAGATTTAAAAAAAATTCTTCTTAACGTAATGTTTTCTGTTCACTAACTTCTCTACTATTTGCATGTATTAATATTAATATCATGACTTTTATTAGTAATAATATTTTCTGCCATCAGAATCTGAGCTGTCATTCCTTTTCTTGCCACACAGTGGCGCCATTTCCACACAAGTACTAGTTGACAAATATCTGCTGCACTTTTTTTCTTTTTTTCCTGGTACAACCAGTATTTAATTAAGTCACTAACATGAACATAGTTATTGAAAATAATAATATTACTTTAGACAAGATAATTTACACACATTTATTAAAAATGTATTAAAAGGAGCTTTTCAAACTGAGCTTAACAGTCTGAATAAATGCAAGATTTACGATGCAGTGAAATATTATTTGACTTCTGCCTTAAAGATAATTCATCTATTTATATTCTGACTAGTTAATAGTTTTTGGGTTTCATCTTAATTATTTTAATAAACATAAACCTGAAAACTAAACAGATTGTACCAATATTTACTCATGACCAGTTTTCAGTGTCCTAACCACATAAATTCACATTAAAGTGACATAAAGTCACATTTCCTAATAATCTAAACCTGTTTTACTGTATAATTGCATAATTTTACAATGTTAGTGCCTTTTAAGGTCTTATCTCTAATTAGTATCCCTCTTTAAGTGCTCTGTTTGTTTTTATATCCTAACCTTTCACTATCTGTTTATAAGTGTTTAACATCCATTGTTTAGGCTTAATGAACAACTTATCCAGTTGGCTCGTCTTTAATAGGCTCTAATTAAAGGTCCCATTCAGAGACTGTCGGTTAATTGGTACCTAAGTGGAAACGAGTTCCGTCTTTGGTTGAACAATTAACGGCGTTCATCAGAGGAAAGTATCAGCTAACAGAGGGAACGGCGTGTCATGGAGATCTGAGGTGCAGAACAAGGAGACTTCTGGGTTTAATTAGGCATCGGTGTGGTATGGAAAGCTGTCATGTTCACAGTCAACATGCATGAATTAGACATTCATTCATTCATGTGGAGTAACAGGATGATGTGTCTGAATTTCTGGACTTGAAAATCATCAGAAAATCGTGAAATATTTCTGAAAATAGAGACGATGTCATCAGTTTATCTAGTACTTTACCTTTTAACTTCCTGGCTTGTTTGACATCGCAATGCAGACAAAATACAGTGTGTGATTTAATGTTTTTATTTAAAATCGGTCGATGTGGAGAAATTAATATATGTTTAAACAGGCTAAACATTATTGGAGGCTGTTTACAGCTGCAGGTGGATTTAATGTTACATTAAAACGTTTCACCTTGAGGAAGGTTAAGAACATTTCAGCATATTAATGTTTCTGCTCATTCTTCTTGTTTATTGCTTTTTAACTGTGATTTAAAAAGCTCAAATGTTTCATGAGTATTTATTGATCCATACCATTCAATAAATTAGAAAATGATTAAAAAGTCCAGATATTTCAGGAGCTTTATCACCAAGTGAAACACTTTTCATAGGTTAATTAGATGCAGATGGATGTTTTATTTCTGTTCATTATGATAATTTAGACTTATAGCTAATAATAACATAACATTTTTAATACAGAAATGTGGATTTAATGAAAAGGATGTTATTTTCAAAGGTATCAGAATATTATCATTTATTAAATATGGCTGTGTAGTTTATTGATTCAGCTCTAGGCATTTTCTTTATTTTATTTTTTTAAGTCAGATAAAAAAAAAACTCAGGATAAAAATTGTCCAATGTGAGAAATGACATGACAAAAGTTTGTTTTTATGATTAGTTTAAAAGTATTAAATTGTGGTTATAATTGAAGTTTTGGCTAACTCTGCTATTTATGTTACAAACACTTTCCTTGCGTTCTGGAGTTTTAGCTACTATCTGATTTACCATTCAGAGAAGGAAAAGTTTACATGAAGGAAACATTATGAAAGTTAACAGCATCGTTAATTCTCTGCTTCTCTTCCTTTTTCCACTTTTCCTTTTGTCAACCAACAGGTTTCCTCAGCACCGGCGATCAGTCCGCCAAGGGGAACTACGGCCTGCTGGACCAGATTCAGGCTCTGCGTTGGCTCAACGAAAACATCGGCCATTTTGGCGGCGACCCTGAGAGGATCACCATCTTTGGATCTGGAGCAGGAGCGTCTTGTGTCAACCTGCTCATCCTGTCTCACCACTCTGAGGGTAAGTTGATGCTCTACTGTGTAGCACTGATTGAGTTTTACAAAAATGTGAATTTTATTTGTTAAAACTGTCACCATAACATGAGACAGATAATCTGTGAACAGATCGATCTCATCCACCTCCTTTCTTGATGCTGTCTGAAAAAAATGCACCAAAAGCAACCAATCAGAAACAGGAGGGTCTTAGCGCTGACAATCATACATGTGTACACTTTGCTTAATGTGCTAATGGCAAAGGAACAAGAAAACTGATTATGCTAACTAGCTTTAGCATTCATGGCAATCTCTGCTAGCATGGAGAAGCTATAGCATAGCAGAGAGCAAGGGGAGCAATTAGTGCATACATGAGGATGATTGACAGCACCAAGTCCCTCCTCTTGGCTCTGATTGGTTGTTTTTGGTGCTTTCCTCCAGTCAGCAATATAAACTCAGGGAGAAGACAGAGGTGGTCTTCTTTTTTTTACAGATAATCTGTCAGCACATAATGACAGTCTTAAGAAATAAAAAAAACATTTTCTTTTCTAAACGTTACACACTGCTGCTTTAACCAAGCAGAGAAACATGACAGACGAGGATAATATAACATGTTTCTGGGTTGTATTTGAGCTCAGACTGTTGGTTCATTCCAACAGGACAGACAGACACACAGAGAGACAGACAGATCTTAATTATGCAGCATGGCAGCTTCACCTGCTAGAACCTGTGAGGCTCACTTGACTTCCTGAAAGAAAACTTGCCGCTTGTCCTTTGAGCTTAAGGATTTGAGCACCGAGCGCCTAATGAGCGCGTGCCGGTTTGATCCTCTCTGCGTCTCTCGCATCCTCAGAAGATAAATGAGTCGGGAGCGTCGGTGTTACCCCACATTACCTGCCTCGCCGACGCCTCTGTTGTGCAGCAGGAAGCCCCTTCCTTCATCAAAACCCTACACGTGTTCGACCTCCTGCTCCCCATTACCAGCACAAAACACCCCGGGGGCTCAGCGCCAGCGCCGCCCCACCAGAGGACAGAGAACTGCGAACCGGGCCGCTTTGATCCGAGCCGAGATCAGCGTGGCTGACGATCGGCGGCCAAACGGCCAGGCGCTCGCCGCCTTTGATCACGGCGTTCTGGAAGCTGTCCTCCTCCTCAGATCGTTGCTCCTCTGTTCTCTGCGTCGCTCGAGGTCTCGCCCTGAATATCTCTGTCTTCTCGCCCCGTTTTCCCGACTCACACACAAACTGGAAAGGCCAGAAAGAAGTGTGGGTGAAAAGAGAGATCTGAAAAGGCAGCTTCACATCTGCTCTGATTCTCTCTGTGTGTGTGTGTGTGTGTGTGTGTGTGAGTGTGTGTGTGTGTGTGTGTGTGTGTGTGTGTGTGTGTGTGTGTGTGTGTGTGTGTGTGTGTGTGTGTGTGTGTGTGTGTGTGTGTGTGTGGATCTCAAAGCTTTAAGCAGTCCTTTAGGTTTTGACTAATTCATTCTCTATGCTTTGAAAACAGATGTGAATCTTGACTGAGTCTCTGCCTGCCACTGATGTCTGTTAACCCACCATTAACCCAGAAAACTTGTCTGCTTCTAAAGACTTTTAACTAAAATCACAAATGCAGCACCTTGTTTCTAACATGCTGGAACGATGAGGAAAAATCTGTGTTTTTGTGACAAGAGCGTTTTGCTCTTAAAGCATAAAGTTCATGAACACTCAACATGAAAACTGTATTAATGTTATGTTTTCATGATGCTTTTAAACCGTTTTTTTCAGGGAGAAATGATAACAATGTAATATTTTTAAATGTAAACAGTAGGTGCACCAGTTTTAGTTTACATGGAGGCTAACAAATGATCAAATAATTTTGCTTTGATTTCATTTTTTTTTTTTTTGTATATCTAATATTCCAAAGAAAATCCAGGCTTGAGAAGCTGAAATATGCAGGTGAAATGGTTTTTAACATGTTGTTAGCTGGCATTTGCAATTGGTGTGATTCATATCTAAAGGGTCAAATATATTCATACACCAACATTAATGTCTTGTCAGTTGCTCCTTAGCACTTTGTAGTTTGACCACAGCCATTCAAAGCCTGACTTGCTGAATATTGAACCTCTTCTTGTCTTCTTGGTTTCCAGTCTAAGAACTTTCCACAGGTGTCTAGTCAAGCAGCTTCATCAGTTTTGATGCTTGTTTGCAGTCAATGTCCTGTCCAAACATTCAATCCATCACTTTTGCATGAAAGGAGATTTGTCAGGAAGTTCCAGCTGATTCTGGTTTTAATATCGACATGACCTGAGGTTGGAGGACCAACACAGAAAGAAGCAGCTGATACAAAACTAAGCCACATCAACAGATTAAACACCTTCTGGAGAAACATGTTTGAATTTAACTAACATTTATATTTAAGCTTGTCTGTGTAATTTTGACCAATCACTGTAAATTTAAGCATCTTTCTTATTTCCTGTTCTTATTCGCTGACGGCCACATGACTCCAGTGTAGCTAAAGCTAAAAGCAAATGATTCGTTTTTCTAACATTAACATCACAACATAGTGTTTTTCACACATTGTTTCAAAATGATTGAAAACATAATTTCACACCTGAAGTTATAAAGTTCAGACACAAATCATAAACTGTAATTAACTTTAATTTATGAAACAATCCTAATTGGGTCATTATCACATTTGCTGCATAAAACAATAAAGAAATAATCTCTGGTAGAAGAAATAAAGTTTGTACAGTTTGAACTTTGTGTTGATTTCACACTCTGAGTCAGGATCTGCTTCGCCTTACATGTTAGCAGCTTGTCTTAAAATCCACTTTGAATCTCTAAATGTGCTTCATTAAAACTTGGTTTTATACATACATTTTCATGTTATGTGTTAATTAGACAGTTTTTATAGGTGTTAAGTTTATTTTATGGCTTTCTGGGCTTTGTCATGCCATTTATGATATTTTTAGATTCTTCTTCTCTCCTTACATCTTTATTTTTAGGTTGAGACCTGAACTGTTCTCTCTGCATTTTCAATTTTTAGAGATTTTATATTGAATTAACCCTTTAACCACCAACAGTTTCTTTCGTTTGCTGACAACCAACCCGCTGTCACTGTCTGTCTTCATCCCTCTGCTTTGGCATCACCTCATCATCATCACCACCTTCCTCTTCATCAGCATCTATCGGTGTAACATCAACTCTCTAGAAGCCGCCTGTCTGTCATCCTCCCTCCCTCTTTCCCCCTCCGTCATGGATCCAAGGTAAGGAGTCCGTCATTCTGTCATTAAAGGACATCGATCATGTCAGCAACAGGTTGGCACAGATCAAACCTGACAGCCGGCGGTGATGAAGGCAGAGCGTCGTAACGCTGATTATATGATGAGGGACAGAGATGGAAGATGGAGAAAATGAGCATCACTGCCTGGCAGAAGTATTTGTATTTCTAAATGTATTGTCACAAAACTAATGAGTTTTATTGGGATTTTATGTGGCAAAAAAGTAGCATAAAGTTATGAGGTGGAAGGGAAACAATATGTGGACAAAAATCTGAAAACTGGAGTGAGTGTCTGTATGTAGCTTCTTTAGATGAATACTTTGCAGGATTATAACTGGAAGTCTTTTAATGTAGGTTTGGACAACATTTGTGTTTGCCATAGACTCTCAATTTGATTTGACTAGGCCATTCAAACAAATTGACCTACTCTCACAACAACCCTGATCAGCTTCCTTTTCCGGAAGCTGATCAGACAATCGGCTTACAACTACTTCTACTGTATGTTCTACAAGGGAACAATAATGTAAAAAATAATTATCAGCAAATGTATTGCTTTTATCTATTTTTGGTAATTTTATCACCTCTTCTAACTATTTATAGCTCAAATATACCAATATTATTATCTATGTCATATTTATTGATTAGTAACTAATAGGGTTCCTAATTGCTGCCATATTGGTTTGTGACAAACTTAATTTTTTGTAGCAGTGGTTGCCTGCTTGCCTTGAAGAAACTTCAAGGCAAGTTTCACAAATAACACTGTAGATGCCAGAAAGTCCTGGAGGATTTTCTGCATAGAGTTTATAATTTCTCCCTCTCCATGCATGGATTCTCTCTGGGGACTCCAGTTTTGTCCCACAGTTGAAAAACATCACTGTTAGGTTAGTTAGTTACTCCAAATGATCCTTTGCTTTGTGTGTTCATGGTTGTGTGTCTCCTGTGTTTGTGTTGCCCGGTGATGAACTGCTGACCTGTCCAGGAGGCTTCAGTGATGGTTTCTCCTCCAGACTGACCTGCCAGTCGAGATACAAGATCAGATTTTGATGGCTCCATATTTGTTTGGAACAATCTGTAAATTAGTGCCCAGGTGATAAAGAACGATGTGATATGAAAAGTAAGAAAAGACAAGATGCCAAATAAAGCAGCAGAACCGAGTCCAATCTTAAGAACTGATTAAATATATCCGTCTCGCTGCTCTCTGCCACTCCTGGTGCAGATATGCATGTAGGTGTAGCTGTTTCCCTGCTACTTCTTACTATAATTGATCTCTGAGGGAAAGGAGACTCTGCAGCTCTGCTTAATAATTAACTGACCAATCTTCAGCCCTGGAGAGGAGAAGGAAAGGAAAGAAGAGAGAGGAAACGAGAGGCAGGCGGCCCCCTTAACGAGCCACTCGACTGGCTTCAACGGCTCAGGATGGGCAGAACTCAGCAGACGGAGGGAGAGACTGAAGGAGGGAGGTGTAGAAATAAGGCAAGAAGAGAAAAGACAGTTAAAATGGATCTTCTGACTTATCGGAAGAGCTTGTTCCCACAGTGTCCTTAGCTGCTTTACGACGAAAATCTGTCAGATTTTCTGTTGTCTTCAGAGAATATTGAAAATCACTAGCAAAGAATACAGTGCAAAACCTTCAATAAGGCAGAATATAAATGTCCCTTTCCAATCTCGTCCATTAGGTCTGTTCCACAGGGCCATTGCTCAGAGCGGCACGGCCATCTCCAGCTGGTCCGTCAACTACCAGCCCCTGAAATACACCAAGAACCTGGCCAGGAAGGTGGGCTGCACCTACTCAGAGACCGCCGACCTGGTGGACTGCCTGAGGCGGAAGACCTTCAGGGAGCTGGTGGACCAGGACATCCAGCCGGCCCGATACCACATCGCCTTCGGCCCCGTGGTGGACGGAGACGTGGTGCCGGACGACCCCGAGATCCTCATGCAGCAGGTGAGGTCAGACGGTGACCTCATCACTGTCTGAGTGGCTCTGGAGGAAGTAGGGAAGTGGCAGTGAGGCGTGGATGTGACCTTTCCTCACAGTTACAGGTCAGGTTGTGACACTCAGCAGCTGGTGAAGCAACATGTTACTGACAGGAAAATAACTCGGCTTGTAAAACTGCTTCTAGAGGTGGACGGTGTGCTGGTGGTCAGCCTGTAGCAACAAGCAATGAAGGGCATAAGAAAATAAAAATAGATGATTTCAGAAACATCATAATCATTTTTATTTCTGGTTTCTGATGTGTTTTATTTCCTTTTACTTTATTGTTTTTTATTTTGGATATTTAAATGTCTTCCAGTTCCAGTGTGGAGTGTTCTGTACTAAATTAAAGTTTATTGTTCTTTACTAAATTAAAGTTTGTTCTTTACTAAATTAAAGTTTGTTCTTTGCTAAATTAAAGTTTGTTCTTTACTAAATTAAAGTTTGTTTTTTACTCAATTAAAGATTATTGTTCTTTAAGAGGCAAAACTTGAATTATTATGTCATTATCAACATATTACTTGAAAATTGTCTCAATTCTACAATAATATAGTTAATCGCAATAATTTCTGGGACAATTTATTGTCAAGAAATCCTTGTTCAAGGAGGAAGGTAAAATGATTAAATAAAACATTAATATAGAATAAGATACTTAAAACGTGTAACAGGACTTCCCATGTCAGCCTTCAGATGTAAAAGCAGAAAAACTGATTTCATGTTCACTCACCTGCGGATGGTGGACGTCTGGAAGGTGTTACATTCTGCGTATCTTTTTTACATTTATAAACAGCAGTTTGACAATAATTAAACATGGAATTAATCTGCATTGAAAGAGAAATTTGAGAGCAAAAAAAGCTTTGCAGCACCTTTAGTAATGGCTCTTGGTCCAGGAATCATCTAAATGTGTTTACAAACCTTGTAATTCCCCCTTTGTCCCACCAGGGGGAGTTCCTCAACTATGACATCCTCATAGGAGTGAACCAGGGAGAAGGACTGAAGTTTGTGGATGACAGTGAGGACAACGATGGCATCTCAGCTGCAGCGTTCGACTACACGATCTCTAACTTTGTGGACAACCTCTACGGATATCCTGAAGGTGAGGAACCTCGACCCCGAACATCTGTCAGTGTTTGAAATCTCTCTCCGCATGATCCAGTTTTACATAAACTCCTTCAGAGATCTATTCTTGAACATGAAAACACATCAAGCACCTCAGAATCACAGCCCCCCATTGAAGCGAGCATATTTAAAACAATATGTGAGCAAGAAAATGAGAAGGAACAAAAAGCGGGTTTGTTGGAGTGAACCAGCCAAGACAAGCATACTAATGAGATGGCCTATCATGGAGATTATCTTTCACCACGGTGGGTCTGTGCTTTGGCCTTTGGGGCTCTGTGGGCACTAATGCTGTCGCTCATCAGCCCCCAGGCAGCCGCCGCCTCCCAATCACAGAGCTGTTGTTCCCAACAGCTCAGCCTGCAAACCCCTCGCAGCAAGCCGCAGTCCAAACACACACGTTTGAATAATGCAGCTCCTTCTCCAGTTCTCGTCAGTCATTGTGGGATCTGAAAGGCAAATCCTGCTCACTCTGTCTCGCCTTTTTTTAACATACGCCGCCTTGAAAAACGATTCACAATCCTTGAGGATTTTCGAATTTTGCCACATTACAGCCACAAACTTCAATGCATTTTAGAGAAATTTCATGTGATGGACCAATAAAAAGTGGTTTATGATTGTGAAATGGAGGGAAATTGGTTGCTAATCTTTTTTACAAACAGAAATCATAATAATCTGGTGTGCATGTTTCTGTCTGCTGGCATCAAAATGTGAAAATATTCAATATATACTTTTACAAAGCCCCACATCTTACCTAATTAAAATGCAGATAGTTTCTATCTACCTCAACCTTCTCTGTCACATTTTTTAATCCTTTATCTCCTGTTTTCTTGCAGGCAAAGACATCCTGAGGGAAACCATAAAGTTCATGTACACAGACTGGGCAGACAGGGACAATGGTGACATGAGAAGAAAGACTCTCCTAGCTTTGTTCACAGACCACCAGTGGGTGGCGCCAGCTGTGGCCACTGCCAAACTTCACGCTGAGTTCCAGTCACCTGTTTATTTCTACACGTTTTACCACCACTGCCAGACGGAGACGCGACCCGAATGGGCCGATGCGGCTCACGGAGACGAGATCCCGTATGTGTTCGGCGTGCCGATGATCGGCGCCACAGACCTGTTCCCGTGCAACTTCTCCAAGAATGACGTGATGCTGAGCGCTGTGGTCATGACTTACTGGACTAACTTTGCCAAAACTGGGTAGGTTTCATTTGATTCTGACATATTTTTACTCTGTGTAAGTTAGTAGTTATTGATGGACCTTTATTGAAGCATCCATGGTGTTTTTCCAAAACATTATCAATGCTTTGTTACATTAATCAACGATTCTCTTTTCGTTTTCCATCAGCGACCCCAACCTCCCCGTCCCTCAGGACACCAAGTTCATTCACACCAAACCCAACCGCTTTGAAGAGGTCATCTGGACAAAGTTCAACCCAAAGGACAAGCAGTATCTCCATATTGGCTTGAAACCTCGAGTTAGAGACAACTATAGAGCGAATAAGGTGGCTTTCTGGCTGGAACTTGTCCCCCATCTTCATACCATCAATGGCATCTACCCGACCACAACCCGATCGCCATCTGGCCCCGGTCCAGGCCCGGACACCTACAGACCCAGGCCCAGGACTCCAGGTCCTCGAACCACTCCCCACCCCTACTCAACCTTCACCGCCGATCCTGAAACCGAGGGCTCGGACCGTCCGATCCAGGACCTTTTTCCTGGAGACACCCGCGACTACTCCACCGAGCTGAGTGTCACGGTCGCCGTGGGAGCCTCTCTCCTGTTCCTCAACATCCTGGCGTTCGCAGCCCTTTACTACAAACGCGACAAGCGCCACGAGATGCGACGGCACCGCCTGTCTCCTCAGCGCGGCGTACCGGCCAACGACCTGGCGCACAGCCAGGAGGAGGAGATCATGTCCCTGCAGATGAAGCACTCTGAGCACGACGCTCACCACGACCTGGAGCCGCTCCGGCCTCACGACATCCTGCGGCCCAGCTGCCCGCCCGACTACACGCTGGCGCTGCGCCGCGCTCCGGACGACGTGCCGCTGATGACGCCCAACACCATCACTATGATCCCAAGCACCATCACCAGCATGCAGCCTCTCCACGCCTTCAACACCTTCCCCTCCACCGGCCACAACAACACCCTGCCACACCCCCACTCCACCACCAGGGTATAGTAGGGACTGAACCACCCAGCACCACCTAGAGACAGGAGGCCTGGATCTCCTGCCGATCTAGAAGGGAGGCCTGCGGTTGAGGGCCTTCGTTCTGCTCTTACATTCTCTTGTTTCTCAAAAAGAAACTCCACCTCCTCCATCTTGTGCTGTACAGCTTAGCAGGAGAATCAATGAACTAGAATGAACTGCGTTGGAGCAGATGATCAGCTCGGAGGCGACGTCGATCTTTCAGACATACCTTTTTCCAGGATGGCGCACAGTTTCCAGTCTAAAGAAATTTTCAAAGGGACAAAAATGCTTTTGGACCTTTCTCTCTTTTTTACTTTGGTGTCGGCTTTTACTGTCTTCTAGAGTGTCGTGTGAAGTTTCTTATTCGTTTCTTTTCTACATCTGTGTCTTATTTACGGCTCATTTGACGTCTCCCCTCCTTTGGGTGCTTCTTCGCTTCAAGGAGCAACAACGTACTGAGATGTCAGAAGTAACGTCATTTCAATCTACCAATACGGTTCGTGCCAAATGTGTTTTTGCTTTCTGATCAAGGTTGAGATGAATTTGAATCCCTGTCTGATAACACAGGCTGTATGTTCTCATGACCAAGTGCCAAACTGGCCTTTGATTGTGGTTTTCTTTCACTCATCTTGTTTATTTTTGTTGTTGTTCAAGTGTTTTAATGTGGAAAGATTTTTGCTGACAATATAGATATAGAGAAATGATATTATATATAGTTCTATATAAATGTGTACAAAGGAGACAGAATATAAAGGGGGTTTTCTCAATGGGGATCTATGCATGAATTATTTTTCAAGAGAGGCAACATGGAAAAAGGACGAAGAACCTGTCGACGCACGTTTTCCCAATTGAAATTAAATATTTCTCAGCTCATAAAATCCCCCACAAATTCATTAAAATAGGAAATTGCTGCAAATTACAGATAATCCACCAGTTAAAGCAACAAAGCTCATCACATATTTTTATTACTTAATGGTAAATTACGCATTAGCTCAACCTGAAATTCCAACATTAGCTGCTTTCTGTCAGTTCTTTGGGTTCCCAAATGTATTTTATTTTTAACAATGTAAAAAAGAGATATTGTGTTAATTATGCATTCAGTTGATCTGTGTCTATGAAGTGGACATATTAAAAAGACACAAATTATATCAGAACCACTTCTTAGCCAGCTAAAGGAGGCAGCTAGGCAAGTTATCTCACCTTCCATATTTCCCCCTTTTCTAAATATTTTTGACACCCATATTTTCCTGTCAGTATAATTCATTAATCTCCACTGATTATCCGGTGTAGCTTCAAGCAAACTGAGGTCACCTAGCAGGTTTTAACAGCCTGCAGTGCAGAGCTGCAAAGATGAAGAAGGAGCTTCTCAACAGGGTAAAGGCAACACAGTAGATGTCTGTTGTTTCTAATTGTTCTCCTTCTGTTAGTTTAGGAATATATCATTTTACAGCTCTGCTTTTCAAGATGAAGATGTCAAACATGCAGTTAGCAGAACATGGTAGCCAACATGGCCGACAGGTGTCGCCGTTGCTGTCTTTGAACATGAGTTAGCTTTAGCTTGTTTTTAGTTTTCCTTTTCCTACTGCTTGGTGGTCGGTGAAGACTGGAAACGGTTCATACGCCCAGCAGCTGAGATTTTATAAACTACTGAACGGGAAATGTGCACAATGCAAATCACACGACTGGAGCCAACAAGATAAACGGACGTGCTGTGGCCAAGAGGAGGACGAAGAAAAACTCGCACAGCCTTAAATGTTGAAATTTGAACCAGAAGAGAAAACAAACTGATGAAAAGAAGATAAAAACATTCAGAGATTCTGTCTGAACTGTTAGCCAGAGGAACGACCTGCTAATCTGTCAAAACATGAATCTTTTGTACTCCTGTGGACTAAGGAGGTGGCAGCAGGTTGTGGAGTCGATCTGAACAGCAGCTGGGAGGGAAACGTTCAGCCTGGATGTGGTGGTTGGTTTTATATGTCAGCACTAGATGGCGCCATTGTGGCGGATTTCATTCAGTCCAGAGGAACTGAAGACAAACAGTCCTGATTGGAGGATCCATGGAGATACACAACATCTGGATCAGGATCAAAACTGTACATTTTTAAGTGTAAGAATCAAACAGAGGAAATATTTGTAAATATTAAGTTTCTTGGTTTTTTTTCCTTTGTTTTTTTTGGGTGGATGAATGATATGATTATTTGGTGACAACAAAAGACAACAGGTGCAGTTTGCAAATTGAATCAAAGGGGAAAAAAATCATATTCGCTCATAATCAACAGGAACAGATTTAGTTTTTAAACTTTTGACATCATCATCTAGATATGCTGTAGCATCATGATTCAAACTGAATCAGGAAAGTTTCTGTAGCAGAATTTTACTAAAGGCCTCAAACAACAAAGACCCAAATAACATCTAAATATGACAAAATAATCCAAGTCTGAATTCTTTGCTTGAGTTTTTTTAGTTAAGTTTGTTTTCATTGTTCAATATTCTATTCATAACCACTTAACCCCATGGACTGCTGATTAACTATGTCTTTAAAGTCAGATACCGCCTATAAATTTGAACTTTTTGATCCAATTTCAAACAGTCCTATAGAAACAAATTCAGTCTATGATGTATTATATCATGTAGCCTGTTTCATGTAGCTGCTGATTTATGTGTTGAACAACATGTTAGGGCTTTAACACCATCAGATGCCTCATGGGATCACAGAGGTGGTCCAACGTTTTTGATTTCTCTCACTGTGTTGGTTTATTGTAATTAAAGATCCTCCTATAGTGATGCAGCAGAAAGGTTGATGAGAAAATGACCATTGTATCAGATTGGACCTTATATCAGTTAATCACAAACATCCAATAAATAAAAGTGATGCAAACTGGGTCTCCATAAATAATCTGCACCTGTTGTCTTGCATTTTATATTCTATGTTGAATTCAGAAACCCAACATTGAGATGAACAAATCTGTTAAATAATGGAAAATAAAAAAAAGATTAAAAAAGGAAATCATATAAATAAATGAGGTGATGATATTTCTGTTACTTTAGAAGTTATTATACACTGTATGCTGTGATTCTGATCTGGGAAACATTAAAGACATTCATAGCCAGACTGCAGTCTGTGTCTTTTTTTTAATATAACGCAAAATGGGAACAAATTTGAAAGTTGTCTGGATATTTCATAAAATAATATTAAAGTACATAAAAATACCAGTTAATTTGAAAACAGCCTTGCCTCGTGTTTTATAATTTGACTTTTTTTTTCAGCCCAGTTCTAAGCCCTTATGTAATTAATAATTATGGGTTTTTGTACATGTTTTCTTTTGCTCATAGATGCATTTAGCCTCAACTTTTTACCTTTTCTAGATTGTTTTTTCCATATTTTTGTGCCTTTTGTTTCTCCTTTATTTATTTCTGCCTCATTATGTAAGTGAAGATCATGTGTGTTAAGGTGCCAAGTTCTGCCTATGGGTTGGTTAGCATTTGAAGTGATTGATTTATTTATTGGGTCATTTATATATATATTGGTATATTTTGTTCTTTTATTGTCAGATTTTAGGTATGTATGATTCTACTGTACATTATTTTAGCGACACATGTTAATGTAGTAAATAATTATGGTGTTGATCTTGACCTCTACATATCAGGATATCACTGTCTGACTAACCTGACAAATACAGTTGTTACTATTATTTCCCAACTATATGAATACAAAAATTAAAAACATTCCTGCAATATGTCTGACATAAATCCAACATCTTCACTTTACCAGATTTAGGTTAGAAAGACGTATAGTCAGACTGTAGCATGCATTTTTCATACATTATTTGTCATTTAATGGCTTTCTGGCAGTAAAAACCTGGTTGTCCTCTGGGTGGCAATGCTTTCTTCCAGATTTCCACCAGAGGGAGTCAGAAGCAGTGAAGCAACAGTCCTGAACTACAGGATTTTTCCAGATCATCCTATAATTTTCATTGTTTTTTTCAACCAATCTTGTTCTTTGAAGAGCTTTTTTTCAGAAATAAATAAATTATTGGCCAAACAGACACCTTGCTGTTTGGCCTGAATCCATCTATTTTTGAACCAGATGTAAACCCGTTAAATTATCATGCAAAACTCTGACTCACTAATATGGAACAGAAACTGGAAGTTATTTCCAGTACATCTGTTCTGCAGCAGCATTTTGTCAAATAAGCAAATTGTTTATTTTCCTTTTTGCTTTTATTGTCAAACTTTTTGACAATGAAAAAGTGTTATTGTCAAAGAAATGTGGGGTATGAACATTTATTTATATGTTTAAGGAAGGTCACTCAATACTTTCATTAGCCCCTAAAAGAAGTGGGTGATTGTTTTTTTTCAGCTTGCACATCCTGTCCACATTTAGTGTAAATGAAGATGTTTAAACTCATGCAGTTTTCCTTCGTAGAAATAGTATTAAGAACATACTAGTCATGAGGAATAGATTAAATAAACAACCTATTTGCTGGAAACATTGTACTTACATTTCTTGACATAGTCATTAACATCCCACACAATAAATCATGGCATATTTGATAGTGCTTAAAATCTGCATTGATACATTAAAATATTAACATTCAGTTATACAGGAAATTGCTGACTGATTTGTAAGTAAATAAGAAAATCATTCCTGGATGTTAACTGTTAAGATGGAAAATTGGCATAAGCTTTACCAAGTAAGATGTACATTAAAAGCACCTTTGTTGAATTTAGAAACTCACTCATACAAAACGTGTCCAAATCATTTTTTTTCTTTCGGTTTGCAATTTATATTCTACATACTATAATTCTGAAATTAAACACAGCCATTACAGAGATTTTGTTTATTTTTTCTCTTAAAAGAACGATGTAACTAATATGTAATGTTGCATATCCATAATTGCTAATGCCTTTATATAAAATATAAAACAAAGCTGTTCAAGGGAGTCACATATTTTAATTACTCCACTGATAACCACACAACATTGTCTTTTTACAACTCCCCCATTTTATCTTGGTACAAGGAAAATATACATTACTAGAAAAGAGAAACAAACACTTCAAAGTGATAGTAAGCAGAGTAAATAACATGTTCATCTATCCAAATTCTAATCAATAAGCATGACATACTATTACAGCATAAAGAACATAAACAAAGCAGATAATATATGTTATAACACATCAAATTGTCAACGACTTAGATATTTTAGAAATGAAATCATACTTTTTCTCCAAACATCAAAACAAAATCACCTTAGATGTCTCTCCAGAGACACGTCTTCAACCCACTTTGAACAACCTGGTTAATTTCCATTAGTTTATATTGAAATACCTATTAACAACGTGTCATCTGTCAACATGAATTCTGTTATCTCACTTGATGCTAAATGACTCTTTGACTCTTTCTGCTGCTTGGCTATAGGTGACATTTTTCCATGCCTCAGGAATTTTAGCAGATTTGGCATTATATGCTTTAGCAAAGTCGTCATTGTACTTTGCCATTACATATTTCCAGTAGTCTGAAGCCTCAAGACTGACATCTGGTACAATTTTCCAGTCTGGGAATATTTCTTTATAACACTTATAAGGGTGAAATGTATAATTAGTCTCATGACAACGGAAAGTCCTGTCAGTGATTACAAGAGAAGAGCAGATATTGGTTACAAGTTTACTTGAGGAAACACGTCTGTATTTACCCAAACCTGTTGGCCGATGCAGTGAAGCCCAATGTTCAGTGTGTGACTTTCCTCCTGCCTCACAAGGAGATTCACAAAATGGACACTGTCTGCCACAGCCAATTAGTTTGGTGAAAAGTTCATTCTGTGGCTTTAAATGGAGACTTTGCAATTTTTCAAAGAATTGTTTTTCCTTAAATATTTCTGTGAGACTATGTCCCATCTTGGTAACAGATTCTTTGAGTGACAGAGCAAACTGCTCCCAGTCAGCATTGTTTAGGATCATGAAGGCACCAAGAGCATCCTGGGGAATGATTAGTTTATCTCCCAGTTCTTTGCAGACATCCTTAACAAATGTCCTCAAGTTGACACTGTCTTTCTGTTTTGCCTTGTCGACTGCGTCATTTATCCTGATGATGCTTGATTTTATATGCTGCTCCTCAAATGCATTTGTTGTAGCTTCATTTGAGAAATGTTCCAACATTTCATTGAGGATCCAATCTTTTACATATTCTTCATATGAGAGAATGAAGCTCAAATAGCATCAATCCGATCAACAATATTCCGCAGTGCTTAGATCTTCTGCTGTTTTGGTTGAGCAAAGCAGGAGAGACGACCGAACCAAGAGCGGCTATCGGGGTTGACTCTTTTATTATGTCTATGCTTGAAGAATCAGTTTCTCAGGGCCCTTTAAAGGATGCAGAGCCTAAATTCGGACACAGCTGTTTTTTGTTAGACTCCCCCTAGTGGTCTGGAGGACTTCCGTTTTCAACACTTTTGTGCGCGTTTCTCTTTTGTTTGCTGCATTTTATTTGCTTTTTGTTTGCTGCATTTTATTTGCTTTTTGTTTGCTGCATTTTATTTGCTTTTTGTTTGCTGCATTTCATTTGGGGTGTTTTTGTTTGCGTCTCTCTCTTTTGTTTGCTGCTTTTCATTTTGGGGTGTTTCGTTTTGTTTGCGTTTCTCTTTTTGTTTGCTGCATTTCATTTGGGGTGTTTTTGTTTGCGTTGTCTCTCTCTTTTGTTTGCTGCATTTTATTTGCTTTTGTTTGCTGCATTTCATTTGGGGTGTTTTTGTTTGCGTCGTCTCTCTTTTGTTTGCTGCATTTTATTTGCTTTTTGTTTGCTGCATTTCATTTGTGCGCGTGTCTTTGTTTTGTTCGCATGTTTTCTCTGTTGCTGCGCATTTGCACCTGTCGGCCACCGTACCCACCCCAGATGATAGTTTCAGACAATGGCACATGCTTCACAAGTCAAGAGTTTGAAATGTTCTTGAAACAGAATGGAAGACAGCATGTTACATCTGCACCTTTCCACCCAGCATCAAACGGCCTGACTGAAAGGGCTGCACAGACATTCAAACAAGGCCTGAAGAAAACTAAAGGAGACACTTTGGAAACAAGGTTGGCAAGATTCCTGTTTAACTACAGAATCACACCACAAACTACCACAGGCTTGTCACCTGCTGAAATGCTGATGTCATGGAAATTGCGTTCTACGCTGGATCTCCTGCTGCCGGACATAAAGGCGAAAGTACGTAAGAAGCAAGCAAAACAGAAGGAATATCATGACACCCACAGCAAGTGGAGAAGCTTTTCTCCCGGCGATGATGTTTACATCCGTAACTACAGTCATGGACCGAAGTGGGCGCCTGCCATCACTGCAGGGACCACAGGTCCAGTGTCTCATACTGTACAGATGGGAGATGGACGTGTCATGCGGATCAGATCACGAAACAACATGTGATGCAGAGGGGAATGGATGGACCTGGAGCACAGTGCGCTCTTCGGGTTCCAGATGAAGAAGTGGCGCTGGGGCCGATGGACTCGGTGGCTCCATCTTCAGGAGGAAGGGCGTTGGTGCAGCCTGCTGAAACAGCTCAGGTTCATTTTCCTGCAGTGGTGGCGCCTGACGTGGACATCGGACAGAGAACAGATCCACCACCAGAACTACGCCGCTCAGAGCGACAACGAAAGACTCCTTCTTATCTGAGCGACTTTTTGTGCAAGTAGTGAGTTCCTTGAGTGAGAGTATTCTCTGGACTCACTAATTTGTTCATTTTCCATGGTTAAAATACAGGTTTTATTCTATGTTTAGAATAAATAAACACATAGAGTTCTGATAGCACAATCATCAGGTCTATTGGAAGGTTAGTTCCTGTTACGTTTACTAACTTAGTTGACTCTTAAAGGGGGAGGGATGTAGTATATTGAGTTAGTTCCTAGAATGAGTTGGTTTACCCCCCAGACCACTAGAGGGAGCAGTGGGAAGCTAGAGTCAGAGTTAAACCAGAAAGGCTAGAACAGAATGAGTCCGTGGCTGTAATGTATAGTTATGTTCGAGACGGAATAAACTAGTAAAAACACAAACTACTGAGAGTGACTCTACTTCTTAGAAGTGAAGATTATCACAGGTAGGGTGATACTATTAGCATTTTATCTCAGATTATAGAACTGGCCTGTGGAAGCCAGAGCATTAGCATTTTTTGATTACAATTTAGTTCAGCTTAGCATTGATGCTAATATTAAGCATCAGAACATTTTTCTTACTTATTAGCAACATTTGTATAGTGAATGGAGTAAGTAATGACAGAGAACATGCTAGTGATGCCAAACATGCTACTGATAGCAATCATGCTAAGATTAGCATTTTGGCTAATTTCACCTTATGCATTAATTTTTAAAAAATTAATGGTGCAAGTACAGCTTCATCAACATGTTACTGACTCTCCACAGGTTTTTGACTACAATTTAGCTCAGGTTAGCATTGATGCTAATGTTGAGCATCAGATCACTTTTCTTACTTGTTACCAATGTTTCATATACTGAATGGAGTAAGTCATGACAGACAACATGCTAGTGATGCCAAACATGCTACTGACAGCAATCATGCTAATATTAGCATTTTGGCTAATTTCACCTTATGCATTAAATTTTAAAAAATTAATGGTGCAAGTACAGCTTCATCAACATGTTTCTGATTCTTCACAGGTTTTTGACTACAATTTAGCTCAGGTTAGCATTGATGCTAATGTTGAGCATCAGAACACTTACTTGTTACCAATGTTTCATATACTGAATGGAGTAAGTCATGACAGACAACATGCTAGTGATGCTCCACATGCTACTGATAGCATTCAGGCTAACATTTTTGGGTCATTTTAGCTTATGCAACATATTGAATGGTATGAGTAAAGCTTAGTCAACATGCTTCTGACTCCCCGCAGGTTATTGACTTCACTTCAGCTTTCTTTGGCATTATTGCTAATTTTACCATCAGAACGCTTCATTAAACATCCGACGGGCAAACATTGGCAGGCCCCTCAAAATTTCTGCAGGAATTTTCTAGTTTTAGTACTTATTAACCATGTTTAGTATAGTGAATGGAGTAAGTCATGACAGACAACATGCTAGTGATGCCAAACATGCTACTGATAGCAGTCATGCTAAGATTAGCATTTTGGCTAATTTCACCTCGTGCATTAATTTTAACAAAATTAATGGTGCAAGTACAGCTTCAGAAACATGTTGTCACAAGGTTTTGACTACAGTTAGCTCAGCTTAGCATAAATGTTGAGCGTCAGAACGCTTTTCTTACTTATTAACAATGTTTCATATACTGAATGGATGGAGTAAGTAATGACAGATAACATGCTAGTGATGCTCCACATGCTACTGATAGCATTCATGCTAAGATTAGTATTTTTGGTCATTTCACCTTATGCATTAATTTTAGCAACATCAATGGTGCAAGTAAAGCTTCGTCAACACGTTTCTGACTCTCCACAGATTTTTGACTACAATTTAGCCCAGCTTAGTATTGATGCTAATATTTTGACTACAATTTAGCTCACCAGAACGCTTATTAGGAATGTTTTATATACTGAATAGAGTAAGTAATGACCGACAACATGCTAGTGATACTTAACATGCTACTAAAAGCATTCATGCTAAGATTAGCCTTTTGACTAATTTTAGCTTACGCAACATGTTGAAAAAGGATGTAATTAAGTAAACTTAAAAAATACAATTCGGTTCCTTCTCCTTTTTCCTGGTCCTGGATCTCAGCAGCGGTCTGGGAGCCCACGTGAGAACACAAGAGGCGTATGCAGCGTGTTGGCGTCACAGAAGTTCAGAATTTAATCCAATCAGAAACAAGATAGCAGACAGAACAGAAAAAAAACATGCAGAGTTACATTTAGTTACCTGAGATACTTAGGAGACAAACGCAAACAAACAAACAAGACGTCTTGGAGAAATATAACCAGAGCATAGAGATCGGCTATAATTTCTGAATTATTTCTTTGCTGTAGGCAGATTATATTCTCCGTGGGAGGTTCTTGCTTCAAGCAAGGCGTCCCTTGCCTCGACCAATTAGAAGCCGTCTCCGAGCACCACTGAAAACGGCACCTCCCCTCAACTCTGCTCGAATGATCAAAGAAACGTATTTGGAATTCCCTGCCTCAACTCAAACAAATAAAGGCACATTTTATAAGCTTTTAAACAAATACTTTTTCGGGTAAACTGCAGGTCAATGCGTCCGGGTCGACCATAAATCCTAAAGATGTATCCAGGTTTTATTTCACCAATTGATGCCATCTCCTGACTCAGGCAGAGTCAGGAGATCTCCAGAACCTGGCCCCTTCCTGAGCCACGAACATCCAAGGATTTCACAAGTCTCTGTGAAATCCTGGGTTTTCTACCCTAAATCCTATATTTAATTCAATAAGAGTTATCTCTAAACTTAATATGCTTTTGCTCTGTTATTCCTCCCAACGTCTCCCTGATATTAAACTCATACAAACTACAAAAAATAATCAGATCCATTTCCTGTTTTTTAATACAGAACAAAACATTTTCAATTTACCTTTATCATTGACTAGTTTTAATTCTAATAGAATATTAAAATAAAATATTCAGTTAAAGCATGCAATATTAAAGTATTCTATATGATATCAGTCTGAAAGTTTAAAAGTTCACAGTTTCAAAGTTCACAAGTCCATAGGTCACCCGTTCGCCGTGCCAAATGTTCACTGGGGACCCTTATTTCCTGAGACAGGAATGTGTCCCTGGTTTTTACACAGATAAGATTGCTTGCCTCCTGTGGTTTTATAACCTGCAACCAGGTTTTGTAAATGCATTTATCTGTGACCTTACAACCCCAGGCCCTGCATCTGAGCTTACTGACACAAAACTCCTAATTTTAAGTAAAAGATAAAGCTAACTCAAACACTACAAAAATGGTTATATTTTCTAAATGCTAGAAACGATTATATTTCCTCAACAAACATAACATATAACACAGCGTAGTCAACATGCTTCTGAACCCTCACAAGTTACTGACTACATTGCAGCTTTCTTTACCATTATTGCTAATTTTTAGCATAAGAACGCTTTATTAAAAAGCCGACGGGCACACTTTGGCAGGCACCTTAAAATTTCTGCAGGAATTTTCTAGTTTTACTTGAGATTTTCAGTAAAATATTGCTAATGTTGATGAAATACTTTGTTAAACTAAAGTAGAAAACTTAATGCGGTGTAAAAAAAATGCTAATGTAATTAGGGAGCTGAAGATTTTTGAATAATTGATTTTGTGGGTCTCATTTAAATTAATTTTTCCTTTCATTTTGTCTTCAGGGTGTCTCACATTTACAATTCATGGGCTCATAATTGGTTCAAATGAGGTTGTAGGTCAGAGTTCTTGTCCCACAAAGAGCCATAGAATAAGTAGAGCTGCCAGTCAGCATTTTATGTTACCACACTACTGGTTTTCAGTGTACAACAGAAAAACAATGACGAAAACTGTTAGGAAGTCTAGTAAAATCCAAGTTAATCCAAAACAGTTTTCAGTTGAAATTGAAAAAAGATTGAAGGTGCCTTGGAAAAAATATATTTTATTAGACATGTCATGAACAAGAAGTCATATTTTGTTATTTAAAAAATGTTTAATCTAAAGCTGATTAAATAAAAAATATCATAAGATATTTACAATATTTAGCATAACGATGAATCGATGCAACATAGTTCTGCAGATGAATATGTCAAAAAGAAAGTTATGTAAATACTTTTGAGTTGTGCTGAATTTTTCTGTCACATTAGAGCAGCGGTTTCCAAACTGTTTAGGAATCGCTGCATTAGAGGATGAATGGTGATCAGAATTAAAAATCAGGATGATTTTGGTGGAAATTTAACTGTAACCAAGAAGAACCTCAAGGGAAAACTTAACAGTAACAACATCAGGATCCTGCAATGAACAAATAAATCTGAGAGTTTACATATGATATGTGACATGGAAACCTGATAAGCAAAATAAAAACAATGAGCAAAAATAAAAGCTGAAGTAAAAGAACAATATAAACAATACACACAATAGTGTAAGTAATATCACAGAACAAAGAAACTCAAATAAGCATCAATGAGCTAAATATTAAAACAAAGGAACAGCTGCAAACAAAAGACCCAGATCTAGACATAGGTAAAGTCAATATAAGAAAAATAATACAAATAAAATAATGACATTTTAATAATAGCAAAAACTTATATCTGGTAATAACTGATGCCATAAAGAGTGTTTGACATTCTATCTGATTTTTTATAACATTGCTCCACCCATATAGGAAAACAATGAAAAAAGATTGAAATCAAACTAAATTCAATTCAGTGCTTCATATTTGATATAAATTCACAGCAAATGTAATCTGAAGGTATTTAAATACAGAACAGAACTTATATGTAGATGGAAAAATGTAATCAGTTTAACCACATCATAGAGCCTGATTTTAAGTCACATACATACAGTATAACTTATAAATCAGTGCAGTTACATTCAGTTTAACATTTTATTTGGTAAAATATTTTCTAATTTTCATAATAAGCAACGATGCAGCAACAGTTTTCTGTCATTGCTGAATGATGACAGTGAACATCAACAAAGCGACTCACAAATGCAAAACAAATAAGTTTATCCTATAATTGCCTATCATCTAATATATTATAGCAAATTTAAATTATTTTTCAGACAAGATTATTTATGAACTAAATCGTGCTGAGTGACAATTTCAGATAAAATATTGATGAAATGCTACTATAAATGAATAATTTTAAAAATAAGGAGCTATAGTTAAATAGGTTTTATCAATTTATTTTGTCTTTACTACTAGGGTTGAGCCCAATATATAAATGAGGTGGTTTTAAAACAAAAGAGGAAAATGATTTAAGTTCTCTAATGGCAACAACCAGATTTGTTCTTAAAAACAGACAGAAGTTCTGATTTCATCTGATGTTGAATGATTTCTTGAGGCTTTTCTCTGCCTGTTCTCTAGTGATTCTCCTCCAAGAATCAGGAATGTCAGCAGGCTGGGCATCATATGCTGCAGCAAATTCCTTGTTGTATGTGGCCATCACATATTTCCAATAATCTGATGACTCAAGGCTCACATCTGGACGAATATTCCAGACTGGGTAAATCTCCCTATATCGTTTGTAAGGATGGGATTTATAGTTTGCGGCCCTGCGGTGAAAATACTTGTTACTGATAACAAGAGAAGAGCAGATATCAGTCGTGAGCTTTCTTGACTCATCCCACATGGCCCAACCTAAACTCTCTGGTCGATGCAGTAAAGCAAAGTGTACAGTGTGTTTTTCTCCACCTGCATCACAGGATATTTTGCAGAACGGACACTGTTTGCCACAACCAATCACTCTGCTGAAAAGCTCCTTCTCTGGTTTCATATGGAGTTGTGAGAGTTTTGTGTCAAACTCTGTGTTTTTGAACTTTTCTCTAAGAGCTTCTGTCATTTCCTCCACACATTTGTTGAGCCAGTGACCAAACTGTTCCTGATCAGCATTGTTCAGGACCATGAAGACATTAAGAGCATCCTGGGAAATCACCAGTTTATCACCAAGTTCTTTACAGACATTTTCAACAAATGTTCTCAGACTGTCAGACTTTTCTGTTTTTGCCTTTTTAATGGCATCATTTATGTTGTTGATGCAGGACTTTAGATGTTTTTCCTCAAACTCACAAACTGTAGACCCAGAGGAGAAACTCTCCTTTATTCTCGCAGATATCCATGATTTTACATAAACTTCATATGAGCAAATGTAGCTCTTAAACCTGTTGAAGTCACTTTTTGAAATCAGATTCAATAAAACTGAATACTGGAAAGATATTCGTGTGCTGAACTCCTCTTTTGACATCATTTCATCAACAATATCGAGACCAAGATGTCGAAAGACAAAATTTTCCACAGCAGGTTTCAGACACTGATTAGTGAATTCTTCAGCTTTCTTCTGGCATTGATCTCTTTCTTGAAACACATCTTTAAAATCTATGCAGAGCGTTTCCTTATTTTTCTGCAGACGTTTATAAGGATCATTTTCTTGTATAAAATCTTCATTCATTTTCTGAAACTTTCTGGCTGCAGATCCACAGATGTGTTGTTTCAGAGACACTTCAAACTCAACGTCAGAGTCAACATCAGCTTTGTTCAGCCTTTCATCAATGATGTGAAGGATCTCCTGGATGTAAGTATCATGATAATTAGTTTTTCTCTTGATTTTATCACTAATAGAGTCATTGCAAGCAGATATGATGCTGTCGGCAATTTCTTGTCTGTCCATTTTATGAGTTGTAAACCATACTTTTACTTGGTCTTTCCATCCTTTAGGAGTGTATTTAAAAGGCTTCAGTCCACAGTCTTGGAGGCTTTTTTCACTCAGCAGTTCACATGCATGGCTTCCCTTGGGTGAAAGATTTGTTCGCAACTGATGGGAAACACTGGTGAAGATATTTGAAGTCTGCTGTTTAGAGAAGGACAAGGGTTTCAGTGTTTCAGTCCACATCTTTTCAAAACTTTCATCAAGCTCTCTGTCTGTCATTTTCACTCGTTTCAATTTGTTTTTTTCAATTAAAGCACAAACTGCTTTCTCAATTTTTTCTGTATAAGTGGCCGTGACTTTGTTGAGTTCTTTCAATCCCTCTTTAATTTCAGCTGCTGCTGGGATCTGGATGAACACTGATCTTTCAGTTTGTCGTCTAAGACTCTTTATGCTGTTGGAGAATTCCTCTCTGAATCCTTCAACCAGATAAACATGACCTTCAAACTGCTCAAAGTATGTATTCAGATTTCCAGGGATCTTTGTCTCCCACTTGGTCAGCTCTGTGATTGCTTCACATTCCAACTCAATGATCAATTCATTCATGTCAGATATTTCAGATGTTGCAGTAAATGAACCAAAATTGGAAATCCTCGTTTCTGCTTTGGTGAACCATTTGTACATTTCCTTTTTGAACTCCCACTCCCATTTGTTGTACTCTGTGCAAAGGCTCATGTAAGCATCAGCCACCAGGCTGTTTCTGAAGCTGAAGATGAAGTTTTCATGTTTCACTGCGTTCCACAGGCTGGTTATCCACTCACTGAACTCCAAGATGTCATTAGAAGTTGACCCACACTTTCCCAGCTGTTGGATGATGTTTTTCTTGAGTTCATAGACAGCCTCACTGTATCCTGCATTGACTGGAGCCATTGGTGGGTTTCCATTCCAGAGTCCAGGAATGTAGCAGTTCCCAGTCTCTGGATTATACTCCATCACATCAGTGAAGCTCTTGTTCTTCTCTTTCTTCTCCATCTTAGCTGCTGCCTGGGTCATCTCATCCAGCTGTTCTAACAGCAGCTTCCTGTCTCTCAGGTTCTTCTCATGGGCTGAAACATCAGAAACGTTCTGGTGAACAAACTGACATTGAGGCTTTTTGCCGACCTCCTTCATCCTGAGGAAAGCATGGACCACTATCTGCAGGATGTCTTTCATCTCTGTTGAATTCTCCATGGCAATATTGATAATGGTGATGTCACTCAGACCAACAACAAGTGTTGCCAGCTCATTGTCATGCTCATGGCTGTTGTCCAGCTGTGTTAGCTCTGGTGACTTTAAGCCTTCAGTGTCGATGATCATCATGAAGTCACAGTTGAGAACTTTCTTGAAGTCTTCATTGACTTTGATGAGTAGCATGAAGGCACCTCTAGTGCATCGACCACTGCTGACTGCAAACTGGACTCCAAACATGGTGTTAAGGAGAGTGGACTTCCCTGTGCTCTGAACTCCAAGAACTGTGACGACCAGGATCTTGTTCTTTGGAGACACCAAGTCATTGAGCTGAGAGAGAACATCACTCACCCATCTGAGAGGAATGTTGGAAGCATCTCCATCTACAAGCTCAAGAGGAAATCCATCCAGCAACAACTGAGCACAGAGTTTGGGCAGATGTTGCAGTTGTTGACGTGATGGATCTGTTTCTGGAAGGTAAAGAGAAGCTTCATAGATCTGACCCATTTCACGGAAGAAGTGCTCAACTCCCAGTGAGCTGCTGGAAAGTTGTTGGTCAATTTCTTTGATCTCTTGCTTGATTTTAGATTCCCTCAGATTACACAGTTTTAGGCGAGAATCGTTATCAAGGTTTATCTTCATCCATTTCAGGAAGTAGCGCCTTTCTGTTTTCTGGCTGGATATAAAACTGATGAAACATGACATTGCTTTGGACATTGCATGATCATTCTGCTTTTTCCTCAGTTCTTTTCTCTTTTCCTGAAGTTTACATTTATAATCTTCTATGTTTTCAGAACCAACTTCTCGAAGACGAAATTCTTCCTTTTCCAAACAAGTCAGTTCCTTCCATATTTCACCTTGTAAAGGAAGTTGATCTTTTTTGTATTTCAATATGTCTTTAATCTCTGCAGTGATTTTATCAGCTTTCATTTTTCCAGCCTGACACTCTAGAGAATCTTCATCGACTATGATTCCCAGTTCTTTAGCAGCATCAGCCATCTGCTCTACTGGCATCTTCCTCTGTGGGTTATTAACTACATCACTGACTCTTTTCCTCAATAGTTTGACAAAATCTGCATCATTTGTTTGTTTTGTTTTTATTAGAATGTTGTTTTTCATCAAGCCCAGACAGTTTGAAACTTTTCTTACAGAATCATCTCTGAAGTTTTTGCTCTGTTGGTTTCCCACCATGAAGATCTGAGCTTTGTGGTTTTTGTTCATCGGCAGTTTGAACTCAGAGTCCAGCTGGTCAAAGAAAACAAAAACTGCAGCAGATGTCTGACACAAAAAGGAGAATTGTGTCTCAAATGAAGCAATGTCTCCACGAAGGTTAGCTATAGCAACTGGTTCACTGAAGATGTCCATGTTTCTGTTTCCACAGGGAAGGTACCAGGTCATTTCAGTCAGTCCATTGGATATTCTTCTCTGAACGTCTCCACACTCCATGTTGTGGTGAACAAATGTGCCATCTGGGTTGTTTAAAAGTTTATTGAGGATCTCTGATTTGGACAGAGAGCACTCACCCAGTCTCACAAATGAGATCATTGGAAGTTCAGACAGAACTATTCTTTCTTCTATTCTTTCTTCCTTTTGATTCTGAAAGATTTGAAGGTCTGTACTTCTTAACAATGTCTCTCATGGCCCACAGCATGAGGGTGCACTGCTGTGTATCACAGTTAGGAAGCAGCAGAGGAACAGAGAACTGACACATGGACATTTTTAGAGCCAGTTCTTGCTGAACAAAACCATCAGAACACAGAAAGAGAGCAGTGATTAAATCAAGAGGATTTAGAGAGTCATGAACATTTGAACTGGCAAAGAGATCATCAGAATCAAACTCATCAGTACCAACAGAATCATCACATTTTGTCTTTCTAGCTGTTACATTCACCATCATCTGTTTCTTAAGAAAATACCATGGAATTTCCGTTTTACACTTTGGAGGCTCATCATTGATGGTTTTCTCATTGATCTCCAGTATCTTGCTGAGTGACAGCTTCTCCTTGTAGACCTGATCCAAACCCAGATCCTCCAAAAGCATCTTCAGATTAGTTCCTGTGGAATACAAACATACTGTGACATTTTTTGAAAGGTAAAACTAAAAATAGTTTTTCTAAATCACGATGAAAAAAACCCCAAAAATATAAAAATGCTTTAGTTTATATTTTTACAAAAAAATTTTTTATAGTAGATAATATAAATAAAAATAAAAAATATGTATTAATCTATATTAAAAAGCAATTAATATTTTAGTCCTGCAGTAATATTTAATAGTCTATTATTTTAAGTTGTAATTTTTTACATTTGCGCATCAGATTATCATTGCTCTTTATTACTTTAATTTTAAGTGTCACATTTCCTACCTCTCCCATTTAACACATTTGCTTGTTTTGTGGGTTTGCTTGAAACTGGATTTGTCCACAAGCTTCCTATTTTCAAACACTATAAAGTCATTTTGCTTATGGTCTTGCGTTCAGTCACACTAGTTTTAAAAACTCATTTATTTGTTTTAGGCATTAGTGGCCTTTAATATATAGTATAGTAATCTCTCAGAAAGGAGGCAGTGGAGAGGGAGGGCAGACTTGCACTGAGGGTGCTGAGTAGGGGTGCACCAATTTATTGACCAGCTGATTTTGTTAGATCGGTGATCGGCCAATTTTTACATGTGAAGCCAATCTGATCCACCAATGTTATTAACCTCACCAAAGGTCTAAAAATTTGCCTCCACTGAAAACAAAGATGTTAACAAATAAACTGGATAATATGCTGCATGTTTAGTGATATTTTCACAGTCGCGGTCTCGACCGGTCTTGAAATAAAATGCCGAGTCCTCAGCGCCCGAGACCGAGACAAGACCGAGACCAAATGCGGTCGAGTCTGAGACCATCAAGAAATGGTCTCGAGACCAAGACCGGATCCGAGTACCACAACACTGGTATTTGGTGCTTGCTCTAATCACTGTGCCACTCGATGCCCCCTCATGATTCATTTAACGTAAATATTTTATGATTTCCACCAGTGTGCTCCAAATGCAGAAAGTCATTTATTTTGGTTTGATCAGGTGTCATAATCTGTCATATTTCAAGAGTCAATTAGCCCAAGCAAGCAAGCTATAATTTAAAATGATCAGGGGTCTCATGCATAAAGCATGCGTGCGCACAAAAAATGTGCAGGGCCATATTTTACTACAAGTCGACATGTATAAAAATTTACTTTGCGTCAAAGTTAGGGTATACGCACACACTTTTTTGCTGCCGTGAAAATGTGCGGCAGCCACGCAAACCTTTTCTGTGAACAATATAAAACTACAAAGCGTTAAAACTCACATATATACACTGAAATCTGACTACATTCTGTGTTTTTAGACCAAGAAGCATCAAACCCAATGTTTTTTTTCCACAATTTTATTTTTTATTGCTTAAAAGTAAAAGATGAAACTGAACTGCATTTATCCCCAGTCAATAAAGTAACACAAACACAAAATAAATAAAATAAAAGGATGTGAAAACCTCACTATGCAAATAGTACTTTTCCTCAGTTTTTCTATCATAAAAATGTAACGCATTGGTCTGTGTGCTGACGTGCATGGAATGCATCTATGGAGTAATTTAATTCTCACAAAAAAAAAAAAAACACAGAGTTGGATCAGCAGATTAACTCCAAACAGGTTTGATTATTTTTAAGGTGATTAAGGTGTGTGGACAATCTCGTATGTACGTAGCTGTGGCGTAATTGTGGAGCGTTGTGGCTCTCATGGAGAACATCGCCAATGGAAGGATTCAGAGGGAGCGTGTGTACAGAGAACTTATTCATCTTCTGTTGATGATGGTTTATTAGTGTTTAGATTAATCCAGACTGATTATCCTGGAGCTCTGAACAAATTTTAAAGAAGGAGCCGCGCTGAATACTGGTACCGGTGCAACTGCAGTTATCGAGCCACCAGCTTTGTGACTACTATGGACATAAAGCATCTCTTCTCTGCAATGTACAACTTAGGCACATAATTCTGCTATTTAGAATAAACGTCCACATTCCCCACTCCAATGACTCTCTGACACGCTGTATGTCTTTAAATCCCGGCTGAACCCCCTATTGTTCAAACGGGCATTTTCACTGTCTCTATTTATTTTATTTGGATTTTTTTTTTCTTTAAAAAATTATTTTTATTTTTGTGAGGTGACCTCGTGTGCCCTGAAAACATCTTTTAAATAAAATATATAATGGTCATTATTATAAATACACATACTGTTTGTTACAAACAAGGTCGTTGCCATTGTTATTGCTTCTCCTGCAGGCAGACTTCAGTGTATTTATACTAATTTACATTAATATGTATTCATGGAGGCGACAGGGCGAACCAGCAGCTGCGCTTTATTTCCAGCAAATTAGGATTTATAAAGGAAAGGTGCGCAGCCACATGTATGTGCATGGCTTTATACATCCCTTTGTTTTGTGCGCCGCACTTTTCTAAATCTTTCCATACGCCTAGTTTTAGTGTGAAAACTGCTCACTCTTTTATACATGAGGTCCCAGAAGATTGTATGTAATTCAATTAACTGTTAATTTAAATGAGCATTTGTGGGGCAATAATACATAATGCTAAACTACGAAAGGAAAAGCTTATGGGAAATAAATTATTTGCTTACAGGTATAAAATGGTTGTTGGTCAGGGTTAAATGTAAAGGAAAAAGGTTGGATACAAATTAGTAAGGGGGCATTGAATCTTGAGCTCTTTCAGCATGAGCAGTGCTTAAACTCTTACTTTTTGTTATAACATAAGTAAAGGCTGAGTAAAACAAGGCTCAAGTGTAAAAAGCACTTGGAGCGGCCAATATGACTAAAAACGTTTTACGTGGGTTCAAACTATTGTCATTAAATTGAATCCTGTTAAAAAGTCAGATTTGGGTTGTCAATTGATATTGTAGATTTAATTTGCCAGCTTTTAGTATCTTAATTGTCTTAAGTAAATCTATTAATTTTACCTTTTGGTTCTTTTGGGGTGTAATGTGTTAGAACGGTTTAAGATACGACAGTAATCAGACTTTACCTGTGATGTGTCCAGACTTCAACAGCAGCTCCCTGACCTGTTTCCAATCCTCATCCTTATTGTTGAAAAGATGAATTCTTGGTGAAAATCTTCTGACTACGTCTGGAAGTAAACTTGGTTTATAGTCTGAAATGTAATTTGACAATGATGTCCTTAAAGTATCTCCACATGTGAAGAGCAGGTAACAGTTTTTCATCCTCTGAGGCCCAAGAACTCTGGTTGTTGCCTCTATAGTCTCTTGGTTTTCATCAGCAATCTGATCAATTTTAAGAACCAGTAGGAAGAGAGCAGGGATGGACTCCTGTAGGAAATACTGACAGAAGTTTTTAATCTGTTCCTCTGATCCTGAAATATCTGGAGTGTCAATGACTGTAACATGTTTCCCAAACACAGTTCCTGTTTCCATGGAGACGCGTTTGGTGACTGACCCCAATGACGCTTTGGACTCAAACGCTGCTCGTCCTAAAATGGTGTTTGCTGAAGCACTTTTACCGACTCCAGATTTTCCCAGAAGGACGATGAAGAGACGATCATCCATGATGGAACATTAGAAACCTGTGGAATGGAAAAAACAATTACTCATTTTTAAGAACTTAAAGAGAAGCTTAATTATTCAGCACAATTCATAAGTAATAGTAACTGGATAAATTTTGTATTGATTTTGTTAAAATTAATGCATAAGTTTAAATTAGCCAAAATGCTAATGTTAGAATGAATGCTATCAGTATCATGTTTGGCATCACTAGCATGTTGCCTGTCATTACTTACTCCATTCATTATACAAAATGTTGCTAATGACTAAGAAAAATATTCTGATGCTTAATATTAGCATCAATGCTAAGCTGAGCTAAATTGTAGTCCAAATATGCTAATGCTTTAACTTCCACAAGCCAGTTCTATAATTCAAGAAAAAATGTTAATATTGTCACCCTACCTGTGGTAGTGCACAAACTCACACAGTATAATGGCCTATTGCAAGTCAATATTACATAAAAATATGGATTTTACACATTTTATTACCAATATCCAATGACTGATGCTCTTATCAGACCCATCACTATATTTCTATAGCTGATCTAATTCACTACATCAGTACAAAGGACAACCCAATGTTCAATGAAGTTGTGTCTCAGACTGACGACTATAAGCTTCGCACATGTTGTTCTCACTCAGTCTGAAATAAATAAAAATAAAGACAGTCGGTAATTGTTTTTTATTAAACATTTTCAAGCTTCATACCAAGTATTTTAATTCACAGTCAAACATTCAGAGACATACTAACTTTATATAAGCAAAATATGAATAGTAACAAGAAATATTTATTCTTCCCACAATGCACTGAGACCTGCCTCGGTGCCTCTTTGTGAGAGTACTCGCTGCTTCTCTCTGGGACACGTTGCTATGGTAATTAATTATCTGGACCTGGGCTGGCTCTCTCTGTCAGACAGTTCGCTGGAGTTATTCTATACTTGAGACACTCAGTGTCTGTCTCAAGGATGCTGACAAAAAAAACCATAGGCCCTAGCAAAGTTTTTAAAACATTTTAATTATACCATCTTCTAATCTAATATTATAACTAACTTGAGGGGAAGAGATAATAAAAGCTAATATGACTTACCTGAGAGGATTATTGAGGCTTTTATTTTGAAATTAATGGCCACACTAATCCCATGTGTAATAGTAATTGTGTTAAATCAGTTATATAATGCTCAAAACACAAGTAGTTCTCAATACCAGCCAAGTCCTTCTCTCTAATGACACAAAAGTTCCGCCATGTTTTAGTTCTGACATTCTTCTGTAAATATTCCCTGTAAATTCCCTGATTCCTGTAAATAACTGAGTGTTCAGACATAGTTAGAACTATGACACTTTCAATTTGACTCATTAGGATTTGATTAAGAACCAGATTTGTTCTTTGTACTTTCTGTCCAGTAAAACTATTAATCTATAATCAATAGACATGTCTATATAAAGATATAATCCATGTTTCTGTCTCATATTTGTATGTTATTAAAAGAACCTGAAACTTTTGTTTTTCCACTGAAAGCTCTGGTTTGCACAATAAATGCCATGTGGGTGAAGTTTTATGGTTGATACTCTGATGTCCCATTATCCTGAAGGCAGCACAGAGCTGCACCACCAGAAACTAACAAACACTGAAGAGAAGAAGAGCTCTGATTAATGTAGTTACAGTTCTATCCATGTTTTAATGTTGCAGAGCTCAGTCATTTCTGACTCTCCACAGGTTTTGACTAAAATTTAGCTCAGGTTAGCATTGATGCTAATGTTGAGCATCAGAATGCTTTTCTTAATACCAATGTTTCATATACTGAATGGAGTAAGTAATGACAGACAGCATGCTAGTGATGCTCTACATGCTGGTGTGAACCATTAGATAAGGCTTCTGCATGTTGGTGTTCCTGCTAAATCCTGAATATTGGCCCTTTTATCGCAGCCTGTGGGGTTTTTCCCTGACTTATAACGAGAATAGGACCTGCTGAATGTGACGGGTGGCCAATCAGAAAGCACGGTGACGTCAGAACAGAGGGGAATCCTAAACAGCTGATATATCGCGCAACTGAGAGTCTGGTGGATATTGGAGATGATATGTGGAAATGTTTATTATTAAATCTAAAGGTCATTATTATGTTTATTCAGTTAAAAATGTTAACTATGAAAAAACATATTCACCTCCAAATCATAGTGCAGCAAATAGAGCGGCTGCTCCCGTCTCTTTTATCCACCGCCTTTTCTTTTTATTACATCTTTTATGTCTTAAAATGACTCCACAAACTATCACTTCTACATCGTCATCCGTGTTTTGTTATTCTAAATTCCCGCTATGTTGGGGTTTTACTGGATTGTCCTCTGGAATCTGGATGTTTGTGACTGGAATCGGTTCGTGTTGCTCCTGCCTTGTGGCTGAACATGAACCGATCGAACTTGTTGTACTTTTATCAGCTTTGTGGTCACAGAGGTTTGGAGAATCGGCCACAATCCTTAAATGTTTCCGTCTAAACCAGACTTAAGACTCACCAGCTATAATCATCTCCTCTCAACCACTGCCCAAAAGCTCTGACTCTGGTCAGAGAAAGTTTGGGCAGTATCTTCAAAATACTACATTTTACTTTTGTGAAAATTTTAACTCTCGATAATGACTAACGGGAGCCCTGAGCTTGTTTCTCTGCAAGGAGACGGTCCCGTCAGGGAGTGATGGGAGACAATGACACCTGAAGTGTTGCTTATATCCACAGGTGGGTGATTCTGAACCCATCCAATCACTGAATAGATGCTTAGAACAGATCAATGTGTGGATGTGCCAAAACTTTCTCCAGCTGAACAGAAACAAAACTGAAGTTATTTTTGGACCGAAAGAGGAACAAACCAGAGTCAATGCGCAGCTTCAGTTACAACAACTGCAAACCAGCAATCAGGCCCAAAACCTGGGTGTAGTGATGGACTCTGACCTGAACCTTCAGAGTCACATCAAATCAGTCACAAAGTCGGCTTTCTATCATCTGAAGAACATCTCCAGGATTAGAGGACTAATGTCTCAGCGAGATCTAGAGAAACTCATCCATGCGTTTATCTTTAGCCGCATTGATTACTGCAACAGCGACATAACACCAGTTTTAAAGTCCCTCCACTGGCTCCCTGTAGCTCAGAGAATAGACTTTAATATGCTGTTAGTTTATAAATCACTGAATGGTTTAGTACCACAATGCCTTAAAGATCTGCTAGTGCTGTACCAACCGTCTAGACCCCTCAGATCTTCTGGTTCTGGTTCTGCTCTGCATCCCGAGAACCAGAACCAAATAAGGAGAAGCAGCATTCAGTTTCTATGCGCCACAAATTTGGAACAAACTTCCAGAAAACTGTAAAACAGCTGAAACACTGAGTGTCTTTAAATCTCAAATTAAAACGATCCTGTTTAGAGTTGCTCATGGATAAACTGAATGTTTTTAGTTTTTATCTTTTTCAAACTCTCCATCTCTTTCTGTTTTTGTTTTAATTTTTAATTGTTATCTAATCTCTGTCTCTTTCTGTTTTTATTTTCATTTTAAATTGTGTAAAGCACTTTGAAATGTCTTGCTGCTGAAATGTGCCAATCAAATAAAATTGGATTGATTGATTTGATTGATCCACAGCCTGCTTTGTCTTTATGAGGCGAAGCAGTTTGAAGCTTCATGGACCTTACCAAGCCCCGCCCAGAAACGCCCCTCGGACTACATGTCTCACAAGCGAAGCCTTAACGCGTCTAGTTAACATGGCGTCGACTGACTACAGAGTATTTCTGAGTCAATTAGTTTAGCATTTCTGCCGGATTTTCACAAAATATCAGCCACGACATGGAACCAACAAGTTCATGTCATCTTTTTTGGACGGCATCCAGGTGTTTGAGCCACGATGCCTCCAATATTGTGCGAGTTGCAGCTAAATGCTACCGGTAGATGAGGAAAACAGCAGATCCTCAGACCCTCAGCATAAATATAGCTGTGGACAAGATCACTGATGCTTATTCTAGCAAGGCTGGGTAAGTCGGACATTCATGGTTTTCCATCCATCCATCTTCTTCCGCTTATCCGGGATCGGGTCGCGGGGGCAGCAGCGTCAGAAGGGAGGCCCAGACTTCCCTCTCCCCAGCCACTTCTTCCAGCTCCTCCGGGGGAACCCCAAGGCGTTCCCAGGCCAGCCGAGAGACATAGTCCCTCCAGCGTGTCCTGGGTCTTCCTCGGGGCCTCCTCCCGGTGGGACGTGCCCGGAACACCTCACCAGGGAGGCGTCCAGGAGGCATCCTGACCAGATGCCCGAGCCACCTCAACTGGCTCCTCTCGACGTGGAGGAGCAGCGGCTCTACTTTGAGTCCCTCCCGGATGACCGAGCTTCTCACCCTATCTCTAAGGGAGAGCCCGGCCACCCTGCGGAGGAAACCCATTTCGGCCGCTTGTATCCGTGATCTCGTTCTTTCGGTCATGACCCAAAGCTCATGACCATAGATGAGGGTGGGAACGTAGATCGACCGGTAAATCGAGAGCAAGAACAAGATCCCCAGATACTTAAACTCCTCCACTTGAGGCTGGTTTTGAGGGTGATTTTGAAATGAGTGATTTTTGTTGTTTGCAAATGTTCAATGTGCCTCGATCTGCTCTGATAGGACAGTGCAGAGCAGCACGTTAGCACTCCGTACTCGGTGGCTAACACGATTACAGTTTAGTAAAAAGCCTTTTCAGGTGAAATAAAATCTTTAATAGATACGGTACAGATACGTTAGATAAGTTTTCAGATACGGTACACATTGCATATTGATCTGTTCAGCTAACGTAAGGTTGCAACAGGCTTCAGGATGTAGACGTATCGGTGCTGCCATTATGCTGTACGTGGCTAAGAGGTTTTCATAATGGATGTGTTTATTATTGACTATTTTTTTTTCATTCCCTAAACACAAAGAAAGCAAAGTAATAATACTTACGCCAGCAGACAATCCTTTGTTCTTTTGATTCTACGATGCTATCTGCAAACGCGATCGTGAAAAAGTTAAATCCAAGCAAGTCTTT
Organism: Poecilia picta; assembly: GCA_033032245.1. NCBI lineage: Eukaryota > Metazoa > Chordata > Actinopteri > Cyprinodontiformes > Poeciliidae > Poecilia > Poecilia picta. The sequence continues at coordinate 20,024,970 of CM065370.1, read as the reverse complement.
CCGTTTCAGATTATGGAAATCTGTGAATTTTAGTTCCACAAACATGATCGGGATACCTGACATCACCTGTACAGATACTCCACTGACGGTGGAGAACCATTGTTTTAGAGTCCTGATGCAAAAACTTTCTTTCGGTCCGGTACTGAACAATGTATATTAGCTTGAGTTTGTGAGACGGTAACCCACTGATCGCTGCGCTGTGACGTCAAATGGGCATTAGCCAATGAAAAGGTCGGGCTGTGGTAAGGTCCATTACCTCATTAGCAGCGGGTTGCCGCATGTTACGCAGAGCAGCTTGTAATGTGGGACTCACCTACCGGTTCAGGATAAATCCACTCTCCTGTCTCTTCTCTGGGCCTTTTCCCTTTACAAAGAAACTTTTCAAAGACATCTGATCTGTTTATTTGTTTTACTGCTTGTGGGCTCAATGTTGACGCGTAAGTAACCGAGAGAATCCGGTTAAAGGATTTTCAAAATAAAAGATCCTCCAGACACATAAAATGGAAATATTTAATTATTTCTTGCGCGGCCCGGTGCCAATTGGTCCACGGACCGGTACCGGTCCACGGACCGGGGGCTGGGGACCACTGCCTTATGGTGCGCAGCGGTCAGGAAGCGTATCGATGTGGAAAAGACAGTCTGACATAAACCTTTTAAAACAACGGAAACAATTTCTGCATTCTGATTAATGAAAATTAAAAATTCTGTGTTGATCTATCACCCGTTTCATACCGGACCACTTATAGCTCCGTGTTAATGCTATAAAATGAAAGCTCTCTATCGAGGTATCACCCATGGAGGGATTTCTTTATTTAAATGCGTTCATTTTTCAGAAGGAGACACAGTGAGGGTGTCGTGATTTTAGCTACCAGTAGCAGGAGAGGAACTGCGCCGAGAAGCTACAAACACTGAATAGAAGATGAACTGCCATCGATACTGTTGCAGCCAAGCATGTTTTAATATTACACAATATAGTTTTACCAAGTTGCTCAAAGTCTAAACTGGTATCGTTGAGCATTTAAGGTGTAAAGTTTACCTTTGACCAAACGCCCCCCTTTGGTAAAGATGTCCGCCAGCGCCCCCTGCTGTCCTCTGAACGCCCCCTGGGCGGCGGTACCGCCCACCTTGAGAACCGCTAGTTTAACGGATGGTGTGATGAACAGAAGGTTTAATATAGGGGGAAAATGCAGCACTGAAATATAAGAGCAAATCTCTTCACTCATGAATGTTAACTTAATGAACGCATGTTCATACATTAACTTTAATATTTTTTTTCTTCATTAATGAGTCATAGTAGCTTGAACGCAGGGGGCTTAAAGAACCAATTCCTCAGAAAATGGTTTGGCATTATTTGAAAAAAGATAAAGGATAAAAGGTCCATACTGAAACAGTGCACATCCTCCAAAGTGCCTGGAAAATAATTTTACAAAACCCTATTAATTAATTTAAAATTTTTCAAATTCCTTTACTTTGAACCACAATGTACAAAGCAGTGGGTGCACTAAAATGGCAGTGTCCCATAAACTTAAGTCATGTTATGCAAGAGAGGAAGCTTTACACAAGAGACAAGCAGAGTAAGTCCAAGTTTGTTTCCCCCATACAAAGCTTGAGATAAGAGCATTATTGGCATTATTCTTTACTTTCTATGTTATTTGTTTTTGCATTTATTTGGTTGGCAGAACCAGAGACAACACAGCAGTTGGTGCAACGGCTAATTGATGTCTTTCAACTTTTTATCGTCATTCAAATTAAGTGAATGACAATAAATCACAGGTGTTAAACTCCAGTCCTGGAGGGTCACCGCCCTGCAGCTTTTAGATGTGCCTCTGCTGCACCACACCTGAATAGAATAATTAGATCATTAGCAAGGCTCTGGAGAACAGATCTACACAAGGACGAGGTAATTAAGCCATTTAATTCCAGTGTTTTGTACCTGTGGTACATCTAAAAACTGCAGGACAGCGGAGGACTGGAGTTTGACACCCCTGACTGATGAGGTGACTAAATCACCTGGAAGCTGCAGCACTAGTCTCACTGTGACATAATTAGCTTCTTTTATATATTATTAATTTGTGTTGGTTTGTGACCCAAGAGGAAAACAGACTGCAGCCAGCAGGTGTAGAGTTTTCAATATTTTTCTCTTTATCTTTAGTTCAGTTCAGTATACAGAATCGCAAACAGGTCACAAAAGGAAGAGGGAAAAAGTCTCTCTCTCATCTGGATCACCTGGTCTTTTTAAAGATTGGCCTCCACAAAGGGTAGAGGGGTGGAGACATTTCCATTTCCAAAAACAATGAACAAACATTTGCACCAAATAATATTCCTAACAAAAAAATGTCTTCAAATACAATTAACTCAAGCAAAACTAGAAACAAAAACAATCTGGACTCAAACAAAATCCAAAATACATCTCTCCTCCCTCTCAGGAAATGGATTCTCCCAATGAGGCTGATTGGCAACACCAGGTCCTTGTCAGCTCTGCTCATGGGCGCGCTTCCATGGCAATGCATGACCCGGTGACCTCAAAGAGATGAAGATGATTAAGTAAACAAATAAAACAACCTCCCCAAACAATACATCCACCCAAACAAACCAGAATATAAAATACACAGACAACAGCCCCTATTAGGGAGGGGGTAAATCCCTCACAATTTGAATTTATGGAAAATTCACCAATCCATTAACCAATTGAATGAAGTAACAACCAATCCCCTATCAGAACAAATACCGAAAAGCTTACAGCGCAGCAGTAAAAGGAGCTGAACCGAACATCCACCATCCCACAGTTTCTGTCTGGTCCTCGATGGTCCATTAATACAAACAAGTACGAAGCGTCATTATCAGAACAAAATCATGTTGTATCATCTAATCAATCACGTCTCTCTGACAGCTGAACTCACCTTTTCGAGAGAAACAATGTTGACTGGAATAAACGAACATTAAGTGTAGAGACTGAATATGTCGATATGTTTCTTTCATTTACTTTCGCCTTTGCGTCAAGTGAAACAGGTTTAACCGAGCCGACAATTACCGACTAAAGCAGCGCATCTAGAAGAATGTCTTCAAAATAAAAGCACAGTAGTTCTGATCAGACTAGTTATTGAATGTAATCACATTATAAATAGTATAATATGGAATTGTAATCCCATTTCAGAACAGTTTAGGGGAAAGATTTATTGTTGTTTTTAAAAGACAAATGTACAACAATTGTTACTCTGATTTAAAAAGGCACAATAATAATGGGAACGTTGGAAGAAAGAATGACTGCATTATTTGAGCTAAACTCGGATTTAATAATAATAATAATAATAATAATAATAATAATAATAATAATAATAAATGAAATAAGTTAGTATGGCAGCTAGTTTTAATTATGTAAGCAACATCAGTCAGCAGGATAAAATAAATTATGCTTAAACGATCAAAAAAAATGTCATTATTAGGAAGAAATGTTTTATTTTGAAGGCGGATGAGATGTTTAGACACACCTGTTAAGAAACTGCTACGCCTCACCTGATCATTTGGACGGTTTGGTGACAAAGTTCTAGTTTGTTTAATGCGACTGAATTATAGAATCATAAGTTGACTCAAATAAAAGAGATGGCGGAGAGGAGAGAAGCTGGAGAAATTGGTGAGTTAATTAAATGTGTTTATGAGTTTTTACCTAAAATGTTTAATAAAACGTGGAGTATTTAAAAGTTGTTGTTTTTTCTCACCGGATTTGTGGCCATAAGTCGGTTTATTTATTAGACAACTGATCGTAGTATAAATTTAAGTTAAGTTTTAGAGCCATTTGTGAAGAAATTGTTTTTTTCAACGAACAATATGTCTGTCACGCAGTTTTTATTTAAAGCTCCTTTCGTTTTCTTTATTCAGTGGTTGCAGCTGACTTAGATCATTTTCGTTGCATTATTTGTTCACCACCGATAACAAATGTCCCTTAGAGTTGTTCTGTGTTATTTTCTTGTTGTCCTGTTTCTGTGTAGGACCAGAGACACGGGGCAGAGCAGACAGCATGGACACTCCGCCAACAGGTCTGATTTCTACCAGTGTGTCTTTGTCTTCATGTAAATCCCAGTTTTGTTCCAAAAATGTCGTGCAGATTCTGGACATACTGTAAAAATAACATGAAATCATTTTCACTCTATAAAGTCAATAGACTTTTCTGAAACAAAGACTCAGTTCATGTCAACGTTTATTGATAGTTTTCACAGTCAGAAAGATCCATTTGTAAATATTATTATAGCAATATTTAAAAATAAGAAAATTGCATGAATACAAGTTGCTTGATGTGTTTCTTCTCACACCCTTCAATTGCAGTCCAAAATATGATTCAGGTGTCCAGCCTGCAATCTAAAACTTTAAGTCAAACAGTAATACAGTTTTGCACAGTATTAAAAGCAGCATCTCTGTAACTTGTCTGTCAGTTCAAGTCTCTTGTTTTGCCCTGGGGCCAAATACTGAATCCTCAGTAGAACATTGTAGAGGAAATAATCATGAGATAAACACTCAACAACTATGTTGTTAGGTGAGCCTGTAGCTTCTAGAAGGTTGGGCTCAGTTTAGCTTTAATAAACATAATTCCTCATGGCATAAATTAATCCTGTGTCAATTTGGCCATTTTTGGGAAACAATGACAAGGTTTGGGCAGATTTGCTGCTGGCTGTACATTAGTGATGGAAATCTTAATGTTAACAGGCAATTAGACAGATGCACTAGATGGTCAGATGGTTAAATTTATTCCATGGTGGAATAAATTTAAGAAATAATTAATAATGAGCATCAGTTAATCAAGAGGTTGTCATAAGTGTAATTTTTTACTGACTCTTCTCATCCTCTTAATCCTAATCTCAATCTTTCTGTTCCAGTGTCTGAAATACGAATGGTGCTTGTTGGGAAGACTGGCACAGGAAAAAGCTCCAGTGGAAACACCATATTAGGAAGAGAAGCTTTTAGAGCAGCAACCAGACACTCTTCAGGTAAAACTCTGAAACACACAGATGGACCAAAACTCTCAAGTGTTTATTTTAATAAACAGGCCACAAATCTACATTACTGGGCTGTTCCTGTAATATACTAAATACATTAGTTCAGTTTTAATGACTTGTTGCTCTTTGCACATCTTGTGGTTAATCTTATCTTTTCTTCACAAAATTATTTTTATTTGCATTGTTTAAAAAATCAGCTGATTCTTGGTAAATGCGACCGTTGCTCCTTTAAAAATTCACATGTATAGTTTTAGTTGGTCTGAATGGTTAAATAATGTTATTGGTTCTAAACTATTGAAGTGTCAGAGGTCTGTCATGAACACTGCTTTAATTCTGTGTGTGTGTCATAACATCTGCTTGTAAATCTCACCATAGTTTCACTAACTATATTTTAATTTTTGTCCTGTAGAGACGGCTGAATGCTCCAAACAACGAGAAGAAGTCTTCAGCAGGATGGTTTCTGTTGTCGACACTCCTGGCCTCTTTGACACACTTAAGTCTGATGAAAAAGTAAAGAGAGAAATCTCAAAATGCATCAACATGTCGGCTCCTGGTCCCCACGTCTTTCTGCTGGTGGTCAGAATTGGACCTTTCTCTAGAGAGGAGAGAGATGCTGTGATGAAGGTGAAGGAAATCTTTGGAGAGGAAGCCTGGAAATTCTCCATGATCCTCTTTACACATGGTGATAAGGTTGAGTCGGAGTCGAAGTTTGACGAGATGTTGAAGGAGGCTGGACCCGAATTGAAGGAGATCTTAGAGAAGACTGGAAATAGATACCATGTCTTCAATAACCTGAGAGCCAACGATCGTCGACAGGTTCTTGGTCTGCTAGAGAAGGTGGAGGAGATGTTGCAGAAGAACGGAGACAAGTTTTACTCTAATGATACGTATGAAAAGGCAGTGGAGATGATGGATCAGAAAGAGCGTGAACTCAAACAGATATATGAGAAAAGACTGAAGGAGGAAGTGGAAGCTGTGAGGAAAGAGTATGAGCAGAAGCTAAAAGAAGCTATAGAGGATAAAGAGAAGATCGAGAAAAGGATGGAAGCTGAGCTGAAGGAGTTGAAGCGTTATTACTCTGCCTTGGAGAACAGAGTCCGTCATGTTGTAGAGCAGCTGGCCAAAGATGATGATGATCAACTTCTGAAGAAGTTTCATGAAGTCTTGACACTGAACTGAAAAACATATGAACAAGAGATTTGTTGGGCATCTTTTCAGGATCTGAGTCTTTAATAATCCATCTTTGTAAATAAGATCTTTACCTGGAGGTAATGTGTATTTGAAAGTCACAGAATTTAGATAAATAACTCTTTAGATGTTATATAACTTGTTTTGACAGAATCTTTTTTAATTCTTCTCTGTAATCAATACTTGGAGTATTAATTTTTTCTATCATTAAATCTCTTACCCATTTTTTACCCACTGTTTCCATTTTTTGTTTGGCATAATTTAAATATTAGTTTGTTCTCCTCTAATCAGGGTATTAACAGGGAGGAGGGTTAAGTCTGGCAGCTCACTATGCTTATAATACATCCATCCATTTTCTTTTCACCCTCGTCCATTAGTGGGTTTGGGAGGGTTGCTGGTGCCTCTCCAGCTGACGTTCTGGGTGAGAGGCGGGGTCACCTGGACAAGGTCACCAGTCTGTCACAGAGCAACACAGAGACACACAGGACAAACAACCAGGCACACACACACTCACACACATAGGGACAATTTGGGGAGGCCAATTAACCTGATGGTCATGTTTTTGGAAACCAGAGAAAACCCAGAACATGCAAACTCCATGCAGAAAGACCAGGGCCGGGAATTGAACAAAGAACCTTCTTGCTGAAAGGCAACAGCTCTACTAACTGTGCCACTGTGCAGTCGATGCTTATAATACATTGGAGGAAAACCTAAAAAAATTCCATTTATCGTCTTCTGATTTTAGTGGCCATAATCTCTACCTTTAGAAATAAAAAACATCAGCAATGTTCTTCACAGCATTGCTGCTGGGCAGGTCCTTTTCTTGATAACTTTTCCATTTTGAGCTTCTTGATTTGCTAATTTTGAGCTACTTGGAGGAGCTTAATAAATTTTACAACCAGTCAATCTGAAAGATGAGCATGAAAAACAGACATTTTATGATAAATTAGATTTGAAAATTTACAATGAAATCCAATTATTATAATTCCATCCATCCATCCATCCATCCATTTCCTGCCGCTCCTCCGGGGTTGGGTCGCGGGTCCACAGAACACATGTAGACCGGTTGGGTGAACTGCACCCTCCAGGACCTGCTGAGGGTGTAGAGCTGGTCCAGTGATCCACGACCAGGACGAAAACCACACTGCTCTTCCTGAATCCGAGGTTCGACTATCCGACGGACCCTCCTCTCCAGGACCCCTGAATAGACCTTACCAGGGAGGCATTATTTAATAATTATTTATTTTGTTCTAATTTTTTCTTAAACGTTCTGAGGACCCCCAGCACTGTTGGTGGCCCCCCAATGGCCTGTGGCCCCTGCTTTGAAAAACACTGTGGTAGAGCAGTTGCATACACCCAACCCTGGTCTTCAGATGCCCCTTGTCCTGCATGTTTTAGGTCTCTCCTTGCATCCAAACACCTAAAGTAAATGAATTGGTGATTAAACGAATTCTGCTGCACTTGATGATTACAGAGGAAGTCATGATGTCATTTGAATCGTGCAGGAACTGAGACACATCTAAAACATGCAGGGTAGAAATACTTGAGGACCAAGGTTGGAAAGAGGAGTCACCTTTTAATAACACTTAGTCCTGTGAGTGTTCAACTGTGGAGTATGTTGTGGTGTGGTAAATGTATTTACAGTAACTCCCTCAAAGCTGAGTAACAGCACAAATGATTCTTTGAGAAAAATAATTCACAGTTTCACAAAAATGAACCCTGATGCTGACCAAATGTATGCAAACTTCTGAATTAAAAAAAATATATAAAAAATCTCCAGATATAAGTAATTTTTGGTAATTCTGACTAACTTAAATCAAGAGAATCTTGGTCTGATTTAACTCCATTCAGTGAGAAAATAATGTGTACATCTTTTTATTTGATGTATGTAAAGTTCTGGTTTGAATTGTATATTTAGAACATTTTATTTTTATCATTGCAAACAAGTCACAGATTTAACAGATTCTGCAACATTTTACCAAAATTATTTGTAAAAGATAAGAGGAATTTTTGAAGATTTTAACTTTCTGCTAATTGATCAGATATAATTCTGAATGTGACTATTAGGGATTGAAACAAAACTGATGCATTAAAAACACTGAAATAAAGAGTTTTAATGTAACTGGTTTGAATTGGACCTGGTTTATTATATTGTGAATTTGACCACATGCTTTTATCTACCAACAACATACAAATGGACAGGAACCCCAGTTGTAATTAAAGCAGGTTTTCCAGTTTCAGTTCTAAAGTATCTTGATTATAGACTCAGGTTAAGAGTCAAACTGCTTTCAGAAGCTGGAGTTGATTGCATTGAACTGAGGCAGGTTTTCTGCTCCGTAGCAACAGGCCTCAGGCCTAAAAACCAGTCCAACCACAGTTCAACTGACAAGAACTAGAAAACAAAGTTACAAAACAGTAAAATGATCTCAACGAGGAAATAAACTGCCTTCTCAAGTCTGTACACTTGTGAAGAAGAAAGAGCATAAAATGGCCTATTTTATGGGACATCGTGTCTATTTATCAGGCACAAGGAGAAAATAACACAAAACAAAGGAACTGGAACAAACTCCCAAATCCTAAAATTCAAACTATTAAAATGTTAAGATGAGCTGCTATGGAGGGAGAGATTTTCAGCCACTCAGACTCATAGATAGAGCATCATTCTTACGCTTTAGTGATAATCTTGAAAAGATCCAGTCATACTCAATGGTAGTTGTTTATTCCAGCTGTTAACATTAGCATTAGCAACCGCTAGCTCTGTTTAGTACACTGTAGTTCTGCTCGCACCACAACCAGTTGCAGTACATTGTCCATGTTTCAATATGTATTAGAGTAGTGGCTCTTTAAGGCAAACACAAGTTAAAGTATTGTGTTGTTAAATTCTACAGTTTTGGAGAGAAGTGGTTTATGTAATTCTGTAAATGTGTTCAGTAGTTGCTGTTTGACAAGGCCAGTGTCTGGATTCACTCCTCATCTCTATAGCCTCACCAGGTAATACTGAGACACTGAGAGCTGTTGGACTAATAATCTCCAGGTGACCCGTCCTGGTAATTTAGATTAAATCACTGACTTGATTAATAGATTTCCCTGACATTTAATAGTTATTCATAATTAGATCAAACCTTTGTTAATAACATATCTAACACTGACCACACTTTCATCAGATGAACAGTAAAGTTTAACATCTGCCTGCTGCAATCTAAGATGGAGCATCTGAAGCAACGACATCCATATTTCATAAAAACCTTGTGGTTTCCCCTTATCACTGGTTAGACCAGCTCTTGTTTGTTTTTGTCACAGGTTCTCTGCCTGAGCTCCACACCTTGATTCCTTGTCTTTCAGGAATGTAGCCAAGTGGATTTATTTGGTGTCAACATCTAGTCTGTATCTAAACAAATGTATCACTAAGTCTGTAGAGGACTAATAATTACAACAGCATTACAACATAAGTACTAAAACAAAAGTCCTTGTTATTAAAAGCTGGTAGGATGTGCAGTTTATGGATAATTACCTTTAATTCTCGCACTGCTTGGTAAATGTGATCAGATCAGAATCCAATTTGATTTAAAGAACATTGAAGCACTTACACACATTAGAAATCAGAAAACAGTATTTATATAAAAGTCTTTGTAAGCAATGTTATCTTTCATCTCTTGCCCAAGAACAAATCTCAACATGTGGTGGGGAATCAGGATTCAGATTCATTCAAATTCATGAATGTTATATTTGTAGATATAATATGCCTCCTGAATTTGGGTCCCTTTCCATCTCCAGTTCAATAATTCTCAGGAACTGTTCGAGAATCAGTAGTTCTGAAACATGTTTCACTGATCAAGTGAAAGAAACTTCAATAAACTTCCAGGCAGATTAATTCCTAATATTTGTGACGATTGCTGAACTGACTGCTACTGTAGCAGGAAAGCACTAGATGCAAGCAAATTAATATGCCAAAATGCAAACAAAATATAATTTGTTCCTTTTTGTACAAAAAAAGAGTGAAAAATATTTCAAAATGACAAAACAATCAAAATAATGTAGTGACATTTCTATGTCACCACACGGCTGATCCCTGCTGGACAACTGAAGCAGTTTGATCATCTGATTACTCCTGGTGATTCACCTTTGTTCCACTAGGGGTCGTGTTTTTTTCTTGTACTTTTAAACTGTAACTTCTGACAGCTTCATGCTTCACATGGTGGTTCAGTGAAAACCAAAAAGGAAAAACAAACTCAGAATGACATCAGTGGAAACTTATTTAATTTCAGAGCAACAGTGAACCAAACCACACCAGCAACAGCATAAAAAGTTAATGTCAGACTAAATAAAAGTAGAAATAACTGGTAGAAATCATTCCAGTGGAAAAACAACTGCTACCTACTGAACTTTTTCTTATTTTGTCTCATTACAACCACATAATATAAATATATCTCATTGGAAATTAATATGAAAAATACAAATGATTCAAAAATTCTTTACAAATAAAAAATTGAAAAGTGTGGTGTGTAACCATGTGTTGCTGCAATTACAGCTTCAAGTCTTTTAGGATTTGTTCACTAACTCTGCACATCTAGGAATTGAAACTTTTGCCCATTTTCTCTTTGCAAAACAGCTCAAGGTCAGTCAGATTAGATGGAGAACGTTTTTCACACCAAACGTAAAATGTGTTTATTGAGATTGCTGGGAAATAATGTGTATTTTTTATTTTATGATAATTTGCTGAAGTCTATGCACCATTTCAATGTTAAACATGAGTCTAATGATACTCCTGCCTTTGACATGCAAACTGATATAAACCACTAAGAGAATTTATGTTGTCAAGAGGAAAATTAGAAACACCTGAAACATCAATGCAGTCATGATGTCCTGCAGTAAATCTCATTAACATCTCATGTGCTTTTATTTTGAAGAGGAGACCTGAATACAAGAAGCTTTTTCTATTCAGCAACAACGTCTGACTGTATTTGTTAAATAATATCTGTAGCTCCAAAGTGACTCACTGGCATGGCTTTCTTTAGAGCTTTCTTTATTAAATGCCGTGAAAATTACAGAAAAAAAACACAAAGCTTTAGATATTGATACATTTACAGACAGACAGGTGACACATGCTTTAATAAAGTTACCTCGTGGCTCCCTGCCACTTCGAAGGGCTTCAACAGATTAATACTTTGTCGTCCACTCTAAATTAAAATATAACCAACAAATTTACAAAATATTACAATCATAAATACAAAATACCTTAACAGCAACATGAGACACAAGGCTGCTGCACGTGGCTCAGTTCTAGGCTTCTGCTCCTTCTCCGTTTATTCAAGTCTCGCAGCTTTTCACATGAACACAAATCTCACTTCCAACTTCCAACGAAATAGTTTGAAATAAAATACAATCATTCTACACAAATCTCAAAATGTGAACCAAACAACTTAAAATATATAATCCTAACTGTTAGTCATAAATGTACATTTTTTCATGACATAAATCTTTTTAGTGACACAATATCTGTACTTTTTATCACAGTATCAAGTGATATAACACATAAAACACAACATATGGAAATGTTTTTCATTGAATTTATTGAGCTTTTATTTGTTATTTGCATTGATTATCTGGTAGAAATAAACGTCTGTGAAGAAATAACTGTAATCGTAGGTGAAAATACAGTGGAAAACCCGACACAACGTTTGAAATCTACAAAAAGACTGTCAATCTTTTTCTCCCAACTAAAACATGCAGGGAAAATGTTCTTTGTGTAAATCATTAACAAGAACATTAACAATACTCAAACTTTATTTGCCACAATCCCTCCTGTGACTGAAGCTCCTGAACTCCACTTTAAAACAGGGCCAGCAATGAATTCACCAACTTCAGATAAATACTTTAAACAAATTAGAGGGTTAATCTGCACATTCACTCCAAATGAAATACCAATGCTATGCCCAAACATAACAAATACAGAAAAAAACTGCTCAATTTTAACTACTCAAATGTAAAAGCTTAGAAAAACAAATTAACGAGAAATGTGCATAATACAAATCACATGACTGGACAACATCTGCAGATCAAGGCTCTCCATAGCCAACAAGATAAACGGACGTGCTGTGGCCAAGAGGAGGACGAAGAAAAACTGGCACAGTCTTAAATGTTGAAATTTGAACCAGAAGAGAAAACAAACTGATCAAAAGAAGATAAAAAACATTCAGAGACTCTGTGGTCTTTCTGTCTGAATTGTTAGCCGACCTGCTAATCTGTCAAAACATGAATCTTTTGTACTCCTGTGGACTAAGCAGGTGGCAGCAGGTTGTGGAGTCGATCTGAACTCAGCAGCTGGGAGGGAAACGTTCAGCCTGGATGTGCTGGTTGGTTTTATATGTCAGCACTAGATGGCGCCATTGTGGCGGATTTCATTCAGTCCAGAGGAACTGAAGACAAACAGTCCTGATTGGAGGATCCATGGAGATACACAACATCTGGATCAGGATCAAAACTGTACATTTTTAAGTGTAAGAATCAAACAGAGGAAATATTTGTAAATATTAAGTTTCTTGTTTTTTTTTTTCTTTGTTTTTTTGTGGGTTGATGAATGATACACTAGCGGAACAATTCAGCATCGGGGCAAACTACCGGGCCCCTAACGAATCACCGGCAACCTTCCCCTCCAGCCCCCTCTATAGCTCCGCCCCTGGAATGATATGCTTATTTGGTGACAACAAAAGACAACAGGTGCAAATTAAAACAAATTAAAGCAAGAAAATCAAATTCACTCATAATCAACAGGAACAGATTTAGTTTTTAAACTTTTGACAGATCATCATCATGTAGATATGCTGTAGCATCATGATTCAGCCTGAATCAGGAGAGTTTCTGTAGCAGAATTTTACTAAAGGCCTCAAACAACAAAGACCCAAATAACATACAAATATGACAAAATAATCCAAGTTTGAATCAAGTCTTTGCTTGAGTTTTTTTTTTATTTCACCCTTTTAACTATTGAATTATTGAGACTTTAAAGTCAGACAGCACCCTAGAAATGTGACATTTTTTCACTAATTTGATCCAAACTCAGTCCTATAGAAACAAATTCACTTAATGACATATAATATAATGTAGCTGTGTTTTATGTAGCTGCTGATGTATGTGTTGAACAACATGTTAGGGCTTTAACACCATCAGATGCCTCATGAGATCACAGAGGTGGTCCAACTGTTTGATTTCTCTCACTCTTGGTTTGTTGTAATTGAAGATCTTCCTATAGTGATGCAACAGAAAAGTTGATGAGAAAATGGGAAATTGTATCAGATTGGATCTTATATCAGTTCAGCTGGACATCAATTCAAATCACAAACATCCAACAAATACAAGTGATGCAAACTGGGTCTCCATAAATAATCTGCACCTGTTGTCTTGCATTTTATATTCTATGTTGAATTCAGAAACCCAAGACCTGAGATGAACAAATCTGTTAAATAATGGAAAATAAAAAAAGATTAAAAAAGGAAAGTGAAATCATATAAATAAATGAGGTGATGATATTTCTGTTACTTTAGAAGTTATTATACACTGTATGCTGTGATTCTGATCTGGGAAACATTAAAGACATTCATAGCCAGACTGGAATCTGTGTCTTTATTCATAACATAATGCAAAACTCTGAACATGCTGAATTCAGAAACCCAAGACTTGTGGAGTATAGATAAGTAACATAGGAAATTAAAAACATAAGTTGATTATATGAATTGATGTTTCAGTAAGTTCAGTCTACGATTATGATCTGATAAACAAGAACATTCAAAACAAGACTGCAGTGCATCTTTATTCAATATCTTATTACAAATACATGTTACATGATAATATGATAATATCAGTTTGCTGAAGGGAGAAAATTTGAAGTCTGATTACACTTTTTGCTCTTTCAAATTATAACCCATGGTAAACATTAAAGACATTCATACATGTTGAATTCATGTCGAGTTTTAAATACTGTTCTAAAACTTTCCTTCACCTGTCTTTTAGGAAAGTGTGAAACAGAAAAGCAACTTAAATATTTACATTAGATGTGACACCAGGTTTATTGTAGGAAAAAAAAGACTGAACATGACTTTACATTTGTTCACTAATATCTGTAGCTTAATTAGATTTGTAGGTGACTGATATTGTTATAGAATTTTGTAGCTTTTGTTTAAAAGTTTTAACTAAATATACATACAAAAGACTGATAGCCTTGTGATACATTTCTAAGCAATGGGAATATCAGCAGATTGTGCATTATATGATTAAGAAAATTTCAAGTTGTACTTTTCTATCGCATATTTCTAGTAGTCTGATAGCTCAAGATTTCTATCTGGAGGGATATCAAAAGTACATGCAACAGTGGTTCGGTTAGCAGAAGTGATGTTTGTACTGATTCTAGGTTTTACACTGACCTTTGGGTCAATGCAGTGAACCAGTGCTCAGTGCTTAGTCTCTTTTTTCAGTATCACCAGCAGAACAGCAGAATTTTTACTGTTTCTCACAACAATCACTCTGTTGAAAAATTCATTCTGGGGTTTCACATGCATGTGTTTGGGTTTTGTTCATAAAGTTGAATTTTTAAACTTCTCCCTAAGAGATCAGTCAAGTGCATCTTTATATAAAACATTAAAAAAAGTTACATAAAGCAAAGTGCTGTACAAAAAAATCCAGAGATAAGCAAAATAAGGTATCATATTGTGCATAAACTATTAAAAATACAGCAAGGTACAAAATAATAATGAAAATTAAAATATTTAAACCAACTTAAAACTTTTTTCTGTAAATTCCAATTTGTTCCAGATAAGATAAAAGAATCCTGTGGTTTACAGTAGGATATCAAAGCAGCCCATGTCTAAAAACACAAACACAAAACACAATTCTGCAAAAACAGATTTGCAAATAAGATGAATATATGGATCAATTAAATTGGGGATCTTGAAAGTCTAACAGTGGAGGTTTTATTTACAAATTCTCAACAAAAAAATAGTACAACGGTGTGGTCAGTGTGACTACAGGGATTTACTATTTGACATAAAAACCAAGAGCTTCTGCCATGTCCTTCACAGACTCTGTAAAAGAGAACAAACTGTTCCTGTTGAGCTGCGTTCAGGATCATGAAGGCACCAACAGCATCCTGGGAAATACTGGTTTTGCTTATATCTTTATCAAAAGTCTTCAAGCTTTGCCTCCTTATTGTTTTGGCTTTTGTGACTGTGTCATTTTAACTGCTGATGCTTGACTGAGAAAGTATTTCCTTAAACTTAGTAAGGATTGACAAATTTTGCAGTAAAGCTATTCTACTGATTTATGACATTACAAATGTACACTGAATAAAACTATAAACGCCCCATGTAAAAGATAAGAGTTTTATGAACATTTGGGTTATGCAATATAAAGAAAAACTCAAACTATATTTTCAGTAATTACCGATTGTTATATCGGCATTGATAACATTATGCTATCGCCATTTGTAGCAGATTGACAGTCCTTTGAACATGATGGGGGTCAGGTTGAGGAATTTGCAGAGCATGCAAGTTGGCTTCATATAAGCGGCTACAGACAGTCTGAGGTTTGATGCGTCTGTTGTGCTGACCAATAGTCTCATTAACTGTGCATGTCACTGGTCTGAGCTGATCCCACATATGGACGAGCTGGATATGGTGATCTTATGCTGGAGTGGTCACATGTGACCGATGAGGATGAGGTCGATTTGCAGTAGTGCCAGTCTGTTGGAAACTAACTTTTAAACAGACAATGATCCGACAATGGACATTGAGCCATGCAGCTACTGCTCTGGTGGACATTCCTGCATCCAATTTGCCACTAAAACTTATTAGCGGAAAGAGATTTGTCTGCTGAACTCTTCAGCAATTCAAGAACAACATAAAGACCAAACAAAAGTTTTCAAGTTTTCCACAGTTCAACACCAGTTTAAATTTTTAGCTTTCCTCTCACACTAAACATTTGAAATCTGAACAAAACCTTTCCTTTTTTTCTGTAGACATTTATAAGGATCATTTTCTTGGATAAAATCTTCATGCATTTTCTGAAACGTTCTGGCTGCAGATCCACAGATGTGTTGTTTCAGACACTTCAAACTTAATTTCAGAGTCAACATCAGCTTTTTTCAGCTTTTCATCAATGATGTGAAGGATCTCCTGGATGCAAGTATCATGATAATTGGTTTTTCTCTTGATTTTATCTCTAATAAAGCTATTACAAGCAGAGATGATGTTGACAGCAAGCTCTTGTTTTGACTTTAGAGGACTTGGAAAGTCATACAGTTGTCTCAGTCTGTGTCTGGCAACTTCCAAAGGGTCTCTGGGTTTATATGTAAAAGGCTTCAGTACACAGTCTTGGAGGCTTTTTTTACTCAGCAGGTCACATGCATATGGAGGACCAAAACTGACATAATAATAAATAAAAGAATAAATATATAAAAGAATCAATATAAAAATAAAAGTAGAAATATATAAATAAAAAAATAAAAGAATAAATATATATCCAACATAATAATAAATGAAAGAATCAATATAAAAATAAAAGTAGAAATATATAAATAAAAGAATAAAAGAATAAATATATATCCAACATAATAATAAATGAAAGAATCAATATAAAAATAAAAGTAGAAATATATAAATGAAAGAACTAATATAAAAATAAAAGTAGAAATAAAAGCATAAATATATACTTTGCTTTGATTTTATTACTTCTCCCTTTTCCGTTTGCTGTATTTATTTCTGTATTGTTTTCCGTATTTATTTCCGTATTTATTTCTTCCTAAATTTACTTTTTTTTACTTCGTCCGTATGCTAATGAGGTGGGCTGTCTTCTACATGTCCAGCTCTCTATTGGTCAATAAACAGGAAACAGATCGATCCGTGTGCAGATCGATTGTTAATGTCTGCGCTGTGATCCTCTTCGGAGCCTTATGGACCCTTTTCACTTCAACCAACATCCACTCGTCAACCAATACATAATCTAAACTGGACAAATTCCTCGCTGATTGACACCGGCTCGTGTTTTGGTTCTTTTTAGCTGTTAGTTGATATGCTAGGCTAGCAATAGTAATTTGTTAGCTGGCTAACATTACGTAGCCTTTCTGTTCTGGAAATTAAACGTATTTAGGCTCTAGTATTAATCACATTTTTATAGTATAGACTGGTGTTGCCACCCGTCATGTAAAATACATGATCGTATTAAACCTCCTTATTTACGCCAGTTTAATCTCCCGCTAAGTAGCGACATTACCTGTAGACACAAGTCTAAAACCTGACAGTTATGCCAAACACCCGCTACTCCATAGATAGATAGATAGATAGATAGATAGATAGATAGATAGATAGATAGATAGATAGATAGATATTAACATTTCATTGGAGAAATGTGATGAGCTCTATAAACTTATATGTTGGAGCCTATTAAGAATTAATTTATTGTTTGCTAAATTAATTTTCACAGATCTAAGGTTATGTGAATGTTAGATCTATTGTACATTTATTTATGTATTTGTTTGGCTCAGACCATCTTCCTTGTCACTCAGCCTCCTGCAGTGATTAACAGGCAGAAGCTGCTGCTGGGGCTGATCTGATTGTTTGGTGAAGGAGTGAAAAGGTTTTGTACCACAAATTAACGTTTATATTCGAAGTCAACGTGGACATTATTTTTGTTATTTTTATAAGTAAAAGAAACCCCTTTGAAACAGGAGAGTCTCTGCGAGTGCTTTTTATTTTTTCTTTGAGTTAAAAACCTAGTAGATGGTAGCTAATGATTAGCTCATTAACTTCACATTTCTCCAATGAATATTTATCAAATGTTATGATTATAAGGTTAAGTTTCTTATACTTCGTTTTGCTGTGTTTGTAGACTTGGCAGTAGAAATTGATAACATAGGAATAACAACTTTATATCCCTTTTAACAGGTTACACTGGATTCTGCTCTGGTGCCTGTGGAAACAAAGTGCATGAAGTTTGTGCTCAGCTGGGAAAACCCTGTGGATCACATGGTGGGACGTCTGCTTCAAACTGATCCCTACAGTAGATCATTGTCTCTGTCATCCACCAGTTCACTGCAGACTGACACCAGGTCACTGACACCAGTTCACTGCAGACTGACACCAGGTCACTGCAGACTGACACCAGGTCACTGCAGACTGACACCAGTTCACTGCAGACTGACACCAGGTCACTGCAGACTGACACCAGGTCACTGCAGACTGACACCAGTTCACTGCAGACTGACACCAGGTCACTGCAGACTGACACCAGGTCACTGCAGACTGACACCAGGTCACTGACACCAGTTCACTGCAGACTGACACCAGGTCACTGCAGACTGACACCAGGTCACTGCAGACTGACACCAGGTCACTGACACCAGTTCACTGCAGACTGACACCAGGTCACTGCAGACTGACACCAGGTCACTGCAGACTGACACCAGGTCACTGCAGACTGTCATCAGGTCACTGCAGACTGACACCAGTTCACTGCAGACTGACACCAGGTCACTGACACCAGTTCACTGCAGACTGACACCAGGTCACTGCAGACTGACACCAGGTCACTGCAGACTGTCATCAGGTCACTGCAGACTGACACCAGTTCACTGCAGACTGACACCAGGTCACTGCAGACTGACACCAGGTCACTGCAGACTGACACCAGGTCACTGCAGACTGTCATCAGGTCACTGCAGACTGACACTAGGTCACTGACACCAGTTCACTGCAGACTGACACCAGTTCACTGCAGACTGACACCAGTTCACTGCAGACTGACATCAGGTCACTGCAGACTGACACCAGTTCACTGCAGACTGACACCAGTTCACTGCAGACTGACACCAGGTCACTGCAGACTGGCCCCCTGCCAAGGACCCAACATGGACGTCTTCTTAAGTTGTAAACCCTGAGTACATAATGTTGAAATAAAATTTATATGTCTTTTGTAAATACATTTTCTCTATCAATGACTTAAATTGTTAACTGTGGTAATTATGTTTGTGCAATGTAGTAACCATGTACAGTGTTTAATATAATTATTACATAGATGTTTTAAAGAAACAGCCACAAATCTTATCTCTTTGTTCCACAATGGCAGCTTTAATTTTAGCATTTCCTTTCCTCCACATATTTTGTTGCAAGATGTGTAAAATTTACAAAAAGAAGCAATTTAAATGTAAAAGTTGCACATAGATTACTCAAGAAGCTATTAACAATAGCTTTTACAGAACACTACACAACATCAATTCATTTATTAATAGATACATATAGATATTAACTACAGAATAGATGCACAAAGATTTCATTTCTAACAGCTGCTAGCAGTAGTGAGTGTTCATCCAGAGCCTCTCTGCTCCTGGTTTGTGTCCTTTTAAATCAAGAGGCCCATGATACTTTGACTAGACAGCAGATGTCCCACAGCTGATTGACTGAACCTCCCATGGACAGAGAAACGAGACCATCTCAGATGTGGTAGGTTGTTATAACAGAGCGAGCGTTATGTTAGCCTTTTAACTTAGCACATGAAGTGTTTTATCATTGAAATAAAAGTACAAAAAGTGGTGCCAAGCACACATCAAGTAAATATAAATCACACACTATTTATCTAAGTCAATAAATATTATGCTTTATCTGTTGCTAACATTTTCCTACTCGGTGTGCTGAAGAACGCGACTCACCTCTCGTACAGCTTCACAGACTGGCACCGAGTACAGGAGCCAGCAGTATATAACCAGCCACACAGAGAGGGGGCGCTATTTCCCCATTGCACTGATACATAAAGCAAGTGGGATTCTACAACCTAAACACTGTTACATACACATTAAACATTTTAGAATCAGACAGATTTCCTTTTTACTATGGAAGAACCTTTATTACAAAAGGTGAAGAATAATACAGAAATAAAGAGTAAAAAAAACAACTTCGAGTCCGTTTTTTTTTTCCTTCGCCGCTCTGTGCTTCACGTTGTCACGGTTGCTAAGCAACATAACGCCGAGATGGAGGCTAGCAGCTAGCCGGAGGCTACAACTTCTCTCTTCCGGCCCATATTCGTGGCCTTCAAAGGATCCGTCTTCTGTAAAAGGACGGACGACTAATGGACCGCTCTCGTCTTATTAATACATATTTATATAAATATATGAACATAAATAAATAATGATTAATACTGAATAAAATACATTAGGCTATACATGTTTATGCACACACACATATGTTTTCCAGCCTACGAGTTCTAAGAGAGATTCAGCTGCTGAGATTGGGTCCAAAATCCGATAGGAGATTCATCCTGCTGCAGTGAATCTGTCTCTGGTTAAAGACATGTCTTCCTTCTTCCTGTCTTCATTCTTCCTGTCCTCCTTCTTCCTGTCTTAATTCTTCCTGTCTTCATTCTTCCTGTCTTCATTCTTCCTGTATTCCTTCTTCCTGTCTTCCTTCTTCCTGTCTTCATTCTTCCTGTCTTCATTCTTCCTGTCTTCATTCTTCCTGTCTTCATTCTTCCTGTCTTCATTCTTCCTGTATTCCTTCTTCCTGTCTTCCTTCTTCCTGTCTTCATTCTTCCTGTCTTCATTCTTCCTGTCTTCCTTCTTCCTGTCTTCATTCTTCCTCACGTTGTAGGAAACCTTCAAAACAAAAACGGGAGATTTTTGAGTTATCTTAAATAATTAAATAATAGCCACCTATGTAAACTTTGCAGGTGGATGTTATATTATGATTTTTATAATATTGTTTCATTTCTATAGTAGGCTCTTGTATCAGATGATCTAAATGTTGGAGAATGACTGAAACATTTTAAGATTTACTGAATCTCTGTCAGCTTTTAGAGCGGGGCTGATCACCAAGCACTATATAGGATTAGCTGGTATTTCGCCAGTGGACATAAATACAGTATAGTTATATTCTAATCACAAAAAATGCACAGTAATATGTCCATCATACTTGCGAAAAGTCTGTCGAGCCCTCAGGTCAGTAGTCCATCGATCTGATCAACAATATTCCGCAGTGCTGAGATCTTCTGCTGTTTTGGTTGAGCAAAGCAGGAGGGACGACCGAACCAAGAGCGGTAATCTTCTTCTTCTTCTGATTTGGTTGGCGGGTGACATCTAACGTTAAGATGTATTATCGCCATCTACTATGCTGGAGTGTGGACCAGAGTATCTCCCTTTTTATCTAAATTCTCATAAATAATCCTGTTTCCTTCAAAAATCTAATAACTGCTTTATTTATTTTATGTTTATTTAATATCTTGTTTAATTTTAATGTCTGTATATCATATTTCATGACTTCTAGTCTTAGCTTCTCCCTACTTGCTGCATACTTTTCACAATGAATTATTACATGTTCTACTGTTTCCATATCCATACCACACTCACAACTACCTATAGGATGTTTACCCATCAAATGTAATGTTTTATTTAATCTGGTATGTCCAATTCTCAATCTTGTCATTACTACTTGTTCTTTTCGAGTTTCTCCAATTATTTCCATATTCCCTACTGTCAGGATCTGTGTTTCTGCGTGTTTATTTTTGAGTTTTCTGTGTAGTCCTGTTCCCTCTGAATCCCGTCTCTGCGTCTTTCCCCGTTAATTGTTTCCCAGGTGCGTCTCATTCCCGTGATTACCCTGTGTGTATTTAGTCTCCCCGGTTGTCTGTGTGCCTGGTCGGGTCCTTGTCGTATGTATCTTTGTCTGTCGGCTGGCCAGTTGAACTGATTAAGTCCTGGCTAGCCTCGCTCGCGTTCTCAGTCTTTGTTGACAGTGCTACCGGTATTAGCTGCGTGCTTGTCTCTGCCGTGCTGCCTGTGTTTGTGGACTGTAGAGCTTCCTTTAATAAATCATCCATCATCATCAACATACCTGGGTCTCAGCGTGTCTCCTCACCACCTACAACCCCACATCGTGACACCTACTTTCCTTTGTATATTAAATAAATGACGACCTTTAATTCCTTCCTCCCATAATTGTTGCCATTCAGATTTTATTTTTCTCTTAACTGATTTTATTTTAGATTTACAATATGCTATTTCCATAATTTCTTTTTTTTAAAGTCTCTTTAGCTAAATGATCTGCCATGTCATTCCCTTCTGTCTTTATGAGCAGGTACCCACATAAACCTAATCTTTATTTGAATTTGTGTCATTCTAAATATTATTTCATAAATTTCATATACCAATTCCATACGACTTTCAGATGAACTATTTAAGATGGACATTAATGATGATAATGAATCTGAACATACAGTATAAGAATATTTTCAAATTTATTTTGTTCTATCCACTGTTTTGTTCTATCCATTATTTTCCTCCTTATGTCCCTGCAAACTTACCCAATAATTCAGCATAATTTGCTTTTGCCTTAAATATAAAGGTATCTCCCCCATTTCTACCTGCACTGCCAGAGATGGAGATGTCTTCAAAGCTCCGCAACATAATCTCAAGGCTTGATTCTGAATAACTTCTAATTTACTAATTACTGTTTTTGAGGCTTGCCTGATCTACTTCTATAAAAACATCATTAATCATGATTGAAAACAATAAAGGACTGATAATGCTTCCCTGTGGAGTTCCATTATCAATTTTATATTTATTGGATCTTTTTGCTCCCAACTGTACCTGTATAACTCTGTTCAACAAAAAATCTTTAATCCAATTATAGGCCATTCCTGTAATCCCCATTTGATATAATTTTATAAGCAACCCATCCTTCCATACCATATCATATGCTTTCTCAATATCAAAGAATACTACTACCACTATTTCCCTATTGACTTGAGCTTTTCTAATATCTGATTCTAAACAGACAACTGGATCCATTGTATTCCTTCCTTTTCTGAATCCACTTTGACATGAGGACAACAGTCCTTTACTTTCTACATAGTATGTAATCCTTTCTGTTGTCATTCTTTCCATAATCTTTCCTAGAGATGAAGTAAATGCAATTGGTCTATAACTTAAGGGGTTTGTTGGATCTTTTCCCGGTTTAATAATTGGTACAATAGTTGCTTCCTTCCAATTAGAGGGTAATCTTCCTTCTTTCCAGATCTTATTATATAACCCTAGAAGTTTTTCTTCAGCCTGACTCCCTAGATGTTTAGCATAATGTAGCATATCTGATCTTTTCCTGGTGCTGTAGTCCTGAGCTCAATATTGCTTTCTTCATTTCTTGCATAGAAAAATAAACATCCATTACATTATCTGGATTTTTTCCGTCTTCTAAAATAACATTATTTGCCCTTCTTGTCTGTTCCCTCCTAAATTTCCCGTATTCTGTTAAATTATCCGAACTATTAATCTTTGCAAATGTTCTTGCCATTACTTCTACTTTCTCTTCATTTGTTACTGCCATTCCTTCTTCATGATTTAGAATTGGGTATGTCCTCTCCTGTCTATTTCCCTTCATTTTCTTAATCATTCCCCATACATTAGCTATAGGAGTTGTTCTGCCAATTGATTCACAAAAATCTCTCCATTTTGTCCTCTTTGCCTTCTTAATAATTTTCTTTGCCTCTGCTTGATATCTTTTAAATTCAACAAAATTTTTAAAATTGTGTGTTTTCTTCAAAATTCTAAAAGCTCTATTTCTTTTCCTTATTCCTTCGCTGCGCTCTTTTGTCCACCAGGGTACCTCTTTTCCATTTTTACTTTTACTTAAGGGAATTGTTATTTTTGCTGCTTTTAATATAGCTTCCTCAAAATTTTCTTCTATACTCTCTATAT
Source organism: Poecilia picta (assembly GCA_033032245.1). Taxonomy (NCBI): domain Eukaryota; kingdom Metazoa; phylum Chordata; class Actinopteri; order Cyprinodontiformes; family Poeciliidae; genus Poecilia; species Poecilia picta. The sequence continues at coordinate 20,001,072 of CM065370.1, read as the reverse complement.
CTAGATTTAATTCGACTTCATCCATATATTTCTCACATATATATTTGAATATACTCCATTTGGCCTTACTAAATATCCACCTTTCCTGCCTTTCTACCATCCCATTTTCTTTAGATATAGGGATTTTACAAAAAATTGGAAAATGATCACTACCTATCGTTGTTTTTTGTTCTATTTTCCACTCACATAATCCTGCTAAATCTCTGGACACCAAAGTTAAATCTATAGCTGAGTAATTTCCTGTATGCACATCTATTCTTGTTCCCCTCCCATCATTCATACATACTAATTGATTACCTTCCAATAGTTGTTCTATTATATCTCCATTTGCATCTGTTCCCTGCCCTCCCCATAAATTGCTATGGGCATTAAAATCTGCACACCAAATAACTTTTATTTTGCTCCTGAATTTCTTTTAATTTATCCAATTCTAATCTTCTACATGGATTGTAATAATTTATTATAATAAATGGCTCTGCCTTTATCCAAATTTCCACAATTACAAACTCATCTTCTTTTCCTCTCTTAATCACTCTAAACGGCAACCCTTCTCTAATAAATATAGCACATCCCCCACCATTACCTTCAATCCTATCAAATCTAACAGCAGAATATTTTTGTATTTTAAAATCTAATCGGGGTTTTAACCAAGTTTCTTGTATACAAATAATCTCTGGAGCTTCTTCTAATTTATCAATGAAATGCTTAAATTCTTGTCCATTTGATATTAAACTTCTTGCATTCCATTGAAGAAGCAAGACCATATTATTGTTATCCTACCCAAGTTGTCTCCTGACTGGCCTGAGCATCATCCCTCATTTCCTCCCATGTCATTTCATTGATGTTAAAATGATTTGCTGCTGCTTTCACAATCACTTGAATTCTTTGTTTTTGACTTAATTTCCATTGTTGCATTTATAACCCCTGCAATAAATGTCACTAACTTTCTCAGATCCATCCAAGAGCGGCAATCGGGGGTCTAGTCTTTTATAATGTCTATGCTTGAAGAATTAGTTTGTCAGGGCCCTTGAAAGGATGCAGAACCTAAATTTGGACAAACTGTTTTTTGTTAGACTCCCCCTAGTGGTCTGGAGCACTTCCGTTTTCAACACTTTTGTTTGCGTCTCTCTTTTTGATTGCTACATTTTATTTGTGCCCGTGTCTTTTTGTTGTTCGCATCTTTTCTCTGTTGCTGCGCATTTGCACCTGTCGGCCACCGTAGTTGACACCTATTAAACACAGCAAATAACACAGGAAAGACAAGAGAGTTAGATTCTGAATACTCGCGAAGAGAACAGACAGAGATGAGCTTTCAGTTACAGATCTCCTACTGCTCTGAAAGCACATTTGCCTGCCCCTCTCTTTTTATTGTGTTTAGGATCCCTAAACACAGAGAGCTGTAACTCTAAAGGGAGGTTGGAAGAACACTTTCACACAGTTACAGCGCCAAAGATTATCAATAACTAACAATCACAATCTATGAGGTCAAAACAGGGCGTTCTGTGAAGAGCTGCTGTCACTGCTCTTCTTCAGAAAGGCCCTCTGAGAAAGGAAATCAGAATATTAATAATACAGAATCATGTTCTTAAAATATATGACTAAACTAATAAGAGTATATAAGAGTACCTAAACTATGAAAATAAAGACATAATAGTTGATAATAATACAATTTACCTAACACTCATGTAAGCATCAGCCACCAGGCTGTTTCTGAAGCTGAAGATGAAGTTTTCATGTTTTACTGCTTTCCACAGGCTGGTTATCCACTCTCTGAACTCCAAGATGTCATTAGAAGTTGACCCACACTTTCCCAGCTGTTGGATGATGTTTTTCTTGAGTTCATAAACAGCCTCACTGTATCCTACATTGACTGGAGCCATTGGTGGGTTTCCATTCCAGAGTCCAGGAATGTAGCAGTTCCCAGTGTCTGGATTATACTCCATCACATCAGTGAATCTCTTGTTCTTCTCTTTCTTCTCCATCTTAGCTGCTGCCTGGGTCATCTCATCCAGCTGTTCTAACAGCAGATTCCTGTGTTTTTGGAAATGTAAAATCTTCAATAAATAACGATGGGTTGTACTGTATTTTGTTGCTGAGAAACGAAGGAAAGTTGCGCAAGTAACCGTGAAAGAAAAGCGGAACGGAGAAACGGAGCAGCTGCAAAAGAAGTGAGATCGCGAAATTAATGCTAATTTCTACTGGTAACATTCACTTCGTAATTAGTTTTTAGCTTAGCGGTTTCTGTTCTGTATATAAAGGATTACCTGAAGAATTAACATGGGTTGATAACATCCGAAGCGGCGCGCAGCGGCGGCGGCGCTGTGTTTGGAGCAGGAAGAGGAAAAACCCGCAGCCGGAATCCGCGGCCCAGTGAGGATTTCCATGACAACAATGGCTGATCGATCATTTTATTAGCAATAAAGAGTATCAGAGACTGAGAGAACTATGAGATCCCGGCGGTCTGAGAGGAGATACTCAGAGATCCAAGCAGGGGAATAGCGGCGCTGCGTAGCTGCAGGGAGTCGATCACTACGGGGTGATGCGGAGCCACTAATTTAGCAGTGGCTTTTCCGGGAGCCCAGGTAGAAAAGCCTTTTTTCCCCATAGTCCCAAAGACTGCATTTGTGGCTGCATTTTTACTCCAAAATTCAGCCACAGTGTCCAAAAGAAAAAAACATAAGTGCATCATTTGCATATTGAGAGTCAGAGGCTGATAATCTCTCCACTCTGCTCCTGGATTACCGTTTAAACTTTTGAGTTTTATGTCAAATCCATATGAATTAAATGACAGAAACTAGTTCTCTCACTGCATCTTTTATTCATTTTGTCCAGCTGCAGACTGTTAGACTGTCCAATCAGAGTCAGGTATTGTGTAGTTGGTGCTTTTAATCAGTTTTCAGCAACGTTCTGGATCAGCTGCAGCTGTTTAACTGATTTATTAGTCAAACCTGTGAAGACGCTGATGCAGTAATCAATGCGGCTAAAGATAAATGCTTCTCTAAATCTCGCTAAGACATTAGTCCTCTAAAGAGCCTCCAAATCCTCCTTATCCAGATCCAGATCCTCCAAAAGAGCCTCCAGGTCGGCCCCTGTGGAATACAAATTAGGTGAAACATTTTTAAAAGATAATCTAAAAATAGTGTTTATAAATCATGATGAAAAAAATAAAAAACTGAATGTTTTTACTTGTGACATAAAAGCTGCAGTTCATATTTTCACAAAAAATACTTAATATTAGATACTTTAAAGCAAAAGTATAAAATTGACATATTAATGGAAATTCAAAATCTATTTAACTGTATTATTTACCGGTCTAGTGTTTTAAGTTGCCATTTTTTACATTTGCACATCAGATTATCATTATTCTTTATTACTGTTGTTTTAAACATGCAGTTCTGCAAGGAAAAATTATATTTACTTGTTCTGATAGTTACTTCCTGCCTCTACCATTTAATGCATTATAGCATGTCTTGCGCTTTTGCTTGAAAATGAAGACATCCAAACTGCCTTTTTTCAAAAACTTCCCCATCACTTTATACAAGCTCAGATGGTCAATCATTCAAACAGTTTTGTAATCTCATATTTTGTTCATTTTAAATAACATTTTCTGCACTAGTGGCTTTATTAGATAGTATTCTCACAAGAAGGGGGGGGGAGAAAGAGGGAGACATTCAACAAAGGTATAGGGGGCTAGAGATGACATAGATGTCATCAACTATGTTTATCACTGTGCCATCCAATGCCCCCTCATTTATTGAGCATAAATAAATACATAATGTAAACATTATGCGACTTCCACCAGTGTGCTCCAACAGCAGGAGGTGTGTCAGTTATTTTGGCTTGATTATGTCTCACAATCTGTTATATTTCAAGAGTCAATTTTCTCATCTTTAATAAAACCTACAACCTTCCAATCACAAGACAACTACTCTATCCACAGACATGGTCGTCCGTTTGATGTAAAAAAGGGGCAAAGTGGGGTACAAATCTGTAAGAGGTGCATTGAATCTTAACTTCTTTCAGCATAACCATACGCAGTGTTTAAACTTGTGCTTTCTGGTTTTCTTACACTGTTTTAATATGAGGACAAGAAACATCTGGCCAAAGTATAAAAAGCACTTGGAGCGGCCAATATGACTAAAAAAGTTTTACGTGGGTTCAAACTATTGTCATTAAATTGAATCCTGTTAAAAAGTCAGATTTGGGTTGTCAATTGATATTGTAGATTTAATTTGCCAGCTTTTAGTATCTTAATTGTCTTAAGTAAATCTATTAATTTTACCTTTTGGTTCTTTTGGGGTGTAATGTGTTAGAACGGTTTAAGATACGACAGTAATCAGACTTTACCTGTGATGTGTCCAGACTTCAACAGCAGCTCCCTGACCTGTTTCCAATCCTCATCCTTATTGTTGAAAAGATGAATTCTTGATGAAAAGCTTTTGACTACGTTTGGAAGTAAACTTGATTTATCATCTGAAATGAAGCTTGACAATGATATCCTTAAAGCATCTCCACCTGTGAAGAGCAGGAAACAGTTTTTCATCCTCTGAGGCCCAAGAACTCTGGTTGTTGCCTCTACAATCTTCTCGTCTTCATCAGTGAACCGATCAATTTTAAGAACCAATAGGAAGAGAGCAGGGATGGACTCCTGGAGGAAATACTGAAAGAAGTTTTTAATCGTTTCCTCTGATCCTGAAATGTCTGGAGTGTCAACGACTGTAACACGTTTCCCAAACACAGTTCCTGTTTCCATGGAGACATGTTTGGTGACTGGTCCAAATGATGCTCTGGACTCAAAAGCTTCTTTTCCTAAAATGGTGTTTGCTGAAGCACTTTTACCAACTCCAGCTTTTCCCAGAAGGACGATGGAGAGACGTTCATCCATGATGGAACATTAGAAACCTGTGGAATGGAAAAAACAATTACTCATTTTTAAGAACTTAAAGAGAAGCTTAATTATTCAGCACAATTCATAAGTAATAGTAACTGGATAAAACATCAAATTCAGAAGCAACATATGGTTCCCCAACATATGTTTAAAATATTTTCATAAGACTAGAAACATTTAAAATACCTTATTTTCCTTATTTCTTCCTGAAAGGTGAGGTAAAGATGTCTTTGAATTCTGGTTAAAGTAAATGTGTACAATATTGAGGAAAAATAATCCTCATTTCTACTGTGGCTGTTAGAAAATAAAATTAAATCACTTAGTCATATTCTGGGATTTTTGAATCTATCAAATTAAGGTTATTCCCAATGCCATTTGAAAATATACCATACATTAGCACATATTTCTGACTTTTAGAGCCCACAAAATTATCTTTGGAGTCATCTTACGGTTCGTATTTCCAATATCCAGCATGAATGACTAATTTTACTGACGCTTTTTTGAAAGAGAGAAAAAAAAACCCTGATAAAGTACCTCCTACTACCATCCTGTCACTTCATCATATCTAGTAGGAATATATAGCAGAAATCACACAGTAAAAATATGAAATATTTCTTGCAGATGCAGTAAAACTTCAATCTACACCATATTCCAAATTATTATGCAAATTGGATTTAAGTGTCATAAAGACTTATTTTTTAGTGGTGCGATTAAATTCATAGATGGTATTGTGTCTCAGGGCTCTTTGAATCACTATAATTAATTTCAGAGAGCTGGGTTGATTAGTTTGTCAGGTGAGCTCAATTAAAGGAAATCTACTTATAATAATAATAATAATACATTTTATTTAAAAGGCGCCTTTCTGGCACTCAAGGACACCGTACAAGGAGCACAAAGAGAAAAAACCAACCAAAGTATCTATAAAATCATACAAAAACAGAAAACCAAATATGACAAGAAAACAAAACTATATATCTTAATAAAATCTATATAAAATCTATATAAAATGAACCATATTAACAATGATCGATGTGAAAGGTAGATCTGAAAAGGTGAGTTTTGAGTTCTGTTTTAAAAATCGAGAATGACTTTATGATTTTTAAATGAGAAGGTAAGGAGTTCCAAAGTTGAGGAGCAGAGTAGCTAAAAGCTCGTCTCCCCATGGTGGTAAGACGGGCAAAGGGAACGGTCAAATAGATAAAAGAAGATGATCTGAGTGAACGGGCAGGAATAGAGATATGAATAAGACTGGAAAGATATGGTGGGGAAAGATTATGAATGGCCTTGAAAGTATACAGCAGAATTTTATATTCGATGCGGAACTTGATGGGCAGCCAATGTAGTCTTTGTAGGACAGGAGTGATATGTTGCATTAATGGGGTTTTAGTAATAACCCGAGCAGCGGAGTTCTGAACCAGTTGGAGCTTATGTAACGATTTGTTAGTAAGACCGAACAGAAGGGAATTGCAGTAATCCAGGCGTGATGTAACTAGACAAAGGTATTTGTGGTGGATGTTCCTACCACCACCACATCGTGTTAGTATTTTCTCTTTATTAGTATAGTTTATAGTCTGTTTAAGTTATTTCATTTATACATATATTTTCTTATGGGAGCATACTTTAGTTCATGTCTCTCTGAATGGTTCATTTACACTTGTGTTTTTGTTTGAGGTGCTGCTGATAGGAACCAGCTGGAGGAGGAACCTGGGTCAAACCATTTGCCATTTTCTGAAAGACTGAAGGGTAGATACTTCAAGTTGATTTTATTTAAATTTGTCACTTAAATATTCACTTATTGTTTGTGCTAAGTTAAAGTTAGTTTACTATATTTGTTCCATAGGGTGTGTTAGTTAATTTTGTATTTATTTGTTCTTTTGTTAGGTCAGACCTCCCTCATGTGGTAGATTTAGGTTACTCACCCCTATTTAAGCAGCCGTTGTCTTTGTTTGAAGGTCAGTTTTGTTTGTGTTCAGTTAAAGTTCAGTTGACCTCAGTTAATTTGGATCCAAATTTGTTATTTATCCTTTGATTTATTCTTGCTTTAAATCGTTATACTTTGTTAATTTTTTTTTTTTTTTGAAGAATTTAATTGAAACCTTTTTCTACTTTGAACATTTTTCGTCCTCATTTGAGTTTGGTCCCTCACAGTGTTCCACATTATTAAGCAGGCCACAGGTTTTAAGCAATATGGGAAAGAGAAAGGATCTCTGTGCTGACGAAAATCATCACATAGTGTATTGCCATATGACAAGGTATGAAAACATTAGATATTTAACGAAAACTGAAGTGTTATTGTACCGTGAAGAGATTGTGTCATGATTTAAGCAAAGATGGGTTTGTGCAGATAAAGGCATAATGAGGAAGGTTTCTGTTAGACAAATTCATCAGATTAAGAGAGCAGCTGTTAAAATGCCATTGCAAAGCAGCAAATAGTTATTTGAAGCTGCTGGTGTTTCTGGTACCTCAAAGTGAAGGTTTCTCCAGAGGCGTGCGGTGCATGAACCTATTTGGCCACCTCTAACCAGTGCTCACAAGCAGAAACGGTCGCAGTGGGCCCAGCCGTACATGATTAATTGTCAAACAGACTTGTTCACTGATAACCGCTGTGCAACCCTGAATGGTCCAGATGGATGGACCATTCAGGGTCCAGATGGATGGACCATTCAGTGTTTCTCAATTATTTTCTGTTGTGTCCCCCCCGAGGGATTATCTGCTCAGTTCCCTTCCCTCCCCAGAATTTAAATATATTGCAAATCAGTTCATATTTAATAATTTATCATACAAACCACTGGCGCCAGCATTGCACGACCTTATTATTTGCCCATGTAGGGCCACAGCCCACATGGACAAACCCATCTAGGGCCACCGTGGAACCTGTGGACAAACCCAAATGAGACCCATATCTCTGCCCTCCTTTCCCCCATATGGGGTCCACCTAGGCATGCTGGCAGGGGGGGGGTTAAAAAAAAAGACATTCACATTGCGCAAAACTCTGAAACAGGAGAAGCGGGACATAAAATGTAGCGACAAACTAGATGTGAATTATGGCATAAAAAGAGAGAATCTGACACTGAACAGTGAAAAATCAACACATGATGTGAAACACATGATGATTAGGCAGCGCAGCAGGTGATGAGTGAATATTACTGATGGTCAATAAAGGATAAAATAAAGCTAGCAACAGGAAATAAACTAAAGTGGACATAGCAATAAACCAAGAGAGGATAATACTAATCAACTTAAACTAAATGGTAATGAATGAAGAACAAAATGCAAGAATAAACTACGAAACTAAAGTAAATACAGAGAAATAAACTGGTATGGCAAGACCTTTCGATCAATAATTAATACATAGGACTGTATGGCAAGAATAAACAGACTATTTCCAGATAAAAGGTCAAATAATATTGTTAAAATGCCATGGTGTTTGTTGAGACCACATCCAATACTGAGAATAAATATATATTACAGACCATAACAGTAAAGAACTGATCACTAATTTATGTTTTTAATTAGATTTGATATATTTATTTCTTCAATATTATTTTTCATGTCAGTGTTAATGTCATGAGGCTGATGACTCCACGACACTTTCAATTTGACTCATTAAGATTTGATTAAGAACCAGATTTGTTCTTTGTAATTTCTCTCCATTAAAACTATTAATCTATAATCAATAGACAGGTCTATATAAAGATATAATCCATGTTTCTGTCTCATATTTGTATGGCATTAAAAGAACCTGGAACTTTAGTTTTTCCACTGAAATTTCTGGTTTGGACAATAAATGTCATGTGGGTGAAGTTTTATGGTTGATGCTCTGATGTCCCATTGTCCTGAAGGCAGCACAGAGCTGCACCACCAGAAACTAACAAACACTGAAGAGAAGAAGAGCTATAATTAATGTAGTTACAGTTCTATCCATGTTGCAGAGCTCAGTTGTTTTGCAAAGAGATCAAAGTTTAATCTGGCATGTTGAACATCTTGTGGAAAATTTAACAACTAGAAAATGGAACAAAATAATATTTTTTCCACTCTGACTGGCTGCTGTTAGGCCTTCTGATTTTAACTTGAATGTTCGTTGCATTTTTCGTAGACACATGTGAAAATAATTTCTATTCCCATGACTTTTTTGTTCTGTGGGAAATTATTTTTGATGATAAATACAGAAACAAGCATGGAAATCTAAACATCTACAATAGTGAGTAATATTAATAATAAAATAATAGTCAGCGCAAAGTAGCCTGCAAATTCTTTGGTGGGGGTCGGTGAGGGACCTGGATAAAGGCTGAGGGGGCGCTGGGCCAAAAAAGGTTGAGAAACACTGATCTAGATAAACTAAACACAACCCTCAGGTTGTACAGTCCTGCTGATATAAATGTGTTTATACAATGACGCATGTAAAAGCCAGTTTGACAACTGAGACTTACAAATTTTAATCTTTAATTCAAATTTAACTTGAATGTGTGGAAAATTCACCAACCCTTTAATTGAATGAAATAACCAGAGAACATACTGAAAAACATACATTACTTACAGCGCAGCACAGCAGTAAAAGGAGCTGAACCGAACATCCACCATCCCAGTTTCTGTCTGGTCCTCGATGGTCTTTTAATACAAACAAGTACGAAGCGTCATTATCAGAACAAAATCATGTTGTATCATCTAATCAATCACGTCCCCTGACAGCTGAACTCACCTTTTCGAGAGAAACAACGTTGACTGGAATAAACGAACATTAAGTGTAGAGACCGAATATGTCGTTTCTTTCATTTACTTTCGCCTTTGCGCTGTTGCCTCTATTGAAACCGGTTTAAGGGAGACGACATTTAGATAATGGCAGCGCTTATCTAAAAGCATGTTTTCAAAGTAAAAGCTCAAGAGTTCTGATCCAACTAGTTATTAAATATAATCGCATTATAAATAGTGTAATATGATAATTATGGAATTGTAATCCCATTTCAGGTTTAGTAATATTACTACTACTACTACTACTACTACTACTACTACTACTACTAATAATAATAATAATAATAATAATAATAATAATAATAATAACAATAATAAGTTTGCACAGCAGCTGAGCTAAATATACGTAAGCAAGATCAGTTAGCAGACTAAAATACATTCTTTTCAAAGAAGAAATAATTCGTTTTATAATACGACATTCTGCAGTTACTGTGGTGAAACCAGCCTAAATTGAATCAATGTTTTATTTTGAAGGCGGATGAGATGTTTAGACACACCTGTTAAGAAACTGCTACGCCTCACCTGATCATTTGGACGGTTTGGTGACAAAGTTCTAGTTTGTTTAATGCGACTGAATTATAGAATCATAAGTTGACTCAAATAAAAGAGATGGCGGAGAGGAGAGAAGCTGGAGAAATTGGTGAGTTAATTAAATGTGTTTATGAGTTTTTACCTAAAATTTTCTTAAATCGTGGAGTATTTAAAAGCTTTTTTTTTCTCACCGGATTTGTAGCCATTCGGTTTATTTATTAGACAATTGATCGTAGTTTAAGTTTATGTTTTAGAGCCATTTGTGAAGAAATTGTCTTTTTACTAACGAACTGTATGTTTGTGACGCAGTTTTTATTGCTTTCATTATTCAGTGGTTACAGCTGACTTAAAAAAATGTCATTGTATTATTTGTTCACCACCGATAACAAATAACAAATATCCCTTTAAGAGTCGTTCTGTTAATTATGATATACGTGTTATTTCCTTGTTCTCTGTTTCTGTGTATAGGACCAGAGAAAACACGGGGCAGAAGAGACAGCATGGACACTCCTCCAACAGGTCTGATTTTATCTCGATGTGTTTTGTCTTCATGTAAATCCGAGTTTTGTTCCAATAATATAGAGGGTGGGGGGATAACTTTTCTGACAACTTTCCCATAATTGAAATAAGAGTAGCATTTGTTTTGCTTTTCTCCTTTAAAATATAAGTAGTTTAATCTAGTATAGTCAGGTGTCGAATAGACCTTTTCTGAAACAAAATTCAATTAATGTTAATTAACACAGTTCTTCCCAATCAGTAAGATCAATTTGGACCTTTGTAAACATTATTATAACAATATTTAAACATAAGAAAATTGCATAAATACAGGTTGCTTGATGTGTTAACCCTCCCACCCTTCAACTGCAGTCCAAATATGATTCAGATGTCCAGCTTGCAAACTAAGTTGGACCATTTTTAGGTGAGTCTATACAATGGCGCAAGTACACATTATTCACGTGGATGCGGAAACATAAATCGCGCTCCGCCCACCCCTCTCGAGGGAAAGACGTCAGGTGAAGAGCGACGCTCACTCGCTCTCTCTCCCCGGGGGCGACGATACGTGAAGGTAAAACCGCTACATTACCTCGTTAATGTGCGGAGGTGAAGGAGCGAAAGGCGCTGAAGTGTTTGGAAAACATGATCGGCGCGTCGCCCCCTCCAGACGGGGTTTGGCGCCCTCTGGTGCTGCGCCCCTATGCGTTGCATGCGCTGCATACCACTTTTTGAGCCACTGAGTCTATATAGGTTGACTCAGTTTAGCTTTAATAATATCCTCATGGCATAAATTAATACTGGTGACAATTTTGCCATTTTTGGGAAAAATTAACATTGACTGCAAAGTTAACATACTGTATAATTATACAGATGTACCAAATAAGTGGCCAGTGGGAGTGTAAAGAAACGTTCCATGTAGGAATAAATTTACAATGGAATGAATAATAAATTTCAGTAATTAAAAGGTTGTCATGAAATTGACGGAAGTGTAAATTTTTATCAGATTCTTCTCATTCTCTAAATCCTAATCTCAATCTTTCTGTTCCAGTGTCTGAAATACGAATGGTGCTTGTTGGGAAGACTGGCACAGGAAAAGCTCCAGTGGAAACACCATATTAGGAAGAGAAGCTTTTAGAGCAGCAACCAGACACTCTTCAGGTAAAACTCTGAAACACACAGATGGACCAAAACTCTCAAGTGTTTATTTTAATAAACAGGCCACAAATCTACACTAATGTACTGTTCCTGTAATATACTGTACTAAATACATTACTTCAGTTTTAATGACTTGCTGCTCTTTGCTCACCTTGTGGTTAATCTTATCTTTTATTCGCATAATGATTTTTATTTGATTGTTTAAAAATCACCTAATTCTTGGTATATGCAACCTTGCTCCTTAAATATCAGATGCATAGTTTTAGTTTATCTGAAAGGTTAAATAATGTTATTACTTCTAAACTATTGAAGTGCCAGAGGTCTGTCATGAACACTGCTTTCATTCTGTGCATGTACCATATCATCTGCTTTGTAAATCTCACCATAGTTTCACTAACTATATTTTAATTTTTGTTCTGTAGAGACGGCTGAATGCTCCAAACAACGAGAAGAAGTCTTCAGCAGGATGGTTTCTGTTGTCGACACTCCTGGCCTCTTTGACACATTTCAGTCTAATGACAAAGTGAAGAGAGAAATCTCAAAATGCATCAACATGTCGGCTCCTGGTCCCCACGCCTTTCTGCTGGTGGTCAGAATTGGATCTTTCTCTAGAGAGGAGAGACATGCTGTGATGAAGGTGAAGGAAATCTTTGGAGAGGAAGCCTGGAAAGTTCTCCATGATCCTCTTCACACATGGTGATGTGGTGGAGGAATCAGACTTTGACGAGATGTTGAAGGAGGCTGGACCCGAATTGAAGGAGATCTTAGAGAAGACTGGAAATAGATACCATGTCTTCAATAACCTGAAAGCCAACGATCGTCGACAGGTTCTTGGTCTGCTAGAGAAGGTGGAGGAGATGGTGCAGAAGAACGGAGGCAAGTTTTACTCTAATGATACGTATGAAAAGGCAGTGGAGATGATGGATCAGAAAGAGCTTGAACTCAAACAGATATATGAGAAAAGACTGAAGGAGGAAGTGGAAGCTGTGAGGAAAGATTATGAGGCTCAGCTAAACAAAGCAATAGAGGATAAAGAGAAGATCGAGAAAAGGATGGAAGCTGAGCTGAAGGAGCTGAAGCGTTATTACTCTGCCTTGGAGAACGGAGTCCGTCACGTTGTAGAGCAGCTGGCCAAAGATGATGATGATCAACTTCTGAACAAGTTTCATGAAGTCTTAAAACTGAACTGAAAAACATATGAATGAGTGGTTTGTTGGACACCTTTTCAGGATGTGAATACTTAATAATCCATCTTTGTAAATAAGATCTTTACCTGTAAGTATTGGTGTAATGTGTATTTGAAAGTCACAGAATTTAGATAAATAACTTTTTAGATGTTATATAACTTGTTTTGACCGAATTGTTTTTAATTCTTCTCTGTAATTAATACTTGGAGTATTAATTTTTTCTATCATTAAAGTTCTTACCCATTTTTTTACCCACTATTTCCATTTTTCTGTTTGGCATAATTTAAAGATTAATTTCTTCTCCTCTAATCAGGATATTAACTAGAAGGAGGGTTAAGCCTGGCAGCTCACTTTGCTTATAATACATTGGAGGAAACCCTAATAATTAAATTTATTTAGCATAAATTCCTCATCTTATGATTTTAGCAGCCAAAATCTCTGCCTTTAGAAAAAAAACAGCAATGTCCTTCACAGCATTTCTTCTGGGCAGTTATTTTTTCTTGATGTTAACTTTTCCTTTTTGAGCTATTTAATTTGCTAATTTTGAGCTACTTGGAGGAGCAAAGCAGCTTAATAAATTTTTACAACCAGCCAATCAGAACGATGAGCATGTCTGAAAAACAGCGTGATAAATTATGGTTGAAAAGTTGCAATGAAATCAAATTATTTAATAATTAAATTATTAATTTTTCATAATTTTTTCTTAAACTTTCTGAGGACCCCAGCACTATTGGTGGCTGGAACTGAAACACATCTAAAACATGCAGGGTAGGAATACTTGAGGACCAAAGTTGGGAAGAGGAGTTGATTGCTTACTCCTGTGAGTGTTCAACTGTGGAGTATGTTGTGGTGTGTAAAATGTATTTACTGTAACTCCCTCAAAGCTGAATAATAGCACAAATGATTCTTTGAGAAAAATAATTCACAGTTTCAAAGAAATGAACCCTGATGCTGACCAAATGTATGCAAACTTCTGAATTCAAAGTAAATTATAAAAAAATCTCCAAATAGAAGTAATTTTTGGTAATTCTGACAAACCTAAACCAAGAGAATCTTGGTCTGATTTAACTCCATTCAGTGAGAAAATAATGTGTACATCTTTTTATTTGGTGTATGTTCATTTATGGTTTGAAATGTATATTTGGAACATTTTGTTTTTATCATTGCAAACAAGTCACAGATTTAACAGATTTAACAAATACTACATTTTACCAAAATTATTTCTAAAAGATAAGTGGAACTTTTGAAGATTTTAACCCTCTGCTAATTGATCAGATAAAGTTCTGCATTGTGACTATTAGAGATTGAAACAAAACTGACACATTAAAAACACTGAAATAAAGATTTTTATTGTAACTGGTTTGAATAGGACCTGGTTTATTATATTGTGGATTTGACCACATGCTTTTAGCTACCAACAACATACAAATGGACAGGAACCCCAGTTGCAATTAAAGCAGATTTGCCAGTTTCTGTTCTAAAATATCTTGATTATAGACTCGGGTTAAGAGTCAAACTGCTTTCAGAAGCTGGAGTTGATTGCATTGAACTGAGGCAGGTTTTCTGTTCCGTAGCAACAGGCCTCAGGCCTAAAAACCAGTCCAACCACAGTTCAACTGACAAGAACTGGAAAACAAAGTTACAAAACAGTAAAATGATCTCAACGAGGAAATAAACTACATTTTCAAGTCTGTACACTTGTGAAGAAGAAAGAGCATAAAATGGCCTATTTTATAGGTCATTGTGCCTATTTATTATAGGCACAAGGAGAAAACAACACAAAACAAAGAAACTGGAACAAACTCCCAAATCCTACAATTCAAACTATTAAAATGTGGTTAAGATGAGCTGCTATGGAGGGAGAGATTTTGAGCCACTCATACCCATAGATAGAGCAGCTTTCTTCCTCTTTAGTGATAATCTTGAAAAGATCTAGAGTCTTACTAACTGGAAGTTGTTTATTCCAGCTGCTAAAATTAGCATTAGCAACCGCTAGCTCTGTTTAGTACACTGTAGTTCTGCTTGCACCACAACCAGTTGCAGTACATTGTCCATGCTTCAGTATGTAATAGAGTAGTGGCTCTTTAAGGCAAACACAAGTTAAGGTATTGTTTTGTTAAATTCTACAGTTTTGGAGAGAAGTGGTTTATGTAATTCTGTAAATGTGTTCAGTAGTTGCTGTTTGACACGGCAAGTGTCTGAATTCACTCTGCACACAAATAGACAGAAATCCCAGTTGTAAGTCTTGATTATAGACTCAGGTTAAGAGTCAAACTGCTTTCAGAAGCTTGAGTTGATTGCACTGAACTGAGGCAGGTTTTCTGCTCTGTAGCAACAGGCCTCAGGCCTAAAAACTGGTCCAACCAGAGTTCAACTGACAAGTACTGGAAAACAAAGTTACAAAACAGTAAAATGATCTCAATGAGGAAATAAACTACATTCTCAAGTCTGTACACCTGTGAACAAGAAAAAGCATAAAATTCCCTGTGTTGTGGATTTATTATAGACATGAGGGGAAAAGGAATGAACTGAACACAGAACAAAGGAATTGGAACAAAATTCCAAAATCCAAACTATTAAAATGTTGGTAAGATGAACTGCTATGGAGGGAGGGATTTTTACGAGGCTGAGCCACTCAGACCCATAGACAGAGCAGCTTTCTTCCTCTTTAGTGATAATCTTGAAAAGATCCAGAGTCATACTAAATGGTAGTTGTTTATTCTGGCTGCTAACACTAGCATTAGCAACCGCTAGCTCTGTTTGGTACACTGTAGTTCTGTGAGCAGAACAACAGTGTATGATTCCAGAGTAGTGGCTCTTTAAGGCAAACACAAGTTAAAGTATTGTGTTGTTAAATTCTAAAGTTTTGAAGAGAAGTGATTTGTGTTAAATCTGTAAATGTGTGCAGTAGTTGCTGTTTGACAAGGCAAGTGTCTGAATTCACTGCTTATCTACTGTTTTCTAAAGCCTCACCAGGTAATACTGAGAGACTGAGAGCTGTTGGACTGTTACTACCTGATGTTCATCTGGTGATCTGTCCTGGTAATTTAGATTAAATCACTGACTTCATTAATAATTTCCCTGACATTTAATAGTTATCCATAGATCAAACCTTTGTTAATAACACATCTAACACTGACCACTGTAAGGCTTTTATCAGATGAACAGTAAAGTTTAACATCTACTGGCTGCTGCAATGTAAGATGGAGCATCTGAAGCAACGACATCCATATTTCATAAAAACCTTGTGGTTTCCCCTTATCACTGGTTAGACCAGCTCTTGTTTGTTTTTGTCACAGGTTCTCTGCCTGAGCTCCACACCTTGATTCCTTGTCTTTCAGGAATGTAGCCAGGTGGATTTATTTGGTTTCAACATCTAGTCTGTATCTAAACAAATGTATCACTAAGTCTTTAGAGGACTAATCATTACAACAGCATTACAACATAAGTACTAAAAGAAAAGTAAAGTCCTTGTTATCAAAAGCTGGTAGGAGGTGCAGTTTATGGATAATTACCTTTAATTCTCACACTCCTTGGTAAATGTGATCAGAGTCTTTGTAAGCAATGTTAACTTTCATTTCTTGCCCAAGAACAAATCTCAACATGTGGTGGGGAATCAGGATTCAGATTCATTCAAATTCATGAATGTTATATTTGTAGATATAATATGCCTCCTGACTTTGGCTCCCTTTCCATCTCCAGTTCAATAATTCTCAGGAACTGTTCGAGAATCAGTAGTTCTGAAACATGTTTCACTGATTAAGTGAAATAAACTTCAATAAACCTCCAGGCAGATTAATTCCTCCTATTTGTGACAATTGCTGAACTGACTGATACTGTGATGTTCCTTTTTGTACAAAAAAAGAGTGAAAAATATTTCAAAATGGCAAAACAATCAAAATAATGTAGTGACATTTCTATGTCACCACTCGACTGCTCCCTGCTGGTCAACTGAAGCAGTTTGATCATCTTATTACTCCTGGTGATTCACCTTTTGTTCCACTAGGGGTCGTGTTTTTTCTTGTACTTTTAAACTGTAACTTCTGACAGCTTCATGCTTCACATGGTGGTTCAGTGAAAACCAAAAAGGAAAAACAAAGTCAGAATGACATCAGTGGAAACTTATTTAATTTCAGAGCAACAGTGAACCAAACCACACCAGCAACAGCATAAACAGTGAATGTCAGACTAAATAAAAGTAGAAATAACTGGTAGAAATCATTCCAGTGGAAAAACAACTGCTACCTTCTGAACCTTTTCATACTTTGCCACATTACAACCACAAATTGAAAAGTGCGGTGTGGAACCGTGTGTTGCTGCAATTACAGCTTCAAGTCTTTTAGGGTTTGTTTACTAACTTTGCACATCTAGGAATTGAAACTTTTGCCCATTTTCTCTTTGCAAAACAGCTCAAGGTCAGTCAGATTAGATGGAGAGGGTATTTCAAAATGAAAGTAAGATGTGTTTATTGAGATTACAGGAAAATAATGTGTATTTTTTATTTTATGATAATTTCCTGATCCTGAAGTGTATGTATCATTTCAATGTTAAACATGAGTCTAATGATACTCCTGCCTTTGAAATGCAAACTGATATAAACCACTAAGAGAATTTATGTTGTCAAGAGGAAAATTAGAAACACCTGAAACATCAATGCAGTCATGATGTCCTGCAGTAAATCTCATTAACATCTCATGTGCTTTTATTTTGAAGAGGAGACCTGAATACAAGAAGCTTTTTCTATTCAGCTACAACGTCTGATTGTATTTGTTAAATATCTGTAGCTCCAAAGTGACTCACTGGCATGGCTTTTTTTAGAGCTTTCTTTATTAAATGCCGTGAAAATTACAGAAAAAAACACAAAGCTTTAGATATTGATACATTTACAGACAGACAGGTGACACATGCTTTAACAAAGTTACCTCGTGGCTCCCTGCCACTTCGAAGGGCTTCAACAGATTAATACTTTGTCATCCACTCTAAATTAAAATATTAAGTAATTAAAATACCATAACCAACAAATTTACAAAATATTACAATCATAAATACAAAATACCTTAACAGCTACAAGAGACACAAGGCTGCTGCACATGGCTCAGTTTCAGGCTTCTGCTCCTTCTCCGTTTATTCAAGTCTCGCAGACTTTCACATGAACACAAATCTCATAATAACTTCCAACGAAATAGTTTGAAATAAAATACAATCATTCTACACAAATCTCAAAATGTGAACCAAACAATTTAAAATATATAATCCTAACTGTTAGTCATAAATGTACATTTTTTCATGACATAAATCTTTTTAGTGACACAATATCTGTATTTTTTTATCACAGTATCAAGTGATATAACACATAAAACACAACATATGGAAATGTTTTTCATTGAATTTATTGAGCTTTGATTTGTTATTTGCATTGATTATCTGGTAGAAATAAACGTCTGTGAAGAAAGAACTTTTATCATAAGTGAACATATGGTGGAAAACCCGACACAACGTTTATTAAGAAATCTACAAAAAAAGACTGTGAATCTTTCACTTCACACTAAAACATGCAGGAAAATGTTCTTTGTGGAAATCATTAACAAGAACATTAACAATACTCAAACTTTATTTGCCACAATCCCTCCTGTGACTGAAGCTCCTGAACTCCACTTTAAAACAGGGCCAGCAATGAATTCACCAACTTCAGAGAAATACTTAAAACAAATTAGAGGGTTAATCTGCACATTCACTCCAAATGAAATACCAATGCTATGCCCAAACATAACAAATACAGAAAAAAAGCTCATTTTTAACTACTCAAGTGTAAAAGCTTAGAAAAAAATAACTGGAAATGTGTACAATGCAAATCACACGACTGGATAAAATCTGCAGATCCGGAGCCAACAAGATAAACGGACGTGCTGTGGCCAAGAGGAGGACGAAGAAAAACTCGCACAGCCTTAAATGTTGAAATGTGAACCAGAAGAGAAAACAAACTGATCAAAAGAAGATAAAAACATTCAGAGACTCGATGGTCTTTCTGTCTGAACTGTTAGCCAGAGGAACGACCTGCTAATCTGTCTAAACATGGATCTTTTGTACTCCTGTGGACTAAGGAGGTGGCAGCAGGTTGTGGAGTCGATCTGAACTCAGCAGCTGGGAGGGAAACGTTCAGCCTGGATGTGCTGGTTGGTTTTATATGTCAGCACTAGATGGCGCCATTGTGGCGGATTTCATTCAGTCCAGAGGAACTGAAGACAAACAGTCCTGATTGGAGGATCCATGGAGATACACAACATCTGGATCAGGATCAAAACTGTACATTTTTAAGTGTAAGAATCAAACAGAGTTTCTTGTTTTTTTTTCTTTGTTTTTTTTGGGTGGATGAATGATATGATTATGTGGCGACAACAAAAGACAACAGGTGCAAATTAAAACAGAGGAAGAAAAAGCAAATTCACTCATAATCAACAGGAACATATTTAGTTTTTACACTTTTGACAGATCATCATCATGCAGATATGCTGTAGCATCATGATTCAGCCTGAATCAGGAAAGTTTCTGTAGCAGAATTTTACTAAAGGTCTGACTCAACAAAGACCCAAATATGACAAAATAATCAAATTCTGAATTATTTGCTTGAGTTTTTTTTTTATTTCACCCTTTTAACTACTGACTTATTACGACTTTAAAGTCAGACAGCACCTATAAATTTGAACTTTTTTTACTAATTTGATCCAAACTCAAACAGTCCTATAGAAACAAATTCACTTAATGACATATAATATAATGTAGCTGTGTTTAATGTAGCTGCTGATTTATGTGTTGAACAACATGTTAGGGCTTTAACACCATCAGATGCCTCATGAGATCACAGAGGTGGTCCAACGTTTTGATTTCTCTCACTGTGTTGGTTTGTTGTATTAAAGTTTCTCCTATAGTGATGTGACGCAGCAGAAAGGTTAATTAAAAATTACCATTGTGTCAGATTGGATCTTATATCAGTTCAAATGGGCATCAAATCAAATCACAAACATCCAACAAATACAAGTGATGCAAACTGGATATTCATAAATGATCTGCACCTGTTGTCTTACATTTTATATTCTATGTTGAATTCAGAAACCCAAGACTTGAGATGAACAAATCTGTTAAATAATGGAAAATAAAAAAAAGATTAAAAAAGGAAAGTGAAATCCTATAAATAAATGAGGTGATGATATTTCTGTTACTTTAGAAGTTATTATACCCTGTATGCTGTGATTCCGATCTGGGAAACATTAAAGACATTCATAGCCAGACTGCAGTCTGTGTGTCTTTGTTCTGTTATAAAACATAATTCAACTCTGGGACAATTTCAAAATGTCAGGATGCCAAACAAAGGAAGAATAAATTGGCTTAAATCATGACAAAAACTTTAGTTTCCATATTAGTAATGGGAAACACATTGAGTACTACATTTTATTGTATTTTTTAACTATTTGATTATTTAAAAATCCTCTTAATTCTTCATTCATTTTACTCCCAGCAGTTCACCTGCAGGACTCACATGACAGATTTGCTCTGAAATGATGACACCTCATTATTTCAAAGAAATGGTAAAGATACATTTTCAGAGAAAGAAATACTCTTCACTGCTTCCATCCACATCTGAAGTTTTTTATAGTTTTCTCCATATTGTCTCTTTTTTTCAACTTGCTTCACTTTTTAAATCTTACACCTTTTCACCTAGGAGTCTGCAAATTACTTTTGTCTTGAAATATGAGTAAATTACTCATTTATATTTGTCACCCTAAAGATAAGGTTTAGATGGCGTCTCAGTCTCCATTTGGCAGCTTCCTCCTTCAAGCACAGCAAGAGCATCAACACCTTTGTAAATAATTTATGTCTCAGCCTAATAACTCTTGTTGAGAATAAATAATTCTGTGTTTTCCTTCTAACTCTGTTAGCTAGTTGCTAAGTTAAAGCTTAAAGAAATGACATGTTAGGAAATGCAAATGAGATGTGGGGAAGTGACGACACACTAGGTAATGCCCTCTGTGGGGCTCAGAGAGACAAAGGAATGGAAAACTCTTCTGATGCCATTTTGTCTGTAACCTCTTAAAGGTGGCTGGTCATAAAGGACCAGCTGTATTTTGGTATTAATAAATGAAATTCATGAATTCAACTCACTGACTTCTTTAACCTCATACATTAAGAACTCAGCATGGAAAACGGACAATTCTCTTTACTGGGTTTGTTTATTGTATTACTTCAGCTTTGCAATTGTCGTCATACATTTTAATGTCAATATGAGAAACAAAGAAGGGACTGTAAAATAAAAGTGAAAGAACAAAAATGATCAACCAACATGTCTAAACCAACATGTTTGTGCAGACCCACATTAAAAGTTTGGTAAATCAACAAACACTTCATTCTACATTATAATTATGATCATTTATTTTTGAAAACATGAGGACCCTAACACTTTCCTCGAAACCTAGATGTAATAAAAGAAAACCCTCAGAATGCAAATTTGTGAAGGAACATTGTAGAACATTTTTAACTGGTTGATTTTTTTTCTGTATTACATTGTAGAGAGATCAGTCTAAAATAGTTCACAGTTCAAATGTTTGTCAATTCATAGTCATCTGTGGGGACACAATTAAATAGTACTTCACAGTAATATTTTAGCGTTTAAAACAGTTTAGGCTCCAGAAATACACCACATGATATTACGAACCAGAAAAGGGTCGGGACTCTACATTAGAAAAATAGAATAGAAGTACTTTATTAATCCCAAAAATGTTGGGTCATAGAGGAGTGCTTTGGGGAAATATAACTGCAAGAAGTGCCCAGTTCCAAGGACCATAAAAATACCTTTACTTTATTTTAAATGATTCTTCAAGGCTTGTTTTCGCCTGGATTTCTGTGATATTTCTCCAAACTGAAGGGATGTCAGCTGGCAGTGCATTATATGCTTTAGCCAGTTCCTTGTTGTACTTTGTCATTACATATTTCCAGTAGTCTGATGCTTGAAGGCTCACATCTGGAGAGATTTTCCAGAGAGGAAAAATATCCTTGTAACTTTTGTAAGGATGCCATTCATTGTTTGTCGCATAGCAGCAAAATTTTGCGTCACTTGTCACAAGAGACGAGCAAATGTCTATAACAAGCTTTCTTGATGAATCCCACCTACACTGACCAAAACCTTGTGGTCGGTGGAGTGACGCAAAGTGTTCAGTGTGGGCTTTTCCTCCTGCTTCACATGGTACGGCACAGAATGGACATTGTTGGCCACAACCAATCACTCTGGCGAAAAGCTCATTTTGGGGTTTCAAATGGAGTTTTTTCAGTTTTTGATCAAATGGTATTTCTTTCAACTCCTCTTGAAGACATTCTGCCATTCCCAGAACAGAGGATGAGAGCCAGTGAGCAAACTGCTCCTGGTCAGCATTGTTCAGGACCATGAAGGCACCAAGAGCATCCTGGGAAATCACCAGTTTATCACCAAGTTCTTTGCAGAGAACTTCAACAAATGTTTTGAGGTCTCTGCTGTTTTTTGATTTTGCCATATTGATGGCATCAAGGATGCTAGTAACACTGGACTTCAGGTGTCTTTCCTCAATCTTTTGTGTTGCAGAGCAGCTTGAAAACTGTGTTTTTATCTGCTGAAGTATTCTTTTCTTAACATAATTTTCATAAGAATAACTGTAGCTCAGGAAGACATCAACGTTTTGGTTTGAAAGCAAATCTTGTAAAGTTGAATATTGGAAGGACATTCGTGTGCTGAACTCTTCTCTCGTCAGCATTTCATCAACGATATCAGGACCCATCTTTCTGTAGACAAAGTCTTCAACAGCAGGTTTCAGACACTGGTAGGTGAATTCTTCAGCTTTATTTTGGCATTGGTCTCGTTCATGGAAGATGTCTTTGAAATCTGCTCGAAACTTTTCCTTGGTTTTCTTCAGACATATGTAGGGGTCATTTTCTTGGATGAAATCTTCATGCATTTTCTGAAAGTCTCTGGCTGCAAATCCACAGATGTGTTGTTTCAGAGACACCTCAAACTCAATAGTAGTTTGTATTTCTTTGTTGTTCTGAAGACTTTTATCAATAATATGTAGAATTTCTTGAATGTAAGTGTCATGGTATTTGTTATTTCTTTCAGTTTTTTCACTAACAAATTGAGTGCAAGTCTCAATAATGTTGTCGGACATTTTTTGTACAGCCATCACATGATCTTCAATCTTGAACAGTTTGCTCATTGTGTGCTTAAATTTGCCATAGATTCCTTCAGCAGTGTATTTAAAGGTTTCCAAGCCACACTTTCTCAGATCCTTTTGACTAAGTAATTGCCATGCAAGACTTCCCCTTTGGGACATGTTCATTCTAAGACAATGTGAAACGCTGGTAAAGACATCCGTTTTCTTCTGTTCAGAAAAGGACAACTTCTGTAGTGTTTTATTCCACATCTTATCAAATTCTTTGTCCAACTCCTTGTCTGCCATGTGAAGTTTTGAATTTCGACATTCATCAATTAATAGGCACACTGCTTTTTCGATTTCTTTTGTATGATTTTCCTTGATTTTATTCAGTTCTTTCATCCCTTGCTTGATGTCACCTGCTGCTGTTAGCTGGTTAAACACTGAATTTTCAATTTCTCGCCGAAGGCACTTTACACTGTTTGAAAATTCCTCTCTGTATCCTTCGACCAGATAAACATGACCTTCTGTTTTCTTGAAATATTGACTCAGATTAACTAACAGAGTTGCTTCCCATTTAGACAGCTCCATAGCTGCCTCACTTTTCAGCTGAACTATGAATTCCCCTACATCAGATGTTTCAGATGTTGCAGCCACTGTACCAAAATTGGATATTCTTGTTTCTGCATTGGTGACCCAGGTGTACATTTCTTTTTTGAACTCCCACTCCCATTGGTTGTACTCTGTGCAGAGCCTCATGTAAGCATCAGCCACCAGGCTGTTTCTGAAGCTGAAGATGAAGTTTTCATGTTTCACTGCGTTCCACAGGCTGGTTATCCACTCTCTGAACTCCAAGATGTTATTAGAAGTTGACCCACACTTTCCCAGCTGTTGGATGATGTTTTTCTTGAGTTCATAGACAGCCTCACTGTATCCTGCATTGACTGGAGCCATTGGTGGGTTTCCATTCCAGAGTCCAGGAATGTAGCAGTTCCCAGTGTCTGGATTATATTCCATCACATCAGTGAAGCTCTTGTTCTTCTCTTTCTTCTCCATTCTAGCTGCTGCCTGGGTCATCTCATCCAGCTGTTCTAACAGCAGCTTCCTGTCTCTCAGGTTCTTCTCATGGGCTGAAACATCAGAAACGTTCTGGTGAACAAACTGACATTGAGGCTTTTTGCCGACCTCCTTCATCCTGAGGAAAGCATGGACCACTATCTGCAGGATGTCTTTCATCTCTGTTGAATTCTCCATTGCAATATTGATAATGGTGATGTCACTCAGACCAACAACAAGTGTTGCCAGCTCATTGTCATGCTCATAGCTGTTGTCCAGCTGTGCTAGCTCTGGTGACTTTAAGCCTTCAGTGTCGATGATCACCATGAAGTCACAGTTGAGTACATTCTTTATGTCTTCATTGACTTTGATGAGTAGCATGAAGGCACCTCTAGTGCATCGACCACTGCTGACTGCAAACTGGACTCCAAACATGGTGTTAAGGAGAGTGGACTTCCCTGTGCTCTGAACTCCAAGAACTGTGACGACCAGGATCTTGTTCTTTGGAGACACCAAGTCATTGAGCTGAGAGAGAACATCACTCACCCAACTGAGAGGAATGTTGGAAGCATCTCCATCTACAAGCTCAAGAGGAAATCCATCCAGCAACAACTGAGCACAGAGTTTGGGCAGATGTTGCAGTTGTTGACGTGATGGGTTTGTTTTTGGAAGAGAAAGAGAAGCTTCGTAGATCTGACCCATTTCACGGAAGAAGTGCTCAACTCCCAGTGAGCTGCTGGAGAGTTGTCTGTCAATGTCTTTGATCTCTTCTTTGCTCTCAGAATCCTTGCATTTTTCCTTGTAGAGGTCCCTGAGTCCAGAAAGCTTTATACGTGACAGGTTGTCGAGGTCCATTCTTAGCCATTTCAGAAAAAAGCACCTCTCTGTTCATGGGCTGGATATTGCATTGATAAAGCATGTCATTGCTTTTGATATATCATAAGAATTCTGTTTTTTCCGCAGTTCTTTTATTTGCTCCTGAAGATCACTTTTGTAATTTTCAATGTTTTGTGACCCAGCCTTTTGAAGGCGAAATTCTTCCTTCTCTACACTTGTCAGTTCCTTCCATATTTGGCCTTGAAGGGGAAGCTGATCTTCTTTGTATTGAAGAGTGTCTTGAATTTCCGTAATGATGGCATCTGCATTATGTTTTCCAGCCTGGCACTCTGAAGAGTCCTCATCAACGATAATTCCTAGCTCATGGGCAACATCAGCCATTTGCTCAAGTGTATTTTTTTTGTTGGAGCTCTCAACCACACAACAAACTGTCTTCCTCAGACTTTTGACAAAATCTGCATCATTCATGGACCTAGTCTTCAAAATAATGTTGCTGTTTGTCAAGCATAAGTCAGTGGCTACTTTTTCCAAAGCATTTAGACTAAATGTTTTGCTCTGATAATTACCAACCAGGAATATCTGTGCCTTGCAGTTTTGTTGTGAAAGTAGCCTGAAACCCAATGTAGGGTCATCAAAGAAAACAAACACTGCTGCAGATGTCTGACACAAAAAGGAGAATTGTGTTTCAAATGAAGCAATGTCTCCACGAAGGTTAGCTATAGCAACTGGTTCACTGAAGATGTCCATGTTTTTGTTTCCACAGGGAAGGTACCAGGTCATTTCAGTCAGTCCATTGGATAGTCTTCTCTGAACGTCTCCACACTCCATGTTGTGGTGAACAAAGGTGTCATGGTGTTGCTGAGAGTTACTCAGAAGTTTATTAAGGATCTCTGATTTGGACAGAGAGCACTCACCCAGTCTAACAAATGAGACCATTGGAAGTTCAGAAAGAACTATTCTTTCTTCTATGAAGCCTTTTGATTCTGCAAGAGCTGGAGGTCTGTACTTCTTAACAATGTCTCTCATGGCCCACAGCATGAGGGTGCACTGCTGTGTATCACAGTTAGGAAGCAGCAGAGGAACAGAGAACTGACACATGGACATTTTTAGAGCTAATTCTTGCTGAACAAAACCATCAGAACACAGGAAGAGAGCAGTGATTAAATCAAGAGGATTGAGTATTTCACTTGCATTTGTAGTGTTGACAAGGTCTGAAAGATCTAGTCTTGTATGATTTGCATCATGACAAACAGACTGGCTTTCAGATGTACATTTTACATTCCTTGAAGTCACATTAACCATCATCAGTTTTTGTAGAAAGTACCATGGAAGTTCTGATTTACACTCAACAAGATGATCAGTGATGGTCTTTCCTTCAATTTGAAGTATCTTGCTGAGTGAAAGCTTTTTTCTCATGTAATACTCCAGGCCTAGATCCACCAGCAGGTTCTCCAACCTTGTTTCTGTAAACATAACATTTGATAGTTTAGAACTACGCAGATGACAGAGACTGTTTTCACAAATCTACAGATATGTCTGTAAAGTGCCCGAGTGATTTTGTCTACTCTAGTCTAATGCAACATAAATTTGTGACCAGGCCAGGTCCACCCATCAGACAACAACTAAATAACAGCTATGAAACAAAAGGGTGCTGATAAACCGATAAGGCATATCAGCCTTATCGTGGAAATGTAACCCGGGTGTAAATTTTATCTTCCATTTCCTCATTCTCCGGTTTTTCCACTCTTTGGCCCCTTCATTTCTAAAATCTTGCGATAGTTTTAATATTATGTTAGCGGTTCTCGCGAGACTACCGAACAGCCAATTGCTGTTGAGTATTAGTGATTGTGCCACTGTAGCCTATCTGCTAGGTATATTAGCTGGAGTGGGGAAATATGACAGAGTAAGACGCAGTTGGAAGAAGCAGAGCTGCAGGTGAGTTAAGTGTTGTGTAAGAAGGAATTCTTAATTCTGTACGATGGTCATATAAATGTACTGAACTATAGGAGCCTACTATCATGAGCCAAGTCGAAACAAGGTGAAAAAAAACGTTTTGTATGAGATATGAGAACTGCGGAATTGGTGAGTGTTTCTGTGTGTGACTTAGCGATAGCTGATGTCACTGTTTGTTTGTGTTGCGGCTAAATTACTGTGTCAATCCAGACGCCCATAGTAACTTTGAAAAGATATTTGGAGAACAATAAGGTGCCTTAAATGTTTATTGAGCATTTGTTTAGATTTATGTTTTTACATTTCATGTTAACTAATTTATATGGTGCATATCTATTGGATTTTTCATGGAAGTAATTTATATTACACTCTGTATTTATTGAATATGCATATTGATTGAAAATAATTATTGGAACTATTTAGTGAAAAAAGTGCCATTTATTGAATTTGTGTGGACACTAGAATGTTTTTTATTCTATATTTACTGAGGAAATTGTCCTGTTTTATTCAGGACCATTTCCTGAATGGTCCTGTTTTATTCAGGAAATAAATCAGGACCAGGTTGATGCCGAGCTGAAGTTCACGCCTAAAGCCTAAAGGAGGGATTGCACTTGTAGTGCCTGAAGATTCTCTTCTCCTGCCAGGCTGGTAGGAGGCTCCTTGCAGCTAGTGAACAATTTTGTCCCCATTTGGATATGATTTTTGTCTGCACTGAACAAAGCACTTTGAGTAACTTTTCTTGGGACCCAAATCAACCCCAGCTTGGGGTAGATGAACTGAAGATTGTGGGTTCTTTAATTATGGAACTCTGGGATTGATTTTTTTTGTTTTGTTTTTTCCGTTTGCTTTGTTTTTTTCTTGCACATTTTTATATGACCATTTGGATGTTTTTTTTCCCCACTGTGTTGTAAAGATGTATATAAATACAAGGCACCAGCAACTGCAAACTTCCAGTCTCAGTCTACTCCTTCATGAGTCGTACTTTATCTTCTGAGAAATTAGCCCATTTGACATTTTTATTCATTAACCATTTACACCTTGATATGTTGCAGCATATTATTTTTTACAAATATACTACAGAAACATGCCTCAGTGCCTATAAAGCATGGAAGCATGCCTCGGTGCCTATAAAATTAAGTACCTAGGCATGCAGACTGTTTTTACAAGCATTTGTGAAACATTGGGTCACTCTCAATCTTTCAGTGAAGTCTAGCATTGAACTGTGATAGGATGCCACCTGTGCAAAAAATCCAGTTGTGAAATTTTCTTGCCCCTAAATATTCCACAGTCAACTGTCAGCTGTATTATAAGAAAAGGGAAGTGTTTGGGAACGACAGCAACTCAGCCATGAAGTGGTAAGCCATGTAAACTGACAGGATGGGGTTAGCAGATGCTGAAAAACGTAGTCCCAAGAGGTCAATTTACGGCATTGTCAATCACTACAGACCTGCAAACATGTGGTCTTCATATTAGTATATCGTGGATGCACCACTGCATCCATACATCAGATGCAGTGGTGTAAAGCATGCTGCCACTGGACTCTAAAGCAGTGGAGGCGAGTTCTCTGGAGTGGCAAATCGCACTTCTCCATCTGGCAATCTGATGGGAAAGTCTGGGTTTGGGTTGCTCAGACAATGGTACTTATTTGACTGTATTGTGCCAAGTGTAAAGTTTGGTGGAGGGGGGATTATGGTGTGGGGTTATTTTCAGGAGCTGGGCGTTGCCCCTTAGTTCCAGTGAAAGGAACTCTGAATGTTTCAGCCTGCCAGAGAGTGTTTGTATACTCTGCTATACCAGCATACTTTTTGAATAATTCCATGCTCCCAACTTTGTGGGAACAGTTTGGAGCTGGCCCCTTCCTTTTCCAACATGTTTGTTCACCAGTGCACACAGCAAGGTCCATAAAGACATGGATGGCAGAGTCTGGTGTGGATGAACTTGACTGGCCTCCACAGAGTCCTGACCTTAACTCGATAGAACACCTTTGGGATGAGTTAGAGTGGAGACTAAGACCCAAGCCTTCTCATCCATCATCAGTGTGTGTGACCTCACAAATGCACTTCTGGAGGAATGATTAAAAATCACAATAAACACACTTCTAATTCTTGTGGACAGCCTTCCCAGAAAAGTTTAAATTTTTCTTGGTGCAATGGGTGACCCAATATTGAACCCTATGGATTAGGAATGGGATGTGAATTATTGTATGTGAATCAAGGGGTGAGACAATACTTTTGGCAAGATAGTGTAGGTAGACTGATTTAGGATATCCTGAGCCAATTCTGTAGTTTAGGTACTGGGAAAAAAACATGACCACTTTTTCAGTTTCTTCTTCTATTACTCTCCAAATGTTAACATTTTGTTTTCACTTAGTTATTTTTCTCTCCATAAAAGCTACACCTGGTCTGGCATTTCATTTGGCTGTGGTACCTTCCTGGAGGAGGTCATTGGCTGAGATAATGTTGGCATAAACAAAACGTTTTCCCTCTCCTACTACGTATTAACTTTTTACTTCCATGAACATTAAAAATAATCCTACATCAGTTCATCTGTTTCTTTTCAGTGAATTCTGGCCTGTCTTCTTAAAGCCCCAGTTGGTTTGTGGCAAATTGCCACTCATACTAATCCAAGTTCTTCTAGAAGTTTCTTCCTGTTAAAAGAGTTTTTCCTCTCTACTGTTCCTACATGCATGCTCGGTATGAGGGTCTGCAATATCGTCAACCGCACAACAAACTGTTTTTGTTGTTGCTACATGGTCGTCCAGGAGAAGTCAATGCTGAAAGTTTCAAACTACTTTGAAAAATTAGTCAACCTTAATGTATAGTTTGATAACTAGGATCAACCGGAATGTGTGACTGAATTGAATTTTCTTTTTCTCTAGGTGGTCCAAAGCTGGTGTAGGTATGCCCTGAAGATGCAGCTGCAGTTGTAAAAGATTGTACTTCATAATCACTTCCTTCTTTTAGATAATCACAAAAGAATCCCAAAAGCATGCATTACACTTAGGTTTTGTAATATGAAGACTTTAGTCGGAACTTCTATACTTTTATTTAGTGTGAAATGAGCATAGGTAGAGATAAAAGTGAACTAATGTATGTCATACCAGAAGTTCACTTTTATCTGTATTCATCTACGGTTATCTATAATTCATACATTGCATTTACTCACTCGTTTTGGCTGATATTACAGCTGACTTGCTGATTGTTCCATTCCTTAGTTGTGTTGAAACATGGAGGGAGTAACTAACCCCGGGCCTCAGGCTGCTGAATGTCAAACTGTTTGTCTCTGTTTTTACCTCTTGCACAAGTTCACCATCACTGCAGCAGGCAACAATGAAAGACTCCACTTCTCCAGAGGGTTTTTCCCACTGGAGAGAGAGAGACTCATTGCTGATATCTGAGACTTGTATAGCCAAGGGAGGAACAGCCTCTGTTGAACAAACATAAGCAAATGCTTATTTTACAAGAAATAAAGATATCCCACTGCATTTTCCACTTTTAAAAAATTTATTTTAAAAAAAGCACTATATATAGATACTTTCTTCTGCTTTGACTGTTATAACATTAACATTAGCAATTATTTTTCATGTTTATTTACATACAGGATCCATTCTTCACTGTGTCCCAACTCATTTCCAAGTCAAACATACCTGTAATTACAGACAGAGTAGCTATTTCCTCTTTTTCTGCGATCCTTGTGATGCTAAATGTGTACTCTGTCCCAGGGTTGAGCCCCATAACATCAACAGTGCTGCAGTCTCTGGTCTCCATGGTCCCTGAGTGTGTGTCACTGGTGTAATCTATTATAAATTTATACCTAACTGGTGGAACAACTGGTGCTAAACCAAAAGAAACTATGTTGGTCCCAACACAGTGAATAGCTACAGGTGGAGAAACATCTGGCAGAAAAGAAAGGAAATATTTGTGACTTATGAATATTGCAAAAATAACTAAATGAATGAAGGCGACAGTTTTAAAACAAATATATACATACCATCAGTCTGCAGTGACACAGTGGAGCCTCCCTCTGGATTATAGTGAAGTTCAGTAAAGACACCGGATGCATCAAAGAACTGCAATTTAAATGAAAAAATACAGTAGTTAGGCATTAACTTCAACCTGCCAGTAACACAAGTGTAGACTCTCTTGTCAAACATTAACCCAACCCCTCCTTCATATGATGCAGTAACAGTTTCATTTCCTGTGGAAAGAACATGAATAAATGATCTGTGAGAAAATGAAACTTAACTCCTCAACCCAAGAAGTGTGGCTGAACACAGTGTTGAGCTACAATCATTTTATGCACAGTAAAACAGGATAACTTCAAGATTTCCATAGTTAAATTATAGTTTGGATTAAGACATTTATATACATAAAAAAGGGATTTGCATACAAATCATATTTTCCAAATTTGCTGCATCTGAGTGGTCAAAGTTCAAAAAGAAAAAAAATCACTAAAATAATCAAGTACATAATGGGCTAGAATGTATTTTTTGCAGTTAGATGCATTTTTCTGGCCTGAACATCTTGAATGACTCACTCCCTCTGTCATTCTTTTACTTCAAAGATAAATGTCCTGAAAGGCTCCATCATAGTTTTGTTGTTTGCTTTAGTTAATGAGTGAACAGACTCTGATATGAACAGTTTTGTGGTCATATGCTTAAGTTTACTGTACCCAACTGTTTCTTTTAGGAAATTATAAACTAGGAGTTGCAATCAAAATTATTCCTTCACTTAAAATGACCACAAAAAACATTGGTGTTGCAGAAAAATACCACATAAAATTATATAAACACCATTTAGCTCACATCATTGCTTGGTTCTTATCCTTGCTTACCTCTTCCTCCTCCAAGTTTGCCATTGTTGTTGAAACATTCATCAACACCTCACACCACTTATAGAATGTTCCTACTTCTAGTGAAATCGCAGTAAAAAGAAAACATGCTATTAGGATAGTACAACATGGGGTACACTGAGCTGTAGTTTGATGAAAATGAAGCTGTGTTCATATAAAGAAAAATCAACCTACCTGTTAAAGACTTCCTTCTTAAAGTTTTAAATGGAAACTCCACAGAAACAAGGTGAAAGCAGAGAACCAAATTCTCTTGCAAATACAGGAGTGACACTTCAGCTGCTCCTTTTATCAAGGTGGGTGGAGTCATGATCACTGGTTTACCAAGAAATGAATGTGGCTGGGCTGAGAGAAAATGAAACTTAGCTACAAATCGAAAGGGATTGAGAGAAAGTGGGAAACTGTGTTATGTTCCATTGGCTGATAAGGTTGATTTTCTGAGTGTCTTCTGGCAAAAATTTGACCTAAAAATGATCACTTGACACAAAGCAGAATAGATGAGAAATTGTAGCTAGATTTAAAAAAAGCAATGTATAAAGATGTTAAAAAAATATCTGTTTATATCTTATATTTTTGGACTATTTTTAGAGTCATGTACTGTGTATTTTAATCTAATTTTAGATAGTTTAGGCTATTGCACATTTATGGATATGTGGCCCAAATTTTAATTATTTATTTTTTGTACAGGCAAGCATTAGTGCATGGTGGATGCAGGTAAAAACAGCAGAGAAAACAGAATGGAGCATGTTGTCTTTACCTGCATCATTTAAAAAGCTCCAGTAAAAGTTGGATTATATGGCTTAAAATGAACATGTTGATTTTATTACAAAAGACACTTATAAAACTCATTCTTCATCTGATAATATTCAACTCCACCTGCTAACAATTATCTTAAACTGTGAACCTCCTCTTCCAACAGCAGGACAAAAGTCATAATCTTCTTGTCCTTCTGTATAATCCAAAAATGGAAATGATTTTAAATCAGTTCAAAAATAATTTTAGGTTTCTATTCGCCTATTCATTTACAAAAGTGTATTAAAAACAAGCCACAACCTAGAATTTGAGGCAAAGTCAAATTAGTCTAATCAACAGTCAGACCACACCAGCTAAGTGTATGATAAGTGATATTAAAAGTGCCTTCAATATCAGCTGTTGTCTGGCTGTTATTCCCAAAAAGACACAACGCAGATTCAACTAAGCTACATAAGCTTTGTGATTTTAGTGTTTATTTTTTCTATTTTGAAAGAGTCATTGTTAAACAGACTCATTGTTTTCCAGGCTAACCCTTGCTGAGCATTATAAAATGTTTGCCCACAGGCATCAAAACATGGCTTAAGGAGTTAATAAAGCAGAAGTTTTTCCTTGTTCTCCTTAATTTAACTGGTGTTGTTCAGTTTCAAATGTTAGAAAGAAGAAAAGAAACAGACTTATCCCAGTTTTGTTGGATTTCATTTAAGAGTTTTTGTGGACTTTTAGCTCAGTTCTTAGGGCAATTGATGTTTAAAAGCTAAAGTTTTAATCCATATATTAAAGTGTTTAAACTTCCTAATTATTTTGTGTTTTTCTTTACTTGGTAAGTCCTGTCTTTGGTCTCTTGCCCTCTGGGTTCTGATTTATTTTCGCCACCAAGAACACTTGAATGCAACCAGCTAGAAACCATATATATTTTTCTTCAAAATAACTTCATAGTTGTTACTCGGTAACTTTGGACGGTCTGGGGTTAAAATATGACTGTTGTCCTTTTAATGTGTGATGCTGTAGCAAAGAACAAATGAGAAACACATGTTGAGCTTTTGTTAGCATTCAACAGAAAGCTTTGTTCTACTTCTCCGTGCCTATAAGCCCATTCTATACCACCAACTCCACAGACGCCCCCTAGCGGCTGGATGTGGAACAGCGCTGAGCGGCTGAAGTAACATTAAAGTGCTTATTACAAAGTTAAACACAAAATAAGATGTTGGGATTTTAATTCTCTCTTTCTGTACCTAATTAGTGATTTAATTTACTTATAATTGACCTTGTTTTTCACCCCTCCACATAATTATATGATATATAGTTTCATCTCCAACTCTTCCCAGATGCCACAAAGGAACATTGACAGAGAAAGATTAGATTTATCCCCTAAGATTTTATTTTGTATTCGCTAAGCTACGCAGACTCGTTGCCATAGCAACTGACAACAATGCCACTTCATGTTTTAGGATTTAACACCAATAAACTAGATTAGCTACCGCTTCTATTTTACTGAATTATTTAGACATACAAACTGTAGCCCACAAAACGCACATTTCATTAAAACAACTAAACAAAAACATCTTATATCTTTCTTACTTTTACTTATCAATTAAATCCATGCACCACTAATTCTGCACAAAGCCAAGTTTATCCTGCATGTCTTTTCTACTCCGTTTGTGAATCATCAAACTGTCTTGAAATAAAACGTTCAGCTCCGTGTTGGTTTTCCTTTAGTTATTATCTCCTGCTTCAATTTAAAATCCACTTTATAAAACTGTTTAAGTGGAGAAATGTAGTCTTTCATGTTGACGTCGGAAGAGAGAAGAAAACAAATATATCGCTGTACTTTACTTATTTCCAGTGTGGCTATAGCTCCATGGCTAGCTGGCTGTGTCTTACTCTGCAGTTGTGCAGTCACAATATCTGGATCTTGAGCGCCCCCAGCGGTGAGGCAAGAGAACTGCCTGCCTCACCTCTCTGTCGCTCCTCCGCACACAAAACACGATACACACACAGTTGGCGACAAAAACACTGTACATTATGTACATAAACTAAATTATGGAAAATCAGTCCATATATTAAATGTTTTTAACCATTTTATTGCTTTAACTTTAATGCCACTAAGCTATGTGATCCTGTAGTGTCTGATAATACACCAGTTCCTGAGGTCTCAGTTCGGACTTGAGGCATTATTACTAAATCAAAACTTTATTCTGAAACTGATCCAAAAAGCCAATGCATGAATCCCTGAACAAGTCAAAATCACAAACTGATGAATGCAAAATTGAAACTTTGAAAAATACAGTCAGGTTGGGGTATAAAAATTTACTGTTGTGTGTTGTCTGGCCCTCTATGTAAGAAATTGTGTTTAATCTCTCGATCTGCCGACATTCAGCACAAGATTCTTCCAGATGTGTAATTTTTGATATGGACAGGGTTGAAATAAAATCTTGCTTAGCAAAGTCTTTTCTTGGAGAATCTTTTCATCAGCAGTTTGAAGCTGTCCAACCCATCACACACAATTTCTTAAGATGAATGTTTTTAACGTACCACTAGAGGGCGTGATTGTGACATGTTTTAAAAGCCCACGAAAGAATATAAAACTGACCGAGCTGAGAGACAACATTGCTATATCAATATCAAATATATCAAAATTTAATAAATAAAACTAATGAAAAAATCTGTAAATATTAATTTTGACATGTTTGGACTATTTATATATATATATATATATATATATATATATATATATATATATATATATATATATACACAGTCCAGTCACATTAATGTGACCATCTGTCAAAAGCCAGAATAACCACCTTTCGCAGAGCGAACTGCTACGAGACGTGCAGGAAGAGAGTCACTTAGGTCCCTGAAGGTCTTCTCTGGGATGTTGAGCCATGCCGACTCTAATGCCGTGGCCAGCTGCGCTAGATTACGCGGTTGAGGATCCATGGCGCGAACAACTCGATCGAGATGGTCCCACAGATGCTCGATTGGGTTTAAGTCAGGTGAGTTTGCTGGCCAGGGGAGGACGGTAAACTCATCCTGGTGCTCTTCGAACCACGCACGTACACTGGCAGCTGTATGGCACCTCGCATTGTCCTGCTGGAAGATGCCATCATCCTGAGGAAAAACAATGCGCATGTAGGGGTGGACATGGTCCGCAAGGACAGATGCGTACTTGTATTGATCCATCGTGCCTTCCACAATAATCAGTGAACCCAGAGAATGCCAGGAAAACATTCCCCAGACCATAATGCTCCCGCCTCCAGCTTGGACCGTTCCTGCAATGGTTGCAGGGTGGTTCCTTTCAGAGGTTTCACGCCTTATACGCCAACGTCCATCTGTCCGATGGAGCATAAAACGCGATTCATCTGAAAACGCTACCTGTCGCCACTCAGTGGACGTCCAGCTGCTGTACTGGCGTGCAAATTCTAGCCTTCGTCGTCGATGAACACCAGTCAGCATAGGTGCACGAACCAGGCGTCCGCTTCGGAGGCCCAGACGCAGCAATGTTCGCTGAATAGTGGTTTGGGAGACACTTGTGGTAGCCCCTTGGTTCATTTTAGTGGTCAGTTGCTCAACGGTAGCCCGTCTATCTGCCCGAACGCATCTCCGCAACCGTCGTTCGCCTCTGTCATCTATGGCCCGTGGTGCACCACATTTGCCACGTCGTTGATTTTGGACAGTCCCATTTTGCCATGCACGGTACACTTTTACCACGGCGGCACGCGAACAGTTCACAAACTCAGCCGTTTCGGAAATGCTTCCACCCTTGGCCCGAAAGCCAATGATCATGCCCTTTTGGACGTCGGATAAATCGCTTCGTTTCTGCATTACGCCAACGATTGAAATGTTTTCCGAAGCCCACACACACCCTTTATATACGCTCAACTGCACTGTGCTGCCACCTGCCTTCTGTGATTGGTTATTTAACTCTGAAGTGGAAAGTACGTGGTGGTCACATTAATGTGACTGGACTGTGTATATATATATATATATATATATATATATATATATAGTTATAGAAAAATTATGTCTGGCTTTGTTGAACTGAATCACAATATTTTACCATATTTTAATACTAACCATTTCTTTACGTTTTGTTTTATTCCACTTGTACTTTTGAATCTCTGCTGCACAAAGTATTTATGTTCATATGCATAAGCAAGGCTTCCAGCATCTATAGTTTCTCTCCTCTTGTAATTTTGATCAAAACTTAAAATAAAACATCATGATGAGAATTTAGGTTTGAGTGACATTACTTAAATATTGAATTACCTTTAATCATCTTATTCTGCCATGGATAAATTTGTGCCTTGACACCATAAAACTACACATATTTATAAATTACTGAAATCACAGATGTAGTCAAACATTTGCTACTTAGACTCCACACATGACGACAAGGCAAACTCATGAGAAAATGCAATAGTGTTTTGACTGAATATTATATCGGTTTGATGTTTGAAATATACTTTAAAATGAGGGATTATGTGAACCTTTTTTCAGATTCCATATTTAATTAAGAGGAGTTGAGGTTAACCAATATGTCAAAACTGAAGTAGAAAGATATGTCACACAAATGATTAAATAATATTTCTGTTACTGTCAAAATTAATTTATGGAAAATATTGATACAAATATCCACCTCGTCCTGTGAGTCATACCTCTTCTTCATCCTCTAACATGCATTTATAGATTTATTTTGGGATTCCTTAAATAAATTGAATTTTCAGTATTAACATTGTGTAGTATCATTTAATCCAAACTGGGTGTTTGTTCAACTTAGAGGCAAATTAATTTAATTTTACCTGAGGTTTACAGCAAAAATATTGCTACTGTTGATCAAATATTTTGTTTAAAGTAGATTGGAGAGTATTTAATGTGTTGTTAAAAATATGTTTATTTAGTTATGGAGCTGAAGATTTTTGAATAATTGATTTTGTGTGTCTCATTTAAATTAATTCCTCCTGATGTTTTGGCTTCAGGAAGTTTCCCATTTTTAAATCATGGGGTCATACTTGGTCCAAATGAGGTCAAAGGTCAGAATTATTATCCCACAAAGAGCCATAGCATGCAGCTTATTTTACCACACTACTGGTTTTCAGTGTACAACAGAAAACTTGGTTATTTTTAATTGAATTACTTTCCAAAATTGTATCCAGTCTGACAAAAACCTTTTGTATTTGGAAGTTCAGTAAAAAACAAGTAAATCCAAAATAACATCTAACCGTGTAACATTTACCCTAATGAAATTGTTCAAGTGAAAACTGCAGATGTTTCAACAAAAAAGAAAAGACTGAATGTGACTTACATAAAATATATATAATTAGACATGTCATGAACAAGAACTTCTATTTTGTTACTTAACAAAAGGTTTTTCAACTAAAGGCGATGCCTTGAGGAGACTGTAACTGTTTTTTAATTTGTTTTAGTACTAAGCAGAGATCAGCTGCTTAAAATTCAGTGCATTTTATTAAAACATAAGACATTTACAACAATTAGCATAACATCTATCCAACAGAGTTCTGCAGAGGAATATGATGAAAAGAGACTTTTTGAATACTTTGAGTTGTGCTGGATTTTCTGTCACATTAAAGGATGAATGCTGAGCAATAACCAAAAACAGAATGAAGGTGTTTGGTGGGAACAGCTATAGTTCAATTCTTGAAACTCTTAAGTTTCAAGGGAAAACTTATAGTAACAACATTGACTCTCAGATTAAAATCTGAGAGTTTTACTGAAGTGGAGGTGTGATCTGTCACATATTTATTTTATATGAGCAAAACAAAAATAATGACTTTTTAAAATTTTATTTTCAGTAGAGCAAAAAAAAAACTGACGTGAAAGAATATAAACAATACACACATGGAGTAACCAAATCCATGAAACAAGGAAGAGAACAAATGAACATCAAGAACACACAGCTAAATATCAAAACATTAGAACTGCTGAAAACATAAGACCCAGAAGATAAAGCCAACATAACAAAAATATTATTCAAAGAAAATAAGACATTTTATACTAACAAAATATCATGTTTGGTAATAACTGCTGTCATGAAGAGTGGTAACATTAAATATAGATCTTTTTTTTTTTTTCATAACATTGATACACCAACATAGCAACTAAAAAACAACTAAAATAAATAAATCCTGACATCAAACTTAATTCAATTCTGCACACTGTATATCACGCTACTTCATAGCAAATGTAATCTGAAAGCATTTCAAACAAGAAAATTAGTCTTTTCTTGTTAATTAGTGAACTAAATTTTGCTACATGACAACTTCAGACAAAATATTGATGAAATGCTATTAAAAATGAACAATTTTAAAAATAAGGAGCTATAGTTAAATAGGTTTTAGCAGCTTATAATGTCTTAACTACTAGGATTGAACCCAATGTGTAAATGAGGTAGATTTAAAACAAGACAAAAAATTATCCAAGTACTCAAATGGCAAGAAGCAGTGATGTTCTTGCAAATAGACAGAAGTTCTGATTTCACTTGACGTAGAACGACTCCTTGAGACTTTTCTTTGCCTGTTCTTTAGTGATTTTCCTCCAAGAATCAGGAATGTCAGCAGGTTGTAGTTTATATGCTTTGGCAAATTCCTCATTGTATGTGGCCATCACATATTTCCAATAATCTGATGACTCAAGGCTCACATCTGGAGGAATATTCCAGTCTGGAAAAATCTTCCTATATTCTTTGTAAGGATGGGATTTATTGTTTGTGGCCCTGCAGTGAAAATACCTGTTACTGGTAACAAGAGAAGAGCAGATGTCAGTCTGGAGTTTATTTGACTTATCCCACCTGATCTGAGCCAAACTCTCTGGTCGATGCAGTAAAGCAAAGTGTTGAGTGTGGGCTTCTCCACCTGCATCACAGGATATTTTGCAGAATGGACACCATTTGCCACAACCAATCACTCTGCTGAAAAGCTCCTTCTCTGGTTTCACATGAAGCTGTGAGAGTTTTGTGTCAAACTCTGTGTTTTTGAACTTTTCTCTAAGAGCTTCAGTCATTTCCTCCACACACACATTGAGCCAGTGAGCAAACTGTTCCTGGTCAGCAATGTTCAGAACCATGAAGGCATCAAGAGCATCCTGGGAAATCACCAGTTTATCACCAAGTTCTTTGCAGAGATTTTCAACAAACGTTCTCAGACTGTCAGACTTTTCTGTTTTTGCCTTTTTAATGGCGGCATTCATGTGGTCTTTGCAGGATTTAAGATGGTTGTCCTCTAACTCATAAACTGTAGACCCAGAGGATAAACTCCCCCTAATTCTCTCAGATATCCATGATTTAACATACTTTTCATATGAGCAAATGTAGCTCAGAAAGCTGTTGAAGTCACTTTTAGAAATCAGATCCAGTAAAATTGAATATTGGAAGGACATTCTTGTGCTGAACTCCTCTTTTGTCAACATTTTATCAACAATATCAGGACCAAGAAAACGATAGATAAAATCTTCCACAGCAGGTTTCAAACGTTGGTTTGTGAATTCTTCAGCTTTCCTCTGGTATTGGTCTCTTTTATAAAATACATCTTTGAAGTCTATGCAGAATTTATCCTTGTTTTTCTGCAGACATCTATAAGGATCATTTTCTTGTATAAAATCTTCATGCATTTTCTGAAATTTTCTGGCTGCAGAGCCACAGATGTGTTGTTTCAGAAACACTTGAAACTTAATGTCAGAGTCAACATCAGCTTTGTTCAGCCTTTCATCAATGATGTGAAGGATCTCCTGGATGTAAGTATCATGATAATTTGTTTTTCTCTTGACTTTATCACTAATACAGTCATCGCATGCAGATATGATGCTGTCTGCAATTTCTTGGCTTTCCTTTACATACTTTGTAAACCATCCTTTTACTTGGTTCAATCCTTTGGGTTTGTATGTAAAAGGCTTCAGTCCACAGTTTTGGAGGCTTTTTTCACTCAGTAGTTCACATGCATGGCTTCCCTTGGGTGAAAGATTTGCTTGCAACTGAAGGGAAACACTGGTGAAGATATTTGAAGTCTGCTGTTCAGAGAAGGACAAGGGTTTCAGTGTATCCGTCCACGTCTTATTAAAACTTTCATCAACTTTCTTGTCTGTCATTTTAGCTTTTTTCTTACGACATTCATCAATTAAAGCACAAACTGCTTTCTCAATTTTTTCAGGATAAGTGGCCCTGATTTTCTTGAGTTCTTTCAATCCCTCTTTAATATCAGCAGCTGCTGTGATCTGGCTGAACACTGATCTTTCAATTTGTCGTCTTAGACTCTTTATGCTGTTGGAGAAATCCTCTCTGTATCCTTCAACCAGATAAACATGACCTTCTGGCTGATCAAAGTATTTATTCAGATTGTCAAGGATCTTTGTCTCCCACTTGTTCAGCTCTGTGATTGCTTCACATTCCAACTCAATGATCAATTCATTCATGTCAGATATTTCAGATGTTGCAGTAAATGAACCAAAATTGGAAATCCTCGTTTCTGCTTTGGTGACCCAGCTGTACATTTCGTTTTTAAACTCCCACTCCCATTTATTGTACTCTGTGCAGAGCCTCATGTAAGCATCAGCCACCAGGCTGTTTCTGAAGCTGAAGATGAAGTTTTCATGTTTCACTGCGTTCCACAGGTTGGTTATCCACTCCCTGAAATCCAAGATGTTATTAGAAGTTGACCCACACTTTCCCAGCTGTTGGATGATGTTTTTCTTGAGTTCATAGACAGCCTCACTGTATCCTGCATTGACTGGAGCCATTGGTGGGTTTCCATTCCAGAGTCCAGGAATGTAGCAGTTCCCAGTGTCTGGATTATACTCCATCACATCAGTGAAGCTCTTATATTTTTCTTTCTTCTCCATTCTAGCTGCTGCCTGGGTCATCTCATCCAGCTGTTCTAACAGCAGCTTCCTGTCTCTCAGGTTCTTCTCATGGGCTGAAACATCAGAAACGTTCTGGTGAACAAACTGACATTGAGGCTTTTTGCCGACCTCCTTCATCCTGAGGAAAGCATGGACCACTATCTGCAGGATGTCTTTCATCTCTGTTGAATTCTCCATTGCAATATTGATAATGGTGATGTCACTCAGACCAACAAAGTGTTGCCAGCTCATTGTCATGCTCGTGCTGTTGTCCAGCTGTGTTAGCTCTGGTGACTTTAAGCCTTCAGTGTTGATGATCACCATGAAGTCACAGTTGAGAACTTTCTTGAAGTCTTCATTGACTTTGATGAGCAGCATGAAGGCACCTCTAGTGCATCGACCACTGCTGACTGCAAACTGGACTCCAAACATGGTGTTAAGGAGAGTGGACTTCCCTGTGCTCTGAACTCCAAGAACTGTGACGACCAGGATCTTGTTCTTTGGAGACACCAAGTCATTGAGCTGAGAGAGAACATCACTCACCCAACTGAGAGGAATGTTGGAAGCATCTCCATCTACAAGCTCAAGAGGAAATCCATCCAGCAACAACTGAGCACAGAGTTTGGGCAGATGTTGCAGTTGCTGACGAGATGGATCTGTTTCTGGAAGGTAAAGAGAAGCTTCATAGATCTGACCCATTTCACGGAAGAAGTGCTCAACTCCCAGTGAGCTGCTGGAAAGTTGTTGGTCGATATCTTTGATCTCCTGCTTGTTTTTTGAGTCTCTGCTCTTCTTTTTGTACATTTCCCTCAGTTTAGACAGTTTTATGCGAGACTGGTTATCAAGATTTATCTTCATCCATTTCAGGAAGTAGTGCCTTTCTGTTTCCTGGCTGGATATGGCACTAATGAAGCATGACATTGCTTTGGACATTGCATGATCATTCTGCTTTTTCCTCAGTTCTTTTTTCTCTCTCTGAAGTTTGCATTTGTAGTGTTCTATGTTTTCTGAACCAACTTTTCGAAGACAAAATTCTTCCTTTTCCAAGCAAGTCAATTCTTTCCATATTTGACCTTGTAAAGGAAGTTGATCCTCTTTGTATTTCAGTATGTCTTTAATCTCTGCAGTGATTTTATCAGCTTTCATCTTTCCATCCTGACACGCTGGAGAATCTTCATCAACTATGATTCCCAGTTTTTTAGCAACATCAACCATCTGCTCTACTGACATCTTCCTCTGTGGGTTATTAACTACATCACTGACTCTTTTTCTGAATAGTTTGACAAAATCTGCATCATTTGTTTGTTTTGTCTTTATTAGAATGTTGTTTTTTCGAGAAGCCCAGACTGGTTGCAACTTTTTTTACAGAATCATCTCTGAAGTTTTTGCTCTGCTGGTTTCCCACCAAGAAAATCTGAGCTTTGTGGTTTTTGTTCATCAGCAGTTTGTAGTCAGAGTCCAGCTGGTCAAAGAAAACAAAAACTGCAGCAGATGTCTGACACAAAAAGGAGAATTGAGTTTCAAATGAAGCAATGTCTCCACGAAGGTTAGCTATAGCAACTGGTTCACTGAAGATGTCCATGTTTCTGTTTCCACAGGGAAGGTACCAGGTCATTTCAGTCAGTCCATTGGATATTCTTCTTGGACTATTTCCACACTCCATGTTGTGGTGAACAAAGGTGCCATCTGGGTTGTTTAAAAGTTTGTTGAGGATCTCTGATTTGGACAGAGAGCACTCACCCATTCTCACAAATGAGATCATTGGAAGTTCAGACAGAACTATTCTTTCTTCTATGAAGCCTTTTGATTCTAAAAGATTTGAAGGTCTGTACTTCTTAACAATGTCTCTCATGGCCCACAGCATGAGGGTGCACTGCTGTGTATCACAGTTAGGAAGCAGCAGAGGAACAGAGAACTGACACATGGACATTTTTAGAGCCAGTTCTTGATGAACAAAACCATCAGAACACAGGAAGAGAGCAGTGATTATATCAAGAGGATTTAGAGAGTCAATCACGTTTTGACTGGCAAATAGATCATTAAAATCA
This sequence comes from Poecilia picta, assembly GCA_033032245.1. Taxonomy (NCBI): domain Eukaryota; kingdom Metazoa; phylum Chordata; class Actinopteri; order Cyprinodontiformes; family Poeciliidae; genus Poecilia; species Poecilia picta. The sequence continues at coordinate 19,957,556 of CM065370.1, read as the reverse complement.
AACTCATCAGTTAACAAATCATCACTGTTAGAATCTGAGGTGCATTTTGTCTTTCTACCTGTTACATTCAACAGCACCAGTTTCCTGAAAAAATACCATGGAAGATCTGATTTACACTTCGGAGGCTCATCATTGATGGTTTTCTCATTGATCTCCAGTATCTTGCTGAGTGACAGCTTCTCCTTGTAGAACTGATCCAATCCCAGATCCTCCAAAAGCTTCTCAAGGTCAGTTCCTGTGGAAAACAAACAGGCTGTAAATCTAAAAATAGTGCTTCTAAATCATAATGGAAAAAAATGACCATAAAAAGCTTTAGTTAACATTTTTACAAAAATTGTAATATTAGATACTTTGAAGCAAAACTATAAAATAGACGTATTAACAATGTAGCCCTGTGATTTTGTTACTCCTGCAATAATATTTGGCCAGCTATTATTTAAAGTTGTCAGTTTTGACATTTGTTTGTCAGATTATCATTGTCCTTTGTTACTGTCATTTTAACTATGGAAATCTGCCTGAAAGATTTCTATTACCCTATTTACTCCTGCCTCTGCCATTTATCACATTCGCTGGTCTTGTGGGTTTACTTGAAATTGGATTTGTACACAAGCTTCCTTTTTTTCAAAACACTGTAAAGTCATTTTGTTCATGCTCTCACGATCAATCATTTAAACCAGTTTTAAAATCTCTTCATGTTTTTTAAGAAATTTTTTAGGCAATAGTGTTCTTTATTACCGGGATTCTTAACCTTTTTGACCTCGGGTCCAATTTTTCCAGTCCAAATTGGCCTTGTGCCCATTTCTATATTAACATGCTGGTTTACCAAACTGACCTGGCTTTTGTTTTATTTGAAAATCCAATCCATGTATAGCTAGCCATCAAAAACATAGCATATATTTACAGCATTATGTGATAATTGCAAGTTTTATTTATTATTTGTACACAAACCTGCACATAAAACATTCTGAACAGGCCAATAATTAATGGAACGAATCAAACTGCAGCAACAGTAAAATTAAAGGCTCACGATAGACCTTTTACCATCATACCACAGGTTATTATAGCCACTGTAAATAGAAAAAAGGAAGAGTATATCTGCCAAAAAACTCAGAAATTCTGAGATGAAAAGTTCTAGAAAAAACATGAACATAAATTTGAACAGTTGAAAATCTTCTACTTAAAACTCAGAAATTTAAAATCTCAATTTTATGTTTTTTTTCTAGAACTTTGGTGGAAATATACTCCTTTTTTATATTTATATATGCGTTTATATATGTCCCTAATATGCGTTTTGTCGTCAAGATAACTTAAGACTCAAAAAACTTCAGAAAAATTTGAAAATTGGTTAAGTTAAATTATGTGCTCAAAAATAAATACATTAAAATAAATAAGTCAAATCAAATATTTTGTAAAAGAAAAAGAAAAATTAAGTCCAAATGAAAATATAGCTTTATAATCTCCAAATTAATTTGAAAACTGCTTCAACAGCGAGATCCAGAAGTTACCATCCATATCTGCGATAAATAAACAAAAGTCACAACAGTTTATCTTTTAACGAATTATGACTACATATTTTTTTGTGTCTTAGTGAAACACCTGGGCCTCTGGGACACAATCAGATCCAGTCTAGGTGTGATGGGGAAAGGTTCACTCTAGTAGAGTCTCCAATAGCTCTGAGCGTTTCGGGTTTAGGAGCTCAAATTTAAAAAGGGAGCTCTTCATGGGTTCAGTCTATTGTCATTAAATCGAATCCTGTTAAATAAAGAGTCAAATTATGGCTATCAACTGAAAATATACATTTTATTTGATAACCTTATTATTTTAATTCGTATTCAATAAGTCTATCCATTTCATGTTTTGGTTCTTTTGGGGTGTAACGTGTTGGAACAGTTAAAGATACGACAGTACCATATTTTCCGCACTGTAAGGCGCACCGCATTATAAGGCGCATATAATAGACACTACAGTAGAGGCTGGAGTTACGTTATGCATCCACTAGATGGAGCTGCACTAAAGGGAATGTCAACAAAACAGTCCGACTCTGGTCGGCAAGGAGAGCTTTCCGCCACTGGGCTGGGGCGTGGCTGGATGATGGTCACCCTTCTCCGTTCGCATACAGCATATTCGTGGAGAACGTGGTGCTATATGACCTGCAGATGGCCTGATTATAGATGGTCGGTAGGTAGATAGGTCAGTCAAACTTTATTAACAAACCAGCGTTCTGACAACTATCCCAGCATGCACTGCGTGCTTCTTCTACAGACAAAAATTAAGTTGGCAGCTGCTTACTGTAGTAGCTAGACCTGTTGTGGATCAATATTGGTCCATATATAATTATATTATATATATTATACTGTGCACTGTTGGCTTTTGAGAAAATCGAAGGTTTGTAGTGCGGAAAATACAGTAATCAGACTTTTTACCTCTTCTGATGTGTCCAGACTTCAACAGCAGCTCTATGACTTGCTCCCGTCCCTCATCTTTATTGTTGAAAAGATGAATCCTCCATGAAAATCTTCTGACTACCTCTGGAAGTAAACTTAATTTATAGTCTGAAATGTAATTTGACAATGGTGTCCTTAAAGTATCTCCACCTGTGAAGAGCAGATAACAGTTTTTCATCCTCTGAGACCCAAGAACTCTGGTTGTTGCCTCTACAGTTTCCTGGTCTTCTTCTGTGAACCGATCAATTTTAAAAACCAGTAGGAAGAGAGAAGGCATGGACTTCTGGAGGAAATACTGACAGAAGTTTTTAATCTGTTCCTCTGATCCTGAAATATCTGGAGTGTCAATGACTGTAACATGTTTCCCAAACACTGTTTCTGTTTCCATGGAGACGTGTTTGGTGACTGGTCCAAATGACGCTCTGGATTCAAACGCTGCTCGTCCTAAAATGGTGTTTGCTGAAGCACTTTTACCGACTCCAGATTTTCCCAGAAGGACGATGGAGAGACGATCATCCATGATGGAACATTAGAAACCTGTCGAATGCAACAGAAAGAATTACTACACTTTCAGAACTGAGATTGAAGATACACTTAATTATACAACACAGTTTGTGCATAATAGTAACTACATAAAACATCAAAATAAGAAGCAACTTAGGGTCTCTCAACACATATTTAAATTTTTTTTTGTTTTCTGGTCTTCATTCTTCCAGCTACTAAAAAGTGAGTCTCTGGTATCTTGGAGTTATGGTTACAGTAAATGTACACAATATTTAGTAAGAATAATTTTTAATTTCTACTATGGCTATTTAAAAATAAAATTAAGTCACTTATTCCCTTTCTGGCATTTGAGACAACTCTATCTGTATTGCTTATTATTGGCTTAAAAGAGGTGATGCAAAAGTTGAGCTTGGATTCCTGGAAAGGAAAACTTGTACTATAAGACCTATAAATGATTATTGTACAACTTTTTACATCTATCTAGTAAAAGTAGCTAAACCCTTTGTTTACGGCTCTATCTTTATGTTTCTGCTCAAATTTAATGTAAATTTGTTTAATCCCATATTATTTGGCCTATATCCTCTCACTGCTGACCTCCTCCTGCCAAACAATCCTTAGGCAGTTGGTTGGATTCTCTAATAACTAGCAGAGCAGGAGTTTAAAATTAACTAATCAACCACCCGCTGTGTTCAGGGAGGCTTATTAATGGCAAAATAAATAAGAAGCCTGAAAACCTGATATCGTAACGGATTGAATGTTTTGTTTTTAAGTAATCTCTGCTGAGCTTGCGGAGCGTAGGCGGTTGTCATGGCAACGGGTGTGGAAGACAGAGAGAGATGGAGAATAAAAAAATGGGAGTGGTTTAGAGTTGATCACCTGTTCGGGTATTTAACAAACAAATGGCTTCTACTGGGATAATTATGTGAAATTAAATGAATTGTCTAATATTAAAAAAAAAGTTTTATTGCTCTCTGGCATCTCGGTTTGAGCTCAGAGTCTGAGAGGCTTTTCCTCTAGCAAACAATTTCCCCCCCTCTTATTTAGTGGAAATATTGATGTTGACGAGATTTTGTCCAAAATAACCTTTTTCAACCTTTATAGCTCCACAGTTGAAAATGAGGCTCTAACTTTCACATATGACAGTGGAATAAAATCCAGTCCAACATCTGGTTTGAGGTGATTCCTCTGGATCCTGTTGGAGGAAAAACATCCCAACTTCAGAAGATGAGCTTTAACCTAACAGAGGTCTGAGGTTCATCCTGTCAGTATGAGAGTCAGGATGAGGAGGTGCCAGACATGGAAAACTGGGATGAAAATTTTTTATTAACATGAAAAATGATACACAAACCTATGTTTTATTATTTTTCTTTTGTAAATTTGTTTTTTCTATCTTTTTTTAAACTGTCTGAACGGTCAATTTAATAACATCACATTAAATTAACTCAAAATACCCTTATTTTTGAAAAAATATGTGTCAGAATCTTTTGTCAACTGTTACCATATGGGTTTGTCCCTGTAAATCTGTGGTATTGCCTTCAACGGCTATATAAACTGCATAAAATTAGGTCACTTACTTTTACTGATATAAGACCTCAAACACGCGGACGTCTATGTGCCATTCTCTGGGAAATATTTTAGTCTAAAAATCACAATCACCAGGCGTAATTGTTTTCAACGTCAATCTTGTTACCAAAGTATCTTGAGAAAAATACCACAGATTTTTGATCAGACAAGTTTATTGAATGGTTTTTAAACCATTATCTCATCAGTGTCATGTATTTCTACTCACAAGTGGAGTTTTTATCAAAAATGTTTGAAATTGTCAATTCTGTTACTCTTGTTACTGTCAACTCTGTTACCAAGTAGGGTAACAAACTCCACTTGTGAGTAGTTTTTTGTTCTAAATTATTATGGTCCTGTCAATTCTGTTACTAACACCAACATGTTTATGACATACTTTCACAAAAAAAAAGGAAAACTGTTGTCTAGAGCACCATACACATTGTTGGTTGACTTCTGTAGTGATTTAGTATTACTGACCAATTTTATTTTTAAAAGAATGACGGTTTTCTATGAGTTTTAATGAAAAACGTTTGCCCATATGCGAATAACTCTGTGAAAAGTTGAGTATGTTTTGTTTTTTTAAAATGTATTTTTAAGTAAAACACCTCAATTTAAAGTATTGGGGTAGTAGGACACTTGGTGTAATGGAATAAAAGTATTTTAGTCTGCTGGAATGAATGTTTTTTTTCACTCACTTGTCCTAACAGAGTTTACATAACATACCGCAACACATACGTTTTTTTCTGAGAAAAAAAATATAAAATATGTAGCTAATGTTTGGCAATTACAGATTTTGTTAAATTTAATGCCTTTTCAATATACCACCTAAGAAAATTTTTAAGAAATGAAAAGTTTTTTTTTTTGTCAATTCTTGAAGTGCCAAATGTATCTCCAATTATATAATGACTCATATGTACGTTACTTACAGCTTCTCACAGTACGACACGCTGAGGCTTCCAGAAGAATCCATGCAGTCAGAAGCTGGACCGAACCTCCACCATCCTGAATCCTGTTTGTTCCTCGGTGGACTATTTATACAAACAAGTACGAAACATTGTTTCGTACAGAAAATATGTATATTTTCTGAACTGACCAAGCTAGACAGCTGGACTCACCTCTTCGGAAAAAAGTTCATTTTCACTGGAAGAAACGAGAATAAAGTGTCGAGACTGAATATTATAAGTTTCGTTACTTTCAGCGTTTAGCTGCTGCGTCTAACGGTTTCAGGGTGTAGCTGTTTCCTGACTCGTCCAGATGCACGTTTTCAAAATAAAAGCACAGCAGAGTTTTAATCTGGCAATAATTATTGAATATAATCACATAAAGATTTAATGGGCAAAATATTTATTCTAACCATAATTTGATAACTATAGATTATAGCCACATTTCATTTTGAATAATTAAAATACACAATAAGAAGGACTGGAAGAAGAAGTTTGTGCAGCTATTAATTATGTAAACACAGTTAGAAACCTATATTAAAGGGAAAAGGATTTAATAAGTAAGTTAATACTTACTTAATAAGTTGGCATACCAAAACTATTCCTAAAACAGGCACTGGGGGCAATAAACTACTGTATTACAGACATGAATCCTGCAATCATGGAGATGAACTAAACTGAATAAATGTCTCGTTCATGCGATGCTTGAACAAGATGCATCGCATTTTTGCTTTAACCCTTGTGCGTGTGAGGACTGAGGCAAAGTAGAGGCCAATTTAAAATAATACAAGTTTTACGTGTGTGGGGTCAGTTGGACCCCATTTCGACATACAAGGGTTAAATGTTAGCAGAAATGTTTTATTTTGAAGGTGTAGCTGGATGAAAATTGTGTTACGACCCTGTAAGATTCGGTCACATTTGGAAGTTCTAACTTTTTGATAATTTAATGCAGAACTTTAAATAATAGATCATAAATTAACTCCGATCATCGGGATGGCAGAAAGCGGAGAAGTTGGTGAGTTGACTAAATGTTTTTATGAGTTTGTATGTAAAACATTTAGTAAAACATGGCGCAGTACTTAAACGGGTTTTCCCATCGGATTTGTAGCCACAAATCTGTTTATTTATAGGTCAATTAAACGTAGAATGCTGAAGTTTTAGAGCCATTTGTGAATAAATTGTCCTTTTCAACAAACTATTTGTCACGCAGTTTTTATTCAGTGTTCTTTTCACTTTCATTATTCAGTGGTCACAACTGTCTTAAATACAGTTTATTGGGTAATTGTTCGCCTCTGACGTGATGTATAAGAGTTATTCTATTGTGCATTAATAACATATATTTGTTCTGGTCCTCCTGTCTCCGTGCAGGAGCAGAGAAAGATCGGCGCAGAAGAAGCAAGGGCGAGCCTCCAGATTGTGAGATTTCTGTCTCAGTACCAGTGTGTGTTTGTCTTCATGTAAATCTGGGTTCAAATCATTTCAAACAACTTTCCTATAATTTTGAAACATGTCCTTTTTAAATTAAAGTCCTATAACAAGTATTTTGCAGATATCTTTTAAAAATCATAATCCTTTTCATTCTGCCAGTCTAACATAAGCAGATGTCCCCAAAAGATCGTTCTGAAGCAAAGGTTCCGATAATATAATGGAAATTTTGAGAGATTAATCAGTTAATGCAATTTTTTTATTATAAGTCTGTGTTTTGCAGCAGCTCTGAATAAAAGACTAAGGAAAAATTACAAAGCAAAATTTAGAAAAAGAAGCTAAATAGTAATTTGAAAAACAAAAACAACATTAAAGCAACTAAATGTGAAATCTTTGATTGAATACTTACAAACTAATTAAAACTCGTGGTATGAAATCAGTTATACATATCAAACTTATTATAATACAGCTTTATATAGTCCCTGTATTAAAAGCAATATTTGCATAACTCGTCTTCCAGTCTGAGCCTCTTGTGTCCTGGGGCAAAATACTGAAGTCTCAGTGCATTATTGTAAAAAAAAATAAGTTATTAAACAATCATGTCATTAAGCCTAGTTTATTCAGTGTTTGACTCAATTTAACTTTGATAAATGTAATTCTTCGTGGCATTTTTGAATCAATCAAAGTATTGACAAAACTTTACACTGCATATGCATTACATTGTTGCTGCAGATTTGCTGACTGCATATCAGTGATGCAAATCTAAACATTAACAGGCACTTAGACAGATGTGGCTAATAAGGTCACCATTTACTTATTGTATATTTGATCTGCCTCTCTCTCTAAAAGCAAAACAAATATAACATATCAATATAATACTGAAGGCTGCCTGTATGGATAAGAACAAAGCACCTCCTTCCCTTTGTGGTCTGCAAAAATGTGCTGCTTCATGTCAAAAACACCCAATCAGTCAGGATTGCTCATTTTTTAGCAAGCAGACGTTAAACTGGGGTGAACAATTTGAATGACTGAAAATTTTGGGCTCTGTGGGCGATAGAGACTCCAGCACAGCACAGACAGTTCAGAATGAGAAAAAAAGACATTCATACACAGATTAAGTCCTGTTTAGACTGTCTATCTCTAGCAGATCTACGTCCATCCTGGACAGGACTGGACACTTGCTTGTATTAATTTTAATTTATTTTCTGTGTTCCAGTCTCTGACGACTTAAGGCTGGTGCTTGTTGGGAAGACTGGTGTAGGAAAAAGCTCCAGTGGAAACACAATATTAGGAAGAGAAGCTTTCAGAGCAGCGACCAAACACTCCTCAGGTAAAACTCTGAAACACAGACCAAAACTCTTTAAGTGCTTTATTTTAATAGACAGGCCACAAATCTACATTACAGTACAGTTTTTGCAACCTTACTTCAGTTTGGATGACTTGTTTCTCTTTGTTTGCATTGTGGTTAATCTTATCTTTTCTTCACAAGATTATTTTTAATTTGCAGTGTTTAATAAACAACTCATTCTTGGTATATGCAACTCTTGCTCCTCGAAATATCAGATGTATAGTTTTAGTTTATCTGAATTATTAATGTTATTTGTTCAAAAACAATCAAAAGGCACATGGGTATCAAAAAGACTGTTTTAATTCTGTGTGTGTGCTGTAACATCTGCTTTGTAAATCTCATCATAGTTTCACTAACTATATTTTCATGTTTGTTCTGTAGAGACCGCTGAATGCTCCAAACAACGAGAAGAAGTCTTCAACTGGATGGTTTCTGTTGTCGACACTCCTGGTCTCTTTGACACGTTTCAGTCTGAGGAAATAGTGAAGAGAGAAATCTCAAAATGCATCAACATGTCGGCTCCTGGTCCCCACGCCATTCTGCTGGTGGTCAGAATTGGACCTTTCTCTAGAGAGGAGAGAGATGCTGTGATGAAGGTGAAGGAAATCTTTGGAGAGGAAGCCTGGAAGTTCTCCATGATCCTCTTCACACATGGTGATAAGGTTGAGTCGGACTTTGACGAGATGTTAAAGGAGGCTGGACCCGATTTGAAGGAGATCTTAGAGAAGACTGGAAATAGATACCATGTCTTCAATAACCTGAGAGCCAACGATCGTCGACAGGTTCTTGGTCTGCTAGAGAAGGTGGAGGAGATGTTGCAGAAGAACGGAGACAAGTTTTACTCTAACGATACGTATGAAAAGGCAGTGGAGATGATGGATCAGAAAGAGCGTGAACTCAAACAGATATATGAGAAAAGACTGAAGGAGGAAGTGGAAGCTGTGAGGAAAGAATACGAGCAGAAGCTAAAAGAAGCTAGAGAGGATAAAGAGAAGATCAAGAAAAGGATGGAAGCTGAGCTGAAGGAGCTGAAAGCGTTACTACTCTGCCTTGGAGAACGGAGTCCGTCATGTTGTAGAGCAGCTGGCCAAAGATGATGATGATCAACTTCTGAAGAAGTTTCATGAAGTCTTGAAACTGAACTGAAAAACATATGAATGAGTGGTTTGTTGGACACCTTTTAATAGTGAATTATTGGTGATCCAGCTTTGTAAATCAGAATAATCTTTGCCTGTAGATATTGGTGTAATCCAGGGGTGGGTAATTCCAGGCCTGGAGGGTCTCCTGCAAAATTTAGATGTGTCTCAAGGTCAACACACCTGAGTCAAATAATGAGGTCGTTACCAGGACTCTGGAGAACCTGACTGGACTGAGGAGGTGATTCAGTTATTGGATTCACGTGTGTTGGACCAGGGAGATGCAGGACAATGGCCCTCAAGGACCAGGATTGCCCACCTCTGGTATAATGTGTATTATGTACATTCAAATGTCACAATACACTATTTAAATGTTATATAACTTGTTTTGACATAAAGGAAAATGTATTTCTCACAATTAATGTTTCAAGTATTAATTTATTTTGTCATTAAAGTTCTAACTCCGTTTTTAGCATTGGCTTCCATTTTCTTTGAGGCATCTTTTAAGTATTTATTCATTTTCCTTTAATCAGAGATTTAAAAAAATTGGACAAAATGCTGTAATGTCCAATTAGAAGTGTCAAGTGAATCTAATCAGTATAATTATATAATTGTATTGTAACATGCTTTCTCAATAAAAATGTTAATATAAAAAAAGAAGTGTCAAGTGTGGTGAACTTGACACTTTGCATCACTTGAGCATGGTTCCATGAATCTAAAGTGATTTTTTAAAATATTTACTCAACATTTAGTGCGCACTACGTTCTAAAAAGTTCTTATTGTTAACTTTGTATTATTATGAAGACTGTTCTACATTTCCAAATATTTAAGTTCAGATTTCTTTCACTTATTTGGGCAATGACCTCAGTGGCTTACAGGTTTGTTGGAAGTCTCATAGTGACTCTTTCTCCAACGACACACTGTATACATAAAATACAGCTGTTCCTCGTCCTGTACAACAGAACTAGATTTGTATTAAACTGCATATTTTGTGCAGAAGCATGAAAGATATATTCTTGTACTATCAATTGTCCATAATAGTTTGAAAATTATCTTTAGGGCCTCAACATCAGCTGATCTAGATAAATTCACCTAAAAAAATACAAACTTGACTAGGTACAAATTCTGTTATTTTAGTCTCACATCTCACCTACAAATAGTTGAAACCAAATATTTAAATATATCCTATTATTAAATCATCTCCTGAGGCCAACAGGGTACGGAATATTTTTCTATGATCAATTAAGTTTATTTTAGTGCTTAGGATGATTTTTTATTATTTGTTTGGATGATACTTTAATTAAAATGTAACAGCATCAGTCAGATACAGTACAGTGAACATTAGCGGATCCTTCTATCAGCAGGATATCACAGCCGGTAACTAATCCAGTGTTTCCATCTCTGTTTTGTGTGTCTTAGTTTGAGATTTTTCAACAGCACCTTATAACCACAAAGACCAAGTAAGTAATCTGGGGTCTTAACATCTAAAAACTTCCAATACAAGACATCGAGCGTGTTTGTTCCAACTTGATCTGGAAAATTTGGTTTGTAGAATGACTCAGTGATAGAAGTCACTTATGAACAAAGAAGGCAATTTGCATTGACATCTGAAATACTACAACAGCTGTGCATTTAGAGCCGACTAACCCTTTTGGTAAATTATTTGTGACTTGGTGGCAGATTGTTTAAGCTTAGCTGTTTTCTTGTACTTAGTGGGACATGACTGACCATACATAACTGGGTGATGAGAAGTCTATCAAAGTCATTGCATGAGGCACCACCCCATTTTACAGTGTGAGCTAAAGCTACTTAAAGTAGTTCCAAGTAAGATGACAGTTTATCACCTGTATTTTGGAATGCTTCAAGAAACTGGGCATACAGATCCGCCATTAGCAGAATCTAACAACCTAAGATATTTGGTGGGAGACCTATTAGGAATAAGGTCAATAAAAGGAGAGAGAAGAGGTTGTTTTGTCTTCTGGGTTTCAGACTGAAATAGTTTGAAGAGTATTTTTCATATGCTGATATTGAAGAATATAATTTTGGTATTTCAATGTATAAACTGAAGTTTTATTAAATAATTTTTGTTTTGTGGGAAGCAGTTTCCATTTAAATTAATAAAATTTCTCCTCCTGTTTTGACTGTTTATACACATCTTCAAGGCGTCTCTCTCTTTTTGGACACATGGGCTCACACTTGGTGTAAGTGAAGTTGTAGGTCAGAGCAATTGTCCCATTCACAACCAGAGATTTAGGTCTGTCGGTGTGTAGCTCACTTTCCCACACTACAGGTTTTCAGTGTATAACAGAAAGTACATTGTTCCGGTGATCTGCTAGGTAACCGCTCCCCTCTGCTGCACCTTTCTGCAGCTCCTCTGCCTGAGGAGAACCAAGTGGACTCAATCTCCTAGCAATCAGAGTGCAGCTACTTTTGGTGTGACTGACCTGTCACTCATGTTTGAAAGCATGAGAAGCAAACAGTGCTGGTAGCATGTAAATTCAGATCTGTGTAAAAGTTTCTACAAACTGTGAAAGACAGTCAGTTAGCCTCACAATGCTGCTGCTCATTGCTGAATTTCATTGGAGCAGCAAATAAACTCTGATTGATTGTTGTATCAAATTGTTTAATCTTATTGAAGTCAAGTAAGTTAAAAAGAAAAAAAGAAGAAAAAATACACTTGGTGTTTATTGGTTAAAGTAGAAAGAAAAAACAATGTTGGTCAGAATGTTTGTGAAAATATTTAACAAAATGTTGATAAAAAATGCTAATTTTACTGCTTTTGAATTTCACTATAAAATATTTGCTATTTATTATACTTTTGAGACAACTGGTTTAAAGGGGTAGAAATCTGATTATTCACAATCTGTTGTTGTTGTGCGTAAACAAGACAATAGTAACCTCAAGGTACTTTTGAATACAAAGCAGATGCATTTAATATATAATCAGTTCAACCACATCATATGGACAGAATTAAAGTTAAAAACATTCTAATTTGACTCAAATTACATTTTCTATGTAAGGAAACTCAGCAAAATACATCCAGTGATTGACTTTGTAGTAACCAGACCGATGAACGATGGAATGACAGTGGAGAGCTGATTGAATCAATTTGTTAACGATTAGTTCACACTAAAAGACTCCAGTCATTTATCTAATGAAGTGGCACAATTATACTCATTTTTGACAGATTAAATATTTTCACACAAGAAAATATTAGCAGTTTTGCCTCCCGCTTCGACAACTCTGACAAGGCTTCGTTTTTTTAGGTGATTCGTCAATTCCCTTATATCAGATATTTCAGATGTTGCAGTCACTGTACCAAAATTGGATATTCTTGTCTCTGCTTTGGTGACCCAGCTGTACATTTCCTTTTTGAACTCCCACTCCCATTTGTTGTCCTCTGTGCAGAGCCTCATGTAAGCATCAGCCACCAGGGTGTTTCTGAAGCTGAAGATGAAGTTTTCATGTTTTACTGCGTTCCACAGGCTGGTTATCCACTATTTAGGAGGATTTGTAGAGTTATTTTTATTTATATTTTGAGTAGAGTAGATTAGGAAAAATAATCTGCTACTCCTTTGCTGTGAATCATTTTACCAATTTTTTAAATACTCATAAACATTATTTGTTTATACATTTGTCATTGAATTCACTTGTACTTTTGGTGAAAATGTGCTGAGCAGTGTTTTTGTTGTGTGTAAATAAGACAATAGTAACCTCAAGGTACTTTTGAATACAAAGCAGATGCATTTAATATATAGAAACATATAATCAGTTCAACCACATCATATGGACAGAATTAAAGTTAAATACATTCTAATTTGACTCAAATTACATTTTCTATGTAAGGAAACTCAGCAAAATACATCCAGTGATTGACTTTGTAGTAACCAGACCGATGAACGATGGAATGACAGTGGAGAGCTGATTGAATCAATTTGTTAACGATTAGTTCACACTAAAAGACTCCAGTCATTTATCTAATGAAGTGGCACAATTATACTCATTTTTGACAGTGTAAATATTTTCACACAAAAAAATATTAGTTTTCTTTGACTAAGAAAATAAAAGTTTCTTAGTCAAAAGCCTAAGAAGCTTTTGTTTTTTGAAAACTAAAGTTTATAATGAAATAGAATGAAAAAATTATAAATTATCAATAATAAAATAAGGAGTTGTAGTAAAATAAGCCAAAGCCAATTATTTTGCCTTCAGTTGAACGAATGATGTCAACGTGTAAAAGGGTTTTCAAAAAAGGCAAAGGAAGAAATAAAAATACTTTACATGCAGGAACTAATTTTGCTCTTATAACTAAACATGAGTTCTAACTTCATCTGATGTTGAATGCCATCTTCAGACTTTCCTCTGTCTGTTCTTTAGTTATTTTCTTCCAAGGGTCAGGAATGTCAGCAGGCTCTGCATCATGTGCTTGAACAAATTCCTCATTGTATGAGGTCATCACATATTTCCAATAATTTGATGCCTGATGACTCACGTCTGGAGGAATATTCCAGTCAGGGCAAATTGCTCTATACTCTTTGTAAGGATGCCATTCACCCTTTGTGGGCGTGCAGTGAAAATATTCGCCACTCATAACAAGAGAAGAACAGATATCAGTTGTGAGCTTTCTTGACTCATCCCACATGGCCCAACCTAAACCCTCTGGTCGATGCATGTAAGCAAAGTGCTCAGTGTGTTTTTCTCCACCTGCATCACAGGGTATTTTGCAGAACGGACACCGTTTGCCACAACCAAACACTGAGTTGAAAAGTTCATTCTCTGGATTTGTGAGAGTTTTGTGTCAAACTCTGTGTTTTTAAACTTTTCTCTAAGAGCTTCTGTCATTTCCTCCACACATTTGTTGAGACAGTGACCAAACTGTTCCTGGTCAGCATTGTTCAGAACCATGAAGGAATCAAGAGCATCCTGGGAAATGACCAGTTTATCTCCAAGTTCTGTGCAGATATTTTGAATAAATGTCCTCACATGTCAGTGTTTTCTGTTTTGGCCTTTTTAGTGGCAGCATTTATGTGGTTGATGCAGGACGTAATATGTTTGTCCTCTAAATCACACAGAGTAGACTGAGAGGAAAAACTCTCCCTAATTCTTTCAGATATCCACCATTTTACATAATTTTCATATGAGCGAATGCAACTTCTGAAGCTTTCAAAGTCACTTTTTGAAATCAGATCCAATAAAATTTTAAACTGGAAGGACATTCGTGAGCTGAACTCCTGTCTACTCTTCATTTCAGCAACAATATCAGGACCAAGAGAACAACAGATGAAATCTTTAACAGCAAGTTTCAGACACTGATTAGTGAATTGTTCAGCTTTCTTCTGGCATTGGTCTCTTTCCTGAAACACATCTTTGAAATCTGTGCAAAACGTGTCTTTGTTTTTCTGCAGATATTTATAAGGATAATTTTCTTGTATAAAATCTTTGTGCATTTCCTGAAACTATCTGGCTGCAGATCCACAGATGTGTTGTTTCAGAGACACTTCAAACTCAATGTCAATGTCAACATCATCTTTGTTCAGCTTTTCATCAATGGTGTGAAGGATCTCCTGGATGTAAGTATCATGATAATTAGTTTTTCTCTTTATTTTATCACTAATGCAGTCATTGCAAGCAGAGATGATGCTGTCAGCAATTATTTTGTCTTGCCTTTATTAGATCTGTCCAGGTCCAAAGTCCTGTTAAAGCAGTTGTGACATTTTCCTTCAGTCCTTTCGGTTTGTATGTAAAAGGCTCCAGTCCACATTCTTTTATACTTTTTTTACTCAGCAGTTCACATGCATGGCTTCCCTTGGGTGAAAGATTTGTTAGCAACTGAAGAGACACTGGTGAAGATATTTGAAGTCGGTTGTTTGAGAAAAGACAAGGTGTTCAGTGTTTCAGTCCACATTTTATTGAATTCTTCATCTAGTTCTACGTCTGTCATCTGAATATTTTTCTTTCGACATTCATCAATTAAAGCTCACACTCCTTTTTCTATTTCTTTTGTTTGATTCTGGTTGATTTTTATGTACTTCATTAATTCCTTGCTTGATATCAGCAGCTGCTGTGATCTGGTTGAACACTGATCTTTCAGTTTGTCGTCTAAGACTCTTTATGCTGTTGGAGAATTCCTCTCTGTATCCTTCAACCAGATAAACATGACCTTCTGGCTGATCAAAGTATTTCTTCAGATTTTCAAGCAGTTTTGCCTCCCGCTTCAACAACTCTGACAAGGCTTCGTTTTTTTAGGTGATTCGTCAATTCCCTTATATCAGATATTTCAGATGTTGCAGTCACTGTACCAAAATTGGATATTCTTGTCTCTGCTTTGGTGACCCAGCTGTACATTTCCTTTTTGAACTCCCACTCCCATTTGTTGTCCTCTGTGCAGAGCCTCATGTAAGCATCAGCCACCAGGCTGTTTCTGAAGCTGAAGATGAAGTTTTCATGTTTTACTGTGTTCCACAGGCTGGTTATCCACTATTTAGGAGGATTTGTGGAGTTTTTTTATTTATATTTTGAGTAGAGTAGATTAGTAAAAATAATCTGCTACTCCTTTGCTGTAAATCATTTTACCAATTTTTTAAATACTCATAAACATTATTTGTTTATACATTTGTCATTGAATTCACTTGTACTTTTGGTGAAAATGTGCTGAGCAGTGTTTTTGTTGTGTGTAAATAAGACAATAGTAACCTCAAGGTACTTTTGAATACAAAGCAGATGCATTTAATATATAGAAACATATAATCAGTTCAACCACATCATATGGACAGAATTAAAGTTAAATACATTCTAATTTGACTCAAATTACATTTTCTATGTAAGGAAACTCAGCAAAATACATCCAGTGATTGACTTTGTAGTAACCAGACCGATGAACGATGGAATGACAGTGGAGAGCTGATTGAATCAATTTGTTAACGATTAGTTCGCACTAAAAGACTCCAGTCATTTATCTAATGAAGTGGCACATTTATACTCATTTTTGACAGTGTAAATATTTTCACACAAGAAAATATTAGTTTTCTTTGACTAAGAAAACTAAAGTTTCTTAGTCAAAAGCCTAAGAAGCTTTTGTTTTTTGAAAACTAAAGTTTATAATGAAATAAAATGAACAAATTATAAATTATCAATAATAAAATAAGGAGTTGTAGTAAAATAAGCCAAAGCCAATTATTTTGCCTTCAGTTGAACGAATGATGTCAACGTGTAAAAGGGTTTTCAAAAAAGGCAAAGGAAGAAATAAAAATACTTTACATGCAGGAACTAATTTTGCTCTTATAACTAAACATGAGTTCTAACTTCATCTGATGTTGAATGCCATCTTCAGACTTTCCTCTGCCTGTTCTTTAGTTATTTTCTTCCAAGGGTCAGGAATGTCAGCAGGCTCTGCATCATATGCTTGAGCAAATTCCTCATTGTATGAGGTCATCACATATTTCCAATAATTTGATGCCTGATGACTCACGTCTGGAGGAATATTCCAGTCAGGGCAAATTGCTCTATACTCTTTGTAAGGATGCCATTCACCCTTTGTGGCCGTGCAGTGAAAATATTCGTCACTCATAACAAGAGAAGAGCAGATGTCAGTTGTGAGCTTTCTTGACTCATCCCACATGGCCCAACCTAAACCCTCTGGTCGATGCATGTAAGCAAAGTGCTCAGTGTGTTTTTCTCCACCTGCATCACAGGGTATTTTGCAGAACGGACACCGTTTGCCACAACCAAACACTGAGTTGAAAAGTTCATTCTCTGGATTTGCATAGAGATGTGAGAGTTTTGTGTCAAACTCTGTGTTTTTAAACTTTTCTCTAAGAGCTTCTGTCATTTCCTCCACACACACATTGAGCCAGTGAGCAAACTGTTCCTGGTCAGCATTGTTCAGAACCATGAAGGAATCAAGAGCATCCTGGGAAATGACCAGTTTATCTCCAAGTTCTGTGCAGATATTTTCAACAAATGTCTTCAGACTGTCAGTATTTTCTGTTTTGGCCTTTTTAATGGCAGCTTTTATGTGGTCAATGCAAGAATTAAGATGTTTGTCCTCAAACTGACAGACAGTAGACTCAGAGGAGAAACTCTCCCTAATTCTCTCAGATATCCACCATTTTACATAATCTTCATATGAGCGAATGTAATTTCTAAAGCTTTCAAAGTCACTTTTTGAAATCAGATCCAATAAAATTTTAAACTGGAAGGACATTCGTGAGCTGAACTCCTGTCTACTCTTCATTTCAGCAACAATATCAGGACCAAGAGAACGACAGAGGAAATCTTCAACAGCAGGTTTCAGAATTTGGTTGGTGAATTCTTCAGCTTTCTTCTGGCATTGGTCTCTTTCCTGAAACACATCCTTGAAATCTGTGCAAAACTTGTCTTTGTTTTTCTGCAGAGATTTATTAGGATCATTTTCTTGTAGAAAATATTCATCCATTTTCTCAAACTTTCTGGCTGCAGATCCACAGATGTGTTGTTTCAGAGACACTTCAAACTCAATGTCATTGTCAACATCAGCTTTGTTCAGCTTTTCATCAATGATGTGAAGAATCTCCTGGATGTAAGTATCATGATAATTAGTTCTTCTCTTGACTTTATCACTAATAAAGTCATTGCAAGCAGAGATGATGCTGTCAGCAATTTCTTGTCTTGTCTTTACAGGATCTGTCCAGATGCACAATCCTTTTTCCTTGCATTTGATTGTTTCTTTCCTTCCTTTAGGTGTGTATGTAAAAGGCTCCAGTCCACAGTCTTGGAGACTGTTTTTACTCAGCAGTTCACATGCATGGCTTCCCTTGTGTGAAAGATTTGAACACAGCTGATGGGAAACATTGGTGAAGATATTTGAAGTCTGCTGTTCGGAGAAGGACGAGGTCTTCGGTGTTTCAGTCCACATCTTATTAAAACTTTCATCAAGTACTTTGTCAGACATGTTAACTTTTTCTGATGACATTCATCAGTTAAGGCACAAACTGCTTTATCAGTTTTTTCTGTATAAGTTGCCCTGATTTTGTTGAGTTCTTTCAATTCCTGTTTAATATCATCTGCTGCTGTGATCTGGTTGATCACTGATCTTTCAGTTTGTCGTCTTAGACTCTTTATGCTACTGGAGAATTCCTCTCTGTATCCTTCAACCAGATAAACATGACCTTCAAACTGCTCAAAGTATGTATTCAGATTTCCAGGGATCTTTGTCTCCATCTTGTTCAACTCTGTTATGAATTTCTTCATGTCAGACATTTCAGACATTATAGCAACATTAATATCTGAAATTACAGTTGAAATTCTTGTTTCTGCTTTGGTGACCCAGCTGTACATTTCCTTTTTGAACTCCCACTCCCATTTGTTGTACTCTGTGCAGAGCCTCATGTAAGCATCAGCCACCAGGCTGTTTCTGAAGCTGAAGATGAAGTTTTCATGTTTCACTGCGTTCCACAGGCTGGTTATCCACTCTCTGAACTCCAAGATGTTATTAGAAGTTGACCCACACTTTCCCAGCTGTTGGATGATGTTTTTCTTGAGCTCATAAACAGCCTCACTGTATCCTGTGTTAACTGGAGCCATTGGTGGGTTTCCATTCCAGAGTCCAGGAATGTAGCAGTTCCCAGTGTCTGGATTATACTCCATCACATCAGTGAAGCTCTTGTTCTTCTCTTTCTTCTCCATCTTAGCTGCTGCCTGGGTCATCTCATCCAGCTGCTCTAACAGCAGCTTCCTGTCTCTCAGGTTCTTCTCATGGGCTGAAACATCAGAAACGTTCTGGTGAACAAACTGACATTGAGGCTTTTTGCCGACCTCCTTCATCCTGAGGAAAGCATGGACCACTATCTGCAGGATGTCTTTCATCTCTGTTGAATTCTCCATTGCAATATTGATAATGGTGATGTCACTCAGACCAACAACAAGTGTTGCCAGCTCATTGTCATGTTCATAGCTGTTGTCCAGCTGTGCTAGCTCTGGTGACTTTAAGCCTTCAGTGTTTATGATCATCATGAAGTCACAGTTGAGAACTTTCTTGAAGTCTTCATTGACTTTGATGAGCAGCATGAAGGCACCTCTAGTGCATCGGCCACTGCTGACTGCAAACTGGACTCCAAACATGGTGTTAAGGAGAGTGGACTTCCCTGTGCTCTGAACTCCAAGAACTGTGACGACCAGGATCTTGTTCTTTGGAGACACCAAGTCATTGAGCTCAGAGAGAACATCACTCACCCATCTGAGAGGAATGTTGGAAGCATCTCCATCTACAAGCTCAAGAGGAAATCCATCCAGCAACAACTGAGCACAGAGTTTGGGCAGATGTTGCAGTTGTTGACGTGATGGATCTGTTTCTGGAAGGTAAAGAGAAGCTTCGTAGATCTGACCCATTTCACGGAAGAAGTGCTCAACTCCCAGTGAGCTGCTGGAAAGTTGTTGGTCAATTTCTTTGATCTCCTGTTTGTCTTCAGATTCCGTGCATTTCTTTTGTACATCTCCCTCAGGTTAGACAGTTTTAGGCGAGACTGGTTATCAAGGTTTATTCTCATCCATTTCAGGAAGTAGCACCTTTCTGTTTCTGGGCTGGATATTGCACTAAGAAAGCTTGTCATTGCTCTGGACATCCCATAAGCATTTTGCTTTTTCCTCAGTTCTTTTCTCGCTTTCTCAAGATTGCATTTGTAATTTTCAATGTTTTCTGAACCAACTTTTCGAAGACGAAATTCTTCTTTTTCCAAGCAAGTCAGTTGCTTCCACATTTTGCCTTGTAAAGGAAGTTGATCTTCTTTGAATTTTAGTGTGTCTAGAATCTCTGCAGTGATTTCATCTGCTTTCTTCTTTCCAGCCTGACAATCTGGAGAATCTCCATCAATTTTGATTCCCAGACGATGTGCAACATCAACCATCTGTTCTACAGACATCTTCCTCTCTGGGCTATTAACAACATCTCTAACCCTTTTTCTCAATACTTTAACAAAATCTGCACTGTTTGTCTGTTTTGTCTTTATTAGAATGTTGTTTTGAGTCAAGGCCAGACTGGTGACCAGTTGCTTAACTGACTCAACTTTGAAGTTTTTGCTCTGCTGGTTTCCCACCAAAAAGATCTGAGCTTTATGGTTTTTGTTCATCAGGTGTTTGCACTCGGAGTCCAGCTGGTCAAAGAAAACAAAAACTGCAGCAGATGTCTGACACAAAAAGCAGAATTGTGTTTCAAATGAAGCAATGTCTCCACGAAGGTTAGCTATAGCAACTGGTTCACTGAAGATGTCTATGTTTTTGTTTCCACAGGGAAGGTACCAGGTCATTTCAGTCAGTCCATTGGATATTCTTCTCTGAATGTCTCCACACTCCATGTCACGGTGAACAAAGGTGTCATGATATTGCTCAGAGTTACTCAGAAGTTTATTGAGGATCTCTGATTTGGACAGAGAGCACTCACCCAGTCTCACAAATGAGATCATTGGAAGTTCAGAAAGAACTATTCTTTCTTCTATGAAGCCTTTTGATCTGAAAGATCTGAAGGTCTGTACTTCTTAACAATGTCTCTCATGGCCCACAGCATGAGGGTGCACTGCTGTGTGTCACAGTTAGGAAGCAGCAGAGGAACAGAGAACTGACACATGGACAATTTTAGAGCCAGTTCTTGATGAACAAACCCATCAGAGAACAAAAAGAGAGCAGTGATTAAATCAAGAGGATTTAGAGATTCATCCTCATTTGGACTGGCAAATGAATCAAAGTTAAACTCACCCGTTTTTAATTCATAACTACAGGTAGGCTCAGAAGTCGATGTGCATTTTATCATTCTAGCTGTTACATTCACCATCATTAGTTTCTTTAAAAAATACGATGGAAGATATGATTTACATTTTGGAGCCTCATCATTGGTGGTTTTCTCATTGATCTCAAGTATCTTCCCAAGTGACAGCTTCTCCTTGTAGAACTGCTCCAATCCCAGATCCTTCAAGAGATCCTCCAAGTTGGCCCCTGGTTTAAAAAGAAAGCCTGTTATCACATTTTAGTCAAAAACAATAAATCTGAATTTATTTTCATGACTTTAAAATTGTAATGTTAATACTTTCTCAGTTTTAACAGTAAGTCCAAAACCACAGATATATTAAATAGAGTAAATGCTGGAGAGGTCAAGCAAAAGTATTCATACCCCTGAATCCTTTTTAACATTGTGCCAAGTACAAAAAGACAAATCTATATCTCATTAGGATTTTGTGTGGCAGACCAACACAAATCAGCACACAGTTTTATATGCTAATTTGAATGAAGTATTAAATTGTATAGAAAATTATACAATTAGGTGGACTTCCGGTGTTATGGCGATTAGTATGGCAGCATAGAAAAGAGGTCCTGCATCACTAGATATATAAGCCCCCCTAATTGAAAGTATCAACGCGCTAAAAGTTTATTTTTCTCAACAAGAATGAGTGGGGATAAAAATAAGAAGTACAGCCTCGGAGCTCAGAAAAGCGACACAAAAGCAAAGCTTGCGGAACACACCCGGTCATGGAAGGAGAGAAGATGGCAGATGAGGCCTTGTCTGCTACAATTAGCTCACTGAGAGAGGTGGTGGGTGAAGTAATGGCAGACTGCATGCGGGACCTCAAATCAGAAATGAAAAACGAGTTAGCGCAAGAGAGTATGAGCTTAAAGAAGGAAATTAAAGTCCTACTGAGTGAGCTGACAACCGAAATAAATCAACAGGTTAGCGCCGCTATCAACAAGACCGAGGAGATTGGTGAGCGCTTTGGAGAAATGGAGAAGAGCATGGCAGAGAAAGAAAGATGGGACATTGGAGTGAGTGATGCTATCGTCCAGCTGCTAAATGACCAACAATTACTTCGGGAAAAGATCACGGATTTGGAAGGACACTCACGCCGGAACAATTTACGGGTATACGGGTATATACCTGAAAATGCAGAAGGTACCTCAATGCAGAGGTACGTGGAAAACATGCTTAAAACTGAACTCGGTGAAAGTTTGGACTTAAGCAGTGAGAAGAATCTGGGGGTAGAGAGAGCCCACAGAGCGCTGGGTGCTCAGCCTCCAACGGGTGTCCCACCTCGGTCCACAGTAGTACGCTTCTTGAAATATAACATTAAAGAGCAAATCCTCTGCGCGGCGTGGAAGAAGCCTATATATATATAGATATATCTATATGTGTAGATATAATATATATATATAGATATATATAATTAGATGATCTAGCATCTGATTTTATGCTAGATATCTATATCTATATATATATATCTACATATACAGGTGCTGGTCATAAAATTATATAAAATTAGAATATCATGAAAAAGTAGATTTATTTCAGTAATTCCATTTAAAAAGTGAAACTTGTATATTATATTCATACATTACATACAAACTCATATATTTCAAATGTTTATTTCGTTTAATTTTGATGATTACAAATGACAACAAATGAAAATCTCAAATTCAGCATATCAGAAAATTAGAATATTACTGAAGACCAATAAAAACAAAGGATTTATAGAAATGTTGGCCAACTGAAAAGTATGAACATGAAAAGTATGAGCATGTACAGTACTCAGTATTTAGTTGGGGCTCCTTTGGCCTGTATTACTGCAGCAATGCGGCGTGGCATGGAGTCGATCAGTCTGTGGCACTGCTCAGGTGTTATGATAGCCCAGGTTGCTCTAATAGTGGCTTTTAGCTCTTCTGAATTGTTGGGTCTGGTGTATTGCATCTTCTTCTTCACAATACCCCATAGATTTTCTATGGGGTTAAGGTCAGGAGGGTTTTGCTGGCCAATTAAGAACAGGGATACCATGGTCCTTCAACCAGGTACTGGTACTGCACTGTGTGCAGGTGCCAAGTCCTGTTGGAAAATGAAATCTGCATCTCCAAAACGTTGGTCAGCAGCAGGAAGCATGAAATGCTCTAAAACTTCCTGGTATGGGCTGCGTTGACCCTGGACCTCAGAAAACACAATGGACCAACACCAGGAGTGACATGGCACCCCAAACCATCACTGACTGTGGAAACTTTACACGGACTTCAAGCAACGTGGATGAAGTGCTCTCTTCTTTTCCTCCAGACTCTGGGACCTAGATTTCCAAAGGAAATGCAAAATTTTCTTTCATCAGAGAACATGACTTTGGACCACTCACCAGCAGTCCAGTCCTGTTTCTCTTTAGCCCAGGCAAGACGCTTCTGACGCTGTCTGTGGTTCAAGAGTGGCTTGACACAAGGAATGCGACAGCAGAAACCCATGTCTTTCATACGTCTGTGTGGTGGTTCTTGAAGCACTCACTCCAGCTGCAGTCCACTCTTTGTGAATCTCCCCCACATTTTTGAATGGGTTTTGTTTCACAATCCTCTCCAGGGTGCAGTTATCTCTCTTGCTTGTACACTTTTTTTGACCACATCTTTTCCTTCCCTTCGCCTCTCTATTAATGTGCTTGGACACAGAGCTCTGTGAACAGCCAGCCTCTTTAGCGATGACCTTTTGTGTCTTGCCCTCCTTGTGCAAGGTGTCGATGGTCGTCTTTTGGACAACTGTCAAGTCAGCAGTCTTCCCCATGATTGTGTAGCCTATAGAACTAGACTGAAAGACCATTAAAGCCTTTGCAGGTGGTTTGAGTTAATTAGCTGATTAGAGTGTGGTACCAGGTGCCATCAATTTTGAACCTTTTCACAAGATTCTAATTTTCTAATATGCTGAATTTGAGATTTTCATTTCTTGTCATTTGTAATCATCAAAATTAAACGAAATAAACATTTGAAATATATGAGTTTGTATGTAATGTATGAATATAATATACACATCCACTCCAAAGCCAGTACCAATGCTGTGCCCAAACAAAACAAATGCAGGAACAATGACCCATTTCCAACTACTTAATTATAAAACTTTAGAAGAAATCATAAGTCAATTAAGCTCCGGTTCCTGCTGTCTAGATTTGTCCTAACCAAACACATTTCTTTAAGAAAGTCCTGCCTGTCGTTGCTAATGATCTGATCCAAATAGTGAACTCATCGCTGTCTTCAGGTGTTTTCCCCCAGGCTTTGAAGACAGCAGTTATTAAACCGCAGATAAAAAAGAACAATCTGGACAAATCAATACTACAGAATTACAGGCCGATCTCTAACCTACATTCATCAGCAAAATGATTGAAAAGGCAGTTTTTAAACAATTGAATAACTTCCTAACAATAATGAATCGCTTTGACTCCTTCCAGTCTGGTTTTCGTGCTCACCACAGCACAAAGACGGCCCTTGTCAAAGTATTCAATGACATCCATATAAATACAGACTGTGGGAGAACCACAGTGTTGGTTTGTTGAACCTCAGTGCAGCTTTCGACACTGTTGACCATGACATTTTACTGAATCGACTGGAGATTTGGGTCGGACTCTCCGGGCCGGTGCTCCACTGGTTTGAATCCTACATAAAGAACAGGAATTTCTTTGTTTCAATCGGAAATTTCTCATCGGAGAGGTCAAAGGTCACATGTGGGGTACCCCAAAGTTCAATCCTAGGACCCCTTCTCTTCAATATTTATATGCTCCCAGATCAGAGCTGAAGTTATAACAGGAAATAAGATCAGCTACCATAACTATGCGGATGACACACAGCTCTACATCACAATGTCACCAGGTGACTCTGAACCCATCCAATCACTGAACAGATGCTTAGAACAGATAAATATGGATGTGCCAAAACTTTCTCCAGCTGAACAGAAACAAAACTGAAGTTATTATCTTTGGACCGAAAGAGGAACGAAACACAGTCAATGCGCAGCTTCAGTTACTACAACTACAAACCAGCAATCAGGCCCGAAACCTGGGAGTAGTGATGGACTCTGACCTGAACCTTTCCAGTCACATCAAATCAGTCACAAAGTCGGCTTTCTATCATCTGAAGAACATCTCCAGGATTAGAGGACTAATGTCTCAGCGAGATTTAGAGAAGCTCATACATGCGTTTATCTTTAGCCACATTGATTCCTGCAACAGCGTCTTCACAGGTCTGACTAACAAATCAATCAAACAGCTGCAGCTGATCCAGAAGCTGCTGCTCACGTTCTCACTAAAACTAGGAAGATAGAGACATAACACCAGTTTTAAAGTCTCTACACTGGGTCCCTGTAGCTCAGAGAATAGACTTTAAAATACTGTGTTAGTTTATAAATCACTGAACGGTTTAGCACCACAATACCTTAAAGATCTGCTAGTGCCGTACCAACCGTCTAGCCCCTCAGATCTTCTGGTTCTGGTCTGCTCTGCATCCCCAGAACCAGAACGAAACGAGGAGAAGCAGCATTCAGCTTCTACGCACCACAGATTTGGAACAAACTTCCAGAGCATTGTAAAACATTGTAAAATTTGATATTTCTGTACTAAGCTCTCATAATTGTCTAAATTTAGGTCTTTATTTTAGCAGTGCTTATAAGCTCTGTGTGTAAAATAGACTTTTCTGCTGTTTCACAGGTTTTAGATGAACAGACGTCAGTTCTCCCAGCAGCTTGTTGAGAAGCTCCTCTTCATTGTTTATTTCGTAAATAGCATTGAACTTCTTCTGTTTTCATGTATAAAATATATTTTAAATGTTTTGACACTTGACAGAGCAATTCTGACACTTTTCTCTCTCGTAAGATTCCTAACCAACATGGCTGAGTGTTTGGAAATGTTTTGTTTTCTCACAATAGATGAGAAACTAGTTGGTGCAGCCAGGGCCGATTTACAAGGAAGTGGGTCTGTGGGTGGGAGACAGTTTTGGTACCCAGAGGTGGGCAGAGAATCCAACAATTGTGCTGAAGTAAGAATAGCACTACTTCAACATATCTTTAGTGAAAAGTAAAAAAAAAAAAGTATTTGGTGAAAAAAAAAAATACTGAGTAATTGATCAAAACATCAATCATTTATTATTTAAAAATCATATCATCAGACAGACCAAAATATAAATTTAGGGGAAAATTTGGGTGTTTTAAGGACCAAAATAAAATGATTCATATAAATAACATAACTACAAAAATAAATATTCTTCCAAAATAATTTCTTTAAATGTGAAACTTTAACAAAAATTGCAGGTGTGTTTCTGTATCAGGTGAATTTCTGGTTAAAACATGTTTGTTCTTCATTCAGTGGGCAGAAAATCCAGACATTTGACTCAAATATCAGTAGTATTACTTAAAAAAGTACCATGTAGTAAAAGTACTACTACGCAGTAAAATATTCCAAAATGTTACTCATGTATAGTTAACCATTTTCTACCAAACTCTGAATAAGATGTTTGGGTTTTTTACCCTCCTAATTCCTGCTGACGTCCTCAGCTGTAGTTTTCCAGACTTTTTCGTTCCACCATTTCCGACTTAATTGCGTAATTTCATCAAAACACAACCAAAGTTTCCCCCATGCCGCACCGAGCGATCGCTCTTCTTCATCCAGGTGTTTGGCCTCAACGCAGGAAGCATTTCATCCCAACCTGCTGTGGATTAAAGCGGAATATTAACGGATGTTGCTACATCGGCAGCAGATGGCCGCGGCATCATTAGCCTCTCCATCAGCGTGTTTATCTGCAGCTGAAATCCATCGTGGTTTTGGGCCAAACTGTATGGGGTTCCATTTGTCCATAGCGGGGTCGGCAGCTGTGTGAAGCTGACACCCCACCCACCTCAAAAAAATCCAGCAAATAGTCGGAATGGTTAGTGCTCTGTTTGTGCAGGTTTGTGCAGCTTTCATCTTTGAGATATTAAAAGTTATAATTACCGAACCAAACATTCCTGTCAAATAAATGGTAATAAATGACTTGAATTGTAACCGACTAACTAATTGTCAGTGCTAATTCATGCTTTTACATGAGACAAAATAGCATCTATTAAATTTTAAAGTCATATACATTATTTTCAATAATTTTAATATTAAATAATATAGTATTTTCTACAATAGCTTTCAGGCCATGTAAGTATTGACTCAAAATCACTTTGAAATAATTATACTAGTCTGTACAGGTGAAGCAGTCATTTGTTTTCTATTTTAATCCTGTTGTATTTTTATTAGCAATTTTCTTTGTGAATATTTAGTATTTTTCTTCAATAGCTTCCAAGACACGTATCCTATTGATTCAAAACCACTTTGAAATTGTTTTACAAATCATTAGAGATGAGGCATATCTCAAGCCCAAGCTTGGATCTTTCAGGTTTCTTTTAATGTTTTGATGCTGAATCTGAGGCGACTACATTTCCAGCACTTTAAAAGTAACTGCATTTAAGTAAAACATTAGTGTTAAGATCCACCTTTTCCTCTGGGTGCAAAGAGAGGCTCCAAAAAAGCAGTGACAGAGCAGCCTGAATGAAATGGCTGCTTAAATAGTATTTTTTCAGAAACACACATGCATTGTTTAATCTTAGTTATCCTTGAGCCAAACCCAAACAAACTTTGTGTTTGCTAAACTTAGGACTGAACTGGTTGTTTTCCTGCTTGAGCTTTTCAGTCAAATATTGCAAATGTTTGTCATGCTTTGTTATGACTGACATATATTGAAGATAATTTGCATACTGGTGTTGAAGGATTTAATTTTAGCAATTTTATTTTTTTTTAACATTATGACAAACAGACATGCTGTTTAAGATAATTTGAATTTGTTTTGGGATAAGTAGGTCTACGTATATTTCATTCAAATAAATTTCCTTCAGTGCTGTTTTGACAGTTTATTAGAAGCCTCAGGACGTCAGGACCTGATTAAAGGGAAGTTAAAGGTCAGAGTTGTTCCATACACAGCAGCAGATTAGGTAGGGCTGCTATTTTGAAGTTTCTTTTTCCACACTATTGATTTTTAGTGTATAAAAGATTCATTGTTTTAATTAAAGTACTCTATAAAATTACATAAAGTAACAAGATATCAGATTGATGAAATTGTCATTTGGTATCTGATTTAAATCTAAGTAAATCCAACATTTTAAAATATGCAACAAATATCATCATGAAGTAGTTCAAGTAAATTCTAAACATTTTAGGAAAAACAAGAAATACCGATGGAAATCCACAATGATATATTTTAACATGTCACAAATAAGCTGTTCTTTTATTATTGAACATAATTAATTTTAACCAAAGATGATGCCATCAGCAGCTTTCTATTTGTGCACAGAAGAAAGCATCATTTGCGATGATATTTAGTTCACTTAGTTGAAAAATAAAAAAAAACATTTAACATAATTAGCACAACACATCAAATCAGCACAGTAGTAGAGAGGACTATGACAAAAAGCAAGTTATGCAAAAACTGGAATTGAGCTCCGCTGAACATTTCTGTTAACAATTGACAATAAATGCTGAGAATGAAAACCCAAATCAATCTTAATTCAATTAAGTTCATTGTTCTAGCACTAATTCATAGCAAATGTAATCAGCAAAAAGCATCAAGCGATTTTGCAGCAACTACCCAATGAATGATGCAATGACAGTGGAGAGTTGATTTCACCTAGTCATTAATGAACAATTACTAAAACTCTCCAATTATCCATTTAATGTAGTAGCAGATTCACAAAATTTGAAGAGTGAATATTTTTAGAAATATATAATTTGAAAACAAAAGTTTATAAAAGAGCAGAATGATGAAGTGCTAAAATTATAAATGATCAATAAGAAATAAGGAGTTATTGTAAATTAGGTCAAAGAAGTTAATTTTGTCTTAAGTGAAAAGTGTTAGCCCAATTTGTAGATGGGAGGGAGGTATTTTCAAAAAAAGGGAAAGCAAAGGACAAAAATACTCTGCATACAGTAACCAATTTTGTTCTTACAACTATACAGGTATTATAATTTCACTTGATGTTGAATGATTTTTTGAGGCTTTCCTTTGCCTGTTCTATTGTGATCTCATTCCAACCAGCAGGAATGTCAGCAGGCAGTGCATCATATGCTTCAGCAAATTCTTTGTTGTATTTGGCCATCACACATTTCCAATAATCTGACGCCTCAAAGCTCACATCTGGAGGAATATTCCAGTCTGGGTAAATCTCCCTATATTCTTTGTAATTATGCCATTCATCCTTTGTGGCTCTGCAGCGAAAACATCTGCCACTGATAACAAGAGAAGAACAGATATCAGTTGTGAGCTTTCTTGAATCTTCCCACTTGGCTTGACCTAAACCTTCTGGTCGATGAAGAGAAGCAAAGTGTTGAGTGTGAGCTTCTCCACCTGCATCACAGGGTATTTGCAGAATGGACACTGTTGGCCACAACCAATGACTCTGTTGAAAAGTTCATTCTCTGGTTTCATGTAGAGATATGAGAGTTTTGTGTCAAACTCTGTGTTTTTAAACTTTTCTCTAAGAGCTTCGGTCATTTCCTCACACACACGTTGAGCCAGTGAGCAAACTGTTCCTGATCAGCATTGTTCAGAACCATGAAGGCATCAAGAGCATCCTGGGAAATCACCAATACATCACTGAGTTCTTTGCAGATATTTTCAACAAATGTCTTCAGACTGTCACTGTTTTCTGCTTTTGCCTTTTTAATGGCAGCATTTACGTGGTCTCTGCAGGATTTAAGACGTCTGTCCTCAAACTCACAGACTCCAGAGTCAGAGGAGAAACTCTCAGTAATTCTCTCAGATATCCATGATTTTACATAAACTTCATGAGTGCAAATGTAGCTCTTAAAGCTTTCAAAGTCACTTTTCAAAATCAGATCCAGTAAAATTGAATACTGGAAGGACATTCGTGTGCTGAACTCCTCTCTTGTCAGCATTTTATCAACAATATCAAGGCCAAGAGAACGATAGACAAAGTTTTCCACAGCAGGTTTCAGACTTTGGTTTGTGAATTCTTCGGCTTTCTTCTGGCATTGGTCTCTTTCCTGAAACACATCTTTGAAATCTGTGCAGAATTTGTCCTTGTTTTTCTGCAGACATCTATAAGGATCATTTTCTTGTATAAAATCTTCATGCATTTTCTGAAACTTTCTGACTGCAGATCCACAAATGTGTTGTTTCAGAGACACTTCAAACTCAATGTCTATGTCAACATCAGCTTTGTTCAGCTTTTCATCAATGATGTGAAGGATCTCCTGGATGTAAGTATCATGATAATTAGTTTTTCTCTTGATTTTATCAGTAACACAGTCATCACAGTCTGAAATAATGCTATCTGCAATTTTTTGTCTTGCCTTTATTAGATGTGTCCAGGTAAAAATTCCTTTAAGAGCAGTTGTGAGGTTTTTCACCGCTCCTTTGGGTTTGTATTTAAAAGGCTCCAGTCCACAGTCTTGGAGGTTTTTTTCACTCAGTAGTTCACATGCATGGCTTCCCTTGGGTGAAAGATTTATTTGCAAAGTAAGGGACACACTGGTGAAGATATTTAAAGTCTGCTGTTTGGAGAAACACAAGGTGCTCAGTGTTTCAGTCCACATCTTGTCAAAACTTTCATCAAGCTCTTGGTCTGTCATTTTAGCTTTTTTCTTACGACATTCATCAATTAAAGCACAAACTGCTCTATCAATTTCTTCTGTATAATTGGCCCTGATTTTGTTGAGTTCTTTCAATCCCTCTTTAATATCAGCAGCTGCTGTGATCTGGATGATCACTGATCTTTCAGTTTGTCGTCTTAGACTCTTTATGCTGTTGGAGAATTCCTCTCTGTATCCTTCAACCAAATAAACATGACCTTCTGGTGATCAAAGTATTTATTCAGATTGTCAAGGATCTTTGTCTCCCACTTGGTCAGCTCTGTGATTCCTTCACTTTTCAACTCAATGATGAATTCTTTTATTTCAGATATTTCAGATTTTGTAGCCAATGAACCAAAATTGGAAATCCTTGTTTCTGCTTTGGTGACCCAGCTGTACATTTCCTTTTTGAACTCCCACTCCCATTTATTGTACTCTGTGCAGAGCCTCATGTAAGCATCAGCCACCAGGCTGTTTCTGAAGCTGAAGATGAAGTTTTCATGTTTTACTGCGTTTCCACAGGCTGGTCATCCACTCTCTGAACTCCAAGATGTTATTAGAAGTTGACCCACACTTTCCCAGCTGTTGGATGATGTTTTTCTTGAGTTCATAAACAGCCTCACTGTATCCTGATTGACTGGAGCCATTGGTGGGTTTCCATTCCAGAGTCCAGGATGTAGCAGTTCCCAGTGTCTGGATTATACTCCATCACATCAGTGAAGCTCTTGTTCTTCTCTTTCTTCTCCATCTTAGCTGCTGCCTGGGTCATCTCATCCAGCTGTTCTAACAGCAGCTTCCTGTCTCTCAGGTTCTTCTCATGGGCTGAAACATCAGAAACGTTCTGGTGAACAAACTGACATTGAGGCTTTTTGCCGACCTCCTTCATCCTGAGGAAAGCATGACCACTATCTGCAGGATGTCTTTCATCTCTGTTGAATTCTCCATGGCAATATTGATAATGGTGATGTCACTCAGACCAACAACAAGTGTGCCAGCTCATTGTCATGCTCGATAGCTGTTGTCCAGCTGTGCTAGCTCTGGTGACTTTAAGCCTTCAGTGTCGATGATCATCATGAAGTCACAGTTGAGAACTTTCTTGAAGTCTTCATTGACTTTGATGAGCAGCATGAAGGCACCTCTAGTGCATCGACCACTGCTGACTGCAAACTGGACTCCAAACATGGTGTTAAGGAGAGTGGACTTCCCTGTGCTCTGAACTCCAAGAACTGTGACGACCAGGATCTTGTTCTTTGGAGACACCAAGTCATTGAGCTAGAGAGAACATCACTCACCCATCTGAGAGGAATGTTGGAAGCATCTCCATCTACAAGCTCAAGAGGAAATCCATCCAGCAACAACTGAGCACAGAGTTTGGGCAGATGTTGCAGTTGTTGACGTGATGGATCTGTTTCTGGAAGGTAAAGAGAAGCTTCATAGATCTGACCCATTTCACGGAAGAAGTGCTCAACTCCCAGTGAGCTGCTGGAAAGTTGTTGGTCAATTTCTTTGATCTCCTGTTTGTCTTCAGATTCCCTGCACTTTATTTTGTACATCTCCCTCAGGTTAGACAGTTTTATGGCGAGACTGGTTATCAAGGTTTATTCTCATCCATTTCAGGAAGTAGCACCTTTCTGTTTCTGGGCTGGATATTGCACTAAGAAAGCTTGTCATTGCTCTGGACATCCCATAAGCATTTTGCTTTTTCCTCAGTTCTTTTCTCGCTTTCTCAAGATTGCATTTGTAATTTTCAATGTTTTCTGAACCAACTTTTCGAAGACGAAATTCTTCTTTTTCCAAGCAAGTCAGTTGCTTCCACATTTTGCCTTGTAAAGGAAGTTGATCTTCTTTGAATTTTAGTGTGTCTTAATCTCTGCAGTGATTTCATCTGCTTTCTTCTTTCCAGCCTGACAATCTGGAGAATCTCCATCAATTTTGATTCCCAGACAATGTGCAACATCAACCATCTGTTCTACAGACATCTTCCTCTCTGGGCTATTAACAACATCTCTAACCCTTTTTCTCAATACTTTAACAAAATCTGCACTGTTTGTCTGTTTTGTCTTTATTAGAATGTTGTTTTGAGTCAAGGCCAGACTGGTGACCAGTTGCTTAACTGACTCAACTTGAAGTTTTTGCTCTGCTGGTTTCCCACCAAAAGATCTGAGCTTTATGGTTTTTGTTCATCAGCTGTTTGCACTCAGAGTCCAGCTGGTCAAAGAAAACAAAAACTGCAGCAGATGTCTGACACAAAAAGCAGAATTGTGTTTCAAATGAAGCGATGTCTCCACGAAGGTTAGCTATAGCAACTGGTTCACTGAAGATGTCTATGTTTTTGTTGCCACAGGGAAGGTACCAGGTCATTTCAGTCAGTCCATTGGATATTCTTCTCTGAATGTCTCCACACTCCATGTCACGGTGAACAAAGGTGTCATGGTATTGCTGAGAGTTGCATATAAGTTTATTGAGGATCTCTGATTTGGACAGAGAGCACTCACCCAGTCTCACAAAAGAGACCAAAGGAAGTTCAGAAAGAACTATTCTTTCTTCTATGAAACCTTTTGATTCTGAAAGATCTGAAGGTCTGTACTTCTTAACAATGTCTCTCATGGCCCACAGCATGAGGGTGCACTGCTGTGTATCACAGTTAGGAAGCAGCAGAGGAACAGAGAACTGACACATGGACAATTTTAGAGCCAGTTCTTGATGAACAAACCCATCAGAGAACAAAAAGAGAGCAGTGACTAAATCAAGAGGATTTAGAGATTCATCCTCATTTGGACTGGCAAATGAATCAAAGTTAAACTCACCAGTTTTTAATTCATAACTACAGGTAGGCTCAGAAGTCGATGTGCATTTTATCATTCTAGCTGTTACATTCACCATCATTAGTTTCTTTAAAAAATACGATGGAAGATATGATTTACATTTTGGAGCCTCATCATTGGTGGTTTTCTCATTGATCTCAAGTATCTTCCCAAGTGACAGCTTCTCCTTGTAGAACTGCTCCAATCCCAGATCCTTCAAGAGATCCTCCAAGTTGGCCCCTGGTTTAAAAAGAAAGCCTGTTATCACATTTTAGTCAAAAACAATAAATCTGAATTTATTTTCATGACTTTAAAATTGTAATGTTAATACTTTCTCAGTTTTAACAGTAAGTCCAAAACCACAGATATATTAAATAGAGTAAATGCTGGAGAGGTCAAGCAAAAGTATTCATACCCCTGAATCCTTTTTAACATTGTGCCAAGTACAAAAACACAAATCTATATCTCATTAGGATTTTGTGTGGCAGACCAACACAAATCAGCACACAGTTTTATATGCTAATTTGAATGAAGTATTAAATTGTATAGAAAATTATACAATTAGGTGGACTTCCGGTGTTATGGCGATTAGTATGGCAGCATAGAAAAGAGGTCCTGCATCACTAGATATATAAGCCCCCCTAATTGAAAGTATCAACGCGCTAAAAGTTTATTTTTCTCAACAAGAATGAGTGGGGATAAAAATAAGAAGTACAGCCTCGGAGCTCAGAAAAGCGACACAAAAGCAAAGCTTGCGGAACACACCCGGTCATGGAAGGAGAGAAGATGGCAGATGAGGCCTTGTCTGCTACAATTAGCTCACTGAGAGAGGTGGTGGGTGAAGTAATGGCAGACTGCATGCGGGACCTCAAATCAGAAATGAAAAACGAGTTAGCGCAAGAGAGTATGAGCTTAAAGAAGGAAATTAAAGTCCTACTGAGTGAGCTGACAACCGAAATAAATCAACAGGTTAGCGCCGCTATCAACAAGACCGAGGAGATTGGTGAGCGCTTTGGAGAAATGGAGAAGAGCATGGCAGAGAAAGAAAGATGGGACATTGGAGTGAGTGATGCTATCGTCCAGCTGCTAAATGACCAACAATTACTTCGGGAAAAGATCACGGATTTGGAAGGACACTCACGCCGGAACAATTTACGGGTATACGGGTATATACCTGAAAATGCAGAAGGTACCTCAATGCAGAGGTACGTGGAAAACATGCTTAAAACTGAACTCGGTGAAAGTTTGGACTTAAGCAGTGAGAAGAATCTGGGGGTAGAGAGAGCCCACAGAGCGCTGGGTGCTCAGCCTCCAACGGGTGTCCCACCTCGGTCCACAGTAGTACGCTTCTTGAAATATAACATTAAAGAGCAAATCCTCTGCGCGGCGTGAAAGAAGCCTATATATATATATATATAGATATATCTATATGTATAGATATATCTATACATATAGATATATAAATTAGATGACCAGCATCTAATTTTATGCTAGATATCTATATCTATCTATCTATATATATATATATATATATATATATATATATATATATATATATATATATATATATATAATATATATATATATATATATATATATATATATATATATATATATACATATACAGGTGCTGGTCATAAAATTATATAAAATTAGAATATCATGAAAAAGTAGATTTATTTCAGTAATTCCATTTAAAAAGTGAAACTTGTATATTATATTCATACATTACATACAAACTCATATATTTCAAATGTTTATTTCGTTTAATTTTGATGATTACAAATGACAACAAATGAAAATCTCAAATTCAGCATTTCAGAAAATTAGAATATTACTGAAGACAAATAAAAACAAAGGATTTATAGAAATGTTGGCCAACTGAAAAGTATGAACATGAAAAGTATGAGCATGTACAGCACTCAATATTTAGTTGGGGCTCCTTTGGCCTGTATTACTGCAGCAATGCGGCGTGGCATGGAGTCGGTCAGTCTGTGGCACTGCTCAGGTGTTATGATAGCCCAGGTTGCTCTAATAGTGGCTTTTAGCTCTTCTGAATTGTTGGGTCTGGTGTATTGCATCTTCTTCTTCACAATACCCCATAGATTTTCTATGGGGTTAAGGTCAGGAGGTTTTGCTGGCCAATTAAGAACAGGGATACCATGGTCCTTCAACCAGGTACTGGTAGCACTGTGTGCAGGTGCCAAGTCCTGTTGGAAAATGAAATCTGCATCTCCAAAAAGTTGGTCAGCAGCAGGAAGCATGAAGTGCTCTAAAACTTCCTGGTATGAGGCTGCGTTGACCCTGGACCTCAGAAAACACAATGGACCAACACCAGCAGATGACATGGCACCCCAAACCATCACTGACTGTGGAAACTTTACACTGGACTTCAAGCAACGTGGATGAAGTGCCTCTCTTCTTTTCCTCCAGACTCTGGGACCTAGATTTCCAAAGGAAATGCAAAATTTACTTTCATCAGAGAACATGACTTTGGACCACTCACCAGCAGTCCAGTCCTGTTTCTCTTTAGCCCAGGCAAGACGCTTCTGACGCTGTCTGTGGTTCAAGAGTGGCTTGACACAAGGAATGCGACAGCAGAAACCCATGTCTTTCATACAATGTGTGTGGTGGTTCTTGAAGCACTCACTCCAGCTGCAGTCCACTCTTTGTGAATCTCCCCCACATTTTTGAATGGGTTTTGTTTCACAATCCTCTCCAGGGTGCAGTTATCTCTCTTGCTTGTACACTTTTTTTGACCACATCTTTTCCTTCCCTTCGCCTCTCTATTAATGTGCTTGGACACAGAGCTCTGTGAACAGCCAGCCTCTTTAGCGATGACCTTTTGTGTCTTGCCCTCCTTGTGCAAGGTGTCGATGGTCGTCTTTTGGACAACTGTCAAGTCAGCAGTCTTCCCCATGATTGTGTAGCCTATAGAACTAGACTGAAAGACCATTTAAAGGCCTTTGCAGGTGGTTTGAGTTAATTAGCTGATTAGAGTGTGGTACCAGGTGCCATCAATTTTGAACCTTTTCACAAGATTCTAATTTTCTGATATGCTGAATTTGAGATTTTCATTTCTTGTCATTTGTAATCATCAAAATTAAACGAAATAAACATTTGAAATATATGAGTTTGTATGTAATGTATGAATATAATATACACATCCACTCCAAAGCCAGTACCAATGCTGTGCCCAAACAAAACAAATGCAGGAACAATGACCCATTTCCAACTACTTAATTATAAAACTTTAGAAGAAATCATAAGTCAATTAAGCTCCGGTTCCTGCTGTCTAGATTTGTCCTAACCAAACACATTTCTTTAAGAAAGTCCTGCCTGTCGTTGCTAATGATCTGATCCAAATAGTGAACTCATCGCTGTCTTCAGGTGTTTTCCCCCAGGCTTTGAAGACAGCAGTTATTAAACCGCAGATAAAAAAGAACAATCTGGACAAATCAATACTACAGAATTACAGGCCGATCTCTAACCTACATTCATCAGCAAAATGATTGAAAAGGCAGTTTTTAAACAATTGAATAACTTCCTAACAATAATGAATCGCTTTGACTCCTTCCAGTCTGGTTTTCGTGCTCACCACAGCACAAAGACGGCCCTTGTCAAAGTATTCAATGACATCCATATAAATACAGACTGTGGGAGAACCACAGTGTTGGTTTTGTTGGACCTCAGTGCAGCTTTCGACACTGTTGACCATGACATTTTACTGAATCGACTGGAGATTTGGGTCGGACTCTCCGGGCCGGTGCTCCACTGGTTTGAATCCTACATAAAGAACAGGAATTTCTTTGTTTCAATCGGAAATTTCTCATCGGAGAGGTCAAAGGTCACATGTGGGGTACCCCAAAGTTCAATCCTAGGACCCTTTCTCTTCAATATTTATATGCTCCCAGATCAGAGCTGAAGTTATAACAGGAAATAAGATCAGCTACCATAACTATGCGGATGATACACAGCTCTACATCACAATGTCACCAGGTGACTCTGAACCCATCCAATCACTGAACAGATGCTTAGAACAGATAAATATGGATGTGCCAAAACTTTCTCCAGCTGAACAGAAACAAAACTGAAGTTATTATCTTTGGACCGAAAGAGGAACGAAACACAGTCAATGCGCAGCTTCAGTTACTACAACTACAAACCAGCAATCAGGCCCGAAACCTGGGAGTAGTGATGACCTCTGACCTGAACCTTCAGAGTCACATCAAATCAGTCACAAAGTCGGCTTTCTATCATCTGAAGAACATCTCCAGGATTAGAGGACTAATGTCTCAGCGAGATTTAGAGAAGCTCATCCATGCGTTTATCTTTAGCCACATTGATTCCTGCAACAGCGTCTTCACAGGTCTGACTAACAAATCAATCAAACAGCTGCAGCTGATCCAGAAGCTGCTGCTCGCGTTCTCACTAAAACTAGGAAGATAGAGACATAACACCAGTTTTAAAGTCTCTACACTGGCTCCCTGTAGCTCAGAGAATAGACTTTAAAATACTGTTGTTAGTTTATAAATCACTGAACGGTTTAGCACCACAATACCTTAAAGATCTGCTAGTGCTGTACCAACCGTCTAGACCCCTCAGATCTTCTGGTTCTGGTTCTGCTCTGCATCCCCAGAACCAGAACCAAACGAGGAGAAGCAGCATTCAGCTTCTACGCACCACAGATTTGGAACAAACTTCCAGAGCATTGTAAAACAGCTGAAACACTGAGTGTCTTTAAATCTCAAATTAAAACCCACCTGTTTAGAGTTGCTTACAGATAAACTGAATGTTTTTACTCTTTCTTTTTACTTTTAATAATGATTTTAACTCTTTAAATCTTTTTCAAACTCTGTCTTGTTCTGTTTTTATTTTAATTTTAAATTGTGTAAAGCACTTTGAAATGCCTTGAATCCTTGTAAGATACAAAAACTCTGAGGTTTGAATCCTTGTATGATGTCGCTCTGCTAAAACTCTGAGGTTTGAGAATCCTTGTATGATGTCGAGGTTTGAGATGTTTTAAAATGTTTTCTCTTTTAATTTTTACTTTTAATAATGTTTCTATCTTCTAATCTTTTTCAAAATCTGTCTATTACTGTTTTCATTTTTACTTTAAGTTGTCTAAAGTACTTTGAAATGCCTTGCTGCTGAAATGTGCTATACAAATAAAATTTGATTGATTGATTGATTGATTGATTGATTGATTGATTGATTGATTGATTGATTGATTGATTGATTGATTGATTGATTGATTGATTGATTGATTGATTGATTGATTGATTGATTGATTGATTGATTGATTGATTGATTGATTGAGACCAGGTTGGCATTGGTTTCTTGCAGGAAACACATTTGTCGAATGAAGAACATGAGAAAATAAAAAATGGGTTATAGAAAAACATATCATGCTTATCACAAATCTGGGGTAGTCATTCTTATACCACACAGTATCAGGTTTGATTTTATTGCAGAATATAAAGATAAAGAAGGCAGATATGTGTTGTTAAAAGGGAAGCTGGAACAGGAAGAGGTCACCCTATGTAATATCTATGCCCCCAACCCCTGGTAGTAGCATAGACTTCTTTAAGGAGGTATTTAGTCTTGTGGCTGCAGAAGCAAGTGGCACTTGTATATGTGCAGGTGATTTTAATTTACTCTTAAGCCCAAAAATGGAAACGACTAGCAGGGAACGAGGAAGGACTCGCTTAGAAAAGCAATTCTAAAAAATAAGGCAAGAAATGGGACTCGCAGATATATGGAGATCTTTCCATAAATATGACCGTGAATTTACTTTTTACACAACTAGACATAACATACCAGAATTGATTATTTTTTTTTATGTTCAAAAAGGATCTTCACAGAGTGAAAGATTGTATCATAGGGCAAAGAGACATCTCCCATCACTTTAGTTTAACTATGAAAATTAATTTAGCTGGAAGCCCTAAAAACACATTATGGAGGCTCAACACAAGTTTATTAAATAGTACGGAATTCAAA
The DNA here is from genome assembly GCA_033032245.1 of Poecilia picta. Lineage (NCBI taxonomy): Eukaryota > Metazoa > Chordata > Actinopteri > Cyprinodontiformes > Poeciliidae > Poecilia > Poecilia picta. The sequence continues at coordinate 19,917,990 of CM065370.1, read as the reverse complement.
ACAGAAATGGCAGAAGAGCTTAAAACTTACTTAGAACTTAACGATAATAAAACAGTTAGCCCTACAATTCTGTGGGATGCGGCTAAAGCATATATTACAGGTAAAATAATTGCAAAATGTGCTAATTTATAGAAGATCAGAGCGAAAAAACTAACAGACTTGCAAGAAAATTTAAAAAGATTAGAGCAGCTGCATTCGATTAACAAAAGCCCTTCCTGGAACAACTGGAACAAATGAGGCTGGTTAAGCAGGAGCTTCACAAAATTTTAAATGAGGAAATTGAAAAAAACTTAAATATATGAGATAAAGGTATTATAAGGCAGGGCCTAAAGCTCCTAAGGGCCTAAAGCTTCTCAGGAAACAACAGGTGGAAAAAAAACAATCTATAAAGTTTGAAACTAACAAAATAACTAATAAACTTGAAGAAATTCAGAGATCATTTGAAGGGTATTATGCAGCTTTGTACACACAGCCGGACAAAATGGATAATCAAACAATTCAAAAATTTCTTAATTCAAAATTTTTTTAACTCCTTGGATCTTCCATCTATAGGATAAAACCAAAATGACAAGTTAATGGCAGAAATATCAGCTTAGGAAGTTAACCGAGGGATATCCAATCTTAAGACCAACAAAACACCGGGTTGTGATGGGTTCCCTCCCATTCTGTAATATAATTAAAAACGGGGAGTTGGTCAAATTTGAGGATTAGTGACGGATTTATGACGTGGGCAGAGAAGATTTCAACTGCCTGCTTTCTGAGGGGAAATTACAGAGGGGAATCCCAAACAGCTGAAACGCTAAGCCTGGCGGCAGGGGTAGTGGCGCAACTACACATTTTTCAGGTGGATGCAAAAACATAAATCGGCCAGGCGCCAGTGCAACCACACATTAATGAGTAATTAAATGAGTAATTAGTAATTAAAGTGTTCCTGCATGTTTTACAAATTCAATATAAATTCAGGTTTTCTCTGAAGGCCTCAGGGGCTTGGTAGACAACATGAGTGAACAAACAAGTTTCTTTTTCACTTTCAACAACTGCTTGCTGCTTCCTTTATGGTTGAGCAGCACCATGACCTTGAGTCAGACTTTTATGTTGTACAATTTTCCTTGTAGCCACTTTAATGTGTTTGAGATGTGAGTGTAAATATTACATTGGGGGTGCAGCGAGTAACAGCTCATTTGCATGAAAGTGACAGTGCCCCACAACTAATTCAGATGAAGCTAAAATGTGAAGCCAACAGGCAGAATTGCACAAGTGAAATCTTGTGACCTGAGAGTGAGTTTGTAATAATGTAATAAATATGTTATATAGACAATGAGCTATCCAAACTTTAGTGAAATGAAATAAATAGGACCCCTTTAATACTGTCTTTCACCCTTTATTTAATGTAAGGTTTGCTCTTTGGATTTACTTCAGTGACCTTTTCGGGAACCACATAATCAACACCAGCCTGGTAAAAACCTGTCCCTTGTTTTACACTTTGCTTTGTACAGAGAATTAAAAGGAGAGGATTGAGTACTGAACCCCGGGATCAAGGGGCTATGGTGGAAGAGCAGCAGTTGATGTGGATAAACTGTTGCCAGTTTGAGAGATAAGACAGAAACCAGGACAAAGTGGAGCCAGTAATATTCACGTTGGACTTGAGACTGGGCAAGATGATGGAGTGACTGACGGTGTTAAAAGCTGCAGTGAGATCCAGAAGGATGATGATACTGAGCCAGTCAGTGTCGTAGGAAAGGAAGAGAATGTTAACTAAAAATGGCCATCTGGTATCAATCCTTCATTAATCCTGTGTGTATGAGACCTGTGTGTGTTTTTATTATGTGAGTATAGGATTTTTTGCCTGAAATTTGTGTTTATGTGAGTTATAAGCCTTGGAGGCAAAATTATCCTCATGTTCCTCTGGCTACCAATAATGCAAGAGCTTATATAAAATAGCTTAAGTTCTATGTTGTACTTTTCCAGATATATCCTTATTCCAATAGTAGGTAAGGAAATCTATCATTCATTTCATATTTTCTGGCGGTTTTTTGTCATTTGTATGTTTATTGCATTTGACTGATAATTCATGTATGGTGTTATGGGGCCCTGTAGTGGGGGGCCCTGTAGTGGATTTCCATCATACTGTCCAAGATGCAGGCCATCTTGGACAATGAGTCTCATCCGCTCCATGACGTGGTGGCCGGATACAGGTGCACCTTCAGCCAGAGACTCATTTTGCCATCAGTGCCCAAGTCTGAGCTTATTGATTCGAATGTTTTCTGTGCTATTTATAGGTTATTGATTAATATATTGCATGTGATTGCGTGTTATTTATTTGTTTATATCTAGCCATTTTGAACAAACTTTTACAACTTTTATAAACTTTAACAAATAAGCAATTTCCCTTTTAGGATCAATTAAGTATATTCTATCCTATTCTATACTATGTGCCATTTTTCATCCTGCATATATGTGTAGCTGTATTTGCCTGTATGGTTATTGATATAACCACACATACAAACAAAAATGTACACACGCAAACAGATATAAGCACATTGGGATCTACCTCAGCCTCATCATCTGTACCCTTGTCTGCCTTGTCTTTCAACCTTTTAAGCTCCACCGGTGGAGTTGACTTATTCCTTCTGACTGAGGAAGATTCAATTGAGCAATCAGAAATTAACGCATGTTAGACGCACACAGTCTCTTCCAATTATTAGATTTTACTTAGTAAAATAGCAATAAATTAACTTATTTCACAGCATACTTAATAATAAATAACCTTCTCTATGGTCTGTCAAAAAACTATAGACTCAGATGAACACAAACCTCCAGCACTGTCAGCAGCAGAAACAGCAACATTATACCAACTGGAGAAAACAGACTAAATTTGCTTTGCATTGCCCTCACATGATGACAATGATACAGTATGATTCAATTATGTATTTATTCTTAATTAATATAGATTGTTGCTATGTTGTACGTTGTTTTAAGATCGTTTTATTTGCACCTTGTTAAAGTTGAGTCCATGTCCGTCTAAAGGTCTCTTCATGGTCCTGTGTCATCCTAATTGTAATCTAATAAATAGGTCTATGCAAGTAATCCTCCAGTCTTTTGAAGTTCACGAGTTCATGAAAAATCAACAATTTTTATTTCAAATTGTTTTTCTAAGAAGGTGCATATTATTCTTTGAAACTATTTCACCCATTTAGAAAGGAGGAATACATATATACCTTATTATCTCATAGTGAGGAAATTCAGGTGAAACAGCAGCATCAAGGCATGTAGGTTCACATAAAACTAAAAAAATGATAAGAAACTATGTGTATTAAAAAAAATAAAGATCTGACTGAAATTTGTACTGACCTGTTTCAATGTGTCCTGCTTTATTCAACAGTTCTCTGACTTGCTCCTCTCCTCCATCTTTATTGTTGAAAAGGTGGATTCTCCCTGAAAAATGCTCAACTATCTTTGGAAGTTGACTGGTTGTAGAGCCTGAAATATATTCATTTAGTGATGTCTTTAAACAATCTCCCCCAGTGAAGAGCAGGAAACAATCTTCCATCCTCTGAGGCCCGAGGAGTCTCTCTACAGCCTCTACAGCCTTTTCATCCTCCTCAGTGAAACGATCAACTTTGATCACCAGTAGATAAAGAGAAGGAGTGGAGTCTCGCATAAAATTTTGAACAACATTTGCAACCTGCTCACGTGATGTTAATATGTCTGGAGTGTCTATCACTGAAATTTGTCTCCCAAACAAAGATTTAGGTTCCAGAGAGATATATTTAGTCACTGGCACAAAGTCTGTTTCTGACTTAAACACGTCTCGTCTTAAAATGGTGTTCGCTGAAGCACTTTTCCCAACTCCAGTTTTTCCCAAAAGGACAATATTAAGATTCCGATCCATGACAGAACAGCAATCTGTTGAGAAAACGGAAAAAAACCTTTTTAGATTCTGCTTATTGTCTTTGGACAGAACAATTTAAATGTAATGATATTACAAAGATCAATGACAAATAAAGATGCCAGTTAGTTTTTATGCATGAGGTTAAGTGACTGAGATAGAAAAAAAGAATTTCAATCAACATTTAACACAAAACTGATTAACTATATAGGTGCTGGTCATAAAATTAGAATATAATGAAAAAGTAGATTTATTTCAGTAATTCCATTTAAAAAGTGAAACTTGTATATTATATTCATACATTACATACAAACTCATATATTTCAAATGTTTATTTCGTTTAATTTTGATGATTACAAATGACAAGAAATGAAAATCTCAAATTCAGCATATCAGAAAATTAGAATCTTGTGAAAAGGTTCAAAATTGATGGCACCTGGTACCACCCTCTAATCAGCTAATTAACTCAAACCACCTGCAAAGGCCTTTAAATGGTCTTTCAGTCTAGTTCTATAGGCTACACAATCATGGGGAAGACTGCTGACTTGACAGTTGTCCAAAAGACGACCATCGACACCTTGCACAAGGAGGGCAAGACACAAAAGGTCATCGCTAAAGAGGCTGGCTGTTCAGAGCTCTGTGTCCAAGCACATTAATAGAGAGGCGAAGGGAAGGAAAAGATGTGGTCGAAAAAAGTGTACAAGCAAGAGAGATAACCGCACCCTGGAGAGGATTGTGAAACAAAACCCATTCAAAAATGTGGGGGAGATTCACAAAGAGTGGACTGCAGCTGGAGTGAGTGCTTCAAGAACCACCACACACAGACGTATGAAAGACATGGGTTTCTGCTGTCGCATTCCTTGTGTCAAGCCACTCTTGAACCACAGACAGCGTCAGAAGAGTCTTGCCTGGGCTAAAGAGAAACAGGACTGGACTGCTGGTGAGTGGTCCAAAGTCATGTTCTCTGATGAAAGTAAATTTTGCATTTCCTTTGGAAATCAAGGTCCCAGAGTCTGGAGGAAAAGAAGAGAGGCACTTCATCCACGTTGCTTGAAGTCCAGTGTAAAGTTTCCACAGTCAGTGATGGTTTGGGGTGCCATGTCATCTGCTGGTGTTGGTCCATTGTGTTTTCTGAGGTCCAGGGTCAACGCAGCCACATACCAGGACGTTTTAGAGCATTTCATGCTTCCTGCTGCTGACCAACTTTTTGGAGATGCAGATTTCATTTTCCAACAGGACTTGGCACCTGCACACAGTGCCAAAGCTACCAGTACCTGGTTGAAGGACCATGGTATCCCTGTTCTTAATTGGCCAGCAAACTCTCCTGACTTTAACCCCATAGAAAATCTATGGGGTATTGTGAAGAAGAAGATGCAATACACCAGACCCAACAATTCAGAAGAGCTAAAAGCCACTATTAGAGCAACCTGGGCTATCATAACACCTGAGCAGTGCCACAGACTGATAGACTCCATGCCACGCCGCATTGCTGCAGTAATACAGGCCAAAGGAGCCCCAACTAAATACTGAGTACTGTACATGCTCATACTTTTCATGTTCATACTTTTCAGTTGACCAACATTTCTATAAATCCTTTGTTTTTATTGGTCTTCAGTAATATTCTAATTTTCTGATATGCTGAATTTGAGATTTTCATTTGTTGTCATTTGTAATCATCAAAATTAAACAAATAAACATTTGAAATATATGAGTTGTATGTAATGTATGAATATAATATACAAGTTTCACTTTTTAAATGGAATTACTGAAATATAATCTACTTTTTCATTATATTCTAATTTTATGACCAGCACCTGTACATACACCCACATATATATATTATATATATATATATATATATATATATATATCCCACCCACCCACATACATACATGTATGTATGTGGGTGGGTGTGTGTAGTTGAACTGAAGGGATTTTTTTTTCTGAGAGGCCCCCTATCAATAACTGAAATGAATGTAATTTCTCGTTAAACTTTTAAATGAGCAGTTAGAGGTGAGTTTTTAGTAACTCCTGAAGCGCTTTTTCTATCTAGTTCGCCCCTGCCGTACAGTCTCTTGTTTTACATTTTAGATCTCTTCCCTTTTTTTACCGCACTGAAATAATTTCTACCACCGATGTTAACTGCAGAGCTTTATTACTTACTGATTTCCACCAAACGACTGAGTCTCAAGATGTCTTCTGTCTGGATCTGAACTGAACACACGCCATCTCACAACTTTCGTTTTCTCCTCCGCCTGACATAAAAACACATGCTGTGGGAATGTTGAGAAAAAAATCTCCCAGTTAAACTCGATTCCTTCTGATGCTTCCTGCTAACAGCTCACTTACCTTTTCATAGGATGAGACGAACTGAAATACAGTATGTCTGGGCATCAACTCGGACCGAGATATCTTTTCACAGTTGTCACAATTTGCTGTCTATAAAAGTGGACTTACGTGGTCAGGTAACGTCACCTGACGCCTTTCAAAGTAAAATCCTTCATTCAACCGATTTAAACAGTTCTTAAACCAGAAACATTTTATCGATTCAATTTGTCATTATCCAATACTGATTTAAGAAAAAACTAGAAATAAAAGCAAATATTTATTACTTCTGTATGACCGCAAAAGTGCTAAATAAATATATGTGGAGTTAGTCTAATTAAAGCAAAAATACATACCCTAGTAAAAAAAAAAAGTATACTTTGGTATATTTCAAACATACTTACATTTGTGAAAGTACATTTTAAATATGTATTAAGTGTACTACTTATATATATGAAGTATACTAAAAGTATGCTTGGACCAATTTCGAAATTCTAACTTTAAACACACTTAAATATAATTGTACCAAAATACACTTTTAAGAAATACATGAAATAAAAGTATACTTTAAGTGAACAAAATATGTATTTGTTCAAGTGTAATATATACACTTGGCTACATGTCTCTTTAAAAGATATTTTAAATATCTTTTAAATATTTAAAATTAAATATTTAGTATTTAAATATTTAAAAGATATTAAAGAGACTTTAATCTTTAATTCTGAGATTAAAGTCAGAACTGTTTTAGTTATTTTCAGTGGCTTTAATCCAAATTTAAGTGAAAATACCCTAAAATAACTTTTCCAATTATCTGCATACTTCACATTTAAAGCAGAAAAACCATGAGACTTCAACGCAATTCAGAGGAATATGAGAAGCGCCTGAGAGAAGCTGAAGAGAAACGAGACCAAGTGGTGAAACAGTTTAAGTTTGAGTTGAAACAATATTACAATTTCTTAAGGAGCAGAGTCCATCAAGTTTTAGAGCATATGACAAAGAAGATGACTGACAAACTGTGTAAGCAGTATCAGGAAATGCTGAAACTGAACTGAAGGACACATGGCCACAGTGTTGAGATTCTTGTTTACTCATTTATTTTGTTCATTGATTCATTCAGTTCTCTAATTTTCTATAATAAAACTGAATATAAAAAAATATTTGCAATCTGATTAATAAAACTCTTGTTTCAACCAATATTGTCACAAGATCTGGTGATTTTGCTTATTTTTGCACAAAAACACTTTTGTCTCTGAGGAAAAAAAAGAGTCTGTTCTCTTCCTGGAAGGTGTGTTGGCTCTGCATTCCCATGGGTTTCCATATAAGTGAAAATTGCTCCTTCAAGCCTCTAGAAAACATATAAAATGGGTGTAGAGGTCCACAGTTCTCTTTCTGATATATTGGCTCATAATGTTTATAGCTTTTATATAAGGAAAATGAAGTTGGAAATTCACAGTGTGCTATAAAATACAGGTGTGCCTCCATTTAACTACAATGTGACTAACCTATTAAAATGTTTACAGGTAGGGACAATCTTAAGGTATGTAAACTTAGTTTGAAAAAAGATCTTACATTTTTCTGGTGTTTAGCCAATAGGAACAATTGTGGTTCTCCTAACTGACCTAAGTTAGGAAACACTGTACTCTGAAAACATAAATGTGAGGAGGTGGAGATTGGAGCCAGTTATGGCAAGATGTCAGCATGAAGAGGATCAGAGAGGGAAGCAGATACATGGTGGAAGTTTTGGCAGGAGGAAACATGATTGGAAAGCATTTTTTCTGCTTCTAAGCATTTTGTCCATGGATACTAATTGGCCTTCATTGGTGGATGTAAAGAATAAAAGCACAGAGACTCATCAGCCTTTTTTTTACTTGTAGGTTGTAGAAGAAAAATCCTGATTTATTTGAACATCATGTGCACAGAGATTCATGAAGTTCTGTAAGTCATATATTTAAAAATTAGACATAATTAAAAATAAGCCAAAGAATGGCCACACGACTCACTAAAAGCACCAACAGTACATAAATGTACTGTACTTGGACAGACATTAATAATGATTTTATCTGACCTGGATCTGGTACTTTGTGTTTGATTGGAACATCTGGATCGTCAATTTGCTTAAAACATGGAAATAAGTAGTTATACAGATAAATGAAAATGCAAATACCTCTTCTGTTTTAGCATCACAAACTCAGAATGATAAATGAAAATGTGTTTTCAAATGAATACCGGTGAGCACAAACTGCAAACCTGTTATTACTGTACCATTCCTGTGTCATGATGGTTAAATATCAACTGGGTTTCTGTTGGGCAATGTGTAACTTGTTACACATTTTACATATCTATATAGTTTCCTTAATAAAGTAAAAAAAAAAATAAGACCGGTGAAACATGTCAAAATCAAAATACCAAATACATCTGAAAAGAAATGTTTAAATTGTTCTAATGGAGAAAATAAAATTCATATGTTTTGTGGAAAACTTTACTTACGAGTAATTAAGGTCATGTTATCTGAGTCAGGATTATGACAGGTTGTGTCTGTTTCTGTGACTTTTTGATAAGCATCTGTGGATTGTGGTACATTTTGTAGACCAATGACTAAATACAATGCTGATCAGTTTATAAGAGAAACACAGTTTTTGTTAATTAATTATTAAATATTCACTTTGCCCATTGTCAGCTGTTTTTGGGTCCACCTCAACAACACACCATGACGTTCCATTCATTTACAATTAAAAAAAAAAATCATGCTTACCACTCTTTTCTGTTTATTTTTGGTTGATTCCACTTGTGCTATAGATTAATCTGTGTTGCACAAAAGTATGTGTTTACATGTATAAAACAGCTTCCAAACATTATAAAGTTGCTGTTGTTTAAAATAAAACACCACACTGTGTTAAACACACAATATTAATCAAATATTAATGTACTTTATCTAAACTCATAATTTTGATAAGGATAAATGTGTGCTGCTGTAACACCATAAAACACCTCACAAGTTTATATAATACTGACATCACAGAAACAAACTGTTACTGAAAATCCAGACAAACAGAAAATAGATAAAGTATAATATTGTTTTTGACTGATATCAGCTCAGATGTGTGAAATAATATGCATCTCAGATGTTTGTGACTTAGCCACAAGAACTTTCAGTCAACTAAACTGCACTCTTTTAAAATATTCGGTACAAAATTCAGAAAGGTTTGAGATTAACCAAACTGTTAAATATTATTAAATACTGTTAAATATTGGGCTGCACAGTGGCACAGTTGGTAGAACTATTGCTTTGCAGCAAGAAGGTTCTGGGTTCAATTCCCAGCCCCAGTCTTTCTGCATGGAGTTTGCATGTTCTCCCTGTGCATGGTGGGTTTTCTCCAGGTACACCAGTTTCCTCCCACAGCCCAAAAACATGACTGTTAGGATAATTGGCCTCTCCAATTTGTCCCTAGGTGTGAGTGTGTGTGTGTGTGTGGTTGTTTGTCCTGTGTGTCTCTGTGTTGCCCTGCAACAGACTGGTGACCTGCCCAGGGTGACCCCTGACCTCGCCCTCGCCCGAAACACCAGCTGGAGATAGACACCAGCAACCCTCCCAACCCCACCTAGGCACAAGGGTGTTAGAAAATGGATGGATGTTAAATACATACCATACCAACTTTATTTATAAAGCACTTTAAAAACAACCATAGCTAATAAAGTGCTGTACATTAAAACACAACATAACAATGTAAATAATAAAAAAAACTCAGTTAAAAAACATACAATTTAAAACTAGATCCTGCTGGTGTTAAAAGCCATGTAAAATAAGTGGATTTTAAGACGAATTTTAAAAGTGGACCTGCAAAGGCAAGTCGTTCCATAACTTAGGGCCAATGACAGAGAAGCCCTGTCCCCTCTGAGCTTCCTTCTAGATCTTGGTACCTCTAAAAGCAGCTGATCTGCGGACCTGAGAGACCGATAGGGTACGTAGGGGTGAAGAAGCTCAGAGAGGTCAGCCGGGGAAAGGTTATGTAGTGACTTAAAAACAAACATAAGAATTTAAAAATGAATCCTACAATATACAGGCAGCCAGTGAAGTGAGGCCTGGGGTCACATGTTCCCTCTTTTGAGTTTCTGTCAAAAGTCGTGCAGCGGCATCTGAACTAGCTGCAGACGTGAGAGCAGCGACTGACTGACTCCCAGATAAAGTGAGTTACAGTAATCCAATCGAGTTGAAATAAAAGCATGGATCACTGTTTCAAAATGTTTCAAAATGCTGCCTGCAAAGAAAAGATTTCACTGATGCCAATCATCTTAAATGATAAAAGCTGGACTTACCCATCGCTTTGATTTGGCTGTACAATTTAAAATCACTGTCCACCTTCAAACCAAGATCTGTAAGGTTTAAAATATACCTCCAAGGGTCCCAGGTCAACAGACGAGGACTCACAGGAGCCACTGGGTCCAAACACCATCACCTCTGTTTTGTTTTCATTACAATTTAAAAAGTTCAATGCCAACCAAGCTTTAATATCACCTAGACATGCCAGGAGATGTTTGATAGAGTGTACATCCTTCTGCTTTAGGGGCAAATAAATCTGACAATCATCAGCATAATAATGAAATGAAATCCCATGTTTCCTGAGGATAGAACCCAAAGGCAGTAAATACAGAGAGAAAAGCAGTGGGCCCAGAGCAATGGTCCCTGTGGGACACCATAAGGCATTGAAACGGCAGCTGATTCAGTCACTAATTTTCACTGAAATTGTTCTGTCCTCCAGGTAAGACCTGAACCATTTAAGAACAGTGCCATCAATACCTACAATGTGGTGTAATCTTGATATTAAAATGGCATGGTTTACTGTATCAAAGGCAGCAGTTAACCCAAGTAAAATCAGAACAACATGGTTACCAGAATCACATGCAAGAAGGATGTCATTAAAAACTCTTATTAAAGCAGATTCTGTACTATGAAGAGTTTTAAAACCTGACTGAAAAACCTCCAGAATGCCATTGTCTTCTAAAAACTGTGTCAGCTGACAATACACAGTTTATTTCTAAAACCTTAGAAAGAAAAGACAACTTCGAAATAGGCCGATAATTAGCCAGAACAGGATCAAGGCCAGGCTTTGATCCAAATCGTAGAGGGACAAGATCACGGGGGGAACCTGATGCCTTAATGTGGCCAACCACGTCCTCTAAAAGTGAGACAGTCACAGGCTCAAACTGATTGAAAGCAGCAGAGCAAGGGACCAAAACAGAGGGGTCAGACATGCAGCATGTGGGTTATGGCTGTTTGAGAGAATGATATTTGCCAAATATTCCCTTTTAGCCTCTTTCACCGTGCTCTGGTAGAGACACCAACTGTCTTTTAAAATCTGAAAGGTAAAATGCAATATATAGAACACTATATCTAAGGTGATTATACTCAAAAGAATTTCCTTTACTGCTGTTTTGTCTGTTTATTCAAAGCTTCAGGACATCTCCCCTTTAGGATTGATGGGTTCGTACCTGGTCCAATAGAGGTCAAAGGTCAGAGTTGTTGTCCCATACGCAGCTACAGATTACTTAAGGCTGATAGTGTGCAGCTTACGACACTATTGATCATCAGTGTATAGCAGACACATTGTTTTATTGAAGGCACTCTATGAAATTAAAGTAAGAAGATAATATCAGACTGATGAAACTTGTTTGGCACTTGATTTAAATCCAATAATAAATAAACCAATTAGAGCTTTAACTGGTTTTCTCAAACTCCAGTTCTCAATGGATTTCTCTGCTTCAGAACCACTGGGTACAACATTAGCTCATTAGCAGAGCTCTGCAGAACTTGTCTGCATGCTGCATGCTAGTGAGGACCTTTAGTCATTTAATTCCAGTGTGTAGGATACAGGACACATCTTAAAGGACACCAACCATCAAGGACTCATTAAAGCTTTTGTATTTAGAACCTTACATTTTTGTACAAGTGTAGAAGAGATTATATCAGTCAGACTGAACAAAACTTGTATAGAAACAACATTTGAATTTTAGTTCGACTTCTCTGCAGGTTGCTTACTGAGAATAAAACATGTTTGATATGCATTACTAGTCATTTTTGGTCCTGCAACTTGAATGTGCTTTAAAAACTTTTTAAACCACATTATATGTACATTTCAATGGTACCTTGCTGACACCCCCAAAATTGCTCAAGAAATTTTTCTGTTTAGGGTCCCCCCCCAATAATGAGATGGAATTTAGGCTCTTTCATCAGCCACCAGGCTGTTTCTGAAGCTGAAGATAAAGTTTTCATGTTTTACTCCATTCCACAGGCTGGTTATCCACTCTCTGAACTCCAAGATGTTATTAGAAGTTGATCCACACTTTCCCAGCTGTTGGATGATGTTTTTCTTGAGTTCATAAACAGCCTCACTGTATCCTGTGTTAACTGGAGCCATTGGTGGGTTTCCATTCCAGAGTCCAGGAATGTAGCAGTTCCCATTTCACGTAAGAAGTGCTCAACTCCCAGCGAGCTGCTGGAAAGTTGTTGGTCTATCTTCTTAATTTCTTTTTTGTTCTCAGAGTGTTTGCATTTTTCCTTGTAAAGATCCCTGAGGTCAAAAAGGTTTGTTCGAGACAAGTTCTCAAGGTTTATTCTCATCCATTTTAGAAAATAACACCTCTCTATACGTTGGCTGGATATTGCACTAATAAAGCAGGTCATTGCTTTGGACATTGAACAATCATTCTGCTTTTTCCGAAGGTTGTTAATTTTTTCACGAAGTTTGCATTTGTAATGTTCTATATTTTCAGAACCAACTTTTCTAAGACGAAATTCTTCCTTTTCCAAACAAGTCAGTTCTTTCCATGTTTGACCTTGTAAAGGAAGTTGATCGTCTTTGTATGTCAGTATGTCTTTAATCTCTGCAGTGATTTCATCTGCATTTTTCTTTCCATTCTGACACTCTGGAGAATCTTTATCAACTATGATTCCTAGTTCATGTGCAACACCAGCCATCTGCTCTACAGACATCTTCCTCTGTGGGTTATTAACCACAGCACTGACTCTTTTCCTCAATTGTGTAACAAAATCTGCACCATTTGTCTGTTTTGTCTTTAGTAGAATGTTGTTTTGAGTCAAGGCCAGTCTGGTTGCCAGTTTTTTCACAGAATCAAATCTTACGTTTTTGCTCTGTTGGTTTCCCACTAAGAAGATCTGAGCTTTGTGGTTTTTGTTCAGCAGCAGTTTGCATTCAGAGTCCAGCTTATCAAAAAAAACAAAAACTGCAGCAGATATTTGACACAAAAAGGAGAATTGTGTTTCAAATGAAGCAATGTCTCCACGAAGGTTAGCTATAGTAACTGGTTCTCTGAAGATGTCCATGTTTGTGTTTCCACAGGGAAGGTACCAAGTCATTTCAGCCAGTCCATTGGATATTCTTCTCTGAATGTCTCCACACTCCATGTCATGGTGAACAAAGGTGTCATGGTATTGCTCAGAGTTACTCAGAAGTTTATTGAGGATCTCTGATTTGGACAGAGAGCACTCACCCAGTCTCACAAATGAGATCATTGGAAGTTCAGAAAGAACTATTCTTTCTTCTATGAAGCCTTTTGATTCTGAAAGACCTGAAGGTCTGTACTTCTTAACAATGTCTCTCAGGGCCCACAGCATGAGGGTGCACTGCTGTGTATCACAGTTAGGAAGCAGCAGAGGAACAGAGAACTGACACATGGACATTTTTAGAGCCAGTTCTTGATGAACAAAACCATCAGAACACAGGAAGAGAGCAGTGATTATATCAAGAGGATTTAGAGAGTCATTCACAGTTGAATTAGCAAACAGATCATCAAAATTAAGTTCATCAGTTTTTAATTCATTATCACTATTTGACTCATAAGATAATCTGCATTTTATCTTTCTAGCTGTTACATTCACCATCATTAGTTTCTTTAAAAAATGCCATGGAAGATCTGATTTGCACCTTGGATGGTCATTGTGAATGGTTTTCTCATTGATCTCAAGTATCTTCCCAAGTGACAGCTTCTCCCTGTGGAACTGATCCAATCCCAGATCCTTCAAAATATCCTCCAGGTTGGTCTCTGGTTAGAAAAAAAACCCCGTTAATCCAGAGCGTTAAATCCAAAATTATTTTTATGATTTTAAAATTGCATTGTTGCTATGTTTTATCAGTAAGTCCAAAACCACAGATATATTAAATAGATGCATTATAGACAAAGCAAAAGTATTCATACTCCTTAGACCTTTTTAATATTTTGCCAAGTAGAATACAACGAAAATTTCATTGTATCTCACTAGGATTTTGTGGGACAGACCAACACAAATAGGCACACAGTTTTATATACTATTTTGAACAAAGTAATAAACAGTATTAAAAATTAAATACTCTGACATTCAGTGTTCTGTGAATGTTTCAGGGGTTTGTTGCAGAATATGAGTGAACAAAGACAAGATTTAAAGCAGGGCTTTAAAACATTAATAGAATGTATTATTGAAGAGCAGGAGGAGGCAAAACAGCAAAATTAATACCTTTGAAGTTTTCTATATTGTGTAACTGTCATGATTCCACCCTTCAATTAAACAAGAATGTTATGCTTAGTGGTTCCTGGTTAACAATTGCACACAACCAGAGATGCTTTGATGTCCATGGTACTAACGTGATTTCAGCCCTTCAGTTCTACCTTGACTGTGCTGATTACTCATTACCCTCACCTGTGCTGAGGGTAATGAGTAATCAGTAACCTGTGCTGCTCCCTATTTAAACAGCTGCTTGTCACAAGCTCAGTGTGAGATCGTCTCAGTGTGAGATCGTCAAGGCTTGAAAGTCACAGCTTTCAAGCCTTGTTCCATGTTCTAATGAGTCTCCTGGTTTTCTGATCTTGCCTGGTTTTGACCACAGATAGTGATGGGTAGATGAGGTGTTATGTATCATTTGGACCCATAGCAAAACTGTTGATTCTGTGTCGATACTGTGCCACTGAATACTGACACCTGCTGGACATCAAAAATTCCTACAGGGAATGTAGTGATTTGATGACCAAGTCGAGACAATAAGATTTAAGTTTTTGTATTTTATTGAATATTATATATTGTCATCAGTTAAATAAAAAAAATATATTTGATATAGTCAAAAGAAAATGTGAACATGTAGCATAAGGTGAAAATTTAAATGAATGTGTTTGGAATGAGGATGCATTGACAGTTTTTTTTCCCCACAAATGTTTATTTTAAAAAATGTTTTTACAGCATTTTGAATTTTATCCTGTTCTGCTTTTTTGACAAAACTTTTCCTGCTGTAGAAAAAAATTAAGTAAACATTTACAGCGAACCCTTGTTTTTCTTAGGTGTTGCATTCCGAAAATTATAAATATAAATTATAAATATTACTACCTGTAGCAGAGCAGCGGTTCAACAGCAGAACCAGCGTCTTACATCGCAGCTCGAAGACTTAAATCCTTTTCCAGGTTATTAGTTTAGCTTTCTGACCGTCATGCTAATCCGCGTGAGTGTTTGTAGCTGTGCTGCTTTACCTGCTGTCTGATCCTCCATGTCTTTTTACTGCACTGAGCCTCGATGTAGCCAAACTCCATCATTGTTTGTCTATTAGCTTCGTTGTGTTGATGAATTTTGACCTGCTTCAATTTTCCGCCGCAACACGCAAACGTCCCCATTGACTCAGTGCGTTATAGTTACACATCGCTTAGGATTTGTTGCTGCGCATTTGCGCAGAGTGAAGGAAAGACTCTGCGCAAACATTTCCCAGCTTGTCTGAACAGACAAGCTGGGAAATGAGATGCAGGTGATCGGTATCGGAACAGAGCCAATGATCGGCCGATCCCGATCATCACCGATTTCACGGAAATCGGCCGATTGTGATCGGTGACCGATCGATCGGCACACTTCTAGTAGTTACCTTTATTTTTTAGTTATTATACAGCATAAATAAATACTATACATTGAAACCAAATAACAGCCTGTATCAGATCAGTAGATGTGCATGTGCATCAATCGGGTCTTAATGTGATCCTGAGTCGTGTCGTTAAAGCGTCTACCCCAACCTCCCCCGCCAGACTCACAGCTGTATCTAAGGCAAAGCGATGGATCTCGTCAAGCGAGCGTCCGGTCGGGTTTTGCTGCCTCTGGCCACAGTTTTTTTCTAGCAGGCATTCAAAGTTTCAGTTTCCATCTCCTGAATGGCCAATCTGTATTAAACACTGTAACGTTATCAGGACACAGTATTCTGTGTCCTGATTGACAGAACATTTTATGTAGGCGGAACACATTATTTCAGTCGGGTGAAAGAGCTAAAATATTTTGTTCCCCCCTCCTAACTTTGGCAAATAAAGAGCAAGTGTTATCAAAATCACAGGATTTGTTGTTGATGAAGAAAGGAATGAACACAGTTAAAGACTTGCAGGTAAATTAATTTGTTTAAATTTTTTTTAGAGAGAGAACATTTTTCAGGCAGTTGAAATAAATATCCATTCTCTTCTCTCCTCCCCCAATAACTTTGGGAAATAAAAAGCAACTGTTTCCAAATTCTCAAAAATTATGTGTGATAGCATACTAGACATTTCCTTAATCCAGAAATTTGTCATAACGGGATTTAACAAAAAGTCTACACTCTGATCTTTTCAGGAAGTTTTTATTTTGGTGCCCTGCTGTTAGCCAACTTTCATCCTTTTGTATCAGAAATTAAAAATTATTGGAAACCTGTTTGTTGACTGACTTATTTGTCAGGCTTAAGAGACAAAAGTTGGAAAAAGACAGCTTCTCTCCACGTTTAAAATAGCACAAAACAGCGTAAAAAGACCTCAACACAAGACCTTGTTTGTTTATTTTTTACATTTTGATTGCTGCCAATTGAACTGAAAGTTACAACATTGACATGATTATATGAGTAGTTTTTACGAAGAAATTGATCAGAAGCGCCGTGAAAATGGTCAGATCCGCCGGATCCACTTCTCTGGCTGCAATGCGCGCTCCCGACGCAGAGGGAACAGATTTTCATAGCGGAACAGAATTTCGCACAAGAGGTCTTACCTTTGCAGAAGTTTACAGTTTTCCTTTGAATTATTAACATTTTTACACAATTCAAACTGTTTCAGGAACTCAACTAGTTGGGGCATGTCATATTGTTAAGAAAATGTATTTAAAATATGCTAGTTGTAAAAGGTAACCTGATTTAATGGAAAAAATAGTCTAATAATAGTTTTGGAATTAGAAACTTATTCTGGCTTATTGACCTTTACTTTTTGGTCTAGAGTGAATTGTCATATAAGGTTTCAAATTAGTTTTTTTATGTCAGGATATCACCAGTGGAAGTTCCAGCTGTTTCACAGTAATTTACGAAAGGCCATAAACCAACAGGGGATCGGAGACATCCTGCTTCTAACTTATTTAAAACAAAAGGAGAAGCTGCGTTTTTTGTTTCTGAAGGAACTCTAGGGATTTTCTGAATTTGAAAAGGGTCAGAGACAGCTTTTGGTTGGTCGAGAGGTGTTGCACCCTATTTGAATAGAACACACCTACTAGTATAAAACCTCTTACACAAAGAAAATAAGCCAGAAATAGCCAATTTTTAGCTCCTTTTGGGCTGACTATTTCTCCGAAGACGTCTTCGTTTTTTCTCTAGCTGTCTTATTCTATCAGGTGACTAATGTGTGACTGTGTTTTCTTTAAATTTTCTGTCTTATGTTATACTGTCCACTGATTGGATTAAACTCTGAGCTTCTGTGACATCAACATGTAGCGTGCGCCTCTGTTTTGTGCCACACGGCTGCGGCTCCGGTTTCTGATACGAGAAAGAGCCTGGGACCAGGAGGAAAGCCCGAGCCTAGTTGTTTTTTAATAGAAATAAGGTTTTCCTCAACATTTGGGGGCTCGCCGGTTCTAATGTTTTGAAGCCGATTGGAGCCGTCCCGGCCTGCAACTGTAATCTGGTAAGCTTTTGTTGCTTTTGATTTGCGGACGGCGCCATCTTGGTTGTGGCACGAGGCTCGCGTCGCTGTGTGACGTCACGGGAGATCGGGATATCTGCTTTGTACGAAAACTCCGTCTAAAAGAGCAAATTATGGTTTAATAGTTAGTTGTTAAATACACAGTTTGCAAGGAGGGGTGGTGACCTCTACCAGTCGTTTTTGCGCTAACGCTGTTTGTACACTGGGCATATTTGAAAATTTTGTGGCCCCCAGGAATTTTCTTGCGCCTGGAAATGTCAAAATTATTGGCTACTGTGTATTATTAGAGATAGTTTGGCCTGACTCGGCCAGGGGATTTGGCTCTTCCCAATGAGTTATAATTATGAGGGTTGAATTGGCTTTTTTGACCCTTTCTCGTTAGACACGTACGTTAAGATGTACTGCTAGCGAGGAGTTTGCGTTTTTACCCTTTCTCGTTAGACTGCTAGCGAGGAGTTTGGTTTGCCCTTTTTCAGTTTGCGTGCATAACCTGCAGGTAACTGGGAGTTTGGCCTGTTTAGATTTTTTGTCCTTTTCAAGTAATTGAGAGTTTGGTTTCGAAGGTGTCCCTTGTCTTTTGGCACGCACAAAAGCGGAGCGCATCAGACAGTTTGGATCGATTTGGTAATTTGAGTTGCAACCCGACTCTGAAAGTTTGTGAGTCCCTCGTTCGCGCACAAAAGCGGAACGGTTTGGATAATTGGAGTTTTTCGTACATTGTATGACTTCTATGCCGGCTCGCTTTTTCTCTCTATTGTTTCTCTTCTGTTTGTCTTATCTGTTACCTGAAGTAGTGTGTGGTTTTCTCCGTATGATTGTGTGTGTGTCTGAGTGTTTGCAGAATGGTGTGTGCGTGTACGCGGGAGTACAGACTGGAATGACTGAGGCGCTGCATTTGAAACTGCTGCTTGAGTGGTGATCTGCTTTTGGTTTCTCTGCTATGCTGCACTGGACAGTGAGGTGGTTTTATGTTATGGTCCAGGTTCCTGGACATCTTTGAATGAACAGATCACGAATTTCTTTAGCGTTTTGAAACAGCTGGAGTGGGACGCAGTTAAAGTGACGGCAGACGATTCGTAACTTATGTTGGACAATGCAGCACTGCGACGCCATACACTTTTACATGCACTTCCGTTGTATTCTTGGATTGAAGCCGCACATTTACATTATGAAGTTCAGTTAATGAGCATTTTACGGTGTGTACATCTGAGCGGCCAGTTTCCGGGTATATAGATTTTGTTCCGATGATTTTTTTTGTATTTTTCTTGTTTCAAACCATTTGGATGTCTGCTAGTTGCAGGGCTGGGTGTTTGACTCAGCCCGACCACCCATGTGGCTCTGGACATTTTATATTTTCTTTTCTGAGTGATTGACTATCTCATTGCGTTTTGCGATTTAATTTCGATGTTTCTGTGGCTGAACTGTAAGTGCACGCAGTTCTGCCTCAGAACCGGCGGTGGGTGCACGTTTGAATGCTACAAGTGAATAATGGGTGAAGTCTGTATGCAGACGGTTATGGTTGCAATTGTGAAATGAGACTGTGTGTGACATGAACATACTGTGTGTGAATGTGGTGTGTCGTATGGTGGAACGTTTGAAGATTGTTTTATTTTTGTTACCACATGTTTCTGTGAGACTGATTTTTTTCCCCTTTGATTACAGGTTTTGTTTCACAGCTGGGGGACTGAGTGACCATCTCATTTGCATTTTGGGAATCCTTCAGTTGCTCTGTTGACACTAACATACCCAGTTCATTTTTACAGGAATTTTGGATTCTGTTGTGAATTTATTTGACATAACATTTGCAGATGTTTCTTCCTTTTTTTTTTTTTTTCTCTCACTAAAGGGACCTGACACGCACGCGGCTCTGGGCTGGAGCTGTGGAAAATGTTTTTACTTGTTTTCTATGATTGTGTCTCGTTTACAATTGCTTCATTCCCAGTTTTTCTGACATTTAGTGGGACATCTTGCTGTTCAGGACAAGGCGCAAGACATGTGAAGATCTGGATATTGTTTTTCTGTTTGAGAGTGAATGTGTGTGCAGAGGGCCTCTGAGTTTTTAGAACAGCGCTGTGTAGTTATGACGTCATTTTAGTGAGTAGCTGTATATGTTTTTTTTCTTTTCTGTTTGGTTTTTCTACATACTAACACACTAACTTTCTAACTGAATTGATTGTTTTTTATGTGACACATAGGTCACTAATTGGACGTGTTGAAATTTTAGCATTATATGGAAAATTCTTCAGATTTGGTTTTCCACCTATAAATTGTTTTTGTTTTGAACTAAGAAAAACAAAGGGGGTTTAAAGATAAGATCTCATTGATCAACTTTTGAAATTTGAATATCTGTCTATTTTGAACATTGGATGGATAATTGGAGAAATGGTGGAAAATCTTAAGTTTATTGGTGAAATTTTTTCACATTAAATAGTCAAATTGTTAAAATAATCATTTTATTATACCTCCAAGGGGGAAGGAAAAGTAGACTCTACTTAAATTAGTTAATGATTGGATAAAGTTAATTGTAAATTTGTTAATCAGTAATTCTGACTTTCATTTTGACTACAGTGAATTTTGATTTTTAGGTTAAGGATTTTTATATCGCCTTCCTCTTTGACGCAATATTGTATCTCTGAAGTAGAAGCTTCTTCCCGACTTAAAATTGATCATTTAGAATTGAACAGCTTCATACAACATCCCTCTGACGTTTAGTACATTTAATATTGCTGATGGATTTCTGCGTCACTGCTGACTCTGATTATGCAATCACAAGTGGATGTTAATTATGAGAACTCTGGTTAAAACTACTGTTAAAATTCAGTTACTTGTCCCAACTTTTAAAAATATTAATTTTGGATTTTGTTAAAATTCTTTAGAGTTTGTAAGATTTTTAAATTTTGTAGTTAACTGGTACAAGCGGAGTGATTGTCACCAAGGTGCTGACATTTACTGTTTCAAACAGTGAGTGTAAGTACTTCATTCTGGTACATCCGATGGTGTATCGTTAAACATGTTTCCATTTGCTTTTTTGAAGTTCAGGATTTGAAGTGGTTGGCGGTTTCTGCTATGTCATCAACAATGGAAGCCACACAGGAGGATTCGTCTTAAGATAAAATTTGATTTTCTTTATAATAGTTAAAGTCAGCAAAATGTTGCTTGAATTTTTGTTGTTTTTAATTACTTTGTATTTTTCCCTGTCAAGAGCTCCTGCCTGCACTGATGGTGGTCTTGGAGGCTGGATCTTTTGAAACTCGGTCAGCATGTAATGACGTGGATTTGACAGGTTCTTTTTGGGTTCCACATCAGGCCACTGCTACAACAATGCCCATCTTCTGCTGGACTGCTCTATGAAAGCCAAAAGCGGTCAAGAGACTTATTGAGGTCAGTGAAGAAATGAACTGTTTTCCTGTTGTCATCTCAAGGCGGAGCGTTGCTTCCGAAGCCTGGCGACAGATGTCTGCGTTCGGTGTTGTCTTTCACACCTGGCTAAAGCAAAAGGGACTCAGGCGGTTCCTGTAAGAGTCTTCTGCGGCTGGGAATCAGCAGGGAGTCGAGACTACAAAAGAACAATGCCCTCTGTTGGAAACCAGATGGGGGTGAGAGTGAAACACTGACTCTACTGTATTGGTACATCCTGTTTTGTCGACTCTAAAGGCTGACCGAGATTCATCAAGAGACTGCATTCGATGTCCAGAAGTTTCTGCTCTCCACCACATGACTGCTACTCTGGATGTCTTCTGATAGGGAAAATGAAAGACTGGGGCGTGTTCTCTAAGCAGTGGTCCTGTTGTGGGTTCTCATGAGTGATCCTGGATTTCTCACCTCTGATCATGTGACTTGGAGTGCCAGAAGTCTGCCTCTGAGGTTCCTTCAGTGTGCAGGTTGGAGACAAAAGGGCTGTCGACGAAATTTGGTAGTGGGGGAGAAGTTCTTTTTAACATTTTTGTATTGTGGGGTGCTATTTTCGCTCCTAAATTTATGCATAGCACACACGGCCTCCTGCTTTCACGTCCTGAACCCCTGTAGTTTGACACTAAGGTGTTGGCATTGTCTCCTCTCCTAGATCTTTTACAATTCATTATGTCTCCCAGATGGTTTGATGCGTTTTTCCCATTCCAGTGTGACAATGCTGAGACAGGACATAGCTCTTATAATGTTGTTTTGTCTTAATGCCATATCTTAATTGCATTATATGCTGGGCTTTAATTATAAACGTAGGGCTCTAAATTTTGCGTGGTTCATACCTCAGTGACTGTATTTCAGTGAAATCTGAGGTACAACAGGTTAGCAGTGATGGTTTAATCTATTTAGTTTGTATGGTATTTTTATGGTATTCTATGACAGAACATTTGTTCTGTTATAGAATAAAGAGGGAATAAGAAATAATTAACATGCATGATTTGAATACACTAAACTTAATATTACCTGTCAAATGGTTTAAACAAAACTGTTTCCTAAAAGAGGGAAAGTGAGTGTTACATGATTGCATATCACTTCATTTGATTAAAACAAGTTGTTTAACTAAGTCATCCAGGAAGGACTAAAACTGAAATTTGCATAATTTAATAAATTTAGTTGTATCAATCTTCTCCCCAAAATTTAAAATATATTGATAATTGATAAATAAAAAGGGTAATTCACTATTCAATTAAATATTTCATAAATAAGTTTTCAAAAGAATAAATGGATCAAAGGTTAAAATGGTTGAAATTTTGAGATTTGAAATTATGATTGAAACAGGTGTTGAGGAAATATAATCATTGTTTAGTGTTTTGTTGAATTCAATTATATAACCATTTTTTAGTGTTTGAGTTAGCTCTATCGTTTACTTAAAGTCAGGAGTTTTTGTGTCACTGAGGTCGTAAAACCACAGGAGACAAGCAATCTATCTGTGTGAAAATCATTTAAAAACAGGCCCACATTTGGTCTCAGGAAATAAGGAATCTCCAGTGGACATCTGGCGGGGTAAACTATTGACCTGCAGTTCACCTGAAGACAATTTGGTCTAAAACAATACATGCGGTTTGTTGAGTTGTAAAAGTCAGCAGGATTTTTAGAGTTCTGGTTAACTTCAAATAACATCAAGGAAGTAAAATTCTCTTTGATGTCTCACCAGATTGTAGGGAGGTGCCGTTTTCAGGGGTGCTCGGAGGCGGCTTCTAATTGGTCGAGAGGTGTTGCCCCCTATTTGAATAGAACACACCTACTAGCATAAAACCTCTTGCGCAGGGAAAATAAGGCAGAAATGGCCATTTTTAGCACCATGGGCTGACTATTTCTCCGAAGACGTCTTCGACGTCTTCGTATTTCCCTCTGTCTGTCTTATTTTCTCAGGTGACTAATGTGTGACTGTGTTCCTTTAATTTCTCTGTCTTGTGTGATACTTTCTTCTGATTGGATTAAATTCTGAACTTCTGTGACGCCAACACGCTGCTTACGTCTCTTCTGTGTTCTCGCGAGAGTTCTCAGACTGCAGCCAGGATCCGGGACACAAGAACAAAGGAAAAACCGAAATTGCATAGTTTAAAAGTTTTACAATAAGAATTCCTTTTGTTCTCGACACAGGATAAGTCATTTTTTATATTTAGTGACACGGTTATTCTTGTAAAACAGGCTGATCATTCTTTAAGGTTTTAAAATGACAAAAATTATGATTAAAATTAAATTGGTCTAAATTGGATATTTAAAATGAACAATCATAGAACTGCTTCTAAAATACAGTTCAGTTTTGGGGTTAAAACAATGGAAAACATAAATTTCTCGTGTAGGCCCTAGATTAAAAGAGGGTCAAAACTTTAAAATTTAGTTTTAAAGGAGCAGCTTTTTAAAATGCTAAAATTACTGATTTATAAAGCAAAAGGAAAATTACAGGAGGAGAGTTAACATAAGGAATGAAATTATAATTTGAACTGGAATTATTAAAATAAAACTAAAGGCTGCTACAAAATCTCTCCATGAAACTAATAGAATAAGATTTGATAAGAACAATATGATTTAAAACGACAAAGAATAATTAGAGTATCACTTAACAAAACAGTGCAAGTAAAACATTGATTTAAAATTGGGAGGAATGACTTTGATTTTAAAATACATTAAGAAGTTCTAGATAGGGTGACAGACTTTGTTCCTGTATGCAAAACCAGCTGATGCCCCCATTGAACATCAAAGGATCACAAGTTGGTGACAAACTGGGAATCTTCAGCCCTTCCTGGAGGACGACTTCACACCCAGATGCTCATCAGGAAGTCTTTCATACCTGTTTTTCTTTTGATGTCAAAGTTGAAAAGAGGGAATTGCCTCTTTGTTAAACTCACCAAATTTTGGGCACAATAACCCCAAAGGTGAGCATCGCTCACTCAGGTCAGGAGCCTGAGCTCAAAACCATGAGGAAAATGGGCTGCTGGAGACAAAAGGATCATCTTTGTTGTTTCTCCTATTACCAAGTTTTTCATGTTTCATCTATGACTTGCCAAGGAACTCTTTCTACTTCAAGGAGCATCAAGGAACACAGAGATTAAAAGAAGATATGTTTGAAAAAAAAAAGAAAAAAATTGTACAACTATTAAGACTAATCAAAATCTTTCTTCCACAGCAATTGGAGGTTTATTAATAGATTTTAAGTCTTTTGTATATGATGTTTTGTGTCCAATTGATCATTTCACGGATGATTTTGGACAGAGATTTGTGTAACATTCTATTTACATCAGGAATATTTGACTTCTGAAATCATTTATAACATCAAGGTTTATGGTAGAACTTATGTTAAATATTGATAAATATGCATTTCAAGTAATTTTGATTAAGACATGATGAGGTTAGATAATTTTGAACATTTAGTTTAAGATTTAAATATGATTTTGATGTCTGGTTTGGTCTGATTTTGTCTGTGATGAATATTCCATCATTTTAACAAAAGTTATGTAGAAGGTTCCATATTATAAGCAAGGGTTGATTTTCCAGCTTTAAAATGGTATTTCTGAACTTGGACTTTTATGTTTGCATTCTATATTTTAAATTTATTTTCTAGAATGTAATCTCTTTGAAGAGATTAAAAGAGGGATTGTTAAGAAAATGTATTTAAAATATGCTAGTTGTAAAAGGTAACCTGATTTAATGGAAAAAATAGTCTAATAATAGTTTTGGAATTAGAAACTTATTCTGGCTTATCAGTGAGAATCATAGTGTTTCTGTTTTTCTTTATCAGTGAGAATGCATTCAATGCATTCTAACTTATAGTGTTTCTGTTTTTCTTTATCTTTTTTATTATCAGTGAGAATGCATTCAATGCATTCTCACTTATAGTGTTTCTGTTTTTCTTTATCAGTGAGAATGCATTCAATGCATTCTCACTTATAGTGTTTCTGTTTTTCTTTATCTTTTTTATTATTATTCCGACTTCCGTACGTTTTTCAAAGTCCTACTACTTCCACAATCTTTCACCAATTGTAATAATTCATATATCAAAACGTTCAGCTTCTTCTGGAGATTTATGCTATGACTTTTGGTAAACTTCACTATTGCACTTTTTGAAATAATTGCACTTTTGTGCAAATTTTTGCTCCATTGAAATACATGGAGTTCAATGGAGCCAGATCCTAAAAATTCACTATTTTGAGCATTCACTGTGTCATCATAATTTCACTTAGAAATCCCATTCAAACTTCAGCTTGTAGATACGCCCGTCATCTTATCTAAAGTGAAGACGGTACATCGATATCAATTACGGTTTGTCCACAACTTGTCTCCAAGCGACCTAAAGTTTTCGATTTTTCCAAAAGTTAGAGTGCGGCTCTCTGTCCGCTAGAGTGTGGGAGAGAGTGGATTTCTGACCGCCAAATAATTTCTAACTCGCTCTCACGGCCACAAATATCGCCCGATTTGCATGAAAGTCGGTCAGAACATAGATAACAAGTCCTGCTCCGGTAAAATGTTTTCAAAATTTGTCTAGGGTTTATGGTTTTTGTTCAGGAGCTTGTGATCGATGAAGCGGAACGAGGCTCAGAGGTATCTTCCTCCATGTATTTTGAAAAATGTCAGACCTGAGCCCACATCATCTTTCTCTCATCACTGTTAATACTGTGAGTGAGTTACAGATATCAAACTCGGGTATATCGGAGAAGACAAATAGCCCTTTCAGACGCTGCAAACGGCGTTCAAATACATGCCACGGTTCCTGAACGGGAAGAAGTTGATCGAAGGGGTTTTTCTGTGGGAAACTGGCTGCTTTGATCAGAGAATTCTCTCCCCCTCTGCCCGCAGCAGGTGCACTGAATTAATTACCAGGGCAACGGAACACAGCAGAGCTGCTGCTTTTGTGACATTATTTTCTTCTGGTTTTTGTCTGTTTTAATCCTTCAAATATTTCTACTAATTGTTTAAGCTTATTGCTGTTTCACTATTCAATTTTTTCTACTATTTCTATGTTTGCACTAATTTCTTATTGTTTCAATTATGCACTTTCTTAAGCTTAGTTTCACTTTAATTTTTCACTATTAAATTGTTTCAACCATTTCTGGGTTCGCAAAATTTTCTCTTGTGCCAATTATGCTTTTTCTTAAGCTCTGTTCCACTTTTTGACTTTTTTTAATTTCAGACCGTGATGAGAAGCCATGGACTGAATCTCATTAATCATTAACAGTGTCAAGTAGCGGTGAGCGGCAATCGTTGTCGATCAGCTGCGTTTCATCTCTCAACCTGCTGTGCGGCTGCTCTCCGCACAGGAACCAATCCGAAGCGATCCTGAACCGCAAAGCACTGAGTGATGGGAAGCTTGCGTGCCTGTGGCGGAAAATTGAAGCAGGACAAAATACATCAACACAACGAAGCTAATACGACACAAAAACAATGACAGAGTTTAGCTACATCGAGCTCAGTGGAGCAAAAAAGACACGGAGGATCAGACAGCAGGCAAAGCGGCGCAGCCACAAACACCCACCCGGATTAGCATGACGGTCAGAAAGCTAAACTAACTGTAAAATTATTTAAATCTTAGGCTGTGATGTAAGACACTGGTTCTGCTCTTGAACCGCTGCTAGCTACAGGCAGTAATGTTAATATTTGACACGGAGCCGCTTCTGCTCACACCGTTAGTGACTCTCTGACCGAACCTGTTTAAAGCTGCAGCATCTAACTAAAAAAATACATTTTACATAGTATTAAAACTTTCGCTGTCCTAACATGAGACAGATAATCTCTAAAAAATAATCGATCTCCCTGTTCTGCATAATTACTCCGCTCAGCCGGAAACAGTCAATCAGAACTAGCAGCAACCAGCTAGCCGCTATGCTAACCGGAAGTTTTCATTGAGTTACTCTGGAATGTTTATTGATCCTGTTTATGCCTTTGAATGTTATATTTTATACTTGAACTTTTTGACAATGTTGAGAGGTGCAAATAGGAGCTTAATCAACATTTTTCTGACTCTCCACAGGTTTCTGACTATTTAGCTCAGTCTAGGCAGCTGTACTCTCACAAACGGGCTCAGAGAGGTCACAATGCATTGTGGGAAGAATACATATTTCCTGTGATTATTCATATTTTGCTTGCATAAAATTATTATTTCTCTGAATTTTTGAATGTGAATTAAAATACTTAGTATGACGCTTGAAAATTTTCAAGAAAAAAACAATGACCTCTTTATTTATTTATTTATTTTATTTCAGACCGTGAGTCAGGAGGACATGTCCAAAGTTTATATAGTTGTCAGTCTGGTACTGAATTTCATTGAACAATGAAATCAGCTGTTGATTGTTGCTGTGAATCAGATCAGCCATTGTAATGTTTGATGGATCTGGCAAAAGCTTCAGTCATTAGCAACACGGGCAACTGTGGCTTTCAATTGGAAGGTTACAGGTTAGACTCCTGCTTTCTCCAGCACATGTTACTGTGCCCCTGGGCAAGGCACCCAATCTCAAATAGCCTACTAAGCTGCATATCAGTGTGTGAATGTGGGACTAGCCTGAAGCAATTTGATTTGTCAGAAATAGTCAAATAAATTGCTATAAGTTCAGTCTATTTACCATTTAAAACCCATCAGTTTATGTAATACTGATTTGCAATAAGCCATTTCTACAGTGTTAATCTATGCACTGCCATAGGTACGGCTATAGTATTAACAGTCTAAATCACATTTTACAACTGGCTTGTGGAAGCCAGAGCATTAGCATTTTTAGACTACAATTTAGCTCAGGTTAGCGTTGATGCTAATGCTGAGCATCAGAATGCTTTTCTTATTCATTACCAATGTTTCATATAATGAATGGAGTAAGTAATGACAGACAACATGATAGTGATGCTCCACATGCTACTAATAGCAATCATGCTATTATTAGCATTTTGGCTCATTTTAGCTTATGCAACATACTAAATGGTACGAGTGCAGCTTAGTGAACATGCTTCTGACTCCCCACAGGTTATTGATTACACTGCAGCTTTCTTTAGCATTACTGCTCATTTTTACCACCAGAACGTTTATTAAAAATCCGACGGGCACACATTGGCAGGCCCTGTAAAATTTCTGCAGGAATTTTCTAGTTTTGTACTGAATTCCGCTTAAGCTAAATTTATGCTTTTTGATTATTAGGGCCTGCCATTGCAATGCATAAGGAGAGCAGTGACTGACCTGCGAAGCAGGTCAGTCACTGCCTCCATGCAATTGCATGGCAGGCACTTATTGTTCTACACCTAATAGAATGTCTCTTTATTAGGGCCTGCCATAGCAATGCATAAGGAGAGCAGTGACTGACCTGCGAAGCAGGTCAGTCACTGCCTCCATGCAATTGCATGGCAGGCACTTATTGTTCTACACCTAATAGAATGTCTCTTTATTATTAGGGCCTGCCATAGCAATGCATAAGGAGAGCAGTGACTGACCTGCGAAGCAGGTCAGTCACTGCCTCCATGCATTTGCATGGCAGGCACTTCTTATTCTACACCTAATAGAATGTCTGTTTATTATTATTATAACATCTTCTTCCATTACCGTTAATGCGGCTCGTACCGCTGCGTGCCCACCCACAAATGTGGTATCAAATCGAGCGGCTCGTGCCCGGGAAGGGAGCTATTACTTTTATTGGGATTCTGACTTAAAATGACGACAAAAATTAATAAAAACGAAAAAATTGGAGATTGAGGAACTCGCAGCATCAGTAACCTTTCTGTCTGAAACACACACACAGGACTCCTGATGGCTTACTGAAAAACTGTGTTTAACTCGCCCTCACAGGCATAAATATTGCCCTATTGGTCTAAAACTTGGTCATAACATAGATACACATCCCTGCTCCCGTAAAATGTTTTCAAAAATTTCCTAGGGCTTATGGATTTTTGTCAGGGTCCTTCAGACTGGCGCTGGGTGTCTCCCAAGTATAGAAACGAGGGAGAAGAGGATTTTCCCGCTCTTTGTCTCCTCACAGCTGCGGGGCATTAATTACCATAGTAACGGGTTCCAGCCAGCGGCAGCCATTACTCTGAGAGACAGCAGAGAGTATTTCCTGTTACTATTGATATTTTGTTTAGATAAAATTACTATTTCTCTGAATTTTTCAGTGTGAAATGACATCCTTAGTATGAAGGCTGAAAGATTTAGACAAATAAACAATTATGGACTGTCTTTATTTTTTTAATATTTTGTACCGTGAGTGAGAACATGTGCGCAGCTTCAGTCTCGGTCTGAAGCTCGTTAATCATTAACAGTGTCAATTAGCGGTGCGCTGCGATCGTTGTCTCTTGTTGCCAATAACCTACATGTGCAGCTGGACTCACAGCGGCGGAGCTCGTCAAAATATATCAACACAATGAAGCTAATACTTGACGCAGATTGGCTACATCGAGGCTCACTGCAGTAAAAAAAGACATGGAGGATCAGACAGCCGGTAAAGCAGCGCGCAGCTACAAACACTCACCCGAATTAGCATGACGGTCAGAAAGCTAATCAAATAACCTGTAAAATTAATTACTCCGCTCAGCCGGAAACAGTCAATCAGAACTAGCAGTAACCAGCTAGCCGCTATGCTAACCAGTAGTTTTCATTCAGTAACTCTGGAATGTTGATTGATCCTGTTTTTGCCTTTGAATGTTATGTTTTATACTTGAATTTTTTGTCATTGTTGAGAGGTGCAAGTAGGAGCTTAATCAACATTTTTCTGACTCTCCACAGGTTTTTGACTACTATTTAGCTCAGGTTAGCGTTGATGCTAATGTTGAGCATCAGAACACTTTTCTTACTTATTATCAATGTTTCATATACTGAATGTAGTAAGTAATGACAGACAACATGACAGTGATGCTCCACATGCTACTAATAGCAATCATGCTATTATTAGCATTTTGGCTAATTTTAGCTTATGCAACATACTAAATGGTACGAGTGCAGCTTAGTGAACATGCTTCTGACTCCCTGCAGGTTATTGACTACATTGCATTTTTCTTTAGCATTAATGCAAATTTTTTTAGCATCATATTGCTGCGTCCAATCCGACGGGCACACTTTGGCAGGCCCTTCAAAATTTCTGCAGGAATTTTCTAGTTAGGGCCTGCCATGCAATGCATAAGGAGAGCAGTGACTGACCTGCGAAGCAGGTCAGTCACTGCCTCCATGCATTTGCATGGCAGGCACTTACTGTTCTTCTGTCAATAGAATGTCTCTTTATTATTATTAGGGCCTGCCATTGCAATGCATAAGGAGAGCAGTGACTGACCTGCGAAGCAGGTCAGTCACTGCCTCCATGCATTTGCATGGCAGGCACTTCTTATTCTACACCTAATAGAATGTCTGTTTATTATTATTATAACATCTTCTTCCATTACCGTTAATGCGGCTCGTACCGCTGCGTGCCCACCCACAAAAGTGGTATCAAATCGAGCGGCTCGTGCCCGGGAAGGGAGCTATTACTTTTATTGGGATTCTGACTTAAAATGACGACAAAAATTAATAAAAACGAAAAAATTGGAGATTGAGGAACTCGCAGCATCAGTAACCTTTCTGTCTGAAACACACACACAGGACTCCTGATGGCTTACTGAAAAACTGTGTTTAACTCGCCCTCACAGGCATAAATATTGCCCTATTGGTCTAAAACTTGGTCAGAACATAGATACACATCCCTGCTCCCGTAAAATGTTTTCAAAAATTGTCTAGGGCTTATGGATTTTTGTCAGGGTCCTTCAGACTGGCGTTGGGTGTCTCCCAAGTATAGAAACGAGGGAGAAGAGGATTTTCCCGCTCTTTGTCTCCTCACAGCTGCGGGGCATTAATTACCATAGTAACGGGTTCCAGCCAGCGGCAGCCATTACTCTGAGAAACAGCAGAGAGTATTTCCTGTGACTATTGATATTTTGTTTAGATAAAATTATTTTTTCTCTGAATTTTTCAGTGTGAAATGACATCCTTAGTATGAAGGCTGAAAGATTTAGACAAATAAACTATTATGGACTGTCTTTATTTTTTTTATATTTTGTACCGTGAGTGAGAACATGTGCGCAGCTTCAGTCTCGGTCTGAAGCTCGTTAATCATTAACAGTGTCAATTAGCGGTGCGCTGCGATCGTTGTCTCTTGTTGCCAATAACCTGCATGTGCAGCTGGACTCACAGCGGCGGAGCTCGTCAAAATATATCAACACAATGAAGCTAATACTTGACGCAGATTGGCTACATCGAGGCTCACTGCAGTAAAAAAAGACATGGAGGATCAGACAGCCGGTAAAGCAGCGCGCAGCTACAAACACTCACCCGGATTAGCATGACGGTCAGAAAGCTAATCAAATAACCTGTAAAATTATTTAAATCTTAGATCTGTGATGTAAGACGCTGGTTCTGCTCTTTAACCGCTGCTAGCTACAGGCAGTAACATTTAATATTTGGCACGGAGCCGCTTCTGCTCCACCTGTTAGTGACTCTGACCGAACCTGTTTAAAGCTGCAGCATCTAACTAAAAAAATACATTTTACATGCGTACTAAAACTTTCGCTGTCCTAACATGAGACAGATAATCTCTAAAAAATAATCGATCTCCTCCCTGTTCTGCCGGAAACAGTCAATCAGAACTAGCAGTAACCAGCTAGCCGCTATGCTAACAGGAAGTTTTCATTCAGTAACTCTGAAATGTTGATTGATCCTGTTTTTGCCTTTGAATGTTATGTTTTATACTTGAATTTTTTGTCAATGTTGAGAGGTGCAAGTAAGAGCTTAATCAACATTTTTCTGACTCTCCACAGGTTTTTGACTACTATTTAGCTCAGGTTAGCGTTGATGCTAATGTTGAGCATCAGAACACTTTTCTTACTTATTAGCAACATTTCATATAATGAATGGAGTAAGTAATGACAGACAACACGCTACTGATTCCAAACATGGAACTGATAGCAATCATGCTAACATTAGCATTTTGGCTAATTTCACCTTATGTGTTAATTTTAACAAAATTAATGGTGCAAGTACAGCTTCATCAACATGTTTTTGACTCTCCACAGGTTTTTGACTACAATTTAGCTCAGGTTAGCATTGATGCTAATGTTAAGCATCAGAACGATTTTCTTGCTTAATACCAATGTTTCATATACTGAATGGAGTAAGTAATGAACGTTTTATTAAAAATCCGACGGGCACACTTTGGCAGGCCCTTTAAAATTTCTGCGGAATTTTCTAGTTATTATTTATTATTCTTCCGTCACCGTTAATGCGGCTCGTACCGCTGCGTGCCCACCCACAAAAGTGGTATCAAATCGTGCGGCTCGGTGCCGAGAAGGGAGCTATTACTTTTGTTGGGATTCTGACTTAAAATGACGACAAAAATTAATAAAAACGAAAAAATTGGAGATTGAGGAACTCACAGCATCAGTAACCTTTCTGTCTGAAACACACACACAGGACTCCTGATGGCTTACTGAAAAACTGTGTTTAACTCGCCCTCACAGGCATAAATATTGCCCTATTGGTCTAAAACTTGGTCAGAACATAGATACACATCCCTGCTCCCGTAAAATGTTTTCAAAAATTTTCTAGGGCTTATGGATTTTTGTCAGGGTCCTTCAGACTGGCGCTGGGTGTCTCCCAAGTATAGAAACGAGGGAGAAGAGGATTTTCCCGCTCTTTGTCTCCTCACAGCTGCGGGGCATTAATTACCATAGTAACGGGTTCCAGCCAGCGGCAGCCATTACTCTGAGAAACAGCAGAGAGTATTTCCTGTGACTATTGATATTTTGTTTAGATAAAATTATTTTTTCTCTGAATTTTTCAGTGTGAAATGACATCCTTAGTATGAAGGCTGAAAGATTTAGACAAATAAACTATTATGGACTGTCTTTATTTTTTTAATATTTTGTACCGTGAGTGAGAACATGTGCGCAGCTTCAGTCTCGGTCTGAAGCTCGTTAATCATTAACAGTGTCAATTAGCGGTGCGCTGCGATCGTTGTCTCTTGTTGCCAATAACCTGCATGTGCAGCTGGACTCACAGCGGCGGAGCTCGTCAAAATATATCAACACAATGAAGCTAATACTTGACGCAGATTGGCTACATCGAGGCTCACTGCAGTAAAAAAAGACATGGAGGATCAGACAGCCGGTAAAGCAGCGCGCAGCTACAAACACTCACCCGGATTAGCATGACGGTCAGAAAGCTAAACTAATAACCTGTAAAATTATTTAAATCTTAGATCTGTGATGTAAGACGCTGGTTCTGCTCTTGAACCGCTGCTAGCTACAGGCAGTAACATTTAATATTTGGCACGGAGCCGCTTCTGCTCCACCTGTTAGTGACTCTGACCGAACCTCTTTAAAGCTGCAGCATCTAACTAAAAAAATACATTTTACATGCGTACTAAAACTTTCGCTGTCCTAACATGAGACAGATAATCTCTAAAAAATAATCGATCTCCTCCCTGTTCTGCCGGAAACAGTCAATCAGAACTAGCAGTAACCAGCTAGCCGCTATGCTAACAGGAAGTTTTCATTCAGTAACTCTGAAATGTTGATTGATCCTGTTTTTGCCTTTGAATGTTATGTTTTATACTTGAATTTTTTGTCAATGTTGAGAGGTGCAAGTAGGAGCTTAATCAACATTTTTCTGACTCTCCACAGGTTTTTGACTACTATTTAGCTCAGGTTAGCGTTGATGCTAATGTTGAGCATCAGAACACTTTTCTTACTTATTAGCAACATTTCATATAATGAATGGAGTAAGTAATGACAGACAACACGCTACTGATTCCAAACATGGAACTGATAGCAATCATGCTAACATTAGCATTTTGGCTAATTTCACCTTATGTGTTAATTTTAACAAAATTAATGGTGCAAGTACAGCTTCATCAACATGTTTTTGACTCTCCACAGGTTTTTGACTACAATTTAGCTCAGGTTAGCATTGATGCTAATGTTAAGCATCAGAACGATTTTCTTGCTTAATACCAATGTTTCATATACTGAATGGAATAAGTAATGAACGTTTTATTAAAAATCCGACGGGCACACTTTGGCAGGCCCTTTAAAATTTCTGCGGAATTTTCTAGTTATTATTTATTATTCTTCCATTACCGTTAATGCGGCTCGTACCGCTGCGTGCCCACCCACAAAAGTGGTATCAAATCGAGCGGCTCGGTGCCGAGAAGTGAGCTATTACTTTTGTTGGGATTCTGACTTAAAATGAAGACAAAAATTAATAAAAACGAAAAAATTGGAGATTGAGGAACTCGCAGCATCAGTAACCTTTCTGTCTGAAACACACACACAGGACCCCTGATGGCTTACTGAAAAACTGTGTTTAACTCGCCCTCACAGGCATAAATATTGCCCTATTGGTCTAAAACTTGGTCAGAACATAGATACACATCCCTGCTCCCGTAAAATGTTTTCAAAAATTTTCTAGGGGTTATGGATTTTTGTCAGGGTCCTTCAGACTGGCGCTGGGTGTCTCCCAAGTATAGAAACGAGGGAGAAAGGATTTTCCCGCTCTTTGTCTCCTCACAGCTGCGGGGCATTAATTACCATAGTAACGGGTTCCAGCCAGCGGCAGCCATTACTCTGAGAAACAGCAGAGAGTATTTCCTGTGACTATTGATATTTTGTTTAGATAAAATTATTATTTCTCTGAATTTTTCAGTGTGAAATGACATCCTTACTATGAAGGCTGAAAGATTTAGAGATTATGGACTGTTGTAATTTTTTTAATATTTTGTACCGTGAGTGAGAACATGTGCGAAGCTTCAGTCTCGGTCTGAAGCTCGTTAATCATTAACAGTGTCAATTAGCGGTGCGCTGCGATCGTTGTCTCTTGTTGCCAATAACCTGCATGTGCAGCTGGACTCACAGCGGCGGAGCTCGTCAAAATATATCAACACAATGAAGCTAATACTTGACGCAGATTGGCTACATCGAGGCTCACTGCAGTAAAAAAAGACATGGAGGATCAGACAGCCGGGAAAGCAGCGCTGTACTCTCACAAACGGGCTCAGAGGTCACAATGCATTGTGGGAAGAATACATATTTCCTGTGATTATTCATATTTTGCTTGCATAAAATTATTTTTTCTCTGAATTTTTGAATGTGAATTAAAATACTTAGTATGACGCTTGAAAATTTTCAAGAAAAAAACAATGACCTCTTTATTTATTTTTTTAATTTCAGACCGTGAGTCAGGAGGACATGTCCAAAGTTTATATAGATGTCAGTCTGGTACTGAATTTCATTGAACAATGAGTTCAGCTGTTGATTGTTGCTGTGAATCAGATCAGCCACAGAATTGTGGTGATGGATCTGGCAAAAGCTTCAGTCATTAGCAACATGGGCAACTGTGGCTTTCAATTGGAAGGTTACAGGTTAGACTCCTGCTTTCTCCAGCACATGTTACTCTGCCCCTGGGCAACGCATCCAATGTCAAATAGCCTACTAAGCTGCATATCAATGTGAGACTAGCCTGAAGCAATTTGATTTGTCAGAAATAGTCAAATAAATTGCTATAAGTTCAGTCTATTTACCATTTAAAACCCATCAGTTTATGTAATACTGATTTGCAATAAGCCATTTCTACAGTGTTAATCTATTCACTGCCATGGGTACGGCTATAGTATTAACAGTCTAAATCACATTTTACAACTGGCTTGTGGAAGCCAGAGCATTAGCATTTTAGACTACAATTTAGCTCAGGTTAGCGTTGATGCTAATGCTGAGCATCAGAATGCTTTTCTTATTTATTACCAATGTTTCATATACTGAATGTAGTAAGTAATGACAGACAACATGATAGTGATGCTCCACATGCTACTAATAGCAATCATGCTATTATTAGCATTTTGGCTAATTTTGGCTTATGCAACATACTAAATGGTACGAGTGCAGCTTAGTGAACATGCTTCTGACTCCCTGCAGGTTATTGACTACATTGCATTTTTATTTAGCATTAATGCAAATTTTTTTAGCATCATATTGCTGCATCCAATCCGACGGGCACACTTTGGCAGGCCCTTTAAAATTTCTGCGGAATTTTCTAGTTAGGGCCTGCCATGCAATGCATAAGGAGAGCAGTGACTGACCTGCGAAGCAGGTCAGTCACTGCCTCCATGCATTTGCATGGCAGGCACTTACTGTTCTTCTGTCAATAGAATGTCTCTTTATTATTATTATTATTAGGGCCTGCCATTGCAATGCATAAGGAGAGCAGTGACTGACCTGCGAAGCAGGTCAGTCACTGCCTCCATGCATTGCATGGCAGGCACTTCTTATTCTACACCCAATAGAACACTTAAAAACCTTTATTATTATATGTTTATTCTTCCGTCACCGTTAATGCGGCTCGTACCGCTGCGTGCCCACCCACAAAAGTGGTATCAAATCGAGCGGCTCGTGCCCGGGAAGGGAGCTATTACTTTTATTGGGATTCTGACTTAAAATGACGACAAAAATTAATAAAAACGAAAAAATTGGAGATTGAGGAACTCGCAGCATCAGTAACCTTTCTGTCTGAAACACACACACAGGACTCCTGATGGCTTACTGAAAAACTGTGTTTAACTCGCCCTCACAGGCATAAATATTGCCCTATTGGTCTAAAACTTGGTCAGAACATAGATACACATCCCTGCTCCCGTAAAATGTTTTCAAAAATTTCCTAGGGCTTATGGATTTTTGTCAGGGTCCTTCAGACTGGCGCTGGGTGTCTCCCAAGTATAGAAACGAGGGAGAAGAGGATTTTCCCGCTCTTTGTCTCCTCACAGCTGCGGGGCATTAATTACCATAGTAACGGGTTCCAGCCAGCGGCAGCCATTACTCTGAGAGACAGCAGAGAGTATTTCCTGTGACTATTGATATTTTCTTTAGATAAAATTATTATTTCTCTGAATTTTTCAGTGTGAAATGACATCCTTAGTATGAAGGCTGAAAGATTTAGACAAATAAACTATTATAGACTGTCTTTATTTTTTTAATATTTTGTACCGTGAGTGACAACATGTGCGAAGCTTCAGTGTCGGTCTGAAGCTCGTTAATCATTAACAGTGTCAATTAGCGGTGCGCTGCGATCGTTGTCTCTTGTTGCCAATAACCTGCATGTGCAGCTGGACTCACAGCGGCGGAGCTCGTCAAAATATATCAACACAATGAAGCTAATACTTGACGCAGATTGGCTACATCGAGGCTCACTGCAGTAAAAAAGACATGGAGGATCAGACAGCCGGTAAAGCAGCGCGCAGCTACAAACACTCACCCGGATTAGCATGACGGTCAGAAAGCTAATCAAATAACCTGTAAAATTAATTACTCCGCTCAGCCGGAAACAGTCAATCAGAACTAGCAGTAACCAGCTAGCCGCTATGCTAACAGGAAGTTTTCATTGAGTTACTCTGGAGTGTTTATTGATCCTGTTTTTGCCTTTGAATGTTATATTTTATACTTGAATTTTTTGACAATGTTGAGAGGTGCAAATAGGAGCTTAATCAACATTTTTCTGACTCTCCACAGGTTTCTGACTACTATTTAGCTCAGTATAGGCAGCTGTACTATCACAAACGGGCTCAGAGGTCACAATGCATTGTGGGAAGAATACATATTTCCTGTGATTATTCATATTTTGCTTGCATAAAATTATTATTTCTCTGAATTTTTGAATGTGAATTAAAATACTTAGTATGACGCTTGAAAATTTTCAAGAAAAAAACAATGACCTCTTTATTTTTTTTTTTTATTTCAGACCGTGAGTCAGGAGGACATGTCCAAAGTTTATATAGATGTCAGTCTGGTACTGAATTTCATTGAACAATGAGTTCAGCTGTTGATTGTTGCTGTGGATCGGATCAGCCACTGTAATGTGGTGATGGATCTGGCAAAAGCTTCAGTCATTAGCAACACGGGCAACTGTGGCTTTCAATTGGAAGGTTACAGGTTAGACTCCTGCTTTCTCCAGCACATGTTACTGTGCCCCTGGGCAAGGCACCCAATCTCAAATAGCCTACTAAGCTGCATATCAGTGTGTGAATGTGGGACTAGCCTGAAGCAATTTGATTTGTCAGAAATAGTCAAATAAATTGCTATAAGTTCAGTCTATTTACCATTTAAAACCCATCAGTTTATGTAATACTGATTTGCAATAAGCCATTTCTACAGTGTTAATCTATGCACTGCCATAGGTACGGCTATAGTATTAACAGTCTAAATCACATTTTACAACTGGCTTGTGGAAGCCAGAGCATTAGCATTTTTAGACTACAATTTAGCTCAGGTTAGCGTTGATGCTAATGCTGAGCATCAGAATGCTTTTCTTATTTATTACCAATGTTTCATATACTGAATGTAGTAAGTAATGACAGACAACATGATAGTGATGCTCCACATGCTACTAATAGCAATCATGCTATTATTAGCATTTTGGCTAATTTTGGCTTATGCAACATACTAAATGGTACGAGTGCAGCTTAGTGAACATGCTTCTGACTCCCTGCAGGTTATTGACTACATTGCATTTTTCTTTAGCATTAATGCAAATTTTTTTAGCATCATATTGCTGCATCCAATCCGACGGGCACACTTTGGCAGGCCCTTCAAAATTTCTGCAGGAATTTTCTAGTTATTATTTATTATTCTTCCGTCACCGTTAATGCGGCTCGTACCGCTGCGTGCCCACCCACAAAAGTGGTATCAAATCGTGCGGCTCGGTGCCGAGAAGGGAGCTATTACTTTTGTTGGGATTCTGACTTAAAATGACGACAAAAATTAATAAAAACGAAAAAATTGGAGATTGAGGAACTCGCAGCATCAGTAACCTTTCTGTCTGAAACACACACACAGGACTCCTGATGGCTTTCTGAAAAACTGTGTTTAACTCGCCCTCACAGGCATAAATATTGCCCTATTGGTCTAAAACTTGGTCAGAACATAGATACACATCCCTGCTCCCGTAAAATGTTTTCAAAAATTTTCTAGGGCTTATGGATTTTTGTCAGGGTCCTTCAGACTGGCGCTGGGTGTCTCCCAAGTATAGAAACGAGGGAGAAGAGGATTTTCCCGCTCTTTGTCTCCTCACAGCTGCGGGGCATTAATTACCATAGTAACGGGTTCCAGCCAGCGGCAGCCATTACTCTGAGAAACAGCAGAGAGTATTTCCTGTGACTATTGATATTTTGTTTAGATAAAATTATTTTTTCTCTGAATTTTTCAGTGTGAAATGACATCCTTAGTATGAAGGCTGAAAGATTTAGACAAATAAACTATTATGGACTGTCTTTATTTTTTTAATATTTTGTACCGTGAGTGAGAACATGTGCGCAGCTTCAGTCTCGGTCTGAAGCTCGTTAATCATTAACAGTGTCAATTAGCGGTGCGCTGCGATCGTTGTCTCTTGTTGCCAATAACCTGCATGTGCAGCTGGACTCACAGCGGCGGAGCTCGTCAAAATATATCAACACAATGAAGCTAATACTTGACGCAGATTGGCTACATCGAGGCTCACTGCAGTAAAAAAAGACATGGAGGATCAGACAGCCGGTAAAGCAGCGCGCAGCTACAAACACTCACCCGGATTAGCATGACGGTCAGAAAGCTAAACTAATAACCTGTAAAATTATTTAAATCTTAGATCTGTGATGTAAGACGCTGGTTCTGCTCTTGAACCGCTGCTAGCTACAGGCAGTAACATTTAATATTTGGCACGGAGCCGCTTCTGCTCCACCTGTTAGTGACTCTGACCGAACCTCTTTAAAGCTGCAGCATCTAACTAAAAAAATACATTTTACATGCGTACTAAAACTTTCGCTGTCCTAACATGAGACAGATAATCTCTAAAAAATAATCGATCTCCTCCCTGTTCTGCCGGAAACAGTCAATCAGAACTAGCAGTAACCAGCTAGCCGCTATGCTAACAGGAAGTTTTCATTCAGTAACTCTGAAATGTTGATTGATCCTGTTTTTGCCTTTGAATGTTATGTTTTATACTTGAATTTTTTGTCAATGTTGAGAGGTGCAAGTAGGAGCTTAATCAACATTTTTCTGACTCTCCACAGGTTTTTGACTACTATTTAGCTCAGGTTAGCGTTGATGCTAATGTTGAGCATCAGAACACTTTTCTTACTTATTAGCAACATTTCATATAATGAATGGAGTAAGTAATGACAGACAACACGCTACTGATTCCAAACATGGAACTGATAGCAATCATGCTAACATTAGCATTTTGGCTAATTTCACCTTATGTGTTAATTTTAACAAAATTAATGGTGCAAGTACAGCTTCATCAACATGTTTTTGACTCTCCACAGGTTTTTGACTACAATTTAGCTCAGGTTAGCATTGATGCTAATGTTAAGCATCAGAACGATTTTCTTGCTTAATACCAATGTTTCATATACTGAATGGAATAAGTAATGAACGTTTTATTAAAAATCCGACGGGCACACTTTGGCAGGCCCTTTAAAATTTCTGCGGAATTTTCTAGTTATTTATTATTCTTCCATTACCGTTAATGCGGCTCGTACCGCTGCGTGCCCACCCACAAAAGTGGTATCAAATCGAGCGGCTCGGTGCCGAGAAGTGAGCTATTACTTTTGTTGGGATTCTGACT
This sequence comes from Poecilia picta, assembly GCA_033032245.1. NCBI lineage: Eukaryota > Metazoa > Chordata > Actinopteri > Cyprinodontiformes > Poeciliidae > Poecilia > Poecilia picta. The sequence goes on along the minus strand of CM065370.1, from coordinate 19,876,798 downwards.
TAAAATGAAGACAAAAATTAATAAAAACGAAAAAATTGGAGATTGAGGAACTCGCAGCATCAGTAACCTTTCTGTCTGAAACACACACACAGGACTCCTGATGGCTTACTGAAAAACTGTGTTTAACTCGCCCTCACAGGCATAAATATTGCCCTATTGGTCTAAAACTTGGTCATAACATAGATACACATCCCTGCTCCCGTAAAATGTTTTCAAAAATTTCCTAGGGCTTATGGATTTTTGTCAGGGTCCTTCAGACTGGCGCTGGGTGTCTCCCAAGTATAGAAACGAGGGAGAAGAGGATTTTCCCGCTCTTTGTCTCCTCACAGCTGCGGGGCATTAATTACCATAGTAACGGGTTCCAGCCAGCGGCAGCCATTACTCTGAGAGACAGCAGAGAGTATTTCCTGTGACTATTGATATTTTGTTTAGATAAAATTATTATTTCTCTGAATTTTTCAGTGTGAAATGACATCCTTAGTATGAAGGCTGAAAGATTTACAGAAAAAAAACAATTATGGACTGTCTTTATTTTTTTAATATTTTGTACCGTGAGTGAGAACATGTGCGCAGCTTCAGTCTCGGTCTGAAGCTCGTTAATCATTAACAGTGTCAATTAGCGGTGCGCTGCGATCGTTGTCTCTTGTTGCCAATAACCTGCATGTGCAGCTGGACTCACAGCGGCGGAGCTCGTCAAAATATATCAACACAATGAAGCTAATACTTGACGCAGATTGGCTACATCGAGGCTCACTGCAGTAAAAAAAGACATGGAGGATCAGACAGCCGGGAAAGCAGCGCACAGCTACAAACACTCACCCGGATTAGCATGACGGTCAGAAAGATAATCAAATAACCTGTAAAATTATTTAAATCTTAGATCTGTGATGTAAGACGCTGGTTCTGCTCTTGAACCGCTGCTAGCTACAGGCAGTAACATTTAATATTTGGCACGGAGCCGCTTCTGCTCCACCTGTTAGTGACTCTGACCGAACCTGTTTAAAGCTGCAGCATCTAACTAAAAAAATACATTTTACATGCGTACTAAAACTTTCGCTGTCCTAACATGAGACAGATAATCTCTAAAAAATAATCGATCTCCTCCCTGTTCTGCCGGAAACAGTCAATCAGAACTAGCAGTAACCAGCTAGCCGCTATGCTAACAGGAAGTTTTCATTCAGTAACTCTGAAATGTTGATTGATCCTGTTTTTGCCTTTGAATGTTATGTTTTATACTTGAATTTTTTGTCAATGTTGAGAGGTGCAAGTAGGAGCTTAACATTTTTCTGACTCTCCACAGGTTTTTGACTACTATTTAGCTCAGGTTAGCGTTGATGCTAATGTTGAGCATCAGAACACTTTTCTTACTTATTAGCAACATTTCATATAATGAATGGAGTAAGTAATGACAGACAACACGCTACTGATCCAAACATGGAACTGATAGCAATCATGCTAACATTAGCATTTTGGCTAATTTCACCTTATGTGTTAATTTTAACAAAATTAATGGTGCAAGTACAGCTTCATCAACATGTTTTTGACTCTCCACAGGTTTTTGACTACAATTTAGCTCAGGTTAGCATTGATGCTAATGTTAAGCATCAGAACGATTTTCTTGCTTAATACCAATGTTTCATATACTGAATGGAATAAGTAATGAACGTTTTATTAAAAATCCGACGGGCACACTTTGGCAGGCCCTTTAAAATTTCTGCGGAATTTTCTAGTTTTTACTGTTCCACCGTTTAAACTATGTCCATTTCTTCTGCTTTCTTTCACTTCTTATGCTTCCTCTACTTTTTCTTGTTTTTACTGTTCCACTGTTTAAACTATTTCCATTTCTTCTGCTTTCTTTCACTTCTTATGCTTCTCTCTACTTTTTCTTGCATTTCTGCAGCAGACATTCTGCTAATATGCATTCTCACGGCTGTTTCGCAGGAACAGCTATTTTTCTAGTTGACCTTTACTTTTTGGTCTAGAGTGAATTGTCATATAAGGTTTCAAATTAGTTTTTTTATGTCAGGATATCACCAGTGGAAGTTCCAGCTGTTTCACAGTAATTTACGAAAGGCCATAAACCAACAGGGGATCGGAGACATCCTGCTTCTAACTTATTTAAAACAAAAGGAGAAGCCGCGTTTTTTGTTTCTGAAGGAACTCTAGGGATTTTCTGAATTTGAAAAGGGTCAGAGACAGCTTTTGGTTGGTCGAGAGGTGTTGCACCCTATTTGAATAGAACACACCTACTAGTATAAAACCTCTTACACAAAGAAAATAAGCCAGAAATAGCCAATTTTTAGCTCCTTTTGGGCTGACTATTTCTCCGAAGACATCTTCGTTTTTTCTCTATCTGTCTTATTCTATCAGGTGACTAATGTGTGACTGTGTTTTCTTTAAATCTTCTGTCTTATGTTATACTGTCCACTGATTGGATTAAACTCTGAGCTTCTGTGACGTCAACACGTAGCGTGCGCCTCTGTTTTGTGCCACACGGCTGCGGCTCCGGTTTCTGATACGAGAAAGAGCCTGGGACCAGGAGGAAAGCCCGAGCCTAGTTGTTTTTTAATAGAAATAAGGTTTTCCTCAACATTAGCAATGCATTGGGAGAGCAGAGACTGATTTGCAATGAGCTGTGCCTGCCATGCATTGCGTGTCTAATAGAATATCTGTTTATTATGGGGTTTTTTTTGGTTTCCATCAACCGTAATGCGACCCGAACCGCTGCGCGCAACCCCACAAATGTGGTATTAAAAATTGCGGCTCAATCACGTGAGGGGAGCTATTACTTCTGGTGGGATTCGGAGATACCACGGCGACACATGTTGGGTAAAAAGACCCTCAAAAAACCCATTCATTTCAATGGAGTGAGATCCTAAAAATACCCTATTTTTGAGCAATCATTGTGTCATCATAAATTCACGTAGAATTGCCATTCAAACTTCCGTTTGTAGATGCGCGCGTCATCTTATCTCAAGTGAAGACGGTACATCGATATCAATTATGGATTGTCCACAATTTGTCTCCAAGCGACCTAAAGTTTTAGATTTTTAAGAAAGTTAGAGTGTGAGTGCCACTCCGCTAGAGTGTGGGAGAGAGTGGATTTCTGACCCCAAAATAATTTCTAACTCGCCCTCACGTCCACAAATGTTTGATTTGCCTAAAAGTTGGTCAGGACATTGATACGCATGCCTGCTTCAGTAAAATGTTTCAAAATTTCCCTAGGGCTTACAGTTTTCTCTTCAGGTGCTTTCGACCGATGTGGCACAACAGGATAAAGTCACGCTCAGACCTATCTTTTCCCATATATTTCTGAAAAATGTCAGACCTGAGTGCACATCGTCTATCTCTCATCGCTGTTGATACTGTGTGCAAGACAGAGGTATGAAACACTGGAATATCAGAGAAGACAAATAGCCCTCTCATACGCTTCAAACGGTTTTCGAATACATGGCACGGTTCCTGAACGGGAAGGAGTTGTTCGAAGGGCTTTTTTGGTTAGAAAACTGGCTTTTTTAAAGAGGATTTTCCTGCACTTTGGCTCTCACAGCTGCAGAGAATTAATTAATTACCATAGCAACAGAACACAGAGCAGGGCACAGCAGCTGCTCAGGACTGCAAACATGCCATAACTGTAGTTCTATCTATGGGCAAGTCTCAGTTAAAAGAGAGGCCACAGCAACATGTCAGAACTACAACATGGTGGAACTGTCAGCTAAACAGAAATTACTCTCACTCTGTAGGCCAGAGACAGCTGAAGTTGGCAGGGGATTAATTACACAGAGCACGCCGTGTCTGTAGTTCTAACTGTGGCCAACGCTCACTTAAAACAGAGGGCTGAGGATCATTTTAGAACTACAACATGGCAAAACTATATGTTACTATAGAGGAGGACTTAACTGGTATTTACAACTACTTGTGTTTTAAGCATTATACTACTGATTTAACACTCTAATTATATAACTTCTGGTCAGGATGCCTCCTGGACGCCTCCCTGGTGAGGTGTTCCGGGCACGTCCCACCGGGAGGAGGGGAAGACCCAGGATACGCTGGAGGGACTATGTCTCTCGGCTGGTCTGGGAACGCCTTGGGGTTCCTGATGGAGATGGAAGAAGTGGCTGGGGAGAAGAAAGTCTGGGCCTCCCTTCTGAAGCTGCTGCCCCTGCGACCCGACCCCGGATAAGCAGCAGAAAATGGATGGATGGTTGGATGAAAATGAATGGTGCAAGTATAGCTTTGTCAACATGTTTCTGACTATCTACAAGTTTTTGAGTACAATTCAGATCAGCTTAGCATTGATGCTAATATTAAGCATCAGAACGCTTTTCTTACTTATTAGCAATGTTTTGTGTAGTGAATGGAGTAAGTAATGACAGAGAGCAGGCTAGTGATGCCAAACATGCTACTGATAGCAATAATGCTAAGATTAGCATTGTGACAAATTTCACCTTATGCATTAATTTTAACAAAATAAATGGTGCAAGTACAGCTTCATCAACATGTTTCTGACTCTGCACAGGTTTTTTACTACAATTTAGATCAGCTTATCATTGATGCTAATATTAAGCATCAGAATGCCTTTCTTACTTATTAGCAATGTTTTGTGTACTGAATGGAGTAAGTAATGACAGACAACATGCTAGTGATCTGCAACATGCTACTGATAGCATTCATGCTATTGTAAGCATTTTGGCTAATTTCAACTTATGCAACATACTAAATGGTACAAGTACAGCTTAGTGAACATGCTTCTGACTCCCCACAAGTTATTGACTAGATTGCAGCTTTCTTTAGCATTATTGCTAATTTTTAGCATCAGAATGCTTTATTAAAAATCAGACAAGCACATTTTGGCAGGCCCCGTAAAATTTCTGCAGGAATTTCCTAGTTCATATTAGAGGTGTGCCGATCGATCGGTCACCAATCACAATCGTCTGATTTCCGTGAAATCGGTGATGATCGGTGATCGGCGATCATTGGCTCCGTTACCGATACCGATCACCTGCATCTCATTTCCCAGCTTTTCTGTCCAGCTGGTCTCGTCTTTCCTTCACTCTGCGCAAACGCGCAGCAACAAATCCTAAGCGATGTGTAACTATAACGCACTGAGTGATGCGGAAGTTTGCGTGTTGCGGCGGAAAATTGAAGCAGATCAAAATGCATCAACACGACGAAGCTAATACGACATAAAAACAATGACGGAGTTTAGCTACATCGAGGCTCACTGGAGTAAAAAGACATGGAGGATCAGACAGCAGGTAAAGCAGCGCAGCTACAAACACTCACCGGATTAGCATGACGGTCAGAAAGATAAACTAATAACCTGGAAAATGATTTAAGTCTTGGAGCTGCGATGTAAGACGCTGGTTCTGCTGTTGAACCGCTGCTCCGCTACAGGTAGTAATATTTAATATTTAGTAATATTTGACACGGAGCCGCTTCTGCTCCACCTGGTAGAGACTCACACCGAACCTGTTTAAAGCTGCAAAATCTAACTTAAAAAATACATTTTACATACGTATTAAAACTTTCTCTGTCCTAACATGAGACAGATGATCTCCAAAAAAATAATCGATCTCCTCCCTGCTCTGCATAATTACTCTGCTCAGCCAGAAACAGCCAATCAGAACTAGCAGTAACCAGCTAGCCGCCATGCTAACAGGAAGTTTTCATTCAGTAACTCAGGATTGTTTATTGTAATGGATCCTGTATTTTCCTTTGAATGTTAAGTTTTATACTTGAATTTTTGGCAATGTTGAGAGGTTTTATTTTGGCTCTTTGCATTATTTTGCCTCTTCAGAGCCTCATATGTTATCAGTCTGTTAAAGATAGTATTATTGATAGCAGTACAATTTGCACAATGCCTGTTTTGTTTAGTTTTCTTCTTGGAAAAAGTTATTAAAAACAAGTTTTTGTCTAAATTAAGGTGATTTCATGGTTCCTTATTCCACATAATGTAACGGTAGTGTTTATGATAAAAAATAAATAAATAATAATTATGTGATCGGTATCGTCGATCGGTATCGTCGATCGGCCCTCAGGGGTGATCAGTATCGGCAGAAAAAAGCCTGATCGGCACATCCCTAGTTCATATTCTTTAATTTTCTTGGAAAATTTAGTTTGGACCAAATATATGCTTTACACGCAGATCCGTTGCCATAACAACCGAGTAACAACAAATCCAATAGCTGACACAACAGAATTATTAGCGCCAAAATCACAAACATTTCCCACACAAAGAACAGAATATTCAGTCCGTAGCAGTTTTTTTCTGGCTTGACCATGATCGGCCCTCATGGGTGATTGGAATCGGAATCGGCAGTGAAAAACCTGATCAGCACAAATCTAATTTCAAAATGACAAAGCGCCAAACTGTGTTTATAAAGAAGCAAATCTGTCAAAAGCATTTGCCAAATGACCAGGCTGCTCATCATCTGCCGCGCTGTTGTGACAAGTAGAAGCGGTACTGACGTCACGCATCAATACATTCTCCATACGTTGCTAGCTGGCTAAAGTAGTGATGGGTTCATTAACACTGATACGTTGATGCATCAAGCCCATAGACCAAACCCAGTTTCGGTGCTTGTATTGGTTTCAGCAAGTCACGTGACCGATACAGGAACTGTTTTGAAATTACATTAATGCGCCAAACTGTTTACAAGGAAAAGAACCTGTGAATCTGTCAAAAGTATTTGCCAAACAAATTCTTGATCTTTTACACTGTCAACTATGGAGCAGCCTCAAACGAAAGGTTTCTGCAGTGTTGGGACCATTTTAAGTTTATTTTGGAAAATATATATATTTTTTTTCATCCGGCTCTTGACAGTTTCTATTTGGTCTTTCTCAATCCAAATTCAGCTGAAATTGACTTGGTTTACTTTCATATTATGTTCTGCAGGTTAAGTGTCTCATATGTTTGACTAAACTCCACCTCCTCAATGTTGAGGCATTATGAGGCCAGGCATGAGAATGAAGTCCCAGATACACTTAGATAAACTCAGATATACAGCCATTCTACAAATTACTCAGTTGCTTTTTATAAATTCCAGTGCTCTCTCACCCTCAAACAAACACCTTCAAATGAAACTTGCCACAAATAACAGAACATCTCCCTTATCTAAGGTTTTGCTGTGCACCGTGCTGAGCAGGCTGCGGTCTTCTCCTGCCTGTCTGTTGTCAGGCTGCAGCTGAAACTCCTCAGCCGCTAGTAAACAGCCAATCAGCATTCAGTATTCAAACGAGCCTTTCGTGAGTGAGATGCCCTCATCCCCCTGCTACCCAGCGATGGCGACTTTATATGTCAAAATCTCTAAATCTTAAATGTGCACGAAAGAAGCACAATGTTTCGCTAACACTACAGCTACAAAACAAGCCCCAAAGTTTCACAGGTCAGTAAAAGGTTTTAATTTTAAAAAAATATATCGAAGGAGTTGGAAGTAGGTCATATATGTTCCCTCGACTTCAACAACCTTAGCATGTTGTGCTGCACAGTTTGGTGTGTTTCAGTTCAGTTTATAAGGAGACCCTCACACCAATTCTGTGACAGATCAGTCAAGCAGGTTTTTAAGTTAGCTAATGAACCCCGCTATGTTTACTTGTAGTAATAACAAAATAAACATCAAGCCAGAAAAAAACTGTTACGGACTGAATATTGCTTAGCCAATCAGAGCTGAGGAGGAGCTCTGTGTTGAATACAATGCTTGCCACTATTGTATTTGTATTGGCACTACTTTGTGAAGCGGAAGGTTACGCGCTTATAAAAACAATCAAGGCGGAGCCTCCTTGCTTCATTTCGTTCTGTGTGTTCGGCCACAGAGCAGCGCAGCATGGCTACCAGTTTACAGTTGGCTATGTCTCCTGTCTCCTATTTATTTTCGTAAGTAGGTTAGAGCTTCTGCAGGATGTTTTCACGAGGTGCAGATGACGAGGAGTCCGGAGACTCCCGTGGAAATAATAGGAGATCCGCTGAAGAAGCATCAACACACTGATTGAAGGAGCTTCACTCTCAGCATGGATTTGAACTTGTCTTTAATTACTTCAACAAAGCTCACAGTTTTTACCAAATTCTGTAGTCTAAATCTGCTCCTTAGTAGCATCTTTTTGGGGTTGGTACTGCCTCTAGTAGCGTGGGGGTGGTAACACAACTAATATAATTACATTACTAAATCAGAATACCGCAAAGTATTTTGTGTGTCGGGGCGGGGGGCAATAAGAAGGGTTCGGTGAATGCGCATATGCAACTGAGGGGTTCGGTACCTCAAAAAAGGTTAAGAACCACTGGGCTAAATAATGCAAAGAGTCAAAATAAAACCTCTCAACATTTAGTTAGTTATATGCTGCAACTTTAAAAAGAGGTTCAGTGTGATAGTTCATTACCAGGTGGAACAGAAGTGTCTGTGAAATATTACTACCTGTAGCGTAGCAGCGGTTCAACAGCGAGAACAGCGTCTTAATTGAATAATTTTGCTGGTTATTTGTTTAGCTTTCTGACCGTCATGCTAATCCATGACCAGGGGCGCCGCCAGAAATCTTACACTACATGTGCTAATGGTGGAGAAACAACTTATTACAACACACCGTTTATCTGCCGTCATTGGTAGCTATGCTAACTAAACTGAACATTTCACAGTTTGAATCTGCACAGCTCTGTGCTATGCTAGCTGCAGCACGGCACAAAGCAAGGGGGAGGAAGGATGAGCAGCACCATATGAGATTGTGATTGACAGCACTAAAACTCTCCTTCCACTGACTGGTTGTTTCTAGCACTGGGAGAAGGCAGAGGAAATAGATTTTTCACAGATTACCTCTCATACCATACTGTCACAACATGACAGTTTTAAAAAATGTGAAAAATATATTTATATAAAAGTGACATAATGCAGCTTTACATTCACTCAGGAGAGGACGGATCAGGAGGGACATGGGTTATAACTGCTGCTGACTGACTCATCTGTTGACTAGTAAAAGGCATAGGGAACAAGTTAAATATATGAATATGTTGGTAATTTTTTTCTTTAATTCATTAAATGCTGGCTCACGCGACTCTGCTATATCGCATGGACATCGGGGGCAGTTCCTCTGGATTGGCAGACCGGGGTGGTGGTCCCCCTATTTAAAAAGGGGGACCGGAGGGTGTGCTCCAATTACAGAGGGGTCACACTCTTAAGCCTCCCTGGAAAGGTCTATTGAGGGGTCCTGGAGAGGAGGGTCCGTCGGATAGTCGAACCTTGGATTCAGGAAGAGCAGTGTGGTTTTCGTCCTGGTCGTGGAACACTGGACCAGCTCTACACCCTCAGCAGGGTCCTGGAGGGTGCATGGGAGTTCGCCCAACCAGTCTACATGTGTTTTGTGGACTTGGAGAAGGCGTTCGACCGTGTCCCTCGGGGGGCCTTCTGGGGGGTTCTCCGGGAGTATGGAGTACCGGGCCCTTTGATACGGGCTGTCAGGTCCCTGTATGACCGGTGTCAGAGTCTGGGCTCGTTTCCGGTGAGAGTTGGACTCCGCCAAGGCTGCCCTTTGTCTCCGATTCTGTTCATTACTTTCATGGACAGAATTTCTAGGCGCAGCCGAGGTGTTGAGGGGATCCGTTTTGGTGGCCTTAGGATCGCATCTCTGCTTTTTGCGGATGATGTGGTCCTGATGGCTTCATCAGATCGTGATCTGCGGCTCTTGCTGAAACGGTTCGCGGCCGAGTGTGAAGCGGCCGGGATGAGGCTCATTGCCTCCAAATCCGAGGCCATGGTCTTGAGCCGGAAAAGGGTAGAGTGCCTTCTCCGGGTCAGGGGGGTCGTCCTGCCTCAAGTGGAGGAGTTTAAGTATCTGGGGATTTTGTTCACGAATGAGGGAAGAAGGGAGCGGGAGATCGACAGGCGGATTGGGGCGGCGTCTGCCGTGAAGCGGGCGCTGTACCGGTCCGTCGTGGTGAAGAGAGAGCTGAGTCAAAAGGCGAAGCTCTGGATTTACCGGTCGATCTACGTTCCCACCCTCATCTATGGTCATGAGCTTTGGGTCATGACCGAAAGAACGAGATCACGGATACAAGCGGCCGAAATGGGTTTCCTCCGCAGGGTGGCCGGGCTCTCCCTTAGAGATAGGGTGAGAAGCTCGGTCATCCGGGAGGGACTCAAAGTAGAGCCGCTGCTCCTCCACGTCGAGAGGAGCCAGTTGAGGCTCGGGCATCTGGTCAGGATGCCTCCTGGACCCCTCCCTGGTGAGGTGTTCCGGGCACGTCCCACCGGGAGGAGGCCCTGAGGAAGACCCAGGACACGCTGGAGGGACTATGTCTCTCGGCTGGCCTGGGAACGCCTTGGGGTTCCCCCGGAGGAGCTGGAAGAAGTGGCTGGGGAGAGGGAAGTCTGGGCCTCCCTTCTGAAGCTGCTGCCCCCGCGACCCGATCCCGAATAAGCGGAAGAAAATGGATGGATGGATGGATGGATGGATCATTAAATGCTAGTGAAAATGATGCAAACAGTAGTTTGTAGCTAAGCTAACAATGCTAAATGGTTGATAATCTCACACAGTCTACTCACCTCTCGGAGAAAAACTGGGTTATAAAGTAACACTCTTGCCTTTTTCTCTCTTATATATATTTTGTTTTTGAAAACCTGATTGTATAACTTAGCAGCATAGTAACTGACACAGTCCGTTCATGGCAGCTAAATTTAGCAGCAACTTCCACTGACTGCAGCTGTATACGTCACCATGAAGCGCTCTAAGCAGGAACGAACCATTTAACGCAGATAAGGGGGTTCAGGGCAAATGTGGATGCGTGTTTTTTAGTCTGGGAGGGGTAACATTAAATTTTTACTGCTAAAAACAATCTTTAAAAATACAATATGATTAATTTTGTATTTGACAGGAGCAAGATTGTTTTATTTCTATAAACAAAATATAAATAATTAAATTGTGGAGGACCCCCTGCTAGTCAGGGCCCTAGAATTGTCATCACTTTTCACCCCTTTACCGCCCCTCTGTTCCCCAGTCACTCAGTGCGTTACAGTTCCACACCACATTGCTTAGGATTTGTTGCTGCGCGTTTGCGCAGTGTGAAGGAAAGAGGAGACCAGCTGCACAGGCAGGCTGAGAAATGAGATGCAGGTGATCAGTTTGTGTGATCGGCAACAAGAGACCGTGATCGGCGATAACTGATTATACACTTTTTCACGGAAATTGGCCAATTCTGATCGGTGGCCAGCACACCTCTATTTGAAACAGTTCCTGTATTGGTCACATGACTTGCTGAAACCAATACACGCATCATCACTAACCACAGATTTTTGCCTTTTCCCTCAGCTGTAAAGATGTCTGACCTCCTGTTGCTGAACCCTGCCTCCAGTTTTCTGGCTATTGGATTTATATTGCCTGAGAAGCTCCTGTGCATGACCTCGGATTGTGTCAACAACTAAGTCTCTGGTTTGTGGATTTTGTCCCTGTCATCTGGTTGTACCCTGAGCCCCCGCAGCCTCCCCAATGCCCATTCACCCTACCCTCCCCAGGCTGGCTTCCCGACCCCTGTGGTTCTCCCATTCCTGACTCACCAGTGTGACCACACCCTGTGGGCCCCTTCTACTTCCTTATTTTGTGTAATGTACATTACATTTTGGAGTGACCTCTGAGGTCACTGTATTGTTAGCCAGGAACCACTAAGCATTGTAAAGCAAGAAGTATTTATATGACTAAATTTAGAAAAATAACTTGGCTCTGCTTCTTCCTAAAATCCCGGGTCCTCTCTCATGCAGCCACGTGTGAGGACAGAAACACAACAATGCGTGTTGACGTCACAGAAGTACAGAATTTTAATCCAATCAGAAGAACGTATAACATAAAACAGGAATTTAAAGAAACACAGAGACATACATTGGTTACCTGAGAGGAGAAGACAGATAGAAATATCAAAGACGTCCTTGGAGAAAGAGCTGTTGTGAAAAGCAACTAAGATCAGCTATTTCTGCCTTATTTCCTTTGAGTATAAACTTTTATAACTGTAGGCGTGTTTTCCTCTGTAATATATTCAAATAAGGCGTATCTCTGCTCGACCAACTGGAAGCTGTTTCTGACCCTTTTCAAATTCAGAAATTCCCTGGAATTCATTCAAAAGATAAAAGACCGGCTTCTCCCTTTTGTTTTAGATAAGTTGGAAGCAGGATGTCTCCGAACCCCTGTTGATTTATGGCTTTCACAAAGTAGTGTAAAAAACTGGAACTTCCACTGCTTGTGTCCCAAAAGACAAAAGGGCTGATCTGAGATCTTATGAAACAATTTACTTTAAACTAAAAGTAAGGTCAATAAACCAGAATAAGTTTCTAAATTCTAAAACTATTAGACTATTTCCATCAAGTGATGTTAAATTTTAAAACTAACTTATTTTAAATTTATTCTCTTACTGGTATTCAGCTTCCAGCCAATTCAATATAAAAGGTTATTACCAGAAAATAATATGTTATTGTGCACAGCCTCTGTTTCATTAAACATATAATAATACAATTTTCAGTCAGAGGATGTTATACTAAGAGAAATCTTCTACAAATAAATGTCAATGATTTAACAGTAAAACCATCCCAGATGTTCACGGAAAGCTCTTTGATCTCTCGTGAACTGACTGAGTTCCTGATTCCCAAGAAAATTTCAAATGATGGTGTCCTCTGGCTCCCTGCATGTTAATTTACGACCTCCTGTCTTTTGTGTTAAAACCACAGGAGTCCGAACTAAAAGCTCTCCTGCAGACCTCATTGTTTCAATACTTACCCAGGCATAGGTTTTAAAAGTTCTAAATCACTAACACAAACCTATTCAAAACTAAGAAATTTGTTCTAAAAGATTAAACTGAATTAAACACTAAAAATGGTTATTTTTCCTCAACAGCATAAAGTTCTTGTTTAATTGGAACTCAATACAGAGCCAGCTTCTAAGGCTGCGTTCACACTGCAGCATGAAGTGACTCAATTCCAATTTTTTGGCAATTCCGATTTTTTTGCCGGGCCGTTCACACTGCCAGTAAATGCGACCTGTATGTGTTCTGCAGTCTGAACGGGCAAACGACCCTAAAGTGTCCCGCATGCGCAGTAGAGGGCGAAATAGCATCAGCGTTCTGCCAACCACCATAAAAAGAAGAAGAGCTCAGAGTTTGAGGAAGTAAACATGGAGGCTAATGGTGGAGCTTAGCTTGCATATTTGAAGTTGTTGTCCAGCCGGAGCAACATATTAACAATTTAATCCTCATATTGTCCATCATGGTTGTTGTTTTTCTTCCCACTTGCGTATCAGGACACAGAATAGTGAGATTTGTTAAGAATCAGTGACGTTCAGTTCGGATGAATGAGACCTGGACGTTATGGTCGCATTTAAATCGGATACGTATCGGATGTGGGTCAAATTCTAAAAAGAATCCAACCTGAGCTGTTCACACTGCCATGAAAAGATCGGATACAGGTCGCATTATGTCAAAAAAAAAAAAATCAGAATTGAGTCACTTCAGGCTGCAGTGTGAACACACCCTTTGTGGAAGCCTCAGGGGTCAAGCCAAAAGTTTGGCAGTACTTTAAATATTTAAAGCAAAACAAGAATCAATAATTACCTATGTCGACTATTACTGATAGATAATTATTGATATTGTCTGAAATGGAACAATTATATTGTGATACATTTTTCTGCCATAATGTTGAGGCCTGGTTACACTTATACACTACATATTGTTTGGCCCAGACTCTGTCTCCTTACTAAAAATCTATGCATTTGTTTCTCTGGCATAAGCTTGGTGAAGTTGGCTAAATGTCTACAGACTTAATTTCAACTGAGAATATTAGTCAAGACTTCACAGATACTTTAATTTCAAATGGACTGAGTTTAAGTTATCTTGCAAAGAAGAAAGAGAAAAAAACTAAGTCTGCAGGCGGTCACAGCAACAAGCGAGATAAATAACAGAGAAACAATTTATTACAATTTATTACAATTTATTTTATTTTTCAATTTTATTTCACTGACCTTTATCATCTGTACCAGCTTGTTGATTGTCAGTATCAGATTGAACACATGTTGGAGCAGGCTCGTCTTCTGCCTCACTAAAATTCCTTGATTCAACATCAGTGCTGGGTTCCTTAATATAAATCACAAAAAATGTTTCATTCCAGTTTCACATACAGATACGTTGATGATTATGTCATTTTCATTATATTTTGGATGTTTAATATGATACTATGTACCTCCATTGTGGTGGAGGATTCTTCAGCCTCACCGCTTTGATGATGGTTTATATCTTCCTCTGAAATAAAATTTTAGAAAAATGTTTTGACCTTTATTTGGATCTGAAAACTCTTGGAGCATGGACATATATTTTTTATTTGTTTTAACATAAAATATAGAAACGGCTGCTAAAATTCTGCCTCTCTGGACTCTTCATTGAGTGATTGGGGTTTCTTGTCAGATTTAAAAGGTTCTCATACCCTTCCTCTTTCCATATTTTGTAACATTATTGCCAGAAACTTTAGTACAGCTTAGGTTTGTTTATATTGCGAGTTGGGATCACCTTTGTGGTCCGTATTTAATTTCCAGTGCAACCATACACTGATGCAGAGGTTTGCAAAGTGTGGGAGAGCTAGTTTCTCCTCACATAGCAAACCCACAACTGCATTATTGCTGTTTTTTTCTGTGAACATCTTGCTGTTGCTGTTCCATCATATGCATAATATTCTGAAAAACTGATGTGGATATGTCCCGACCAATATTTCCCACAGCTCTTTTTCTTTATGCACCTGCATCTCTGTGCAGTTAGAGACTCGGCAGCAGTTGCGGACTCTGTTCAAATCATTAACAGCCAATACCCAACTGCTTTTTAAAATTCCTTTGTAAAACATAAATAGCAAGTCCTCTCAGTGATATAGTTGATGGCACATCACATGATTTACTGTGTGCAGCAGTGCGCCACCTGCGCTATTGCTTTACCTTTAGTCAGGAATATTGGTCGTCAGGAAATGACAAAATCAAGCAAAGAATCTGAAAAAGGGACACAATGTTTTGTTATTAGTTGACAATGCTATGTCAGCAAGATAACGAGGTCTAAGGGAATCACATTCGCAGGTCAGTAAAAAGGTGTAATTAAAAAAAATAAAGTCGGGAGTAGGTTACTTTTGCTATAGCTTGACTTTGACGAACTTAACATGCATCCATGCTTCGCATTCAGAGTTTCCCCCAGTGTATTATAAGCCTGGCGGCCCATGCTTTACTAGCCCCACCGCCAGGCTAAGCGTTGCGCCGTTTCAGCTGTTTGGGATTCCCCTCGGTAATCTCCTAAAAAAACTACATCTAACAAACTAACCTAAAAAAAATACATTTTACATACGTATTAAAACTTTCTCTGTCCTAACATGAGACAGATAATCTCTAAAAAAATAATCGATCTCCCTGTTCTGCATAATTACTCCGCTCAGTCAGAAACAGCCAATCAGAACTAGCAGTAACCAGCTAGCCGCCATGCTAACAGAAAGTTTTCATTCAGTAACTCGGGATTGTTTATTGTAATGGATCCTGTATTTTGCCTTTGAATGTTAAGTTTTATACTAGAATTTTTGGCAATGTTGAGAGGTTTTATTTTGGCTCTTTGCATTATTTAGCCTCTTCAGAGCCTCATATGTTATCAGTCTGTTAAAGATAGTATTATTGATAGCAGTTCAATTTGCACAGTGCCTGTTTTGTTTAGTTTTCTTCTTGGAAAAAGTTGTTAAAAACAAGTTTTGGTCTAAATTAAGGTGAATTCATGGTTCCTTTTTCCACATAATGTAACAGTAGTGTTTATGATAAAAAATAAATAATTATGTGATCGGTATCGGGGATCGGAATCGGCGATTGTCCCTCAGGGGTGATCAGTATCGGCAGGAAAAAACTTGATCGGCACATCCCTAATATTTATATCTCTTAGTATGCTTAATAGCTGCTGAATCATTTTTTTTTTATTTCAAAAAGTATCTCACAAGTTTCATCAGGACGTGTATCCTACTTTAATGAATAAGCCTGTATGGCATTCATATTAAGTTTTAGCTGTACAAACAATGACTTCCAATCGCACAGCTGTAGGGGCATCTGCGCCCAATATGTCCCCACCAACTTGCAACAGAGTTACACCCTTGGTTTCAGATACTAAAAATCTGTTAATTTTGTCTCTGCCTCTGGCAGAGACAAAATTAGACACACTTGTCAGAGACACAGAGACAAGTTGGCAAAATGGTTGCAGTTTTCCTTTTCTGGTTAATGTCATGCTCTCCCTAAAAAGCCCTGGTATCACATAGGGGGGCTGCCCCAAACTTTGAAAAGGTCCTTACTAATGAGTAAAGTTAATCTTTGTGAACGTCTGAGGTGTTCATTAGGGAACACGAGAGAACAAATCACATGTTTAACCGGACCCGCACATCCTCTTATTGAGAAAAGCAGCGGGGCCAGGTGTTACGTCATTTTGAATGTCAGGGGCAGACGTGTTCAACTGACATTATGGCACCTGTCAATCAACTCAGTGGGTTTGTTGCAATATGTCCCAAAGTAAACACCCCATACCTGGAGGACAATGTTGTTGGGTCCACCATGCTGTCATACAGATTTGGTGAAAAGCAATCAGAAAAAATGGTTACAAGTTGTGGGGGGACATGCACAAAGCATGCTTTATGTCTCATGGTGAGCTACGGAGGAGCATCTGTTGGCTCCATATTCCTTCTCTAGCATTTAGCATTCGAATGTATCAATACATCAATGCTATTCAAGATTTGGGCCTATAGTTTTCCATTTGCTATTTATATAGATAAAGGCAGGGAAAGTAGCTGGTTGCTCTTCTGTATTTGGCCAGCATTTTCCAATATTTAATAATATTTAACAAGCTGTTGATTGATCGTCACCCTATTCATTTTCCAATCTGGGAAAGAAAAAATATTCACAATCTCAGTGACATTTACAAAGAGGGAGAGGGAGCTTGAGAAAAACTGGGTTATAAATTAACACTCTTGCCTTTTTCTTTGTTTTTTTTTTTTTTTTTGAAAACCTGATTTTATAACTTTTCTTAGCAGCATAGTAACTGCCACAGTCACCGTTGTATTCCGCTGCAGCTTTTACTGACTGTAGCTACATACGCAACTCTCAAGCAGGAACGAACCATTTAACGCAGATCCAGGGGGAGTCCAGGCAAAAACTGATGTGTTTTTGGTCTGGGAGGGGTAATATAATATAAAATTTTTACTGCTAAAAACAATCTTTAAAAATACAATATGATTAATTTTGTATTTGACAGGAGCAAGATTGTTTTATTTCTATAAACAAAATATAAATAATTAAATTGTGGAGGACCCCCTGCTAGTCAGGGCCCTAGAATTGTCATCACTTTTCACCCCTTTACCGCCCCTCTGTTCCCCAGTCACTCAGTGCGTTACAGTTCCACACCACATTGCTTAGGATTTGTTGCTGCGCGTTTGCGCAGTGTGAAGGAAAGAGGAGACCAGCTGCACAGGCAGGCTGAGAAATGAGATGCAGGTGATCAGTTTGTGTGATCGGCAACAAGAGACCGTGATCGGCGATAACTGATTATACACTTTTTCACGGAAATTGGCCAATTCTGATCGGTGGCCAGCACACCTCTATTTGAAACAGTTCCTGTATTGGTCACATGACTTGCTGAAACCAATACACGCATCATCACTAACCACAGATTTTTGCCTTTTCCCTCAGCTGTAAAGATGTCTGACCTCCTGTTGCTGAACCCTGCCTCCAGTTTTCTGGCTATTGGATTTATATTGCCTGAGAAGCTCCTGTGCATGACCTCGGATTGTGTCAACAACTAAGTCTCTGGTTTGTGGATTTTGTCCCTGTCATCTGGTTGTACCCTGAGCCCCCGCAGCCTCCCCAATGCCCATTCACCCTACCCTCCCCAGGCTGGCTTCCCGACCCCTGTGGTTCTCCCATTCCTGACTCACCAGTGTGACCACACCCTGTGGGCCCCTTCTACTTCCTTATTTTGTGTAATGTACATTACATTTTGGAGTGACCTCTGAGGTCACTGTATTGTTAGCCAGGAACCACTAAGCATTGTAAAGCAAGAAGTATTTATATGACTAAATTTAGAAAAATAACTTGGCTCTGCTTCTTCCTAAAATCCCGGGTCCTCTCTCATGCAGCCACGTGTGAGGACAGAAACACAACAATGCGTGTTGACGTCACAGAAGTACAGAATTTTAATCCAATCAGAAGAACGTATAACATAAAACAGGAATTTAAAGAAACACAGAGACATACATTGGTTACCTGAGAGGAGAAGACAGATAGAAATATCAAAGACGTCCTTGGAGAAAGAGCTGTTGTGAAAAGCAACTAAGATCAGCTATTTCTGCCTTATTTCCTTTGAGTATAAACTTTTATAACTGTAGGCGTGTTTTCCTCTGTAATATATTCAAATAAGGCGTATCTCTGCTCGACCAACTGGAAGCTGTTTCTGACCCTTTTCAAATTCAGAAATTCCCTGGAATTCATTCAAAAGATAAAAGACCGGCTTCTCCCTTTTGTTTTAGATAAGTTGGAAGCAGGATGTCTCCGAACCCCTGTTGATTTATGGCTTTCACAAAGTAGTGTAAAAAACTGGAACTTCCACTGCTTGTGTCCCAAAAGACAAAAGGGCTGATCTGAGATCTTATGAAACAATTTACTTTAAACTAAAAGTAAGGTCAATAAACCAGAATAAGTTTCTAAATTCTAAAACTATTAGACTATTTCCATCAAGTGATGTTAAATTTTAAAACTAACTTATTTTAAATTTATTCTCTTACTGGTATTCAGCTTCCAGCCAATTCAATATAAAAGGTTATTACCAGAAAATAATATGTTATTGTGCACAGCCTCTGTTTCATTAAACATATAATAATACAATTTTCAGTCAGAGGATGTTATACTAAGAGAAATCTTCTACAAATAAATGTCAATGATTTAACAGTAAAACCATCCCAGATGTTCACGGAAAGCTCTTTGATCTCTCGTGAACTGACTGAGTTCCTGATTCCCAAGAAAATTTCAAATGATGGTGTCCTCTGGCTCCCTGCATGTTAATTTACGACCTCCTGTCTTTTGTGTTAAAACCACAGGAGTCCGAACTAAAAGCTCTCCTGCAGACCTCATTGTTTCAATACTTACCCAGGCATAGGTTTTAAAAGTTCTAAATCACTAACACAAACCTATTCAAAACTAAGAAATTTGTTCTAAAAGATTAAACTGAATTAAACACTAAAAATGGTTATTTTTCCTCAACAGCATAAAGTTCTTGTTTAATTGGAACTCAATACAGAGCCAGCTTCTAAGGCTGCGTTCACACTGCAGCATGAAGTGACTCAATTCCAATTTTTTGGCAATTCCGATTTTTTTGCCGGGCCGTTCACACTGCCAGTAAATGCGACCTGTATGTGTTCTGCAGTCTGAACGGGCAAACGACCCTAAAGTGTCCCGCATGCGCAGTAGAGGGCGAAATAGCATCAGCGTTCTGCCAACCACCATAAAAAGAAGAAGAGCTCAGAGTTTGAGGAAGTAAACATGGAGGCTAATGGTGGAGCTTAGCTTGCATATTTGAAGTTGTTGTCCAGCCGGAGCAACATATTAACAATTTAATCCTCATATTGTCCATCATGGTTGTTGTTTTTCTTCCCACTTGCGTATCAGGACACAGAATAGTGAGATTTGTTAAGAATCAGTGACGTTCAGTTCGGATGAATGAGACCTGGACGTTATGGTCGCATTTAAATCGGATACGTATCGGATGTGGGTCAAATTCTAAAAAGAATCCAACCTGAGCTGTTCACACTGCCATGAAAAGATCGGATACAGGTCGCATTATGTCAAAAAAAAAAAAAATCAGAATTGAGTCACTTCAGGCTGCAGTGTGAACACACCCTTTGTGGAAGCCTCAGGGGTCAAGCCAAAAGTTTGGCAGTACTTTAAATATTTAAAGCAAAACAAGAATCAATAATTACCTATGTCGACTATTACTGATAGATAATTATTGATATTGTCTGAAATGGAACAATTATATTGTGATACATTTTTCTGCCATAATGTTGAGGCCTGGTTACACTTATACACTACATATTGTTTGGCCCAGACTCTGTCTCCTTACTAAAAATCTATGCATTTGTTTCTCTGGCATAAGCTTGGTGAAGTTGGCTAAATGTCTACAGACTTAATTTCAACTGAGAATATTAGTCAAGACTTCACAGATACTTTAATTTCAAATGGACTGAGTTTAAGTTATCTTGCAAAGAAGAAAGAGAAAAAAACTAAGTCTGCAGGCGGTCACAGCAACAAGCGAGATAAATAACAGAGAAACAATTTATTACAATTTATTACAATTTATTTTATTTTTCAATTTTATTTCACTGACCTTTATCATCTGTACCAGCTTGTTGATTGTCAGTATCAGATTGAACACATGTTGGAGCAGGCTCGTCTTCTGCCTCACTAAAATTCCTTGATTCAACATCAGTGCTGGGTTCCTTAATATAAATCACAAAAAATGTTTCATTCCAGTTTCACATACAGATACGTTGATGATTATGTCATTTTCATTATATTTTGGATGTTTAATATGATACTATGTACCTCCATTGTGGTGGAGGATTCTTCAGCCTCACCGCTTTGATGATGGTTTATATCTTCCTCTGAAATAAAATTTTAGAAAAATGTTTTGACCTTTATTTGGATCTGAAAACTCTTGGAGCATGGACATATATTTTTTATTTGTTTTAACATAAAATATAGAAACGGCTGCTAAAATTCTGCCTCTCTGGACTCTTCATTGAGTGATTGGGGTTTCTTGTCAGATTTAAAAGGTTCTCATACCCTTCCTCTTTCCATATTTTGTAACATTATTGCCAGAAACTTTAGTACAGCTTAGGTTTGTTTATATTGCGAGTTGGGATCACCTTTGTGGTCCGTATTTAATTTCCAGTGCAACCATACACTGATGCAGAGGTTTGCAAAGTGTGGGAGAGCTAGTTTCTCCTCACATAGCAAACCCACAACTGCATTATTGCTGTTTTTTTCTGTGAACATCTTGCTGTTGCTGTTCCATCATATGCATAACATTCTGAAAAACTGATGTGGATATGTCCCGACCAATATTTCCCACAGCTCTTTTTCTTTATGCACCTGCATCTCTGTGCAGTTAGAGACTCGGCAGCAGTTGCGGACTCTGTTCAAATCATTAACAGCCAATACCCAACTGCTTTTTAAAATTCCTTTGTAAAACATAAATAGCAAGTCCTCTCAGTGATATAGTTGATGGCACATCACATGATTTACTGTGTGCAGCAGTGCGCCACCTGCGCTATTGCTTTACCTTTAGTCAGGAATATTGGTCGTCAGGAAATGACAAAATCAAGCAAAGAATCTGAAAAAGGGACACAATGTTTTGTTATTAGTTGACAATGCTATGTCAGCAAGATAACGAGGTCTAAGGGAATCACATTCGCAGGTCAGTAAAAAGGTGTAATTAAAAAAAATATAAAGTCGGGAGTAGGTTACTTTTGCTATAGCTTGACTTTGACGAACTTAACATGCATCCATGCTTCGCATTCAGAGTTTCCCCCAGTGTATTATAAGCCTGGCGGCCCATGCTTTACTAGCCCCACCGCCAGGCTAAGCGTTGCGCCGTTTCAGCTGTTTGGGATTCCCCTCGGTAATCTCCTAAAAAAACTACATCTAACAAACTAACCTAAAAAAAATACATTTTACATACGTATTAAAACTTTCTCTGTCCTAACATGAGACAGATAATCTCTAAAAAAATAATCGATCTCCCTGTTCTGCATAATTACTCCGCTCAGTCAGAAACAGCCAATCAGAACTAGCAGTAACCAGCTAGCCGCCATGCTAACAGAAAGTTTTCATTCAGTAACTCGGGATTGTTTATTGTAATGGATCCTGTATTTTGCCTTTGAATGTTAAGTTTTATACTAGAATTTTTGGCAATGTTGAGAGGTTTTATTTTGGCTCTTTGCATTATTTAGCCTCTTCAGAGCCTCATATGTTATCAGTCTGTTAAAGATAGTATTATTGATAGCAGTTCAATTTGCACAGTGCCTGTTTTGTTTAGTTTTCTTCTTGGAAAAAGTTGTTAAAAACAAGTTTTGGTCTAAATTAAGGTGAATTCATGGTTCCTTTTTCCACATAATGTAACAGTAGTGTTTATGATAAAAAATAAATAATTATGTGATCGGTATCGGGGATCGGAATCGGCGATTGTCCCTCAGGGGTGATCAGTATCGGCAGGAAAAAACTTGATCGGCACATCCCTAATATTTATATCTCTTAGTATGCTTAATAGCTGCTGAATCATTTTTTTTTTATTTCAAAAAGTATCTCACAAGTTTCATCAGGACGTGTATCCTACTTTAATGAATAAGCCTGTATGGCATTCATATTAAGTTTTAGCTGTACAAACAATGACTTCCAATCGCACAGCTGTAGGGGCATCTGCGCCCAATATGTCCCCACCAACTTGCAACAGAGTTACACCCTTGGTTTCAGATACTAAAAATCTGTTAATTTTGTCTCTGCCTCTGGCAGAGACAAAATTAGACACACTTGTCAGAGACACAGAGACAAGTTGGCAAAATGGTTGCAGTTTTCCTTTTCTGGTTAATGTCATGCTCTCCCTAAAAAGCCCTGGTATCACATAGGGGGGCTGCCCCAAACTTTGAAAAGGTCCTTACTAATGAGTAAAGTTAATCTTTGTGAACGTCTGAGGTGTTCATTAGGGAACACGAGAGAACAAATCACATGTTTAACCGGACCCGCACATCCTCTTATTGAGAAAAGCAGCGGGGCCAGGTGTTACGTCATTTTGAATGTCAGGGGCAGACGTGTTCAACTGACATTATGGCACCTGTCAATCAACTCAGTGGGTTTGTTGCAATATGTCCCAAAGTAAACACCCCATACCTGGAGGACAATGTTGTTGGGTCCACCATGCTGTCATACAGATTTGGTGAAAAGCAATCAGAAAAAATGGTTACAAGTTGTGGGGGGACATGCACAAAGCATGCTTTATGTCTCATGGTGAGCTACGGAGGAGCATCTGTTGGCTCCATATTCCTTCTCTAGCATTTAGCATTCGAATGTATCAATACATCAATGCTATTCAAGATTTGGGCCTATAGTTTTCCATTTGCTATTTATATACACAGTCCAGTCACATTAATGTGACCACCACGTACTTTCCACTTCAGAGTTAAATAACCAATCACAGAAGGCAGGTGGCAGCACAGTGCAGTTGAGCGTATATAAAGGGTGTGTGTGGGCTTCGGAAAACATTTCAATCGTTGGCGTAATGCAGAAACGAAGCGATTTATCCGACGTCCAAAAGGGCATGATCATTGGCTTTCGGGCCAAGGGTGGAAGCATTTCCGAAACGGCTGAGTTTGTGAACTGTTCGCGTGCCGCCGTGGTAAAAGTGTACCGTGCATGGCAAAATGGGACTGTCCAAAATCAACGACGTGGCAAATGTGGTGCACCACGGGCCATAGATGACAGAGGCGAACGACGGTTGCGGAGATGCGTTCGGGCAGATAGACGGGCTACCGTTGAGCAACTGACCACTAAAATGAACCAAGGGGCTACCACAAGTGTCTCCCAAACCACTATTCAGCGAACATTGCTGCGTCTGGGCCTCCGAAGCAGACGCCTGGTTCGTGCACCTATGCTGACTGGTGTTCATCGACGACGAAGGCTAGAATTTGCACGCCAGTACAGCAGCTGGACGTCCACTGAGTGGCGACAGGTAGCGTTTTCAGATGAATCGCGTTTTATGCTCCATCGGACAGATGGACGTTGGCGTATAAGGCGTGAAACCTCTGAAAGGAACCACCCTGCAACCATTGCAGGAACGGTCCAAGCTGGAGGCGGGAGCATTATGGTCTGGGGAATGTTTTCCTGGCATTCTCTGGGTTCACTGATTATTGTGGAAGGCACGATGGATCAATACAAGTACGCATCTGTCCTTGCGGACCATGTCCACCCCTACATGCGCATTGTTTTTCCTCAGGATGATGGCATCTTCCAGCAGGACAATGCGAGGTGCCATACAGCTGCCAGTGTACGTGCGTGGTTCGAAGAGCACCAGGATGAGTTTACCGTCCTCCCCTGGCCAGCAAACTCACCTGACTTAAACCCAATCGAGCATCTGTGGGACCATCTCGATCGAGTTGTTCGCGCCATGGATCCTCAACCGCGTAATCTAGCGCAGCTGGCCACGGCATTAGAGTCGGCATGGCTCAACATCCCAGAGAAGACCTTCAGGGACCTAAGTGACTCTCTTCCTGCACGTCTCGTAGCAGTTCGCTCTGCGAAAGGTGGTTATTCTGGCTTTTGACAGATGGTCACATTAATGTGACTGGACTGTGTAGATAAAGGCAGGGAAAGTAGCTGGTTGCTCTTCTGTATTTGGCCAGCATTTTCCAATATTTAATAATATTTAACAAGCTGTTGATTGATCGTCACCCTATTCATTTTCCAATCTGGGAAAGAAAAAATATTCACAATCTCAGTGACATTTACAAAGAGGGAGAGGGAGCTTGAGAAAAACTGGGTTATAAATTAACACTCTTGCCTTTTTCTTTGTTTTTTTTTTTTTTTTTTTGAAAACCTGATTTTATAACTTTTCTTAGCAGCATAGTAACTGCCACAGTCACCGTTGTATTCCGCTGCAGCTTTTACTGACTGTAGCTACATACGCAACTCTCAAGCAGGAACGAACCATTTAACGCAGATCCAGGGGGAGTCCAGGCAAAAACTGATGTGTTTTTGGTCTGGGAGGGGTAATATAATATAAAATTTTTACTGCTAAAAACAATCTTTGAAAATACAATATGATTAATTTTGTATTTGACAGGACCCTGATTTTTTTTTTTATTTTATGTCTATGAACAAAATATAAATAATTAAATTGTAGAGGGCCCCCTGCTGGTCAGGGCTTCTAGATTCGTCATCACTTATCACCTCTTTACCGTGCCACTGTGTGAATGTGTGCGTGAATGAGTGAATGTAGTGCGAAGTATGTTGGCCAACAGGTGCAAATGCTCAGCAACAGAGAAAACATGCTAACAAAAATAAGACTCGCACAAATGAAATACAGCCAACATAAAAATAGACGCAACAAAAAGCAAATAAAATGCAGCAAACAAAAAACGACATGCAAACAAAAAAGAATACAACCACAAATGAAATGCAGCAAACAAAAGAGACGCAAACAAATGAAATGCAGAAAACCTTAAAATATACGCAAACAAAAAGCAAATAAAATGCAGCAAACAAAAAAAGACGCAAACAAAAATTATACAACCACAGATGAAATGCAGCAAACCAAAGAAAAGATGCACACAAAAGTGCTGAAAAACGCAAGTTCTCCAGACCACTAGAGGGAATAGGACAAAAAACAGCTGTGTCCAAATTTAGGGTCTGCATCCTTTAAAACAGGTGTTCAGAAAAGCAGCAATGGCGGCAAAAAATATTTTTGCTTTATTACACTTAAAATTACACAAAATGATTTTTATAATGTTTTTAGGCGATAATGTAGATGTATATATAGATCTGAAATATCTGCTCGGTTCATTAATAAATCACCTAATTCCTATATTGCTCCGTTGTTTTCGGGCCTGTCTGCTCCGCTGCATTAACATCCAGCTCCTCCAGCTGTCAGCTGGCCGGAGCTCCAGGTTAGGTACCGACAGAGAACCCAGGTCTCCCGGCACATAGTTAGAAAACCTCCCGATAGTTTCCCCTATGAGTGGAGGTGAAATACAGATATTAAGCCAGGTAATAGCTGTAAAAAAAAATCACTAAAGTATTTAATTTATTCCTGAGCAAATGGGTTTGACTGAAACCCATTTGCAAAAGCTAAGCCTTGCTGCATTTCATTTGTGCGCGTTTTTTTTTTTTTTTTGCTGCGCATTTGCACCTGTCGGCCACCGTAGTGAAGCGCTTTGGGGTCCCATGGACTTGATAAAGCACTATACAAGTACAATGCTAATCTATATACACCTAATATAAACTAATTTACAGTATTGTAATAAGTTAGCAATATGACCAATCGGAAATCCCAACTCGGAAAATTGTACACTTTACATTCGCGTGTGTGCGTGCATTACGTGTATGTGTGCGGCTCAGCTGCTTTTATTTTAAAGCTCAAGCATGATTAAAATCAATATTAAATCAATGTCTTGATGCAATATGCTGGTTTAAACTTTTGTACTACTTTAATTAACTGAGCATACTGTTGGTTGATAACAGTTTGAATGAACAGAAAATATTTTTAAGTACCTCAAGACAACATTTGTTGTGATCTGATGCCGTATTCATAAACTGAAATGGATTTAGCTGAATATATTATTAAACTTTTAATGGAGCAGCTAAAGGCGGGTCTGTCAGTAACTCCCGGGGCCGTTTTTCCTCCACAGCAATCTCTAATTTAATCTTTACATTTTTTTTAGACCTCTTCCCTGGTCTGACCCCACTGGAATTATTTCAAGCACCGATGTAATGACATTTGCAGAATTTTGCTACTTACTGATTTCCACCAAACGATTAAGACTCAAGATGTCTTCCGTCTACGCAGTCTGGATCTGAGCTGAACACGCACCATCTTACAACTTTCGTTTTCTCCTCCGTCTTTTAACCTGAATTAAAAACATGTGAATGTCGAGAAAAAACCTCAAAGGTCGACTCAATCTCTTCTGATGGGTCCTGTAATCAGTCTATTTACTTCTTTAAAGAAAAACTCAGCCAAATTACTTAAATGTAGTTGATGTCACAAAACTTGCTTTCAAAAAACTAAAAGTCAAGTAACTCCTTCTCCTTCTTGTTTAATGTTGGTTGGCAAGCAACTTAAAGGTGTGCATTACCGCCACCTGCTGGAATGGAATGTAGATCAGGACGCAACTTATACAATCCCCCCCCCCCCCCCCAAAAAAAAAAAAAAAAACTTATATTTCTATTAATTTAGTTTTCTTAAGATAGTTTATTAAATAACGTAGAATAAAAGAAAACATCTTTTAACTGTAATTTATTCTTAGAAATCTATATTCTAACTTCCTTCTTTCATCAGAGTACTTAGGACATAACAACAAAACATGTTCTACTGTCTCTTCTTGAAAACAAAAATCACAATTACCTGTTGGATGTTTCCCCATTTTAAATAGAGTACTTTTTAAACCTGTATGCCCAAAACGTAATCTGGATATAATGTTTTCTTCTTTTCTACTTCTTCCTGTTCCCATCATTGCACCAACTTTCCTTTGAATACTATAAAGCCATCTACCACTTCTTTCTTCTTCCCTCTGTTTCTGCCATCTTTCTTTAAAATTTTGTTTCATAATAGATTTTATTTTCTCTTTATTAAATGGAATACTGCTGTATCTCAATGTAACTGTTTTTGAAGCTTGTTTTGCGTATTTATCTGCCAACTCATTTCCTTTTATTCCTACATGAGACAGAACCCATGCAAATATGACTATTAAACCCATGGCCTGAATTCTATAAAGTATTAACTGAATCTCCAATAGAAGGTCCGGTCTACTATTAGATTGATTATTTTTAATTGAGTATAATGATGAACTTGAATCAGAACAAATTAAACTTCTCAAAGGACAAACCTCTTCAATCTAGCCTAAAGCCAAAATGATCCCCATCATCTCCCCTGTAAACACTGAGACACCATTAGAAATTCTCTTACATTTTTTAATACTAAATAAACGACACACCATTGTTGCTATCTGAGCTCTTAGAAGTATCTTTTTAACATAATCATAGTATTTATTATCTATATATGATGGCACTGAGTACGAGTCTGAAAAATTTCCTTTTTTCCTCTTCTCCAACAATAAGTCCACAACATCATGAAATAGAGATAGATGGATGGACCAGTGAAAGAGGAGCTGTTTGACTCATATTCATAAACGATAACATTGCTTTCTATCTCCCAACCAAAGGATTTTTAAATCTTTTTCCCAACTAGGTTTTAAAATTTCTTGACATGGATGATTTTCATAATAACCCTTTACATAACTCCAGTAAGATTATCTTAACTGTAATCTTCTAAGGTAAAGTGGTATTTCCCCCATTTCAACTGACAAAGCTGAAATTGGTGTTGTTCTGACAGCTCCTGTACACAACCTCAAGGCTTGATACTGAATAATATCTAATTTTTTAAGGAGTGTTGATGCTGATCCAAAGGCCATAATCTAATACAGACCTTATTAAACCCGTATATATTGTTTTCAACCCTTTCCTCTCAGCACTCACACTCTCTCCCCACCAAACACCTCATAACATTTAAACTCTCTTACACTTATCCACTACTTTTTTATATATTCAGATCTTCCAGTGCAAGTCACATCACATACATCATATATATATATTTTACAAACGGCCTACACAACCTCACATATTATGCTCCATAAGAGGCTTTGTTTGTGCACAGTCGTAAAAAAAACACACAGGTGGGAATCTTCTATTTATCGATCGTAATCTCCATCAGCTGTGGTTTGAAATTAGTGTTTGAATTGGGGACCATTTCTCTAAGAAGATGTCACTTTTCATCTGTAATTCGTTCCACGTGCTACGCCTCCCTTGCTCTATTCTTCCACTGAGAGACTGTTGGGCTGAGGTTTCAGCCATGAGACCATGATCATTTTCTTTGCGAGAACAAATAGAATAAGAACAAGTAGTAGTAAAGTCCATCTATTACGATGTGCTACACTACCTTGAAGAGAGACACCTCAACATTTCAAATGAAACATCTTCTGCCATTATGTCTTCCTGCCACGTCTGCAGGAAGATCTTGATACTTTCCGCAGTGGCTTGGACAATCATCCACTTTGAACGTAAAGTAACATGGCTCCTCACCAGCTCTGGGTTCTTGGTCAAACACACCATCCAATTCCTGACCCCCACAGTGCCTTGACAGAGGTACATTTTAATTGGATAATTTAATGTGTAGTATGTATACTATCATTCACTTAATTTGTAACATAGCAATCTGCAATCATCAAGTAAATTTTGAGTTCTCTTGATCCCTTCTTTGTGTTTTACAGGGTGTAGAGTCCTGAAATTGAATGGGAGGAGAGCAGGCCTCCTCTTCAGGAAGAGTCAAACATCACAGTGCCAAATTTGAATATGCAACTGATTGACGAACAAATGGCAGCCTTAAGAGACACAGTAAACCCAAAAGGCACATCACTGTCTTTTGGTTGTGACATGTATATATTGCTGCAGTTCAGTTTTGTGAACAGTTCTTTACTCTGTGAAACGTGTCCAGTTTCAAAATTCAGCATTTATTAAATGTAAAGCTAAGTGCTGATCATATCACCACAAAGGTAAAATTTGTGCTTTGGAAAAGTGAATTATAGTGTTTTTATGGTTGACATGTTAAAGAACTAAATGTGCTAAATTTGTAAGTTGATTGTTCTTTTTATAAGAAAATATTCTGAAAGTTAAGTTTGTCTTATGTCATTTATTTTCTAATACTTCAAGCATAGATGATCAATAAAATATTGCATAAAAACAGTTTCCGTTTCATATTTCCTGTACAAACAGTGCTGACTCAGAAACTCTAAACATAGTTATTCTTAACATTTAAGATTTACAGGAATGCTTGAAAAACATCTCAGGTACTTAGTTGTCACTTCAAAGAACAACTTGACTGTGATGCAATTATTGAACAAATGAAACACCAATACATTGAGTTCTCAAACCAGACCAAAGCCAGTCTCAACCAATTTAAGACACACCATCATGTCAGCATACAGAGCCAGGTGGGTAGAATAATGGCTTGGAAGGCGTAAACGCTAACCGCAGGTGGATGAAGTGGGCATGTGGTTTGGTCCAGTTCACTGCACTACTTCAGGCTTCAGGTTCTGGCATGGAACCTCCCAGCCAACCCAAAATGTCATGAGCTGGTGCAGATTGTCTGAAGATGCTAGAAAAAGTATAAATCTTTTTTTAGATACATGGTGAGTTTCCTGTAGAAACGAATCATTCATAAAGCTGATTTTGAAATATGACTATTTGAATGTCTTTTCTAAGAAACTAATCCATATGATTGTGACATCCTTCAAAAATCATTTACCTTTTGCCATGTTCACTAATTAACTTGAAAAGCTTTATCAGCTTTATCTGTGCAGTGTTGTAAGATATGATAAGAAAATGAATGTACTGTATTAGGGTGGTATGTATTGCACGTCTTATCCTCAAAATAACATATAAACATTCTCCAAATGTTTATACAGACATTTTACCTTCTTCAAGAAACTGATGAAAAAGCCCTGTCACCTGCATAGTTTCTGCTTCCAAGACATGATCACTGTTGTCATCACTTTGCTTCACCTGTGGCCAAATGATTGACTGCAGGATCATCTGTAATTGTAGAAATGGAAATGGCTCCAAACGATCACGAAGTCTATCAAAAAAATGATCCTTGAAAGTTCCTTGAAAAGAGAAAAAATAAAAAAATGTCAAAAATATTGTCAGTAAAATAGAAAAAAGTATTTTGAAATCAGTAGGTCAGTATTGAGAAATCACAAATTAAATAATGATATATAATCTAAAGTAAGATAACAAATGTACAAGCATACATTTTCTTCAAAATTAGTTAAAACCAAATGAAAAAAACAAAGGTTTTTTCTAATGTTGCTAGGTAACAGAACGACGTTTTGCACCGCAAAGTAAAAAGAATGTAAATTAATATTGTAAATCAACGCTTGTCAGATAAGAGAAGCAGTAGTTTGGATGACGCTATAATGACCATAAATGTATTAATTCATAAATGAAGTCACATAAACACTACAGTAGATGAACATAATGGGGTTGTGGTTATAATTAATGTCGTTAGTTCACAGCCCCTCCTTGAATCACAAGGCAGCCATGTTAGCTGCTACATTAGCGGTAGAATCTCCTGGAAAATTACGACTTTGCTAAGACCGTCTGTCTCTGTCTCACCAAGACGACATACAAACAGCCCAAAAAGTCGCCACCCATCAGTTCTCTTTAAAGATTCTAGACTTGGCGCAAGTGATATTTCTTTTTTAAATAAAACACGTGAAAAATGGGTGTGGGATGGACAAGAGAAGGAGGGAGGGGATGGGGGTCTAGCAGGTACCGAGAACTAATAGGCCAACATTACCTGGTGTCAGATTATCAACGGCCCAAACCCGTGTTTTAAATCAAGCTTTAATATCATGTATCAAACTTCATGCGCAAAATGAAATATACTACAGAAATATGAAAGCATAGACTCACCGTAGTGTTTGGGTTCGCCTCCATGGTCGCCGGCCTCCGTGTTGCTGCTTTTCTTCAATATGACACTTGGGTCACGTGATTGGCTGGGTGTTGGAATCAGACATCGATTGCTCATGTCTGTGACCTGAAGTAACCTGGTCATTTTTGTACAGCGAATTTTTAGACGCTGAATTTGAGACGGTGAATTTGAGCAAGTTGAATTTTTAGGACACTGAAAATATTACATTTTAATTTTTAAAAGTTGAATTTTTTTATATGCTGAATATATATATAGAAAAATTCATTACTTTGAAATAGGAATGTGAATTTTTTTAACAAATGAAAATTGCAAACATGTACAAATAATGACAGCGAATTTTTTTCAGGTCAAAATTATATTCTGAATTAATTTTGAAATTGAAAAAGTAAGCGCAAATATACAACATTCAAATTTCAGATGCATTTTTTATTCAAATTCTGATGGCACATATTTACTTCCATAAGTATTCCGGTAGATAAAAAGGCAGCTGTGGAAACATAATTCAAGGTTGGGGAACCTCATACACACAATAGGAAGCTAGAACACTTTAAATCCAAAACAAGTTAATGTCAGGGTTCCTTTGTGTGTGTGTGTGTGTGTGTGTGTGTGTGTGTGTGTGTGTGTGTGTGTGTGTGTGTGTGTGTGTGTGTGTGTGTGTGTGTGTGTGTGTGTGTGTGTGAGTGTGAGTGATGCATCTGTTCCAGGGAAGATCTTGGTGAAGAATCTGGGCAGCCTACACAGGTGGATCTCATCTGCCTCATCAGTGTTGGGGATAAAGTAGCAGCAGAACCTTCACTCAGTGCTGGATGATTAACGTGCACCAGCAGTTTCTCTAGCCGTCTCTTGTAGTTTACAGTAGTAGTTTTTTGATCTGTCTCTTCAGTATTTTACCAGTGGTTTCATAGTCCCTGTGTTTGCCTGCCTTTAGGTCAGTCTCTGAATTTTCCAACTGGATCAAGTTCCATTGTTTTCTCCTCCTGTGGATTTTACTAGTGATGGGCAAATGAAGCCTCATGAAGCAATGAACCTTTCCAACCCTTTGCTTTGCAAAAAGGTTCATTACTCGATGCTTCATTCATGACTCACTAGTGACATCTGCTGGTGAAACTGTAACAGCCTTATCATTCAGTTGGATCATACTTCCAAAAATTACTAAATGCAATATTGTCACAAAGTTTTCATCAAACTCATGTTTAGTAACAGGAGAATCAATGAAACCATATTTAATTGTCGTATGTTTTAATTATTACAGTTATTTGTAGCCAATCTAATCCTGGTATATGTTGAACGTCAGTGGTTGTGTTGGGTTTTCTTTTATATCATAGATGGATTTGACAATAAAGACATTTGATGTTTTAGTGTCTTGGGAGTGCAGAGCCTGTTGGGGCTTCACTTTTTATTGGATTTATAATTGGCTCTGATCTCTTATATTTGGCTACATGTTGAATTTTAGTTCTGCAACACCATTAAATCTGTTTCTTTTGTGAAAGACTGATATATTTTTGCTAATCAGACAACAAATAATAGTGGAACTTTGCAGAAGGTGAGAAATTGGGAGGTGGAGGATTAATTATTATCTAAGAAGAATTTTATTGTGAGGATAATCTCAAAATATTCCCAGATGTCAGAGATTTTCCTCTTGCTGGCTCCATTTCAGACAATCAGTCAACTTTATTTGTGTAGCACGTTTCAGCAACAATGGAGTTCAAAGAGATTTATATCATAATATCACAAAAGTATAGTTATATATAAAAAACAATCTACAATTGAGAAAACCCGTAACAAACATTACATTTTGATGAGTGTCATCATCAATAAACATCAAATATGTCGGTCAATGTTTATTTTATTTGGCCACTGAAGACAAATATCATCCTCTGATGCGACCAAATGGACAATAACAGCACGGCTCATCGCGCTTTTATTTTGAAAATCAACACGCAAAATGAAGCAGTCATGTGACCCATGCAATGCGAGGCCTCGTTTGTTGCCAGTCACGTGGTTTTCAGCAAGAGGACACAAGCCTAGAAGCGGGGCTTCATCGGATACGCCCTCCTTTTTACTCGGTTCACTCCTCGAAGCCTGGATTCAGATGGACCATCACTAGATTTTACCTCCAAGTCTGCCTGCCCGCTGCTCCCTCCACACCACTTCATCAATTCTCCAACTCCCAGTCAACACCATCCTCACGCTCATCTCAGGAACCTCCGTGAACCATTCTCACACTGAACCTTGGACACATTCCCCCATGCTTCAACCAGAACCATTCTAAAGCACCTCTGATTGCACAACACAACCGCTCCCCGAAGGATTAAGAAGATTTGACTGTTGTCTTTAAGAAGGAAAATAAAACTCTTACTTTTACTCAGGCTTGTTGATTTTGCATGTGGGTAAGAAGTTTAAAGCCGAACATATTGTTGATATTGTTGAGCTTTAACTTTCCTAAGAAAAGGTTAGACAGGCAACAGATGTAGGAGGTCTGTTGAGCAACTCTGGGTTATTAGAACAGAGATCATGTCATGAGGTCTCCAATGTGATGGATATGAGATCATCTGTGCAAGTAGTCAGCCAATGAGACAGATACAGCAACTAAGGTAGCCAATGCAAACACACCAAAAGGGTAGAAAAACCCTTTATAAGGTGGGTACAAAAGAGGAATCTTTTGTTGGATCCTTCAGGCAGCTTCAAGCCAAGATTGAGATGGACAAAGAACTGTGCAGCTGAAGAAGAGCCGGGGCCACGGAGCCGAAGACTGTTCTGCACATGGGGACCAACCCGTTAGCCCCACAACATGTGGCTTCAAATTGCACTTCTCTCATCAGCTGGGTTCAGACCCCAAAGACAAAGACCAAGGCAAAGATGAAGACAAAGATGGAGATAAAGACAAAGGCAAATAAGAAGAACTGGTGTGTTCCTTCCGTGGGACCTGGATCGTGGGACGAGGAGAAGGGAGCTACAGAGCTACAGAGCTGCAAGACAAGAAGCTGAGGATCGCTACACGCATGAGGACGTCACCCTGAGGTCCAAGACCTGCTGCTCTAAGTCTGTACTCTTCCTGTACTGGGAGCCTCCTGCTGCTGCAACACTTCCTTCATCATCAGGCAAGTTCTAGGGTTCAAGATGCTATACTCCGTCCGTCTCTCTCAAAGTTTCTCTTTTTTAGTTCACAGTGTCAGCATTAGGGAAAGATAGGCCAGATTATTGCAAGAGACTACGTGGTCTGAAAAGGACGATAGCTGGAAAAAAAAGCCAGGCAAACCCAGAAGCAAGTCCAGGTGGTCTGTCCTCTGAAGTAAGTAGGAGCTAAACTTGCAGACTTTGCTCTCCGATTATAATGAAACATGGAGTAAATAAATGATTTCAGGTTACATTTTATATGTTTTATATATATTAATACTCTGCCCTCCTCATATGTTTCTGTTGGGGGATCTAATGTTTATGTCAGCTATGCTACATTAGCTGTTGGGAGCTAAGCGTGGATTTTTATTCTCTCACTCACACAGTTTGAGTCTTTAATCCATAAAAATTATGGATTAAACCACACAGAACCACACAAATTCCTAAGTCATGTTGGTGACTGATATTTGTATATATAGTTTGTGAGACATTCTGATTTGCCTTTTACTTTATTCACTAAGTGAATAAAATTAATTGAAATAAATTGCCTTTTGATTCTAGCTATCTGATGTTTGGGAGGATTCCCAGACTGCCATTTGCGACTACCACTCTTACATCAAATCACTGGTTGAAGAGCTGCGTTCTGCTATGATAATGGCTGAGAAGAGCACCAGTACAGAGCAGAAACACCAATGTGACCAGTACAACCAGAGAGCCAATGGTCACCCTCTGTCAGTTGGAGATCAGGTCCTGATGGCAAACAAGGGAGCCAGAGGAAAGCGGAAGCTTTCTGTTAAATGGCAGCCTGTGGTGTACACAGTGGTTGCATCCAAACCTGCTCTCCACATTTATCGAATTAGAGATCGTCATGGCAATGAGCGTGTGGTGCATCGCAACCTCCTGCTTGATGTGAACTTTTTACATGTGGGAGTGACCATGGATGGCAATGTGAACCGCCATGCTGACAGTGTGGTTAGAATCCCCTCGGTTTCTGATCTAATGTTTTAGTGAGACTCCTAGTGATGTTCCTGCTGAGCCTTCCCTACCTGACTCCCTCTCCTGCAGATCTGGTTACACTTACACATCATTGTTGGGTCGACAAGAAATTATCAGGTATTTAGATGACTTTATCGATACTACTGCTTCTACAATATGTTTCCATAATCATTACTATTTAATTACAAAATCAAATAATTAAATCACGCAAAATGGAAACCATGCATTCACTCTGTGAACACTAGATGGAAGCAAAATGCGTCCACTGTAATCTTAGGTTGCGTAGTTTTATGCTTTTGTCATACAACTATTATTCCAATTTTATTTTCAAATATATAAAAAAGTGATTGACTTAGGATAAAGCAATTACTATCAAATAAGTGACTAATTTTTACAGGAACCTCAGTAACTGAAACATCAAAAGGAAGAATCCTAAATGCTGAAAAAACCTCACTATAAAATATATCTAACATTTTTACATAATGCTGAAATCAAAGAGGTAGTCAAACCTTTTAATCTATATGGGGTCACGTGATGAACCCACTGCAGGCAGACGTGTGTCGGTGAGCTCCAGGTAATCCTCAGCAAAGATGGCTTTATATTGATGACTGCATTGCTCCAAATATAGAATTAACTTCTGAAACAGTGGATAAATACCTACTATTCGAACCTGACTAATTGGTGCTGGAACTGAGCCGGTTTTTGGACCTTTTTCGGCGACTCATGGGAGAGGCATCTCACGTGGAGAAGATGGCGTCTGAACAAGATAAACCAACATTGAAATCTCTAATGAAGGCTATCCGTGAATCGAAAGAAGAGCTCACTATGCATATTAACCTAAAAACGGATAATATCCAACAGTCGCTAACAAAAATGGAGTTGTCATTGTCAACACTGGCTGAACAGGTGCAGGAAATGGAGACCAGAATTGGAGCTAACGAAGACAACCTTGCTGATGTACAAGCGCGTATATTAAAAATGGAGAAGGAGGTAACTTTCCTGAAGGACAAAAGCGACGACTTGGAAAACCGGAGCAGGAGGTCAAATGTCAAAATCATAAATATCCTAGAAAAGTCAGAAGGTACCACATGGTTGGATATCTGGAACGACTAATCCCGCGGCTTCTTGGGGAGGAACACTTCCCAACCCCGGTTACTATCGAGAGGGCTCACCGCCTGGGGAGGCCGGAGCGGACCAGACCTATCCTTTGAAATTCCTGAACTTCAGGGACAAAGACAAAGTACTTCGTTTGGCCAGGAACAAGGGAACGGTGCAGTTGGATAATAATCGAGTCTCATTTTATTCGGATTACAGCATTGAGATCCAAGGCAAAATGCTCGCTTTCAACGAAATGAAGAAAAAACTACGGGAGAAAAAACATTGAATATGCCAGCCGCTACCCTGCTAAACTGAGGATTCTACACGGAGGTGGATTTAAACTGTTTTCGGGTCCGTCTGAGGTGGAGATCTTCCTGTCCACGGTTCAGGATGAGGGATAGA
Organism: Poecilia picta; assembly: GCA_033032245.1. Lineage (NCBI taxonomy): Eukaryota > Metazoa > Chordata > Actinopteri > Cyprinodontiformes > Poeciliidae > Poecilia > Poecilia picta. Next base: position 19,839,870 of record CM065370.1, on the reverse strand, counting down.
CTATTTCCTTTTCTAGATGACCACGCACCAAGACTGTTAACGGTAGATATTAAGTAGAGTTATAGCCGTGAGTATTTTTCCTTTTTGTCTTTCTTGATGGAGCAATCGTAACATTCATTTTCAGAAAAAATGTTCTCCGCTGGGGATACCATAAATGTTTAGAAGCAGAGTTAACCCACGATTTGTTTTCTTCTTGTTTTGTTTTTGTTTTTTCAGTTTTTGGATTACTGGGGTTTAAATGTGGGTTCTTTTTTTCTCTTTATTTCTTTAGTTTGGGGTTTGTGGGACACTCTCTCCATGAGGTTCAATTTGTGATGTACGAAGCCTGTAAACTGTTAGCAAGAGTCAGAGATCTCCTTTTTTTTTACTCCAAATTATACATCTCATGTTATCACTTAGTCAGAGCATTTTCTCACAATATTTAAGATGAATAAGACAGGACTACTAAACTGTATCTCGCTGAATGTTAGAGGGATTAATAATCACATTAAAAGGAAGAAAGTTCTAACATTCTTTAAGAAGCAAAACACAGACATCGCCTTTATCCAAGAGACCTATCTCACATATGTAGAACATTTAAAGTTGCACAGAGATTGGGTTGGTCAAGTATTTTATTCTTCTTTTTCATCTAAAGCCAGAGGTGTAGCCTTACTTATTAATAAAAACCTCAGATTCCGGTTAAATTATATGGAAAAAGACAGAACTGGCAGATTGATTTTGATAGACTGTGTAATAAATACAAACAGAATAATACTTGTATCTGTTTATTGCCCAAACTAAGACAACCCCGAATTTTTTAAAGATTTAACTCTAAAACCAGCAATGGTTGAAGCTCCATGTATATTGGGTGGCGATTATAACCTGGTTCTAGATCCACTCATGGATCGCTCCTCTACTAAATCCGCTGCACCATCTAGATCGGCGGTAGCTCTGGCTCAAGGCATGAAGGAATTGGGATTGGGGGATGTATGGCGTTTATGTAACCCAACCAGCAAAGACTACTCTTTCTATTCTAATGTCCACAACTCATAATCAAGAATTGATATGTTTTTGACCTCTCTCCCACTTGTATCACAAATCAAAACATGTTCTTACGTAGCAGCTACAATTTCAGACCATAACCCCATACAAATGAAATTAGAATTTCATCAACCTGTTTCTTCCTCTAGATGGAGATTCAGAGAATATCTTCTTAGGGACCCTGAATTTGTCACTTTCATGAATACCAAAATTGATATCTATTTAGAAGTAAATTCAAATACCTCCTCACATTCAAATATATGGGAAGCGCTCAAGGCTTACATGAGGGGGCACATTATTTCATATGTTTCATATAAAAACAAACAAAAAAGGGAACAAATTTCTCAACTAGAAAAAGATATAAGGACTTTGGAAATTGACCATGCAAGAACAAAACAACCAGAATTACTGAGCATCTTAAAGCAAAAACGGATTTCATATGATAATCTGTGTACAAGTAAAACTGAAGCAGCGATGGCAAGGACTAAATATCACTTCTATGAATATGGGGCATATATTATACCCCATACAGGTTGAATAAACTGAATGCCAACATCACTGACAAATGTCAAAGGTGTAAAATGTGTGTAGGGGATCTTCTTCATATGCTTTGGAGTTGTATACACTTGCAAACCTACTGGAATAATGTAATTCAGATATCATCAGCAGTTTGTGAGCATTCTTTAGATACTGATCCCAAGATTTGGATACTTGGAGATCTTATGTCCTTGAAATTGTATCCTTGCAAGAAATACTTTGTTTTGTTAGCATCATCTGCAGCAAAAAAGTGTATACTTAAAAATTAGAAAACTATGGAGCCTCCAAACCAGAAACATTGGATCAATGAACTGTTGTCATACTGTACTCCTGAAAAAATTTCTCACTCAATACGGGGGACATTGGTTAAGTTCAACCAGATTTGGATTCCTTTTCTGGACCTTCTAACCAGATTGGACCTGAGACTGATATGTATTGATTTTTACTGTCTTATTTCAATTCTTATGTTTAATTTTTGCTCGATATTTTTGTTGAATTTCTTTTCTCTTGACTTTAGCCTTTCAAAAATATGTTATGTGTTAAATATATTACTGTATATGTTCTTACATGGAGAGAGTGGGTGGGGTGGGTTTTATTTTTGAAGTGTTTTTTACACACACGCACACAAAAAAACAGAAGGTAGTATTATGCACTTGATGTAGATTTTGTATGGCTTAACCTTCTGAATAAATATATCTATACAAAAAAAAAACAAAAAACTTTTTAATCTATTATCTATTCATGGGCTCACACCTAGTCCAGGTGGGCTGTGTTCCCATAAACAGCCATTCAATGAAGGGCTACTAGTGTTCAGTTTGCTTTGTTGTCTAATGGTTTTCAGTGAACAACAAAAAATGCATTATTTTTTTATAGTCCATACAGTTCATAAAATTGCATAAAAATAACAAGATGAGAGTGAAAACAAACTGCCACTTGTCACAAGATAAATTTAAAACATTCAACCAATACCACTGTAAAATTGTTCTTTCAAGTGAATTCTGAAAACCTTTTAACAAAGAGAAGATTACTGGAGATAATATATTTTATTAAACATGTTGCAGACAGGAATTTTAACAAAAACTCTTGCCTTGAGCAGGTCTGAATTTGTTTATTTACATCAATCAATCAAATTTGATTTGTATAGCACGTTTCAGCAGCAAGGCATTTCAAAGTGCTTTACAACATTAAAAACAGAAACACAGTCATGTAACATTGAATAAACAGTACAAAAAATAAAATAAAGATAAAAACATTAAAAGCCACACACCTTTTCAACCAGACACACGCACCCCTTCACACTTTCGAGATGGGGGGACGACACCCGCACCTCTCCGTGGGGTTAACAGTAGAATTATAGTAGATTATAGTAGAAACCCAAATATCAACTGCTATGACGTTTAATTGATCTTGTTAAAAAAAACATTGAGAAAAATCAAAATAATGAAAGGCAGGGAGGCAAGGCTCGGGAGCTAAAAAAGAGCAATATAAACAATAAATACAAGGAGACAACATGGAAACTCAAACTCATATGGACAAATGTAAAGTTAAATACTTTCTAATTTGACCTCAGTTATGAATCAGTAAAACTATGTTCAGACAGGTGAAACTTTTCTCTCCAAGGAAACTCAGCAAAATGCATCAAGTGATTGACTTTGCAGTAATCAGTCTGCTGAGTCATGTAATGACAGTGGAGAGTTTATTTCATCAAGACGTTAACAATGAACAATTAGTTTATACTGAAACTCTTCAAATATTGATCTAATGTTGTAGCACATCCAGCATTAACACCATTTTGCAACATGTGTAACTATTTTCAGACAATATGATTTGCAAACAAAAGTTAATGAAATACTAGAATGAAAACATGTTAAAATTACAAAAGATCAGTGGAGAAAATAAAGAGCAATAGAAAATTGGACCAAAGCTGTTTATTTTATCTTTCATGAAAGGGGTGAGCCTAACATGTAAGTTAGAGGGACTTTTAAAAAAAGGCAACAAAAAAAAAAAGATTGATTACGTGCAAGAACCAGCTATGTCCCTACCATTAAACTTAAGTTATGATTTCACTTGTGGTTGAATGCCTTCTTGAGGCTTTTCTCTGCTTGTTCTTTTGTGATTCTCTTCCAAGAGTCAGGAATGTCAGCAGGCTCTGCTTCATATGCTTTAGCAAATTCCTCGTTGTATGTGGCCATCACATATTTCCAGTAATCTGAAGCCTCCAGGCTCACATCTGAAGGAATATTCCAGTCCGCGTAAATCGTCCTATATTCTTTGTAAGGATGCCATTCATTGTTTGTGGCACTGCAGCTAAAACGTGCGTCACTGATAACAAGAGAAGAGCAGATGTCAGTCGTGAGCGTTTCTGACTCTTTACACCTGGTCGAACCTAAACCCACAGGTCGATGCAGGGAAGTAAAATGATGAGTGTGGTTTTCTCCACCTGCATCACAAGGTATTTTGCAGAACGGACACTGTTTGCCACAACCAATCACTGAGTTCAAAAGCTCATTCTGTGGTTTCATGTGGACCCATGAGAGTTTTGTGTCAAACTCTGTGTTTTTAAACTCTTCTCTAAGAGGTTCTGTCATTTCCTCCACACACTTGTTAAGACAGTCAGCAAACTGTTTCTGATCAGCATTGTTCAGAACCATGAAGTCATTAAGAGCATACAGAGAAATCACCAGTTTATCACCAAGTTCTTTGCAGATGTTTTCAACAAATGTCCTCAAACTGTCAGTCTTTTCTGCTTTTGCCTTTTTAATGGCAGCATTTATGTGGTTGACGCAGGACTTAATATGTCTGTCCTCAAACTCGCATAGAGTAGACTGAAAGGAGAATGTCTCTGTAATTCTTCCAGTTATCCACAATCTCACATACTTTTCATATGAGCAAATATATCTCTTAAAGCATTCGAAGTCACTTTTTGAAATCAGATCCAGTAAGACTGAACACTGAAAAGACATCCGTGTGCTGAACTCCTCTCTACTCTTCATTTTACCAACAATATCAGGACCAAGAGAAAGATAGACAAAGTTTTTAACAGCAGGTTTCAGACATTGGTTGGTGAATTCTTCAGCTTTCTTCATGCATTGGTCTCTTTCTTGAAACACATCTTTGAAATCTGTGCAGAACTTTTCTTTGTTTTTCTGCAAACATTTATAAGGATCATTTTCTTGGATGAAATCTTCATGCATTTTCTGAAACTTTATGGCTGCAGATCCACAGATGTGTTGTTTCAGAGACACTTCAAACTCAATGTCTATGTCAACATCGGCTTTGTTCAGCTTTTCATCAATAATATGAAGGATCTCCTGGACGTAAGTATCATGATAATTAGTTTTTCTCTTGATTTTATCACTAACACAATCATCACAAAAAGATATGATGCTGTCGGCAATTTTTTGTCTTCCCATTATTGGATCCTTCCTGGGAAAATGTCCTCTAAGGGAATTTGTGATGTTTTCCACAATTCTTTTGGGTAATTCAACATTGCTGTTAAATTCTACAAATGTGTATGTAAAAGGCTCCAGTCCACAGTCTTTGAGACTTTTTTTACTCAGCAGTTCACATGCATGGCTTCCCTTGGGTGAAAGATTTGTTTGTAACTGAAGGGAAACACTAGTGAAGATATTTGAAGTCTGCTGTTCAGAGAAAGACGAGCTGTTAAGTGTTTCAGTCCACATCTTATCAAAACTTTCATCAAGCTCTCGGTCTGTCATTTTCATTTGTTTCATTTTGTTTTTTTCAATTAAAGCACAAACAGCTTTCTCAATTTTTTCTATATAAGTGACCCTGATTTTGTTGAGTTCTTGTGTTCCCTCTTTAATATCAGCAGCTGCTGTGATCTGGCTGATCACTGATCTGTTAGTTTGTTGTCTAAGACTCTTTATGTTGTTGGAGAATTCCTCTCTGTATCCTTCAACCAGATAAACATGACCTTCTGCCTGATCAAAGTATGTGTTCAGATTGTCACGGATCTTTGTCTCCCACTTGATCAGCTCTGTGGTTGCTTCACTTTTCAACTCAATGATCAATTCATTCATGTCAGATGTTCCAGATGTTTCAGACGCTCTAGAAAATGAACCAAAATTGGAAATTCTTGTCTCTGCTTTGGTGACCCAGCTGTACATTTCCTTTTTGAATTCCCACTCCCATTGGTTGTACTCTGTGCACAGCCTCATGTAAGCATCAGCCACCAGGCTGTTTCTGAAGCTGAAGATGAAGTTTTCATGTTTCACTGCGTTCCACAGGCTGGTTATCCACTCTCTGAACTCCAAGATGTTATTAGAAGTTGACCCACACTTTCCCAGCTGTTGGATGATGTTTTTCTTGAGTTCATAGACAGCCTCACTGTATCCTGCATTGACTGGAGCCATTGGTGGGTTTCCATTCCAGAGTCCAGGAATGTAGCAGTTCCCAGTCTCTGGATTATACTCCATCACATCAGTGAAGCTCTTGTTCTTCTCTTTCTTCTCCATCTTAGCTGCTGCCTGGGTCATCTCATCCAGCTGTTCTAACAGCAGCTTCCTGTCTCTCAGGTTCTTCTCATGGGCTGAAACATCAGAAACGTTCTGGTGAACAAACTGACATTGAGGCTTTTTGCCGACCTCCTTCATCCTGAGGAAAGCATGCACCACTATCTGCAGGATGTCTTTCATCTCTGTTGAATTCTCCATTGCAATATTGATAATGGTGATGTCACTCAGACCAACAACAAGTGTTGCCAGCTCATTGTCATGCTCATAGCTGTTGTCCAGCTGTGCTAGTTCTGGTGACTTTAAGCCTTCAGTGTCGATGATCATCATGAAGTCACAGTTGAGAACTTTCTTGAAGTCTTCATTGACTTTGATGAGCAGCATGAAGGCACCTCTAGTGCATCGACCACTGCTGACTGCAAACTGGACTCCAAACATGGTGTTAAGGAGAGTGGACTTCCCTGTGCTCTGAACTCCAAGAACTGTGACAACCAGGATCTTGTTCTTTGGAGACACCAAGTCATTGAGCTGAGAGAGAACATCACTCACCCATCTGAGAGGAATGTTGGAAGCATCTCCATCTACAAGCTCAAGAGGAAATCCATCCAGCAACAACTGAGCACAGAGTTTGGGCAGATGTTGCAGTTGTTGACGTGATTGATCTGTTTCTGGAAGAGAAAGAGAAGCTTCATAGATCTGACCCATTTCACGGAAGAAGTGCTCAACTCCCAGTGAGCTGCTGGAAAGTTGTTGGTCAATTTCTTTGATCTCTTGCTTGTTTTTAGAGTCTTTGCTCTTCTTTTTGTACATTTCCCTCAGATTAGACAGTTTTATGCGAGACTGGTTATCAAGGTATATACGCATCCATTTCAGGAAGTAGCACCTTTCTCTTTCTGGGCTGGATATGGCATTGATGAAGCAAGTCATTGCTTTGGACATTGCATAATCATTCTGCTTTTGCCTGAGTTCTTTTCTCTTTCTATGAAATTTACATTTGTAATTTTCTATGTTTTCAGAACCAATTTTTTGAAGATGAAATTCTTCCTTTTCCAAGAAAGTTAATTCCTTCCAAATTTGACTTTGTAAAGGAAGTTGATCTTCTTTGTATGTCAGTATGTCTTTAATCTCTGCAGTGATTTCATCTGCTTTCATCTTTCCATTCTGACACTCTGGAGAATCTTCATCAATTTTAATTTCCAGTTCTTTAGCAACATCAACCATCTGCTCTACTGACATCTTTCTTTGTGGGTTATTAACTACATCACTGACTCTTTTCCTCAGCATCTTAACAAAATCTGCACCATTTATCTGTTTTGTCTTTAGTAGAATGTTGTTTTTAGTCAAGGCCAGACTGGTTACCAATTTTTTAACAGAATCACCTCTAAGGTTTTTGCTCTGTTGGTTTCCCACCAAGACGATCTGAGCTTTGTGGTTTTTGTTCATCAGCAGTTTGCACTCAGAGTCCAGCTGATCAAAGAAAACAAAAACTGCAGCAGATGTCTGACACAAAAAGGAGAATTGTGTTTCAAATGAAGCAATGTCTCCACGAAGGTTAGCTATAGCAACTGGTTCACTGAAGATGTCCATGTTTTTGTTTCCACAGGGAAGGTACCAGGTCATTTCAGTCAGTCCATTGGATATTCTTCTCTGAACGTCTCCACACTCCATGTTGTGGTGAACAAAGGTATCATAGTATTGCTCAGAGTTACTTAGAAGTTTATTGAGGATCTCTGATTTGGACAGAGAGCACTCACCCAGTCTAACAAATGAGACCATTGGAAGTTCAGAAAGAACTATTCTTTCTTCTATGAAGCCTTTTGATTCTGAAAGACCTGAAGGTCTGTACTTCTTAACAATGTCTCTCATGGCCCACAGCATGAGGGTGCACTGCTGTGTATCACAGTTAGGAAGCAGCAGAGGAACAGAGAACTGACACATGGACATTTTTAGAGCCAGTTCTTGATGAACAAAACCATCAAAACACAGGAAGAGAGCAGTAATTATATCAAGAGGATTTAGAGAGTCATCCTCAATTGAATTGGCAAACAGATCTTCAAAATTAAGCTCATCGGTTTTTAATTCATTATCACTGTTTGACTCAGAAGATAATGTGCATTTTACCTTTCTAGCTGTTACATTCACCATCATTAGTTTCTTTAAAAAATGCCATGGAAGATCTGATTTACACCTTGGATGATCATTGTGAATGGTCTTCTTATTGATCTCCAGTATCTTGCTGAGTGACAGCTTCTTCTTGTAGAACTGATCCAATCCCAAATCCTTCAAAAGATCCTCCAGGTTGGTCTCTGGTTGGGAAAAAAAATGTTAGTGCAAAATATTAAATCCAAAATAATTATCAAGGACTTTAAAATTGTAATGTAGCTAAGTTTTATCAGAATGTCCAAAACCACATACAGGTGCTGACCATCCAAATAGAATGTCATGAAAAAGTTTATTTAAATCAGTAATTCCACTGAAAAAGGGAAATTTGTATATCATATTCATTCATTACACAGAGACTGATATATCTCAATCTGTGTGCAATACTGATGCCATAACATGAAGGAGAGGACATCACCATTCACTTCCAGACCCCTGCTTAACCAGTTTTATTCTGCTTTACCAAAGTTAGTCCCCTAGTTTACATGTTAATGCTAACTAAAAACAGACATAGAGATCACTCAAAAACGTAACATTCCGACCCAAAAAAATCACTATGAACTGGTGTTATGTGCTCTATCTTCCTGGTTTTAGTGAGAACACGAGCAGTGCATTCTGGATCAGTTGCAGCTGTTTGATTTGTTAGTCAGACCTGTGAAGACGCTGTCGCTCCTTTGCGCTCGCCCGTCATGGCCGGAGCTCGATTCGTTGTTACTCCACAGAGCTTGTCCCATTTAAGCCCCATCTTTTCAACTGCCTCTGACACAGCTTCAAAAATATCTATATTCAGTTCTATTTTCAGAATTTGCTGCGGGCCAATAAAAACTGGACCTCGGGCCGCAGTTGGCCCGCGGGCGGTAGTTTGGACACCCCTGATATATATATATATCTTCCTAACCTGGCGCCTCTTCACTCTGACTCTCATACTGACAGGAGGAACCACAGAACTCTGTTAGGTTAAAGCTCATCTTCTGAAGTTGGGATATTTTTCCTCCAACAGGATCCAGAGGAATCACCTCAAACCAGATGTTGGACTGGATTTTATTTCAATGTCATTTGTGAATGTTAGAGTCTCATTTTCAACTGTGGCGCTATAAAGGTTGAAAAAGGTTGAATTTTTTTGGAGAAAATTTCAACATCAATGTTTCCACTAAATAAGAGGCAAAAAAAATAGTTTGATAAAGGAAAGGCCTCTCAGACTCTGAACCCGACAGCACCAAACTCATTTTTTATATTAGACAATTAATTTAATTTCACATAATTATCACGGTAGAAGACATTTATTTGTTAAATTAATGAAACATATTTACCGTGTTTGATGTTTGTTGTAAATGACTTATACTCACAAAGAACGAGGTAATTAGTCCAAGATTGTTGTTTATTGAACGTCCAGAAACTACAGCGGCTGTGATGAGCCACAACAAAGGTAAACAAAGGTAAAATAACCTGAACAGGTGATCAACTATAAACCACTCGCAACTTTTTACTCTCCGTCTCTCTCTTTATCGTTTAAGCACACCCGTTGCCAGGGCAACCTCATGCGCTCTCCAAGCTGACCAGATATTACGTTAAAAACATAACATTCAGTCCGTTACAATATCAGGTTTCTAAGCTTGATATTTATTTTGCGATCATTAATAATCCTCTCAAACACAGCGGAAGTTGATTAGTTCATTTTAAACTCCTGCTCTGCTGTTATTTTGGTAATGGAACCGAAACGCACAGAATTGAACAACACCTTGTTGAAACAATAATCACTGAGATTATAATTATTGATGGGTCATTAATTTGAGCACGTTTTGTTGATTTACCCCCGCTAAATCTTTTAGGGTTAGGCAGTCCCCTGCCATAAAACCCTTACTTTCACCCCTGGTTATTATTAGGAAGCTGTTTAAATGTTGAAACAGCTTTTCAATTACTTTGCTGATGAATAGAGGATTGGAGATCGGCCTGTAATTCTGCAGTAGTTCCAGATTCTTTTTTTTATATCAATGGTTTGATAACTGCTGCTTATAAAGCCACAGGGAAAACACCTGATTAGAGCAATGAGTTTACTATTCGGATCAGATCATTTGCGATGATATGCAAAAAAATATTTCAGAAAAATTGTGAGGATGATATCTAGAGACCAGGAGGAAGAGCTTAATTTATATATGATGTCTTCTAAGCTTTCATAGTTAAATAGAGTAATTTTTTCTGCATTGGTTATGTTTGGACATGTCATTGATACTGAGCGTAATGTGGATATGCAGATTAATCTTTTCAATTTTCTATGCAAAGAACTTGGCAAATTCATTGCTCTCTTAGAGTGGAATTGTGTGCAATTGGTAGCCAGAAACCACTCTGTCTCTATTTAATTATCAGTACAACCAAACACTAATGAGTAAATAAAGTTGTTGTTTAATTGAAACTCAATATAGAACTAGCTTCTTTGTAAAGAAATCAGGGGTCACCCCAAGAGTTCAAGTACACCTTGCTGCAGCAAACAGAAAGGGGTGGAGACGAATGACATGGCAGTCTTGTGCCTTATTTGGAAATGATACCATTGCCCTCCAGAAATGAAGCGGGCGTTATTTCCTATATTATCTGTAGTGGCGATTGTTTGTCTATCCGAACTTTCAACAAAACGTTCCAATAAGCCACTGAGACACTTGGATCAAGTGGTTTAACGCAGCCAAAAAAGGTTCAGAATCCAAACTTGTTCTTCTTGATTTATTTCACTTCTTTGAAACAACAATTTACATGGTTCAAACTTCCTTTCTAGGTTAACTATTTGCGCTGGTAAGAACCATAGGCCCCTAATCCAAATGCCTGTTGGTCCTTTACCAGGCCCCTACATTTATAGGAGGTGGACCAATCCACATCACTTCCTGTTTGCTTCAAACATAAGAATAGGAAGAAAAATAATAAAACAAGAAGTAACTGAAATCAACAATTAACTTACGAATAAGTTCTGTAAATAATAAAAAAATTTTCATTTATGAATAAACTAACAAAATTCAAATGGATAAAGAAAAAGAATAAATGGCTCCAACATTATCCATGGACTCCCATTTTTATTTTCTTTTCAAATCTGTGATATATCTTCACCTTTAGTTCTACTCTCAGCCTATTTTTAACTTTTCTCTTTTATTTACCGGTACGTCAGCACAGTTCAGTTTTTAACAAATTCTGTAGCTTTCTGCATACTTCTAACTCAGTTCCTTAGAAAATACTTTGTGGTATTCTGATTTATTGATGTGACTGTTACTATGTTAGTTGTGTTACCACCCCCACGTCACTAGAGGCAATAGCAGACCCGAAAAGGTGGAACTAAGGAGCAGATTTAGAAGTACACAAAAACTACAGAATATGTTAAAAACCGCAAGCTGCACTGAATTAAGTAAGAGACAAGTACAAATACATCCTGAGAGTTAAACTTCTTCCAAAAGGTGAAGCTGTATTACAGATTTCAAAAGAAAATAAAAACAGGAGACCGCAGATAATATAGAAAATGGCACCCCCTTCAATGGTCCCATTTCCAAGTAAGGTATGACATTGCCATGTGGTTTGTCCCCGCCCCTTTCTGTTTGCTGCGAGGTTCTTCTCCAAAAGTTTGGCAGTACTTTAAATATTTAAACCAAAATAAAATAAAATGTCGACTATTACCGATAGATAATTATTGATATTGTCTGAAATGGAACAATGATATTGTGATACATTTTTCTGCCATAATGTTGAGGCCTGGTTACACTTATATACTACATATTGTTTGGCCCAGACTCTGTCTCCTTACTAAAAATCTATGCATTTGTTTCTGGCATAAGCTTGGTGAAGTTGGTTAAATGTCTACAGACTTAATTTCAACTGAGAATATTAGTCAAGACTTCACAGATACTCTAATTTGTCTTGCAAAGAATAAAGGGGAAAAATGTCAGCCTGCAGAAGTGTAAAGCTGGAAGAGACACACACCAAAACATGGTTCTACATAGTGTTGACAAAGGCGGGCGGTCACATCAACAACTGAGATGAATAAACAACAGTTTATTCAGACAATGTTGTCTGAATAAATTGAGAAAGCAATTCTTACTTTCATTTTATTTTTCAATTTTATTTCACTGACCTTTATCATCTGTACCAGCTTGTTGATTGTCAGTATCAGATTGAATACATGTTGGAGCAGGCTCGTCTTCTGCCTCACTAAAATTCCTTGATTCAACATCAGTGCTGGGTTCCTTAATATAAATCACAAAAATGTTTCATTCCAGTTTCACATACAGATATGTTGATGATTATGTTATTTTACAATATTCCTGTGTACCTTCATTGTGGTAGAGGATCCTTCAGTCTCACTGTTTTGATCATAGTTTATGTCTCTCTCTGAAAGAAAAATAAGGGACACAGATTGGCAGGTCTTCAGAGAGGCGCCAAAATATGATGGAGAGGTGGACCTGGAGGAATACACCTCCTCTGTTCTGGGCTTCATCTCCAAGAGCACTGATGATGTCACCACCACCAAGGCATTAACCTTTTATCCAAACCAGAAACCCTGGATGAAGGCTGAGGTGAGAGCTCTGCTAAAAGTTAGGGAAGCATCAGCACTCTGGGAGACAAAGAAAGGACTGATTGCAGGCAATGCAAGGGCCAAAGCCACGTATGCTCAGAACATTCAGCGTCACTTCACCACCAACAATCCCCGGCACATGTGGAAGGACATCAAGTGCATCACAAACTGCAACATCAGGGATGCACAATGTCCAAGGGACCCCTTCCTGCCAGATGCACTGAATAAGTTCTACGCTTGCTTTGAGGACCACAAAGTGCTCCACAGTGACAGGTCTGAATGACTACTGACCTATAGCCTTAACATCAGTAGTCATGAAGTGCTTTGAGTCATGAAGACTTTGAGAGGACTCCATCAATGTCACTGTGGACCCCTATCAGTACACCTACAGGAAGAAAAGCTCTACTGCTGATGCCATCTTATCAGTGATCCCAACAGCCCTCACCCACCTTTCCATCTGCTCTTTCTGGATTTCTCTTCATCCTTCAACACCATCATCCAACATACCCTGGTGCAGAAGCTCTCCTCTCCTGGGAAAGTCATCAGTCCTGGGAAACTAGATTCTGGACTTCCTGACCAACAGAGCTCAGACTGTCAGGATCCACAACACCGTCTCCTCCTCCATCACCCTCAGCACTTGCTAGCCTCAGGACTGTGTGCTGAGCACAGTCCTGTTCACTCTGATGTTATAAAACTGCTCAGCTGGACACCCCAACAGTAGCGCATTACGAACAGTGATGAATCCAACTACAGAGAGGTGCTGCAGTGGCGGACAGACAATATCTTCTGCCTCAATGTGAAGACCACCAAGGAGATGGTGTTGGATTTCAGAAGGGACAAGTGTCCTGTTCATCCCCTGCACAGCGGGGTAGTAGGAGGTGGTCTTCAGCTACAGGTACCTGGTGTGCATATTTTCTGTAACCTCAACTCGAGTGCCAACATTTTCCATCATTTTCCAACTTAAAAACTGTCTTACATAGACTATCAAACGCTGTCACTTGTAGTTGCAATGGCAATTAACTTGAAATCTCAGTTTCTGATTGGACCCCAGGCAATAGAAGGCGAGTTTTTACAAACAGAAAAACAGCTGAGCGGCAGCGATTCACTGAATGAATATTTTGAAGAACATTGTTAATGCTCCTACAGTAATGTCAGCATTATCAGAAGTGTTAGATAGAAGCTGACAGCCGGCATTGGAACCCCCATCTGTCACCTTGGTAAAGCCAGAATACACTTGATTTTAATGTGCATGACGGCGCAAGTTACAATGTCCTCCTTTACAAGCTCCTTTCAAATTAAAAGCGCACCTCCGGTTTATGTTTGAGTCACACTTTAAGTTGAGTCTTCTAGAGGTGTCCCTGTCTCACCTTGAAGTGAGAGAAGTCATTGTTTATGGAATCAGAAAGATTTGTTGCCTGTCAAAGGTCACCAATTTTGATTGAGGTTGCACATATGTGGTTTACAGGATTTTCCCCCCACATTGTAATTTATTTTCAGATACATAATTTCCTTTTGCAAATGAATTAACACAAAGCTATAAACTTGTATAGCTGCCAGAAAGAAAAGTGCGAATTAAACATATAAAGGAAATGCACTTTTATTTTGAAAAGAGCTTGTAAAGAAGAATGCCATAACTTGTGCCATCGCACGCGAGTGCAGGCTGGCTTTACTGTCATTTCCGAAGAGATGGCTAGCTTTACAGCAGTGACATATGGGGGTTCCAATGCCATATGTGGGCTAACACTTCTGATAATGTTGACACTATTGTAGAACCCAAAAACAACACGTATATCTCGATAAAAATGCATGTGGGAAAGGTAAAACAAAATCACTATAGATGTAGACGCCAGTTCAACCTGCACTGGCTTAAGCGTTGACCCGTTGCTGCTTTGTGACGCGCTGAGCGGCTAACATTGTACCCGTTGATCGCGTGTAAAATCAATCCCCGATCTTGTTGTGGTCCAAACTTCACACTTGGTCCACACAGATAAACGTTGGTGAAACATATCCATTTATTTGATAGTACATGGCAACAGTGATAACAATGACTCCGCCATAGCGGTCAAAAACCTTTATGCCCTTCCGGGTTCAACACCTGACAACTACCTGTCACCTCTTGATTTATATATTGGAGCTGACAGCGCCATCTAGTGACCGAAAACAAAAGTACACATAATTGGCTCCAATAATAGATTTCTGCTTTTATTTTTAATAATGTCAATTTTGGTCCTCCATAAGTAAGTTCACACAAAGATAAAAAAATGATCAGAAACTGCATGTATTCAAAAAACTAAAGATCTGACTGAAATTTGTACTGACCTGTTTCAATGTGTCCTGCTTTTGTCAACAATTCTCTGACTTGCTCCTTTCCTCCATCTTTATTGTTGAAAAGATGAATTCTCCATGAAAAATGGTCAACAATTTTTGGTAGCCGACTGGTGGTAGAGCCTGAAATATATTCATTTAGTGATGTCTTTAAACGATCTGCTCCTGTGAAGAGCAGAAAACAATTTTCCATCCTCTGAGGCCCGAGGACTTTTTCTACAGCCTCCACAGCCTTTTCATCCTCCTCAGTGAAACGACCAACTGTGATCACCAGCAGATAAAGAGATGGAGTGGAAACAGTCTGAAGATCACCTGCAATCTGCTCCTGTGATGTTAATATGTCTGCAGTGTCCATCACTGAAATTTGTCTCCCAAACAATGTTCCATTTTTCATAGAAGTATTTTTTGTCACTGACCTAAAGTCTGTTTCTGACTTAAACGCCTTTTTTCCAAAGATGGTGTTTGCTGAAGCACTTTTCCCAACTCCAGTTTTTCCCAGAAGGACAATGGAAAGATGCTGATCCATGACAGAACAACAATCTGTTGAGAAGATGGAAAGAAAAATTCTTGCAATTATGCTTGTTGTTTTTAGAGTATAATTACACAGAACAATAAAGTTTCCAGTCATTTTTATGCACTAGGTTAAGTGACTCAAGTTAAGATAGAAACAGAAAGAGGTTTTTAAAAATTACCAATTGAAAATACATTATCATGACAAAATACATTTCTCATTAAGGGCTCTGTCTGGTAAAATGTACATACAGTTTTTATCACCATATGTATGTACATTTACCCACTTCACAATGAGAAAACCAGAATTTCCCCAGGAGATGAAAATTCAAGCAACCAAAGCTTTGCAATCTGTACGGCGATGGTGGTAGGAGTTTGCCCCATAATCGGCAGCTTCAATCCCTACTCCTGTTTATGTGCCTTCTGGTGGTGGTCAGAGGGCCCAGTGGCATGGCAGCCTCACCTCTGTCCCAGAGCAGCTGTGGCTACTATCCAGTAGCTTGCCACAATCAGTGTGTGAATGTGTACAATGCTAATCTGTACAAGTAATATAAACTAATTTACAGTCTTGTAATAAAAGTTAGCAATATGACAAATAGGAAATCCCAACTTGGAAAATTGTAGACTTTTTACATACATACATACATACATGCATGCATACGTTTATCTGCAGCTCAGCGGCTTTTTATTTTGTTTTATGATTAAAATCAATATTAAATCAATGTCTTGATGCAATATGCTGGTTTAAACTTTTGTACTACTTTAATTAACTGAGCATACTGTTGGTTGATAACAGTTTGAATGAACAGAAAATATTTTTAAGTACCTCAAGACAACATTTGTTGTGATCTGGTGGCGTATTCATAAACTGAAATGGATTTAGCTGAATATATTATTAAACTTTTAATGGAGCAGCTAAAGGCGGGTCTGTCAGTAACTCCCGGGGCCGTTTTTCCTCCACAGCAATCTCTAATTTAATCTTTACATTTTTTTTAGACCTCTTCCCTGGTCTGACCCCACTGGAATTATTTCAAGCACCGATGTAATGACATTTGCAGAATTTTGCTACTTACTGATTTCCACCAAACGATTAAGACTCAAGATGTCTTCCGTCTACGCAGTCTGGATCTGAGCTGAACACGCACCATCTTACAACTTTCGTTTTCTCCTCCGTCTTTTAACATGAATTAAAAACACGTGAATGTCGAGAAAAAACCTCAAAGGTCGACTCAATCTCTTCTGATGGGTCCTGTAATCAGTCTATTTACTTCTTTAAAGAAAAACTCAGCCAAATTACATAAATGTAGATGACGTCTCTACATAAAAATGTATTAGCAGTTGTCAATATGTTTTCAAAAACGTGGATCTAGGTAAACTGACGTCTAATCTGACGAAGTCTTTCAAAGTAAAGTTCCTTGTTCAACCAGAAACTTTTTATATCGATTCAATTTGTTATTATCTGAACTAAGATTGATAAAAAAATTAATAAAATAAAAGCAAATGTGTTTTACTTCTATATGACCTGCAAACGTGTTTTGTGAATAAATATATTTGTAGTTTGTCTAATAAAAGTAAAAGAAATAGAGATACAGGTGAAACCTTTTACATTATTAGACAATTACAGTTTGTACGTGTTATAAGATTAGCCAAGAGTGTATTCATTGAAAAAAAATAGCTCCTTCAATATACATTCTTTTCCCTCTTTTTTAAATCGCTTGTTCCTAATACTCCGCCATAGTTGATCAAGCAGATTACTTTATTTTGACGGTGTAACATCGGAAAAGGCCAATCCTTCATCAGGTGTCGCTGATTTCTGAGCTGTAAATTACTGAAATAAAACTTCACATACAGCTGATGGCGGAAAGTGAAGAAAAAGGTGAATTTCAGAGTCTTTTTATGTATTTGTCTAAAGAAATCTATTCCAAATCGTTGTGAGTGGTTTAAAATAACTTCTGAATAGTCAATAAAACGCGCTTAGATTGTCAGATAACTTCAAATATGATTTAATCGGCTTTTTTGTCCCTAACCATGAATATTTTCTGATATAATTCTTGATAAATGTGTCCGTTTAGGCGTATGTGTGACGCAGTTTTTTTGTGTTACTTTCACTTTCGCAGTTCGGCAACAGTAAAAAAAATAGCTCTTTCTATTGAAATGTGAAACTATCCCTTATCCGATTCCGATTTTGTTTTAATAAACGACAAACGAAAAAATGAACTGCCAGAAAATACACGGACCAGTGTACTTGGTGTGTAACGTATTGGGAATTTGAAAATACTTGCTATTAATATATTAATTGCACTAATGTACCGATTCTATTTCTATGCGTCTCTAGGCCCTGCGAAGGGACTGGTCCGAAGAATGAGCAAAGATGAACCTCCAACAGGTTTGAGCTGGGCTGCAGTTAGAGTTTAGGATGGGATTTCTTTATTGATGCTTTAAAATCGCATGTTATATTATTGTTCTTGTCAGATGCTGTTAATGCATTTGCTCTTTATTGAAGAATATTCAGCATCATGACCAAAAAAAACACTCTACTACTGAAAATTACAACCAAGGACTGAGACAAAATAATGTAAAATGTATTAAGCACATGGGATAATAATAAAACATTATATATTAATGTGGAAGGATGAATTTTGAAATGTTGGTGCATTTTATTTAGTTTTGTCATCAACTTAAACCAGTGTATTGTATATTTCTGAACTCTAGGTGAGGACTCGCAATGTTGAAAAAAACAATACTGCTCACCATTTTGTTAATTGTTTGCTCAGATGGTGCCCATCTTCAGCTGTCATTGTGCAAGAGGCAGGGTACACTCTATACAGGGAAACACAGACACCAGCAACATGATTTTGCATCCACACAAACAGCATCTAGCGTTAAACCTAAAAGTATAAATGTCTCTCAGTTTGAGAATATTTTCATTCAACCAAGAAGTTTGTTTCTGATAGGAAATGAAACCAGTGTATCTCTGTTACCCTGTGATAGAGTGATGACTTGTCCAGGTTGCACTCCAGCTCTCCTCACTTTTATTGCACTAAGAGATGAGTACAATAAAAGAACGATTCAGTAAATCCAGGCTTTGTTTGACGACCTCGGTTTGTCAGAAAACATTGGTGAACAAACAGCGTAATGAAGACGAAGCAACAGGCAGACAGATTGGGTGAAAGATGTTGGAAAGACTAAAGCACACCTCAAGATTTACCATTTCATGTAATCAACTTAAACTGGCAGGATGGAGAGAAGCAGCAAGAGACCCACCTTAACTCAAAGGAGCTGCAGAGATATTTGAAAGAAGTCCATAAGAAGACATGTTTGCAGTTTGTTCAAAGGCATATTGAATAAACAATAAACGTGGAAGAAGGTGCTCTGGTGGGATGATACCGAAATTTAACTTTATTTAAAACTTTTTGAGGAAGGAAAACTACCAATCATACATTAAGAAAAATCTGTCTCATAAAAATTTGGGACCAAGGTGCAGGTTCACATTCCAGCTAGACAATGACCACAAACATGCAGAAATCTGAAATAAATGTATTTGATCAAAGCAAAAATAATTGGATCAAATGGTTTCTGTCACAATCCAGACCTAAATCTAAATGAGAATCGATGAAGTTCTACAAAGTATGGGGGAAGGGATGAACAGAAACGTATACCTTACATTTCACATTCTTCATTGTTTCAGTTTCAGATGCTTCAGTTCCAGACTTCAGACTAGTTCTTGTTGGAAAAACTGGTGCAGGAAAGAGCTCCAGTGGTAACACAATATTAGGAAGAGAAGCTTTTAGAGCAGCAACCAACCACTCCTCAGGTAACAATTAAATATAGAAGCATGGACACAATTTTTTTCTTGCATGTTATTCAGTTCTATTTTTATTAATCTTTGCATGTTAACGGGTATTTTCCATCTACAGAGACTGCTGAATGCTCCAAACAACGAGAAGTGGTCTTCAGCAAAACGGTTTCTGTTGTTGACACACCTGGTCTCTTTGACACCCATCAGTCTGAGGAAACAGTGAAGAGAGAAATCTCAAAATGCATCAACATGACGGCACCAGGACCACATGCTATTCTACTGGTCATCAGATGTGGGCGTTTTACAGCCGAGGAACGAGAGGCTGTGATGAAGGTGGAGGAAATCTTTGGAGAGGAGGCCTGGAAGTTCACCTTGATCCTCTTCACCCATGGAGACGAGGTTGAGTTAGACTTTGATCAGAAGATAAAGAATGCTCCTCCTGAATTACAAGAGATCTTAAAGAAAGTTGGAAACAGATACCATTTGTTCAACAACCTCCAAGTTAATGATCGTCAACAAGTTCTGACTCTGCTGGAGAAGATCCAGAAGATGGTCGATGACAATGGAGGACAGTTCTACTCAAATGACACCTATAAAGAAACCATGAATATGTTGGATGAGAGAGAATTAAAAATCAAACAGTTCTATGAGAAGCAACTGGAGGAGAAAATAGAAGCTGTAAAGGCAGATTATGAGAAGCAGCTGAGAGAAGCTCAAAAGGAATGTGACAAAGTAGCGAAACAGTTGGAGTGCATGCTGCAGGAGGTGACGCGATATTACCATTTCTTACAGAGTGGAGTCCGTCAGTTTGTAGAGCAGATGACCAAAGATGATGACTATGGCAAACTGTGCAAACAGTATCAGAAAACCCTAAAACTGAACTGAACAACACATGGCACACATAGATTTTAAGACTCTTGTTTAGACTCATTCATTTTGTATTATTGATTCAGTTCTCAAGTTTTCTATAATAAAGCTTTTGATGCAAATTTCTTTGTAATCTGATTACAGCCAATCTTCTTTCAGCCAATATTGTCACAATGTCTAGTGATTTTGTTTTATGGTATTTTGCACAAAAATACATTCATCTCTGAGGAAAAAAGGGTCTTTCTTCTTCCTGAAAGGGGTGATAGCTTTCCATTTCTATAGGTTTGCATATAATTGAACAGGTAAATATTAAACCTGTAAACAAATATACCCAATGATAAAGGGATGTGGAGGTTCACAGATCTCTTTCTGACATCTTGGCAGATAATATTTATAGCTTTCATATCAGGAAAATAAAGCTGGAAATGTGTCATAAAATACAGGTGTGCCTCCATTTAACTAAAATGTGATTAACCTTTTTAAATGATCAGGTATGATAATCTTGAGGTATGCAAGCTTCTTAGTTTGAAGAAAGTCTTTGATTTTACTGGCGTTTAGCCAATGGGGATTATTTTGGTTCTCCCAACTGACTTAAAATAGGAACAGTGTACTCTGAAAACATAAATATTAGGAGGTGGAGATTGGAGCAGGTTATGACAAGATATCAGCATGAAGAGAATCAGCCATATAGGATCAGAGAGGGAAACAGATGATTAGTGGAAGTCTTTCCATAATTGGACAGCATTTTTTTCTAAAAATTTTGTCCTTGATTACTAAATTGAATTCATTGTCAGGTGTAAACAATAAAAATACAAAAAGAAGAGAGGTGTCAATGGGGGACTGAAAAGCAGGCCTTTATTCATGTTAAACTGATGAACAAGCTTCCAGCCACTAGGTGGCAGCAGTGTTCAAGCTAATCAACCATACACATAATAGCTACTACACAGCACTGACATAAGAGCTACACAGCACTGACATAAGCGGAACTGAGCAGCTGAGGATAAAGGCGAATGTTTTGAAATATGTCTACCGTCAGAGGAGATGGAGAAGTTTGACAAAACGACAGCAGTAAAGTAAGTATGATGTAAGGCTAATGGCCAGGATATTTCCCCCCCACCCCCCAAATACAAGAATAAAGTCATAAGATAATGTTATATTAGAATGTTAAAAAGAAGACACAGTATTACTGGAATAAAGTAATTAAATTATAAGTAAAAAGTAATTTTAATAAGAAAAAGAAGCTTCGATACAGTGATCTGTGACGTGACCAGCTCAGCAAGTCTGTTTTTTTTTGTTGAAATCAAAAGTTGTTTAAACAAAAAGTCCTGCGGTTGAAAAAATTTGATTCTGATGATTATTATTAAACCAATAACAACTGTAATTTCTCAAGATCATCAGTATTCCTCATTTTAGCGCAGTGTGGCAAAGAGTTATAATAAAATTACAACTTTATTATCGTACAACTTTAATGATGTGATGTTTAAAACACAAACCAAAAAAACTCTTAATCCAGTTCTAAGCAAGTAACACGCCTCGTAGGGAAAGGCCAGGAAAAAGACTAAGCTTACTTTTTCACTCTTATTGCAAAATATTATGCACTTTTCATCTCGTCTGACAAGCTGAAATATAAACCTGCTGTGAGCGAAGCCTCTTGGACTGAAAGAAAAGCCAGATCTACAAAACAAAAAACCTAAATTGATCTTCAACTTATTTGCAATGTTGACAATATGTGACTTGAATGAAAGCTTGTTGTCTGTTTCTATTCCAAAGTATTTATATGTCTCAGCATACTCAATTGTTATACCAGTCATTGTTTTAATGAAATGAAGAACTTATGGATCTTTTTTTCTAGTTAGCAAAGAGCTCGACCTTCAGCTTGTTAGACATGTCATAAACAGGAAGACCTATTGTATTATTTACTGAAAAAATTTAATTTTAACTAAAGCTAATGCCTAGAACAGGTCTGCATCTGTTTTCTTTTTATTTTATCAAAAGATAATCAATTGTTCTAAAATTCATCTAATTTTGTTTAAGAGGAAACCATATTTTTAGCACAATTAGAACAACACAAAGTTATCAAGTACTACAGAAGTCTATAACAAAAAAGAATTAGGTGAAAACTTTGGGTTGGATTTGTTAAGTCATCTGATAATGAATGCTGAGGAAATGACCCAAATACAACAGGATGAAGGAAAGCATGCGGTGGAGCTATTGAGAGTTAACCATAGCCCAAGAAGAACAAGGGAAATTAGAACAGGAAGAACAATAGAATCCAGCAATGACCAAAGAAACTAGACAGCTTAAATGATGTAGAGGTATAATTGGTGACATGGAAACCAGGTAAGCATAATCAAAACAAAAAGAAAAAAAACATGTCAACACACAAGGGTATAATAACATTGAAAATGGAAATTCCAATGACCATCAATAAGATTACTACACAGACACAGTAAAACATAACTACAATTAAGATAAAAAACATGGACATCAACTATCAAGAAACAAAACAAAGTAGTTCCCAAATTCAATTCAGTTTATTCATATAGCACTGGAGGATAACAACTATATTCTGACATTGAAAGGTTTCATATGTACTATGTTAGTTGGGAAACTGAAGTTTTTAAAATTATTTCAATGTGTTTTAGGGAAAGTATCTTTCATTCAAATGAATTTCCTTCACTGCTGTTTTGACTGTTTATTCAAAGCATCAGGGTGTCTTTCCTTTAGGATTCATGGGCTCATACTTTGTCCAAGAGAGGTTAAGGGTCAGAGTTGTTGTCCCATACACAGCCAGGGATTAGGTAGGGCTGCTAGTGTGCTGCTTACTTTTTCACACTATTGATTATCAGTGTATAGCAGACACATTGTTTTATTGAAGGAGCTCTACGAAATTATATAAAGTAAGAAGATAATATCAGACTGATGAAACTATCATTTGGCACCTGATTGAAATCCAAGTAAATCCAAGATTATTTTAAATATACAACAAATATAATCATGAAGTTGTTCTTTCTAAATTCTGAAAAGCTTTTAACAAAAACAAGAGTTCTGTAGGTCCACAATATATTTTATTAAACATGTCACAAACAAGATGTCCACTTTTATTATTTATCGAATATAATTAATTTTAACCAAATATGATGCCTGGAGCTGATTTCCATTTGTTAGCAGAAGAAAGCAGAGCATCAGCTGCTATGACATTAATTCATTTAGTTGAAAAAAGCATTTAATGCAAATAGCACAACACATCAAATCAGCACAGTACTAGAGCGAGATTTGACAAAAAGCAAGTTATGTAAAACTTTGAATTGAGTTTAACTGCATTTATCTGTCACATTTGATAATAAATGCTGATACATTTATCCTGACACAACATGAAGAAGTCAGACATATGGTGGAACAATTTGATTTAGATTCATAAGCAAAACTCAAACACAAACAGTAGAATCAAATAATGAACAAATAAACCACAGAGTTTAAATCAGTGATTTCATACTCCAACCCTCAAGGGATTTCTCTGCTTCAGCACAACTGGGTACAATATTAGCTCATTAGCAGAGCTTGACTGCATGCTAGTGAGGAAGATCAGTCATTTAATTCTAGTGTGTAGGACAAAGGACATGTCTAAAAGTTGCAGGATTCCAACCCTCAAGGACTGAAGTTTGAGATCATTGGCTTAAATGAAGTGGAGATGTGGTGGAAGTTGAGATTGGTTAAATAGAAACAAGATGAGCAAAATCAAAACAATGAAAGGCAGAAGCACAAAGCTAAGGAGCTGAAGAGAAAGAGCAATATAAACAATACACTCAAATGAGCATCAAGAAAACAGATTAATAGAGATAAACTCAAGAATCACAGATGTATAAGAACATTTATTTCATATCATTCCTGCACCCATACATCAAAAATAACAAAAACAAAAATAAATTGACATAACTCTTAATTCAATTAAGTTTGTTGGCACTAATTCACAGCAAATGTAATCTCAAGGCAGTTTGGAATACAAAACAGCCATTTAATATACAGAAATATATATAATTGGGTCAACTACATTATAACAACAGATTTAAAGTTAAATACAATTTGACTTAAGTTATGAATCAGTAAAGCTATGTTCAGATTAGTATGTATTTGATGAAACTTTAACTATTAAAGGAAACTCAGCAAAATGCTTCCAGTCATTGACTTTGCTGCAGCCGCCCTACTGAATCATGTAATGACTGTGGAGAGATGATTTCATCAAGTTGATAACAATAAACATTTAGTCTATATTGAAACTCTCCAATTATTCATCTAATGGAGTAGCACATTTTAGACAATTTTTTTAGGTTATAAATATTTTCCGACAAGATAATTTGCAAACAAAAGTTAATGAAAGAATAGAATGACAAAATGTTAAAATTATAAATGATCAAATAAGAAGTAGCTCTATAGTAAATTAGGCCAAAGCTGTTTATTTTGTCTTTTGTGAAAGTGGTGATCGCAATGTGTAATGGTAAAACAAAGGACAAAAATACTCTACATGCAAGAACCTATTGCGTTATTACAACTAAACATGAGTTATAATTTCATTTGATGTTGAAGGACTTCTTGAGGCTTGCCTCTGCCTGTTCGTTTGTAATTTTCTTCCAAGCATCAGGAATGTCAGCAGGTTCTGCATCATATTCTTCAGCAAATTCCTCATTGTATGTGGCCATCACATATTTCCAATAATCTGATGCCTCAAGGCTCACATCTGGAGGAATATTCCAGTCTGGGTAAATCTCCTGATATTGTTTGTAAGGATGGAATTTGTTCTTTGTGGCACTGCAGCGAAAACTCATGTTACTTATAACAAGAGAAGAACAGATTTCAGTCGTGAGTTTTTTTGACTTGTCCCACCTGACCTGACCTAAACCCTCTGTTCGATGCAGAGAAGCAAAGTGTAGAGTGTGGTTTTCTCCACCTGCATCACAAGGTATTTTACAGAATGGACACTGTTGGCCACAACCAATCACTCTGGTGAAAAGTTCATCCTCTGGTTTCATATGGAGAAGGGAAAGTTTTGTTTCAAACTTTGTTGATTTAAGATTTTCTCTAAGAGCTTCTGTCATTTCCTCCACACACACATTGAGCCAGTGAGCAAACTGTTCCTGATCAGCATTGTTCAGAACCATGAAGACATTAAGAGCGTCCTGGGGAATTACCAGTTTATCACCAAGTTCTGTGCAAATCTTTTCAACAAATGTCCTCAGACTGTCAGACTTTTCTGCTTTTACCTTTTTAATGGCATCATTTATGTGGTTGATGCAGGACTTAAGATGTTTGTCCTCAAACGCACAAACTGTAGACCCAGAGGATAAACTCTCTCTAATTCTCTCAGATATCCATGATTTTACATAAACTTCATACGAGCAAATGTAGCTCTTAAAATTTTCAAAGTCACTTTTCGAGATCAGATCCAGTAAAATTGAATACTGGAAGGACATTCGTGTGCTGAACTCTTTTCTTGTCAGCATTGTATCAACAATTTCAGGACCAAGAGAACGATAGATGAAATATTCAACAGCAGGTTTCAGACATTGGTTTGAGAATTCTTCAGCTTTTCTCTGAGATTGGTCTCGTTTTTGGAAGACATCTTTGAAGTCTGTGCAAAACCTTTCCTTGTTTTTCTGCAGACATTTGTAAGGATCATTTTCTTGTATAAAATCTTCATGCATTTTCTGAAATTTCTGGCTGCAAATCCACAGATGTGTTGTTTCAGAGACACTTCAAACTCAATGTCAGTGTCAACATCAGCATTTTTCAGCTTTTCATCAATGATGCGAAGGATCTCCTGGATATGAGTCTCATGATAATTAGTTTTTGTATTGATTTTATCAGTAATACAGTCATTGCAAGCAGAGATGATGCTGTTAGCAATCTTTTGTCTTGCCTTTATTACATCCGTCGAGGTAAAAAGTCCTCTAAAAACAGTCTTGATGTTTTCACCCACTCCTTTAGGTGTGTATGTAAAAGGCTCGAGTCCAGAGTCTTTGAGTCTTTTTTTACTCAGCAGTTCACATGCATGGCTTCCCTTGGGTGAAATATTTGTATGCAACTGATGGAAACACTGGTGAAGATATTTGAGATCTGCTTGTTTAGAGAAGGACAAGGTGTTCAGTGTTTCAGTCCACATCTTATTAAAACTTTCATCAAGCTCATCGTCCATCATTTCAACTTTTTTCTTACGACATTCATCAAGTAAATCACAAACTGCTTTCTCAATTTTTTCTGTATAAGTTGCCCTAATTTTGTCGAGTTCTTTCAAACCTTCTTTAATATCAGCAGCTGCTGTGATCTGGTTGAACACTGATCTTTCAGTTTGTCGTCTAAGACTCTTTATGCTGTTGGAGAATTCCTCTCTGTATCCTTCAACCAGATAAACATGACCTTCAAACTGCTCAAAGTATGTATTTAGATTGTCAAGGATATTTGTCTCCATCTTGGTCAGCTCTGTGATTGCTTCACTTTTCAACTCAGTGATGAATTCATTCATGTCAGATATTTCAGAGGTTGCAGCAACTGTACCAAAATTGGAAATACTCGTTTCTGCTTTGGTGACCCAGCTGTACATTTCCTTTTTGAACTCCCACTCCCATTTGTTGTACTCTGTGCAAAGGCTCATGTAAGCATCAGCCACCAGGCTGTTTCTGAAGCTGAAGATGAAGTTTTCATGTTTTACTGCTTTCCACAGGCTGGTTATCCACTCTCTGAACTCCAAGATGTTTTTAGAAGTTGACTCACACTTTCCCAGCTGTTGGATGATGTTTTTCTTGAGTTCATAGACAGCCTCACTGTATCCTGCATTGACTGGAGCCATTGGTGGGTTTCCATTCCAGAGTCCAGGAATGTAGCAGTTCCCAGTCTCTGGATTATACTCCATCACATCAGTGAAGTTCTTGTTCTTCTCTTTCTTCTCCATCTTAGCTGCTGCCTGGGTCATCTCATTCAGCTGTTCTAACAGCAGCTTCCTGTCTCTCAGATTCTTCTCATGGGCTGAAACATCAGAAACGTTCTGGTGAACAAACTGACATTGAGGCTTTTTGCCGACCTCCTTCATCCTGAGGAAAGCATGCACCACTATCTGCAGGATGTCTTTCATCTCTGTTGAATTCTCCATTGCAATATTGATAATGGTGATGTCACTCAGACCAACAACAAGTGTTGCCAGCTCATTGTCATGCTCTAGCTGTTGTCCAGCTGTGCTAGCTCTGCTGACTTTAAGCCTTCAGTGTCGATGATCACCATGAAGTCACAGTTGAGAACTTTCTTAAAGTCTTCATAGACTTTGATGAGCAGCATGAAGGCACCTCTAGTGCATCGACCACTGCTGACTGCAAACTGGACTCCAAACATGGTGTTAAGGAGAGTGGACTTCCCTGTGCTCTGAACTCCAAGAACTGTGACGACCAGGATCTTGTTCTTTGGAGACACCAAGCCATTGAGCTCAGAGAGAACATCACTCACCCATCTGAGAGGAATGTTGGAAGCATCTCCATCTACAAGCTCAAGAGGAAATCCATCCAGCAACAACAAAGCACAGAGTTTGGGCAGATGTTGTAGTTGTTTACGAGATGGATCTGTTTCTGGAATGTAAAGAGAAGCTTCATAGATCTGACCCATTTCACGGAAGAAGTGCTCAACTCCCAGTGAGCTGCTGGAAAGTTGTTGGTCAATTTCTTTGATCTCCTGTTTGTTTTTAGATTCCCTGCATTTTTTTTTTGTACATTTCCCTCAGGTTAGACAGTTTTAGGCGAGACTGGTTATCAAGGTTTATTCTCATCCATTTCAGGAAGTAGCACCTTTCTGTTTCTTTGTTTAATAGTGCAGTGATGAAACAAATCATAGCTCTGGACATCCAATAAAATTCTGCTTTTGCCTCAGTTCTTTTCTCTCTCTTTGAAGTTTGCATTTGTAATTTTCTATGTCTTCCAAACCAACTTTTCGAAGACGAAATTCTTCCTTTTCCAAATAAGTAAATTCTTCCACATGACCTTGTAAAGGAAGTTGATTTCTTTGAATTCCAGTGTGTCTTTAATCTCTGCAGTGATTTCATCTGCTTTCTTCTTTCCATCCTGACACTCTGGAGAATCTTCATCTACTAAAATTCCCAGTTCATGTGCAACATCAGTCATCTGTTCTATAGATATTTCTTCTTTGAGTTATTAATTATATCTCTAACCCTTTTTCTCAGTAGTTTCACAAAATCTGCACCATTTGTCTGTTTTGTCTTCATTAGAATGTTGTTTTTAGTCAAGGCCAGACTGGTTACCAATTTTTTAACAGAATCACCTCTAAGGTTTTTGCTCTGTTGGTTTCCCACCAAGACGATCTGAGCTTTGTGGTTTTTGTTCATCAGCAGTTTGCACTCAGAGTCCAGCTGATCAAAGAAAACAAAAACTGCAGCAGATGTCTGACACAAAAAGCAGAATTGTGTTTCAAATGAAGCAATGTCTCCACGAAGGTTAGCTATAGCAACTGGTTCACTGAAGATGTCCATGTTTTTGTTTCCACAGGGAAGGTACCAGGTCATTTCAGTCAGTCCATTGGATATTCTTCTCTGAACATCTCCACACTCCATGTCACGGTGAACAAAGGTGTCATGGTATTGCTGAGAGTTGCATATAAGTTTATTGAGGATCTCTGATTTGGACAGAGAGCACTCACCCAGTCTCACAAAAGAGACCAAAGGAAGTTCAGAAAGAACTATTCTTTCTTCTATGAAACCTTTTGATTCTGAAAGATCTGAAGGTCTGTACTTCTTAACAATGTCTCTCATGGCCCACAGCATGAGGGTGCACTGCTGTGTATCACAGTTAGGAAGCAGCAGAGGAACAGAGAACTGACACATGGACATTTTTAGAGCCAACTCTTGATGAACAAAACCATCAGAACACAGGAATAGAACAGTGATTATATCAAGAGGGTTAAATGTTTCAACCTTATTTGGGCTCTCAAACAGATCCTCAAAATTGCTCTCTCTACTCTCTGATGCATCATACCAGTTTGACTCAGACAGAGGATCCTTTGAGTCAAATGATACACCACACCTCACATTTCTAGCCGTCACATTAACCATCATTAATTTCTTGAGAAAATGCAATGGGACATTTGATTTGCATTCACCAGGATCATCAGTAATTGCCTTCTCATCAAGCCCAAGTATGTTGCTAAGTGATAGCTTCTGTCTGTGGTACTGCTCCAAACCCAGATCCTCCAAAAGGCTCTCAAGTTTGGTCTCTGTGGATCAAGAAGATACATGGGTTTTTAATGTGTATTTTATGTCAAGTCCAGTCAGTTTCAGCAATAAAATACAACACAATGAACAAACACAAGAAGAAACCTTCCATTTCAGTGGCAGAATGAGGAGAAGGAGGGAAAAAAACTGTAACTCAGCCAAGGATTTATCAGTGTTCCAGTTATTAATCAAATGTTTCATTTGATTAAACAAATGTGTGTTTTTAGTTTTGATTTAAAGGAAGTTATTGTTTAATTATTTTCAGTTTTCTTCAAGTTTGTTCCAGATTAGAGAAGCATAGAAGCTTCTTCCTGTTTGGTTCTGATTCTTCAGAGTCTGGAAGGTTGATATAACAGCAAATCTTTTGTGTATTGTGGTGCTAAGACGTTCAGTGATTTATAAACTAATAACAGTATTTTAAAGTCTATTCCCTGAGCTACAGGGAGCCAGTGTAGAAACTTTAAAAATGGGGCGATGGGCTCTATCTTTCTGGTTTTAGTCAGAATACAAGCAGCAACGTTTTATTTTTCTTTAGGTAGACCCATGAAGAGACTATTTCACTAATCAATTATGACATGGTTGAGTTTTCTAGATCTTGCTTCAGAGAATTGTTAGAAGCCCTTAGAGAGTAGTCAGCATGTCATAGCTTTAAATCCAGGCTCAGTTATAAAACAAAATTCAAAGCTTTAAATATCTTTTTTAAAGGTTTCGTGAGCTATTGGCCCTCAGTGGACAGTTGTCAGACAGGAAAGCGGATTGTGAGACAAAGGAGAACATGCGGCAAAGGTCCTCAGGCCAGGACATGAATAAACTAATAACAGTATTTTGATGACCACGTCAAGGACTAAGGTGTCTATACAGGTGCTGGTCATAAAATTAGCATATAATGAAAAAGTAGATTTATTTCAGTAATCCCATTTAAAAAGTGAAATTTGTATATGTGACGGGCTCCTGTCACTGCTTGAATGAATTCTGTTTAATTGCTGTTTTTTTTCTTACAGTTGATTGGCTGGGGAGAGTTTAAAAGGAATCAAGCTCCACCCACCAGGGGGCGAGGAAGTTTGAAGGAGCTCCTGGTCGGCAGCGTGTCTCCAAGCCTCGCTCCCGCTCCATTTATGTTACTTTTGTTTAAACCTCCCTTTTGTTGTCAGGTCTGGGAATCGTTGGCCAGACCGAGGTTTTGCCGGTTTTTGGTTGCAGGGTGAGTAATCCCGCAAGGCAGGGTGAGGGGAGCGGCCCGAATCCGACGGCCAACTGCTGGCTGGTTTGCGAATGCTCCCACTCTTTTGTTTATTTTGCCACGATTCCCCAGTACCTTTATGTCCAGCCACGGAGTGAATAAAACTTTTGTTTTATATAACTTGGTTTGGACTCCTTATGTTTGTGTGCCCTGTGCGGGCCGTAACATATTGGGGGCTCGTCCGGGATTATATTCATACATTACATACAAACTCATATTTCAAATGTTTATTTCGTTTAATTTTGATGATTACAAATGACAACAAATGAAAATCTCAAATTCAGCATATCAGAAAATTAGAATCTTGTGAAAAGGTTCAAAATTGATGGCACCTGGTACCACACTCTAATCAGCTAATTAACTCAAAGGCCTTTAAATGGTCTTTCAGTCTAGTTCTATAGGCTACACAATCATGGGGAAGACTGCTGACTTGACAGTTGTCCAAAAGACGACCATTGACACCTTGCACAAGGAGGGCACGACACAAAAGGTCATCGCTAAAGAGGCTGGCTGTTCACAGAGCTCTGTCCAAGCACATTAATAGAGAGGCGAAGGGAAGGAAAAGATGTGGTCGAAAAAAGTATAACGCAGCCACATACCAGGAAGTTTTAGAGCACTTCATGCTTCCTGCTGCTGACCAACTTTTTGGAGATGCAGATTTTATTTTCCAACAGGACTTGGCACCTGCACACAGTGCCAAAGCTACCAGTACCTGGTTGAAGGACCATGGTATCCCTGTTCTTAATTGGCCAGCAAACTCTCCTGACCTTAACCCCATAGAAAATCTATGGGGTATTGTGAAGAAGAAGATGCAATACACCAGACCCAACAATTCAGAAGAGCTAAAAGCCACTATTAGAGCAACCTGGGCTATCATAACACCTGAGCAGTGCCACAGACTGATCGACTCCATGCCACGCCGCATTGCTGCAGTAATACAGGCCAAAGGAGCCCCAACTAAATACTGAGTGCTGTACATGCTCATACTTTTCATGTTCATACTTTTCAGTTGGCCAACATTTCTATAAATCCTTTGTTTTTATTGGTCTTCAGAAATATTCTAATTTTCTGATATGCTGAATTTGAGATTTTCATTTGTTGTCATTTGTAATCATCAAAATTAAACGAAATAAACATTTGAAATATATGAGTTTGTATGTAATGTATGAATATAATATACAAGTTTCACTTTTTAAATGGAATTACTGAAATAAATCTACTTTTTCATTATATTCTAATTTTATGACCAGCACCTGTACATGGGAACATTTTATCCCTGCACCACCACTACAACTCAGCCAAGGGTTTATCAGTGTTCCAGTTATTATTAATAAAATGCAGCACTTTAAATATCTTTGTGAAAACTCTGCAGTTTGTCATGGCCATACAACTTAATTTCAAAGTCTGAGCAAGAAAGCATTGATAAGCAAAATGGCCCAAAGAGCCACAATAACTCTTCAGACCTGATTTCAATTGAGAATATGAGATGTCTTGTTTAAATTGAGGTTTGCAGATGCTCCACATCCAAGGACATAAAGAAAACAGACCTTAAATCATTATGCAAAGAGTGAGCAAATGCATCCATCTCTAGATAAGCAATGCCCCAAAAGTTGACTCAGTGAAAATGTGGCACAAACAACAGAAGTGAAGATAACAATAATTGTTCTCAAATAAATGTGTTACTTTGTCATTTTCAACTTTAATTTACTAACCTTTATCATCTGCACCAGCCTTTTGATTGTCAGCATCATAGTCAGCACATGCTGATGCAGTGTCCTCTTCTGCCTCTCCATAAAGGTTGTCAGTGGAATCTTCAGGGTTGGGTTCCTTATGATAAAAGAGAAAATGTCACATATAGATGGATGGATAGTTACATTTGTATTATATTTTGGATATTTACTGCGTGACTGTGCACCTTCATTGTGGAACCAAAGTCTCTAAAACCACTGTTGTGCTGATGATTTATACAGCTTCTCTCTGAATAAAAAACAAAAAAAAAACATTGTTTTTCCATCAGTAACCTCTCGACTCTCACCTGCAGATAAACATTTTTCCTCCCACTGCCAGTTGCCAGAAATCACAAAAAGCTTTGAAAGACTTGGACGAAAAAAATAGAATTAATCTGTTTTGATAAATGAAAGAGCAGCAACGAATCTTGGACAAGCCTGGTCAGATTAATCTCCATTAGCAGATCCTGCATTGCGTTTTCCCATTTTTCTCAACCTCTTCAGTTGTAATACAAGCCGTACTTTACTCAAGTGATTTGACTGACAGACTGCCTTGCTTGACTGGTCCATTATTAACACAACAATCTCCAAACAATAACATCTCTACCATTAAAATTCATGTGTGGATATTGGTGTATGTCTTTTGACTGACTTACCTAGATCCAACAGGTTGCACGTGTAGAAAAAGAAAAAATCTAAGTGCCACACAGATTTGTATGTACAGCTAAACAATCAGCTGACCTGAAGTTGTATCATTATGTTTGGGCCACTAATTAATTTAAGACAAAATTAAGTATCTGGGTTTATTGAGTCCATCCAAACCACGACCTTAAGGTTCTCCTTTGATGAGTGTCACTTCAGACATCAGTGCACAGTTCACTACAGCTCCAAAACACTTTCAGATTCCTGCCCACATTCTCTCCTACGAGAGTGAGGAAAGATTAATGGAGCCGCTCCAATCTTAGGTAGAAACAGAATGAGACATTACCGGTTAGAATGACACTTGACAATTGAGAAGTAATTATGCAGTCGTCTAAACATCAAGTCGTCTAAAAATATATCAGGAGCATATTTCTAAGTTATGTTAATCTTCATTCCAGAAATGACGGACTGCAGAATGTCTTTAACTCATCAACATGCAGTTCATAAGTAGCACTGAAAAATAGGGATTTGTGCCATGACAACTCAAATCTTGAACTGAGCAGCATAGCCCACACTTTTGGATATTTACAGTACCTTTGCAAAAACAACTTTCAATACCAGACATGGTGTGACAGCAATTATAGAAATAAAAAAACTTTAACTGTACCCTGTGGTACTGGCATATATTGCCAATTAAGCTCTGTCATGAAGATGAATAACTTTTTACTTCGCTATGTATTTTAATCAAAGAGAATTTAAATAGTAAAAAGTAAGTATTGTTTTTTTCAATAACTTACTACAAAACAACCAGCTTATTGCAAAGCATAACTTCCATAACTTGAAGAGAACTTACAACTGACCATCTTGAGGCCCTTTGATTTAAACTAGCATGGCATTTTTCTTTTATATTTCATCAGCAGCTTATTTGAAATGAATTTTAAATAGATCATTTAAGTATCACTGGCATACTTTAACAGTAAGATAATAAAAACATGTTAATCAGTTTTCAAGGCCACAACACAATCTATTGTATTATATTTCAAAGCCTGTGATAATAATTTGTGAACAGTTGTTGATGAGAATAGATAATATCAATGCCTTGTAAATATAAATGAGCAGCTGAGTACTTTTATAATTCTCCCTCATTTTGTTCTTTAAAATAATCAACAAAACAGTATAAAAAAACTTACCATTTCAGGAGATGTCCCTGAGTACTGTCTTTCATAAACAAAATGTTTTTCTTCATCTGCTCTCTTCATCTGCTGCTTGGCGGACTCTCTTGTATAACTTGCTGAAAATCAGTTTCACTTTTGGATACATTCCTTTTCTCCTCCCATTAATTACTGGAGGCCACGGGAGTCACCTGACATGAGAAAACATTCCAGTTCTGTGGCTTTTTGTTTCAAAATATTTTTTCATTCAAAATCCCTTTTTGATTAAGTGTAAGCCATAATCATCCAAGTGCTTATTTTTCATGCAGTGAATGTATATTACATTACATAATTACATTGCATAATTTCCACTTTTTTAACTGGATTACTAAAATGGATATTGTTGAAAAAGCGAAATAATTGCTACTTGTTGCTTTCTCGTCTCCCCAGGTCTGTTAATGCCTTGTGTAAAAGTGAAACCACAAAGACAACAGTCACTGTTCAACTTCACAATCAAACAGAATTTTATTCAAACAATCAAATGGTTAAAATCACATCAACAGTTAAACATAATCATCAGAAACCAAAGCCACAAAGAAGAAATTAATTACCTTAGAAAAATACTTGGAAAAATACGAAGACGCACCTTTGACCACTGTGTGTGGCAGTTAAGACAGTTTCACCCAAGAGATCTGACTGGCTGTTTTAGCTCCATTACTTTTATATCAAGGCATGCTTTTATTTGTCTGATGCATTTTGACGCACTAGCACTATTTAACGGTGGTCTCAAATAGCCCATAATGACGTGGTGCTGTTTTGCATGCCGGAGACCATGCAGGTGTTTACCAACTGGTGAATTCATTGCTGTCTAAGCTAACCTCCCTGTGCACTTTCCCAGGACACGAACAATAAATGTGTTCATTTCATACAGAAACATTTTATAAAACAGACATGAGCAGTTTCAATACCAAAACATCTGTTACACTCAATATTTTCTGATTAGTTTTCAACTTCTTTGGTTATAATGAACTAATACATTTTCAGATGAATGTATGACTTATACACTCTTAAGAATGTGATTTAATATAAAAAAACTACTGATTAGACTAATTTTAATGAAATCTGGATCATAAGAAAAAATGTTCTACTGATTAAGTTATATATTGATTAAACTATGAGTCTAAATCTAACCTAAATTGAGGCCTACTCAAAACAATCAGGATCAGTCTAATATTTCAACATGTGCTAAAGTTAAACATTAAAACTAGCATAATTAAACTAATATTTCCAACAATATATAAACTGATTATATTAGAGAGTTATAGTAGGATTTTGAGCCTTATTTTACTGCTCTCTTGAGGAACAATTGTTATAAGAGGGACAATTAGAAGAAATGATCACAGATGAAACCAGTGCACCTTCACTTACTCTTGTATTGAGTGTAAAGAGCAGAACACAGAAATCTCTTCTCATACAATTCTTAACCTTTCTAACTGCATGTTAGATGCTAAATTTTTTTAGACAAAATCAAGTACTTCACATTACAGTTATTTAACAATATTTAAACATTTCACTCTAAACTAATGTCGTTATGGTACTATCGGAACTAAATTAATAAAGAAAAAAATAGAAATATTTCCTATCAAAACGACGAAGAACAGTACATTACTTATACTACTTCATAAAAATCACAAGTTATTATTTCCATTTAAACAAATCAAACTGAAGGATGTCTAACGGAACATGTTCTTAACGGCTGTTCCTAACGGTTTGGCTAGCTAGCTAAGCTAGCTAGCCAAACACTCTTCACACATCACATTAAACCAAGATAACCAATACGTGACACAAAACAAACTAAATACAAACAAACTACAGGGCTAGCATTCATCCATATCATTCTCCTGAAAGATTAATCAAATTTCTTACCTTAGAAGAGGGACAATTATAAGAGAAGGAATGACGGCAGATGAAACCAAGTCCGAGGAAGTTCTCGACTCTATTTTTTACTATTTATGTTGTGCGCAAACTGCCTGCAGTTGGAACAAGGACCACGTGGGGGCGATATAAAGCAATTTCTACGCTTTTCAAATACTTCGACTGTAACTCCTTACACTTAAAATAAAACAAACCAGTTTAAAACTACTGATTAAAGCTGAAGCAAAACCTTGAACTCTTTTTTGGGCTTGATGACAGTCATGTAAATTATGTTTATGTAAACTTTGAATGTTGGACGGTTGTTTTTCAGCAGGGCAAACACTCGCGTGCTATAACGCTGATTAATTTGCCAGGTGGCCCATTTCCGTCACCATGGTGACGAGGTTTCTGCCGTTTTTTCTTTGTGCGGAGTTTCTCTAACTTATAAACGACCTTTACTCACCAGGAGAGATGAGGGACTTGAGAAACCAAAGTGAAAATAACAGTGAAGCAAAAGTTTTTCAAAGAGAGACAAGTTCCGTTTATAGCTGAGTTTCTTCGACTTGGAGTGAACTCGGCGCAGAAAAGCTCCTGTGGACCAGAGAGGAAGGTTCTGAAAGTGAGATGGTTATTTCAGCCAGACTGCAGGACTGTGAGACTCAGTCCAGGGTAAGAAAACTCAGTGAAGCTGATTAAAAACCGATACCGAGTGTCTATGTGTTGGGAATAACTGAGAGTCGGATAAATATTTGAACCGAGACCATCAAGCATTTTAGAAACTTCTTCCAGGTACTTTTCTTAGTTTCCCAACCTGCTTTAAACAGAGGTTAGTGCCCCCTCTATTGGACAGGCTAAGTAATTGCACCGTACTTAATTTTCAAGATCTTTCCTGTATAAAAATGTATAATATCAGAGGCTACTTATCTGCTTTTGATCAAATTACAATGCTAATGCTAGTGTTTCCAAATTAGTTTTGTTATACATTTCACTGCTGTTAGAAAATTACAAGCATATTACTTGATTTATGAATCTCAACCTTATTTATGTACTTTATCATCAAAGATGAATTAAAATACCAGTGGAAATATGCTAAATACTGGTCAGTAATATGGTTTTATTGTTGTTAGATTTAATTCCAACAATCATTTTCATAGCTGTATGAAAAAGAGGAAGAAACCTTTTCAACTTGTCATTAAAAAAATAATAAAATAAAAAACCTAAGTTACCTAAGCCATATTAACATTTCTTTAGGCACATTAAAGTAATAGTCATGCAGCGCAGGATTGTGACATGTTAAACTAAAGGTGCAAGATGAGCAGTGAGGATGTTTTTGTTAGTGTCAAAAGGATAGGAAAATAAACTCATGACATCACTTATCAGCCATAATCAATTATCCAAAGGATTTTAAATTACAAACTGCTTCTCCAACTAAACACCTTATGAGTTGCCTTATGAGTTGCAGTAATGATAACGGATTTTGATATTTGCCCAAACTTTAATGATTGCGCATCCATATTTATTTTGTCTATGCTCCATATGAAACATCAAGCTCAGTGTCTCAGGTTGATTCAAAGTTTCCCATATTGTAGATGATTTTCAAAAAGAGACAAAGGGCTTCAAGTCTAAAGATACTGTTAACAATTAACATACCTTTTTTTCAGGTTCATGGTAAGTGGCTTGTTTACTCCAACAAGCTGTTGGTGTTTCCTGCTGTGCTTGTGACCTACAGGAAGTGGGATAGTTCGAGGGCAAACCATTGTAGTACCCATAGAATGTCATTATAAAAGGTGAGATGGATGGCTTTCTGTTCTTTATGTAGATTTTATTTGTTGTTGATGGAAAACAGTGATCTTCTTTTAGAAAACAGGAAGTAGAGAGTATATGGAGAACCAATAGCACCAACCTGGGTTCCAATGACCTCTACTATTAATGCTTTTGGCCTCCTTGTTTCTCCCTTTCCATTATGACAGGTACAGTTATTCTATTGAATTTGGACTCCATATGTTGTATATACACTCTGACACTGGTATCTTTGACTGTTGCCTCTTCACAACCTGAACCTGAGGCTGAAATAAAATGTCTTTGTTCTGACAGAAAGCTGCACATCTCAACTCAGTTCCTCAATATACCAGCAGGGGGAAGCAGGTTTTTGGAGGCCTGTGTAGAGGCGCTGCTGCATCCTATCCTCACTCTTAATGTTGACTCCTGTTGCTGAACTAAAGCCAGACCTTCTGTCAAGGCCGAGATACAAGTTTATCTCCAACCATGGGTCAGTTTGCACAAATCAAAGCAACATTACAGTATAGTGGCTTAATAACTTGGTGCTAAATTTAAAAATCTAAACTTGCCAGCTATGACCCACTGAGGGACAATGAAGGTTATTTCTACTCTTTATTTATGTAACGCATTGCATTTGAATTGTGTGGTTTTCATTTCGCAATGAAAACTAACAAACAAGGGACACAGGCTTAATCTTTATGTTCTAACCTTCACAGAGTTAACCAATTAGTTAATTACCATATATTAACCAAATAACCATATATTAATGCAGATGGATATTTAAATTCCACATGCATACCCAGTTATTTTTTATGAAATTCTTTTGAAGTTTATAGTAATTTTTGGGTTTATTATTCCACAAAATAGATTAAATCATTAAAAGTCCAAACTTTGACATTCATTCTAATTAGGGTATTGGTACTTTTTTCTAGAACTGTATGAACCAAATACATTTTAACACCTTTGATTTAGGACAATGTTACTGTGTAGCTGCTAGTTTTCCATTACATAGTACTAAAAAGAAAGTATTTTCCGACAAACAATTTATAAATTTTTGATAAGGACTTGAACATTCTTGATGTTTGCTGTTTCTCTAATGTGAGCTGCTCTGTTACATGCATGATGGATAGTTTACTGCCAGACTCTTCCTCCAGATTCTTGCCTCGGGATCAAGCTAACAGACTTTACTTCAGCTTCAAAATGTTTAATTTCAACCAAAAATCTCCAGAGCAGGTAGATAAAAATTTGCTGTTATTATAATGTGAACATATATAGAAAAATGTATCTCTTTTTCTCTAGATGTTCATAAGCTGCCATCTTAGAGCCACTTTGAAACAAAAGTCTCCAAACTGTCATAATAAAGCCTGTTTCTTCCACAAACCCACATTCAGGTCACTGAACTGTACATTTATAATTTTTACTTTAGTCTAACTTATTCTTTCTCAGCTCAGTATAAAATCTGCCCGTGTATATTTATTTTGTTGAAATATACTTTAGGAGATTTTTTTTCCCTGTTATTCAGATGGCGGCCCATAGAGGGAGACAGCGCTCTGTGTGAATGCTGCAACACTGACTGCTCAGGACTGACTGGAGTGAAGAACCACGTTCGTCCAGAGACGGGTTAATTAACTCTTTATAAAATAATACACCAGAAACTTTCTGATTAATGTGTTAGAGCAGTTCCATTTCAACCAGGTGGTTCTGTTTATTTCTTGACAGATGAGACGTTTGAGGCCCACAGGACAGCTGGACCTCGTTACGTTGTGCATCAATCCAACTGGACCAGAGAGCTTTCAGTCAGCTGAAAAGACTCTACTCCAGGTCCAGAGTTTGGTTTTGGTAAGACTTTATCCTTTCTGCGAAGATTTTAAGAGGACAGATTTTGTTTGTAGCTTAAAAGACTAAATCAAGTCTCTACCAGTGGGATCTGTTTTCACCTCTCAAAGGCTGTGAATCTATAACGTCTCACTAAGAGATGAGATGATAAACTGAACCTTAAACTAAAATTATCAACTGGTCTGAACTATTGAATTACTGAGTAAGAATTTTGAATAATCTTGTAAAATAAAATAATTAGTTCAAAGAGGTTGAATAATTTATTCTTTCTGATTTTGTTCTTAAAAATAAATTTACCGTTTATGTGGTCGTTTCATTTTAACATAGTGGTAGATGATATCGATTAAATGTCCTCTATATAATCAAATTAACTTCTTCAAGCCTCTGAAAGTAGATATTCATTGGCAAATTTAAAATGGACCCTTTCTATGGTAACAGTGGACTCTGCTTTCAGATCATTAACAAGCTCTGGGTGTGTTTGTGGACTGATCACTCACCTTCCACATGATTTTCTAAGAGAAGCTGTGTATGGAGCAAATATCTCCATTTCCAAATCATAATCTACCTAAAATAATGGTATAAGGTTGTTTTTGTTTTTTTTACCAAAAGATGACTTTTTCAAAAAAAATAAAATAAATCACTCTTGGCCATTAATTTAGAAAGGTGATGAAATGATGTCATCTTCTCACTAACTTGGTGTATTTTAAAAACTCCTTGGTCTTTCCCATGGTTGTGGAAAAGTTGGAAATGATTCAGATAACAGCAGGAATATCTATAATACTTGACAAATTGCAGGTAATCAAATATACATTTAATTTAGTAACATGCAAAACACTTTCAAACTTGAGGTAGTACATTTTTCTGGATTTATGATTAAAAAAATCCTCTTTCCACATTAAAAAAGTTAATTTATTAAAGACTTACTACTATTGTAGAAAAGGTATTGCAAATAAATTATAATTGTTTGGTTAAACATTATTTTTGCCATGATAAGCTTTACATTTTATGCTTTTGTTCACAAATCCAACTTCATTCATACATTTGTGAAGTTTCAACCAACTGGACAATGAAGTTATTGGTGATGAACTGTTACTTTGTGCAAGACATCAATAGACAGACAGCTAATTATATTAACTAAAGAAAAGGTCACTAGTCACTCAGCCATGAGAGGTGAAAACAGACCTTCAAGATATCCAAAAAGAAGGGAAATAAACTACAATGGATCCTGAAAAAGGTATAGAGTTTACTAGAAAAACTGGTTGTGTGGTGATGTGTGAGCTTTCTGTCATCTCTGTTCAGACACATCAGAGACTAGATGGGAAATATGATTGGCTTTATGTTGCATTACTTACGCTTTTCGTTACTAATACTTTAAGCAAGCAGTTCTACCAGTGTAGTTGAGAAGTAGTTTAAGAAGTGGAAAGGCCTTCATGTTTGCTTCTTCCATTTACAGAGGTGCAATAAATCAGTTGGTTCTTTAATTTCTGTATGATGTTATAGTTTTTGAGATTTTAGTCTCTTTCATGATTTCAGATTGATTACTAGCAGTTTCTCATGGCAGTGATCAGGGTTTGGTGAACCACAGAATCTGATTAATCACAGTT
Organism: Poecilia picta; assembly: GCA_033032245.1. Classification (NCBI taxonomy): domain Eukaryota; kingdom Metazoa; phylum Chordata; class Actinopteri; order Cyprinodontiformes; family Poeciliidae; genus Poecilia; species Poecilia picta. The sequence goes on along the minus strand of CM065370.1, from coordinate 19,798,482 downwards.
TATGTATGATTAAACAAGAGGAACAACTACGTTTTAGTTTATTCAAGTTTGTTTGGATAGTTTTTTTTCTCTCAAACAAAATCTGAAGTTCCAAAAGATTACTTTTAGAGCACTTCATTCACCATCTGCTGAACAACTTTATAAAAATAACAGGAACGATTAGAGGAGAAAACTGAGAGAAAACAAAATGTTAACATTTTGACAGCAAGCATTTCAAATGTTTGCACCTTGGCAGACCCAGCAGTGAAACTCTTGAAGTTTTCTGATGACTCTAGTTTTATTGGCCTGATCCACGTTAATAAAGATAAGTCTTCCTCCTTTACTGTTAACCATGCCAGACACGGGGAGTAAGTTTGAAGAGTTGGTGCAAAAAAAAAGTTAGCTTCTCCAAACCATGCAGGGAGTCTGATGAGGGCCCGCAAGTCAGTGCAAAGATTATGAAGTGGAATCTACAAGTGACAAGGGGTTCATGCGATAACGGGCGTAAGGTTGGAGGGAGCAGGCAGGGAGAATACCACAGATAGCTGCATGGCAATGAGGGGAACGTCCAGTCAGAACTGGAGGAAAGGCTGGGCTGCAGGGTTACTTGTGATTTGCAGATCAAATCAAATTTACATTAAGATAAAATCTAAAGGTATTATGTTATAGGTTTATGTGTTATGGAAAATGCGTACATCTACTCTCATACACATTTAAAATAAATTCTTGATGCTTGATCAAGAATCTATGTTGCATATAGATGCAACATGCACAAATTAAATGTCAGCCTATCACCTTATGTATGCAGTCTGACTAGCTATGATCAGCTATCTCCTTGGATGTCAACAAGTGAAGATAAAATGCCAAAATTGGAAGTTTTTTTAAATAGTTCTTTTCCACTCCATAATGTCTGATCCTTTCTGACTGGAGCATCTGCAAAGATTACTATACATTAAACTTAGAAAAGTAAAAACCTGCAGATTGACTCTTTTAGTTGAGACATAACTGTCGCATGTTGGTTAATTATTTTAACGGGTTGAGTTAAATATAGGAGAACCTTGGAAGAAAAGCCTGTATGAGACTGCCATCAAAGACTGCTGGGTTGGATGTTCGTGTTTCAGCAGGAAAATGACACTAAACATCCACTCAGCGCTGCGATGGAGCGATTTAAATAAAAACAACGACTCATTGAAAGTCTAAAGCCAATCTAAATCTGTCAAGAGCTGTTGAGACACTCCCTTCCCAAACTGGGGAAAAAAAAGGAGGCAAAAAAATGTGTCCTTCAGCTGTAATTGCACTGCAAGATGATTTGAGAAAGTATTGAGTCAGGAGGGCTGAAGGCACTAAAGTAAGTGACGTCAGACTTTTAGTGCTTCTTAACCCTCAAGCAGTTCTCAAAGATGCTTTACAATGAAATCAGTCATTTCTATTGATGCACACAAACAGAAGCGAAGCTGCCATTTTGCTCCATTGACCCTTTTGACAAAGAACACAGGTCTACAGTTGCAACAAGATTTGTACATGCCTACAAAATGACAAATTACATATATTTAACCATGTATGTGCATTCAAATACACGAATAAAGGCCTGATATTAATGCGTCATAGTATTGGATTGGTGTGTTGAGTGAATATTAACTTTAATAAATGAAGTCATCTGGGTAGAGTCTTTCATGAAGCTTTTAGAATAAGCTTTTTTAAAGCTTATTCTCTCACTGGATGTTTTATGTCACCTTGTTTTTGTAGTCATGATCCGCTGTCTTCCCAAAGCCGTTGTTTTGTCTTTTCAGGACTGTATATGGAGATTATAAGATCCTTTTGCAAACCAGTTTCCAACCACATTGTTTTATTGTTTACTGGCCACAAGAGCATGTATTCGAGATCCCCTACCTGCTCTGTGACGTCACAATTAACGATATAATTGTTGCCAGCGGGGACTCTCGCAATCAGAAACAATAACTTCTAACGTCTTCAGTAGCTTCTGTCTCGGCTCCTGCATCGGCTCCTCGTGGCTCCCCCTATTCTTTCATATCGGCTTCCTGTCTTGAGTCGCGCCAGAGGAGATCTATCTGGCTGCAAGCCCAAAACCTGGATGAGACCAAAACACAAATGTATTTACTTTCACTGTCTCCAGTTTGTGATATATCTTCCCCTTGAATTTGATCTTTTCCCCAACTTTTGATCTTTAATTCCCAAAGAGCATGAGGACCTATCTCAGATCCCGCTTCCTACATTGCTTTCAGAGGATCCCAGATTGAACAACCTTCCCTCATTCCCAACCAGGAGTCAGTGTGACTGGACACCCCTGCCCCCGCAGCCCCCACATCCCTCACCTCCCACCCTGAACCTCTGCTCTGGTCGTGAAGCATGGCTGAAAGCACGTACCTTGTCTGCCTCTCTCTCTGTCTCTCATGTTGGCTCAGACATAAGCAAACAGTCCTTTGAGCAAACACTGCAACAAAGCCGTCAACACTCTCCTCATTTTCTCACAAGTGACAAAGCTGCCTTGGACTGATCAGACAGCTACAGATACTTTTAATAAAAATACACTTTTTTAATATGCATTTAATTAATTTCTGTATCTGTGCTTCAGTGACGTCTTCAATATCTGTGTTGCACAGACACGTGGATCCGATCACCTATACGTCCCTATATGGATACGTTTGCTTGGTGGTTTTCCAAGTATTTCTGCGAGTGAAGTCGTGTGTTGATATGCAAACATTTACTTCTGCTACTATTGCTGCAAAGCTCTTCGGAAGACCCCCTGTCCTGTGGCACACTCTGGAGACTTCCAGGAAATTTCGATACATTTCCGTTTTTCTGGCTCCGCACTGACTGCCAGGGGTCAAAGTGAGGTCACGTGATATAAATACTACTCTTTGATGTGCAAAATATAATTAAAGCGCAACTTTATTTTCTACATTAGCACTGACATAATGGGCAATCCTAATTTGGTATATGTTGCTTAATAATGATTAAAGGAAATATTAGAATTAAAAAAAGAAATCAAATAGTTACGCAGAAAAGCAAATCTGTCTTGTATTTTGTAAAACTGTAGCATTGAGAAATTTATTTTGTTTCTTCCTATTGTAGATACTTTGGTTTAATTACATGTCATGTTAATGTAGCTTTTATTAGCCTTGAAACAGAGCTCTATCTTAATACATGTCTAATATTGTGCAAGGGTTGGTCTAGTTCTATTTACATCATTAAAAAAATCTCTAATTTTAAGATGGGAAAAAGTTTTATTCATAACTTTTATGCTCTGGCTATGTTAAAACCGACTAATTGGGGAGACTTGTTTGCTCCCTTCACAATGACTGTACACCATAACAGATCATTGCTAAAGATTTGATCTGAAACTATGCATGTTTATGGAAAGTTGAAAAGAAGGAAAAAGTGTGGAAGAAAATGGTGTGCAATCAACAAGGATAAAAGGAGTTACAGGATTTAACCGTTAGTAGCAAACATCCTCACAAAAAGTGTTTGGAGAATCCAAATCATCATCTATTCATGTAGTAAGTGGAAAAAGACAATTTTGTAAAAATGCTGATATATTTGTCCAACTTCTGATCTATATGAAACCTCAAAGGCATCATCCTCTTCGTACTTAGCAATGGGTGATTACATGCTTGATTGTGCTGCAGCTACAAAAGTTGCATTACAGACTCTGCGGACCTTTGTTGTTTGCCTTTTATGTTTTCTTGTTGTATTTACCACTTAATTACTGGAGATTTTAAGTGCATGTAACTTCCTGGCACTCATAGGTCAGGAGTAAAAACAGTTTTCAGCCATTCTGTGTTTCTGTGTGGATGAAAATATTTGTTGTAAATAGTAACTGTATCTGTACAGTTCTTCATCAAGTCCAGAGGACTCCAAAGCATTTCACATTACATTCATTTACCTAGCATGGCTACTGCCTTCTGACACAACACTGCTTGATTCTCATCTCCCTCCAGTGATCTGGCTGGGTTTTCTCCCATTCACTTTGATTCTGCTGGTAGATTGTTTTTATCAGGTCAGTTAGCAAACAGGAGAAGTTGTGAACAATGACATCAATTTTCTGTGCTGTGTTAGAGTTGTGTCTGCCTGTTGTTGTAGCAATGGAAGCAAAGGAAGTGACCAAAGGCATTCAGTTTGCATTGGTCACACTTCCAAATATTGGATTAACATTAACAGCCATCTTGTTGGGATGGTTGTCTACAGAGCAGGAAGTTGTAGGTGAGCTTCATAGAACTGGCACATTATGTAGATCAGGGGTGTTCAAAGTCGGTCCTGGAGGGCCGGCATCCTGCATGTTTTAGTTCTCTTCCTGGTTTAACGCACCTGGATCAAATGATGGCTCGTTAGAAGGCCTAAGAGGAACATTGACGAGCTGAAAAGGTTAATACCACCAGGGAGAGAACTAAAACATGCAGGATGCCGGCCCTCCAGGACCGACTTTGGACACCCCTGATGTGGATCATGGGTAAACAATAGCAATGGGGCAAAATTTAAAAGTTCACCAGAGTCCACATGTCCAGCAAGCATTTTTTTCCTCCATTGCTACATTGTAGCCATAGCTGCTCTGCAACAGTCTGTCACTTGGCAGCACCAAGAAAGACAGGTAAAGTGCCTTACTCAAGGACACGACAATGGAGAAGGACAAAGCTGGAACTGGCAACCCAGCGATTACAGGACAAACTTCTTCAAAAGGAGCTTTGACCAAGAACATTTGTTGCACAGTTTTATATCCATATTTATCTCAACATTAATTGTGAGATTTTAATTGCAAACAATAATGTTTTGTGATCTGATTGCACATTTTCTTAAACTGTTTTCAAATTTCCCCATTTAGCCTGGGACTTGATCATATTGTTTTATTTTTTGCTAATTTTCTAACTAGACTGAAGACAATTTAGTTTTCAGTTTAAAGCTATAACTGCATTAAAATGTTATCCAAAACTACATGTTTTATGTTTCCTATCTATTCTTTATGATTTATCGCCTTGGAAGAGCTTCTGATTCATCAGTCGGTTACATTTTACAGATTTGAAGTTTCCATTAATCAATGTCTGGTATTGTCTTGAAGTTATCCCACCCACTTAGTTTATTTTACCATAAATAAGATCATAATTAACAAATTTATAATCTTGGTTGGTAATTAGAGGAAAAAAAACTTTAAATCTGAGGTGGCCTCATTTCTGACCCCCTGGGTTTGTCCTTCCTTTAATTTTTTTCTGTCACAAAACCTTTAGAAAGTTTTGGGAAGATGTTCGACCCCCAGCAGATTCAAAGGACAATGCCGCCTGTTTTGATAATGCTGGTATAAACAGTGAGAACACAAAGAACAACGCCTTTTTCTTTGGTTATTTATCTGATTTTCCGCTGCGTCATCAGTATAAAATACTCACCAGTGCAGAGATTGTGATCGTTGATGAAGATGTTCTGTCGGGTCTCTGGCTCCCGGCTGCCTGTCTTCTCCTACTGTCTCTGGCCTACTTCCTGTTCAGCTACTGATGAAGAAAGTGCCAAAAGAATAAAAATATAAAGTAAAAGTATAATATGTATTCATAAATTATATTAAATTATGGGCTTATTTACTTATAGGTCTGATTACCTGAGCCTAGCAGTGGAGAAGATTAGGTAATTCAACATTTTTAATATCATGAAACACTTTTGGTCGACTCAGTTTGGTTTAAGCTTCTTGACATCTTTTCCCCTTTTATTGTCAATCCTGGTAAATATTTATGGAAACTAGAGATACAAGATATATCTACATTAACAAAGTTAGACTTTTTTTTTAAAAAATTGTCAGTGTGATAATATTATATTAATAATCATTACTCTTTTTGTTGCCACTTGTATTTCAGGAGCGTAGAGGGTTTTGTCATGTGAAAGTGATGCACCGCAGGATTAAGGGGTATTTCACTGAAGCATCAGCAGTTTCAGCTCTCATCCTAAGCCAAAACTGTCAGGTTATGTGTCATTATGGATTGTTTTAAATATCAGAACATTATAAATAAAATCTGGTGGCCTTAGTGAAAACTAACTCAGTTTCCTGGCAAAGTTTTCAGCAGCTTAATGATCAAAATCAATTCAGAAATTGTTCACTGGACATAAAATCGTCCTTCCATGATGATTTCAGTCATGAGACATAAATCTTTGAAGACCAGGGTTGGGGACCACTGACTTAGAGGGAATGAGAGCTTTATTAAAGAAAAAGATTAATTTAAAATGTATTAAACAGCGCCACCCAGTATCTATGAAGGGTGCTGGATAGAATTGCTACTGTAATAAATAAACAGTGTTGGTGTCTTTCTGTTTTGGTTTATAGATCACAAATAAGGAGTTATTAATCCACATGAACATAAATTTTAACAAGAATATGATGAAAAAGTTGCCTCAGATGAAGGCCTGCTGTTTTTGCAATGAAGCAACTCTGCTGTAGTTTCTTGATGACTTTGTTTTCTTATCACCTAATAAAACTTTGTTTACTGCAATACACAAATGTTACTAAATAAATCACTGGCATAGAGAGTCCGAATCCATAGTACTTTGGTAAATAAGTTTTTTTTAGCATTCTTGGCAATATGCATACTTTGCATGCTGATATTGCAATGACCATAAATCTTCAATATATTTTTGCAACACTTTTATCCTATGTGGTGTAAATATTATGCTTAAAGCAGCAAATTTCTAGGATGTTATTATACAGCAATATAATCATGTTAGCTACAAGTACCTACAAGGTTTTTCGGAAAAATTTTAATGAGGCTCTTTAGATGTTGGCAACAGCTCAATTAATCAAGATTTGCAAACTATTTACTGAAATTATATAATTTACCCAGAATTATATTGGTTGACAAATAAGTACTGAACATATGTAAAGTTATTCAAATGTTCAACAATAAACTGTAAATGAGCTTCAGTGTTCTTTTTCTTCAACAGTGGAGTCTTGTGCAACGATTGTACTAATTATTGTTTTTATACAAAAACTGCCTGCTGCAGGAACAGTTTTTGTATCTGTGGATTATCATTGTATCTGAGGATTTCTAAAGCTCCTCTCATGTCGTTCTAGCCTCCTTTTTTTTTTTTTAGCTATTTTGCTTCTTTTTTTCCTGTGTCATCCCACTGTTTTTACACTGTTTTTAGCTGTATTTATGGCAAATTTTGTTTGTATTTCCTTTCATGTGTGGATTACTTGAGTCCGGTGTGGATTTCATGTCAACAGTCCGATTAGAAATCTATTTCATGAGGAAAAACATTAATAAAAGTCATTCATGTTGATCATCTCAGAGAAATATTTTGTGTGGTGACTGTTTTGTTGCAGGACTGGATAAACTTGGACATGTGATTCCCATCTCGGATTCTTGGAACCACCAGCTTGTTTTGAGAAAAATGTAATGACTTAAGTACGTAACGTTAAACTTGATTACCATCTGGCTTTTCAGGAAGATGAAAATCCCGAGTAAATGACAGAGAGTCCAAATGAAAAGGAGAAAAGGACAAGAGCAAACTGGAGAACCTGAATCTGACAATGAAGAACATTAATAAGCAGGACGTGTTTGGAAACAGGAATCTCACAATGGAATCAGAAAGGTAGGATTTGTCTAAAGGTTTATTTGTGCAATATTTAATATTTGAAAGGTCAGCATCAAACCTCACACCAAATGTGACTGTTTACTAGCCAATAAACCACATGAGAAGTAATTTAAAATAATTTCCTCCAATGTTCTGAATGAAAATCTACGTATTTTAAGCTTTATTTTATTTTATGTATCTTTAGACATTTTTAATTGCCTTTTGAATGTCTCTGATCTGTGCAACCCTTTTGATTCTGGCTAGCAAATGCAATTTTGACCTCAAAGGGATTTTAACTTGATTAAATAGAGGAAGTCAAATTAAACTGAATCAAATTAATGTTTATGTAAAACATTTTATATTCTGAGGAAGTATTTTTATGAACAAAAATACAATTTCTGTAAAATTAAATATTGTGATTTGCTGTTTCTGGAAACATTCCCAACAATAATAGATTGTTGTTGCTTTCTTTTTCTGGTTTTAATCACCTCAATATTAATCAACCGCGGTCCCCCCACTCTATTTATAAAGCAATAACAGACAGCAGTTTTCCTCAAGGGAGGAGTAGCTCATCTTGTCATCATGGAAACAATGACATCTTCTTTTCAAAGTCATTAATAAAGAAAAAAAAATGAAACGGCATCAGTTTTTAGAAACACCTACCGGATAAGTGCACATGAGATCCACAAAAGAGCCTGGTTTCCAATTAATGGCCAATAGACGGACCTATTGGTCAAACCACGCGGAGCCTGTGAGGGGCTATGCGGACACCGCTATGGAATTTCCCAGTGAGTTATTGGCACGTCTTAAACATTTGTTTCCCTCTGCAGCTACATTGGCTTTGGTTGTTGGTCCTTTTTCTTGCTTTACGCACTGAGGGGGCTGCATTATGGGTTGATGTTTAATCTCTGTGTGTGGGACGTCAAACAAAAAAAAAAAAAAGGCGCGTGCTCGCGTTATCACTATCTCGTCTCCTCAGGGGAGGTAAATAAAAAGGTTTTCCCAAAGCTCCCCAGTGATGAGGTCTGCGAGGGGAATGATCTGTGCAGCAGGACGGAGCTGCGTGACGCGGCTGCTCGCGTCTCGGACCTTCTGGACATTTGACCGGCGCCTCAGACGCTGCCTGCGCTGCACACGTCCAATGATCTCACAATGTGTTTGAAAGATGCCGCTGCTTGTCGCGAATGTTGCGGAAAACTTGTAGAGGTAAGAGCGAAGTAAGAGCGTCCAGCCGCGCTGATGGTCATGTGGGCATGACCTGTCTGCAGCCAGCGCTGCAGGTTCAGGTTATTTGATCGGGTTTTATTAGCCAGTGAATGAAATGTGTAGATGGTAGTAACTACTTATACTAACACAACGTCGTTTCTAGATTTTCGTGTAATTTTTCATTCATATTTTCTTGGATAACTTTATATAGTTGAATGAAAAAGTTATTTTCTGAAAAGTTTATTGTTTGATAAACTTGGTGCTTAATAGGACCAAATGCCTCGGCAATAAACTTTTTTGTATTATAAATTTTTTCTAAAAATGTTTTAGTCTGAGGGAATCAGAAAACGTTGCATGTTGACTAATTAGAGGGACACAATATTGTTTTATTTCACACATAAGTCTTATTGTCATGGTGTCTTCTGTTGTAACATAGAGGAAAGTCTTGCGTTGGATGAAAAAAGCTTATAACTTGTGAGATATGTTGGTAAAATGTGAGAATGACGATGCAAAGTGAGCTTTCTGTGATGGTAAAGATTTTGGTGTTCAATATTGCTGAATAATCCTTTGTCATTTCTGAAGAAGCATAGCTTGTAGTGTCAATGACATGAAGCTAAGTTTTTCTATATGCTGTCAAATATTCGATATTTGACATGAATTATGTATATGCATTGTGTGATTTGGCTTCATCCTCTTTATATAAAACATTCAACTGCTAATTGGAAAACTACATCCTTTTGGGTATGTGACCATTGTAGTAAGGTATAACGCAATCAATAGATGACTCAGACAGTGTTTGTGCATCTTGAATGATCTCATTCTGTAGTGTAATACTAGAATGAAATTAAATATTTGACTACAGGATCACATGATTCACAATGTGGTTTTAATCTTTGTCCACCGTATTTGTGACATCTGAAAATGCTGCTCATTGAATGTTGCACAGATAAACTGCAGTGGTTGGTTTTCGGGCTCTTGGAAAGAACTTCCTAAACAAAGAAAGTTCCTGATCAGTTACACTGAGGTTTGACATCGTCTTGAGATTAAAATAGGATTTTTATAATTTTTTTGAGAGATGAACTGTTACATTTGCAAAATGGAAAGTTAAGGGAATGGATCATTCTGTCCACTGGCATTGCTTTAATACTGCTATCAGAGAGAAACTTTGCATGAAAGTGACTGTCTTCATGTGCTTTGTGTGATGAAACCTCCACTTCTTGATCCAAACAGTAAGGTTGGTTATCTGACTGATGCATTGATAAATGCTCATTAACCCCTTGTTTGTTTCTCAATGAGACATCAGAAAGATATCTCTTTACACCAAAGCTACAGGCAGGAGGATGGAAGGAAGATACAAAAGTATTATAAAGATAATGGATAACATCATCATTATGTTGAGTAAAGGGAATGAGAATGAGAGACAAGAGCTGGGCAACATGAGGAGAGATTGACCACCCACTAGGATCTTCTTCATCTACGACTTGCAAGGATGCTGTGAAAACTTTGGTCATGCTTCCATGCTTTAATCCTCCCAGCACTAATTGCATCAAGATGATTCATCTTAAGAAAAATCTATTTGAAGACACTGATGTAAGCATTGTTGAAGCTCTGGACGAAATCGTTGCGACGTGCAAGTTTTAATTCCGACTTCAGCTGAAGATGTTTTATTTTCAGCTGCTTGAAGTTCCCGCGGATAGCCCCTCCTCCTGTAGAGACGTTGAGTATTGATGACCACTGTGTTAATCAGTTTCATTCCCGAGGGAAGTCACCTTAAAAGTCTGCTTCTCAAGCATGACCCAGCAGACGGAGAAAGAGGGCCACTCAATGCTAAAGCTGATTGTGCAGGTTTCAGCACATACTTCTGTCAGCAGTGGGGGCAAGAGGTTATCAGAAGCCGACTGTCGTAAAGGATTCCAGCAGAGCAGGAAATTCTTAACCCTACCATGTTAAAGACCTCCTATTCCACAAAAGACATGTGTTGCAGTTATTCGCTTATGTGCCCTTTGCCTCTTTTAACTGCTTCTCCACCCATCCTTTAAGCTGGATCGCGCTTGACAGGCATAAGTTAAAATAGCACATATCGGAAATGTAGTTGCACGTGTCCACATCCGTCTTTTCCAACACATGTGTGACATACCTTCAGGGAAGCTTTCCACCATCCAAAGTGCCACTACTTGAAGACTCATTGTGCTTATCTGAAAAAGGAACTCTGTTTTCAGGCAGCTGATATTGGCACACTACGCTGTTGGCTTGTAGTCTGGCCACCGTCCTGCAAATTCCACCACCTTGGCGAGAAAGTCTCGACAAAGTGTATGTGTGAATGCATCGATGCATTTGCACGTAGGCAGTGGTGTTGGTGGAAAGGTCACCGATAACCCTCGAGCTGAGTCACGCAACTTAGCTCAGTCAGGACACGTGGATAAGAGGCCATTCATTAGCCTGCAAAGACAATGCTTTGCACGTAGAAGTAGGAATAATTTCATTCTTGGATATTTAGTTAGCAAGAGAGGTAAAGATTTTTTTTACTACAATTTAAAGAATACCGTTGGAGCTATTTTTTGGTGCCATGGTTGGTCAAAATTAAAAACAGGCTGGTATGGAAGACTATGTCAATCGATAAATCTTTTGAACTTTTAACAAGTTTGGTTTTTATATGATTGTTTTTTTCATTCTTAGGTTGACGTTTAACAAACTACAATGGTTAAAATAATGTAGCTAGATAAACACTGACATAGGTCACTGAAATCTGCTTTATTCTGTAGCTTTGAAGTGATTCACTATCTCCAGTTGGTGACAGATGTTAAAGGAGACGCACCTTCTAAAAAGATTCACTTTTATCTCGACAGTCCACAGAATATTTTTTACAAACGTCTTGGGGATCAATACAGTGTTTTATGATATTTTTGGCAAATGTGGTTTTCACCTGGCAACCCTTCCATGTAGAATGTTTGTTCCTATTCATCTTCTAATTGTTTAATTTTGGTGCTTTAAATGTTGTTGTGAACTTTTTTGTAACCTCTTTTTTGAATCGCTGAAGCTCTTGCAGTCATTTTGGTCGACCAGCCATTACTGTGAAGCTTCACCGCTTATATATTTTCTCTCACTGTGACGTGATTGTCTCAGAAACGGTTTTGTAATCCTTTTCAGACTGATAGACGTCAATGACTTTGTTTTTCATCTGTTCAGGAATTTCTTTAGATTGTTGCTTTATTTGTTCTTTTAGACTAATTCATGATTTCAGACAAGTTCTCTTCTTAGTGATTTCTTAGTGATTCTACAAAGCTGGCAGTAACCAGGATGTGGTGAAACACAGTTAATTCATAATTTGACAAGAAGACGATTACCTTTCCACATAAAGTCAGATTGTGATTGGAAATGATGATTTGATTTTCTGAAACACTTAGGTGCAACAAAAAAAGCAAAAACAGGAGAAATATGAGTAGGGAAGCATTTTTTCATAGCCCAATGCGTAATGCATATCTAACTTTAAAGTTCAGTTTTTTCCTGTCAGATGCTCAACAGTCTGGGAACTTTTTTTTTTTTACTTGTTACGGCTTGGGGAAATAATCAGTTCTTGGTATCATGCTTTTTGCGTCACTCGTCCTTGCTCCTGTGACTGGGTTCATTCAGGATGTTGCACAGGGGACCAAGGCTGTGAGCCCACAGGACAGACTAAAATCTTTATCATAAATTCATCAAAATGTGGTCAGACATGAGTGGATGTTGCAATTTACTTTTATCTTTAGTTAGTTTGAAGGAGCATGTCAGTCTGACTATTGAGTCTGGAGGGAAATGAGACTCTTCCTCCAGTGTCTTTGTATTTATGTTTCTGTTCATAATCTAAGGCATCACATGTTTTCTTGAAAAGGAATTGCCATATCATGCTGAGTCATTCCTTCATGCTGACTTTACAGGTTGCCGCCTTAGAAATTCCCTTCTGGTATGCAGTATTTTCATTTCTGGGGGAAATTCTGACACCTACAAAATTCCTTTTGCTTCTGTTTGCGAAAGCCTGCTCCTTCAGCAGCTCTGTCACTGTTGGTAAAAGTATATATATTACTTTTATATATGTCTAAGTGATATGTGTAGTAGTTATATATAGTCAATTATTACTTTGAGCACTCAGCAGTCTCAGTGATCTCTGTTTTGGGGGATTCTCATTGGGGAGTCAAGCTAGCAGCTAATGAAAGCAGGGTAACAGCATAAAATAATTTATTTGAACTAGATTATACAGTACAAAGGCAGGAAATATTGTCTAGAGAGGTGGACATCTTGATGCAGGGCAATGCAAACATTTAGCTTTGCAGGACAAGTGATCAGTTAAAGTAGAGACATCTGCAAGTATCTCTTGCAAAAGTTAAAAGTCATAAACAAAGACTCATGGAAATCTTAATGGGTCAACTTTGTCATAATTTGGCACATAAAGATTCCAGCTATTAGTTTACAAGTTACATAATTTGTAAAGTACGGGCACCAGAGGCTAAACATGTTAGCCTCATGAGCTCATAGCTCGCACAGATTTTATGGGATTCTTTAATGGCTATCAGTTACTGAAACTAATAACGTAATCAATTTGTCACTTTCCCTTTCTGCTTAGTCATTTTCACTTTCAAGCTCAGGCCTTTGGAGCTTGACATCTTCAGACAATATCTTAGCTGTTTCTTGGACTGTCTTCTGATGGACCCGAAAACTTTCCTCAAATACTTTATTTCATTTGAGTCTTTGGCATTTTTAAAGTTTCCTGGGGGTCTGTCTTTTTGACATTATGATGTTATCTCTTGTGATGACGTCTACATCTTCTGCCTTCTTGTCGATTTGTTGACTCTGTCAATTGCAATGATGTTCTGTGCTCTGTCACTTTGGATCCAGAAGTCTTACATGATCATAGGTCATAGATCTTTGTCTCTCAGACTAGATAGGCCTCCAACTTATGTTGTGGGACTTCACTGTAAAGTTGTGTGGACATTTTGTCTGCGTTTTGCACTTTGAGTTGACTTGCTGGATTGTCACTTGCACATCTTTCCACACCCTACATCCTGGGTCTTTCCTGGTGTGAGTTGGACTTTTATGAGTCTGTACTTGTGCTGCCTTAATTAGCACCTATATAGCAACAATCTCAAACTGCATTCCTAGAGGACTAGAATCCTGCAACTATTAGATGCATTTGCTTCAGCACACCTGACTCTGGTATGTACTCTTTAGCAGAGCTCTGTAAAGCTTGACTGTATGCTAATGGGGCAGTTTCATTCAAGGGTTAGGGTTACCCTAACCCTAATTCAAGAGTGTAGGACAAGAGACACAGACAGGACTCTGGCCCTCAAGGAATGCAGTTTGGGACCACTGCCCTATAGCCCCTATTGGTCGAAACCTTTCTTACTTTGTTTGATTTCTTGATGCAAGCCATCTTTTCCACTTCCATAATGATTTTCTACTGTAGGGTTTCTGATGAATGAAGCATTCTCTTTTGCCCATTTGACCATTGAACTTTAGTGTGCAAGACATGGAGCAGAGGGAAAATGTTTTATGAATATGTCTCTTTTACATCACCTGCTATGTTGGACATATGTCTTATGCCGTTCAGAGGGTACCTAAATCATCTTTGATGTTTGCATGAGATCTATAGTTTTGAAAGCTTCATGGCTGCTTTCCTGTTTGTATGCAGGACTGTTGGCCTTGCTGCTATTAGTGTTGGAGTGGACCCATCCAGGCCTACCGTCCCCACTAAGGCCAATCTGTGGACCTGAGGGTCCTGAACCATTTCATTCAGGAAGCACGAGACGCAGAAGTCGCTATGGTGAGAGAAAAATGTATGAATGCAGTAAGGTGCAAACTCTATGAAAAAGAATTGGTGCATGGCTACTGTGTTCATGGCATAAACTCAGTTTGGATACAGTTAAGTAAGATGGCTCTAAAAGAGATGTTTATTTTCTCTTTTCCTAGAAATCATGCAGAGAAGAATGTGGTCTGACAGAGGCTGCCTCTGTTCCCCAAACTACTGTCAACTTTGAGGACTGGGAAAAGAAAAATGTAAGTAACCACTGAGATTAGATAAAGAAAAATCTGTCATAAAAGACTGCAGTAGTGTTTATTATGCATACCATAATTTTTCCTAGAGGTAATTTTATTGCTTGAGTGTCTTTTCCTTTCAGTTGGAAAGACCCGCGACTCCAGTTAATTACTTACGGCAGAGCTGATTACTTCCTACATCCTACGATCTTTATCACCTCCAATAGACAACTCTAACTCCTTGACTCTGTTTGTTTGTTGGGAAGGCAATGGAGCAAGCTCAGGAAGTGCAGACCGGATTGTGGCTTTTACAACAGGCCCTCAGCGTACTACAGACATCGATGACGAACTCAGAACTCAACAGCCACATAGACAACATCATCAGAAACCTACAGAGCATCACCGCTGTACTACGAAGCCTCAACTTTCAAGTGAGTCATTAAGCGGTTGAAACTTAAACAGGAATGTATCCTACATTTCTGAAAACCTTTTTTTTAAACTGAGAGAATAAAAATATGGGCTGCAGAGTGGTGCAGTTGGTACCTTCGCTTCACAGCCCAACTGCGGTTTTTCTTTTGAGGAGTTTGCATCTTTAACGGATAAAGCCAGCGATGCATAGCTGTTTGTCCTCTCGGATTTGAACTTTCTAATAGTAAAAACCTTTCCAATTGGTAAACACATCAATAGATTCATCATTCTTAGTGTTAGAAATGTTCTGTTCATATTACATCCAAAGGACTATCCTTAAATTTAAAAAATAGTGACTTTTACCATCTTGACCATGTATTCAGAATGAGTCTGCAGTGGCCCTTGCTGGGCTGACCTAATAATTATCAGTGGAAAGACATTAAAAAGCAAAACCGCCTCAATTCCTCTGCACCTGTCTTGTAAAATAACACCTATTGAAAGAAAATAAACAGCTAAAGAACTGAGATACTCTTGGTTACTTTTTGCCTGGAGGGGAGAAAGTGACCCCTTAACATGCTTAAGGAAGTTGAGATAGAAAGGAAATATTTTTATTAAAGAAAACAGACCAAGATTCAGTAGTAAGGTTTTTCTCTGGTGGATCTTTGTCACTCAAGATTTGAGGAGTTGGGAAATGCATAGATACCAGCAAAGCATTTCTGTCGATTTGAGAATTTGAACTTTGACTGGACCATTGCAACACCTTGATTCTTTTCATTTTTAGCCATTCTGTTGTAGATTTGCTGCCGTGTTTGAGATCATTGTCCTGTTGACACAGTTTGGTCCAAACTGGCTGTCGGACAGATGGGCTCATATTAGATGTTAAAATACTTTAGTACATGATCGAGCTGTTTGTTGACTCTCTTCCTGCAAGGTGTGCAAGTCATGTAGCTGGAAAGTGAGTCAAAGTCATCCACCTCCAGTAACACGCACTGTTTGGTTTTCACCAAATCTGATGCCGTACATCATGTCCAAACATTTGTACTCTTGATGACATTTTTCCAAATGAAGGTGAACAGAGAAGAAGTCTGCTACTAAATGACAGAGTGGTATAGCTCTTATATAGGCTTCAGTATATCAGCCCTTAAGGTTCTTAACATTGATCATTAGAAAATGTCCATACATCAGCAGACTGTGAGAAAAAGTTTGCACCTCACATTTTTGTCCTTGACGGTTATCTGGGATGCCAGTTCCTTTCAGAGACAAATGTAGAGTTTCTGTACTTCAGACAGGGGAACAAAAGTTAGGCTAAAGCTTTGGGGAAGTTGTTAGTGCTGTTGCCTTTCATAAAAAAGATTTGAATTTCTGCATGGAGATTGCATGTTCTTCCCATGCATGCATGGGCTTTCTCCTCTACCATAGTTTCAGAGTGTGTATTAGGTCAATTGGTCTTTCTGTCTCTGTGCCTCAGTTTTTTGTTCTTTTTGTTGTAGAACCCAGTATACATGCTCCACCATGACATATTATTTTCATTGATATAATTAGTACATTTTTGTAAAAAGTCAAATAAGGTAACAGATAACTTGAAGGATGTCATGAGACAACATTTTAAACTGTGAGCCTTTTAAGAAGATGACGTATTAAGCTCTGGCAGCCAGTTTTTAGATTGCTGCAGAAACAATACTGCCTTTGACTCTAATGCCTGAGCTGACTGTATTTGGGTCGCATCATGTTTCTTTGAATTCGTTTCCAGGAATATACCCCACCTGCCAGTACCGTGGGACCGGAGGGAACATGGCGGGTGTCCACAGCAGCAGAACTGCTTCAGGTTCACCTCAACTTCCTGCGAGGCAAAGTACGCCTGCTTCTTGTTGATGCACAGGCTTGTCAGCAAGAGGCCAGCTGATCAGGAGACAGGCTCACTCCAAGACAAAAGTACTTTGTGTTTCCAAAGGCAAGTGGAGGAACTTGACTGTGTTACCCTGCGCGATGGCAGCTGGATGCAGCATGGGACGGGTCCTCGACTATAAGGAGGAAGCTGGAGGGAAAGGACTGTCCCAGCAAGGCTTTGGGCGGACTGGAGACGACTGCGCCATGGAATGTAAATGTGTCTCGTGGACGTGTTGAAGCAAACCTTTACCAAAAAGACGCCTTTGGAAAGCACTGCTCCAATCGCTGTTCCACAGGCACACTCTTGCACTTTTTTTAGTGGACTGTTAGGTTGCAAAGAAGCGACACTGGGACTTCACCAACATGCCTTCAACTGTTATTTAACTATGCCTCAGAGATATATTAGTCTTGTCTGTTGGAACTGGTCAGTAAATATTTTATTTTTACGTTGTGTAGAAACTATTTATACAGATTTTCTATTTTTAGGCTACTGTCTTTATGTAACAGGTCTTTACAGGTTTATTAAGCGCGTTGTCATGCTCACTTTTTGTACACTGGAAATTTTGCACACGTGCAA
This sequence comes from Poecilia picta, assembly GCA_033032245.1. NCBI lineage: Eukaryota > Metazoa > Chordata > Actinopteri > Cyprinodontiformes > Poeciliidae > Poecilia > Poecilia picta. The sequence continues at coordinate 19,780,856 of CM065370.1, read as the reverse complement.
AGACTTACTCTTGATGTGCCATATAAAGCTGCTCTTCCTTTTTTTAAAGTTTGTATCTGAACGTCTGTGTTACACTGCAGGTTTTTCTCTCACAGGCCTGTTGGAGGTATGCAAAGCTGATAGTTGCAGAGTGAGAGCCAGAGGTCACTGCGGTGGGTTACATGGGAACTGTGGACCGTTATCTGTGTTTCAGTTTCTGTCTAACCCCAACACTCATCCTGGCTCCATGCGCTGATAGCCAGACTGCCTGGAAAATTTTACAATTAACATCCTGTAGAGCCGTATTTGCAAACATTTTTACCAGAAACTGACGCTAACGCTTGTTTTTTCCCCTTTCTCTGTCGTATGTCCTCAAACATGCAATCTTCAGACCCTGGGAATTGTAGGTTTCTATCTTAAAGGGACACTCAGCTGTTTCACAATAATTAAGTATTCTTCCTTGTTTATTTTCCTGTATTTTTAAATGTTGCTGTGCAAATGGAAGATGTTTTTGAGGATGCATGTCTATTTTCTTTCCTGTTTTTTTGTATTGTTTTGTCCTATCGCTGCAAAATCCACTATTTAAATGCAAAATATTGTTCTTGGATAAAGAGAGGGCAGATGAAAATATGACAACAGGAAGTCTGTTCATTTATCTGTTAAGAGGCCTCCTGTTAAAATCTAAACACCTTACACTGAACACACCGACTTCATGACGCTTCTGCCCTGAATAGGTCATGTTACATATATCCTGTATTTTTTTTCTGCCAATGATGTAGAAACAGAATTTAAAGAAGTTTCAACCAACTTTTATTTTATTAAACCAAATACAGAATCAAAAGTGGATCAGTTTTGATCACGAAAACAACAGACATCTGTTTTAACAGAGATGCAACAAATAAATTCAGTTCAAGTCTCGCTGACCCTTCGCTGAACTCTGTAATGTAAACAATGATAATTTTGCCAATTAGATTCATTGAAGTTTAGCTGCTGAAAGACTCACTGGAGTTGAACACTGACATCTAGTGGACATTAACAGTAACAGCACTCACTTTAACAATTGGAAGATTGATTTTCAGATTTTTTCTTTTGAAGACATGCAAACCAGTGGACAATGAAATACACCAGTAGTTGTACATGTTTACATGCGTTTCCTCTGCTCCTCATCAGGCAAATATAATACATTAAACAAGTTTAAAAAAAAAAGGAGGATTTTAATACGATTCACTTGAAAACACACACATGCCCTCCTGCTCTTCAAACCATGAGTCCAAACGAAAAAAAATGTCCAAAAAGACCACAGGAGAAATACATCAGGTAGTACCTTCAGGTCACTGGGGGTCAGGATAGAAAACTTTGATATGAATGGCCGAGTTATTGCGTGTGCGCGTCATGGGCTCCCCGGCCTCGTCGGGATCTTCGGGCTCCAGGTCGTCGATCAGCTCCACCGTGGAGGTGTTGGCCGCCAGCTGCAGAGCGCCCTGACTGCTGGTCTGCAGCTGCAGGGCGATGTTGATGGCTCTGTTGATGGCCAGGCCCAACCCGTGGACGCAGATCTCCCTGTGACCGCCACCGTCCAGCAGCTTCTGACAGCGCGCCAGCTGGGCCCGGAAGTCGGTCTTCATGTTGACGTAGACATCGTTCCGCCTCTTGGGAAGTTTCCGGGGCAGACGCTTCCTCAGGGTGTACTCCACTGGGTCCATCTCTACGGCCTGGGAGCTGGACTCCGTGTGGGACGGGTTGCCCTTGGGGACGGAGGACATCCCGGGGCTGCGTGGATCAGCCATGTTTCTGAGCCAACAGTGACGATCCGGAAGAAGGAGGCTAATGGAAAAAACATGAGGCAAACTTATTAAAACGTTGACCAATTATAGGTGAACAAGTAAATGTACAATACAAATGCTTAATTTATTTCATCTCAGAAGTTAAAGAAATTAGTTTAAGAATACTTCTTTGAAAAGTGGGTATAATTTAAAACACAAAAATAAAACTCCATTAAGGAAAATGGTAACAATTACAAAACTATAGTAGCTGCTACAAATTTCACATACATCTGTTATAAGGACACAAAACTCTGGTTAGTATTTAAAATTTTTCAGTAAGAGTATACTAATTGATACAATTTGGAGGAAACTATAAAGTATAAAATTAAAGCAACTGAAAGACCAGCAGGATTATCATTACCATTGTCCTTACACATAAAATTTAACAGAAAAAAACTGAAAAATACCAGGAGACATTTCTTTTTAAATGATGATCAAACTCTTTCCTGACAGGAACATGTATCACTTTTAATCTAACAAGATCAGGGGGGGGAGTCTAATTTTTCCATAAAAAGTGAATACTTAATAAATGGCATTAATCATATTTAAATGATTCAATTTTCCTTCAGATCAGGATGTCTAATACTAAAAGAAAAATCAGTTCTTGTTTTCCAACTTTTTATTAAATGTATAAACTATGAAAGGGGAACAGATGAGAGAATAAACACTGTTAAATATCAGCTGGGAGATTAATTTGTTCCCATGTTATGGAGGAGGAACAAATTATCTCAAGCAGGTGAAATATTTGGTTCCCCCACCTAACTTTGGCAAATGTTTCCAAATCTACAGGATATGTTGTCCTTGATGAGAAGCATAAACACAGTTAAAGACTTGCTGGTAACTTAATTTGTCCCGTGTTATGGAGGTGGAACAGATTATTTCAAACAGCTGGAATAATGTGACCGGATGGAAATAGTGCGTACCGACTTTACCGGTGCGAGAAGCGAAGCATCAAAATCATCAACGTTTCGCTTGTTTTCACCTGTCTGATAGTTGCATGTTCAATTAATGAAGGTCTTATATCATGTCGTTAACTGTATCATTTTCAGCGTCCAACTGAAAATACAAAATGTCTCAATGGAGATGAAGCAACGTCTCAAATTAAATCAAACCACATTGACTCACTACCTCAGCCTGGTAGTTTCTTGTTTCATACCGATAAATTGTCAATAGTAAGAGCTTAATTACCTTCAGAGAACAGAATCAAGGTAAAACGTTGCTTTACGCGGCCGCCATCATATTTTTCCTGTACACAACAGGAAGTGTTCCCTCCTAACCCGGAAGTTAAACAGTTTGGACCGGTGAGTGGATTTTTTTTCTTCCTTCTCTTTCGACTATATTGTCTCAGAGACAAAAAAAATGGCGTCTGACGAAAACATAGACTGTAGTGCCTGTGGAAAGGAGATTTGTGAGACTTTATTAAAGAACGTTCACACTGGGCTCCCTGGTCCCCTTACGGACTCTGCGAAATGCTCCCTGGTTACAGGAGACTATCTGTACTTCCACTATGGCTGTGATGGGCAGGATGACCGAGGCTGGGGCTGTGGATACCGAACCATTCAAACCATGGCTTCGTGGATTTACCTGAACACGTCCGCAGTTCAAAACCAGACCAGAATTGCTCCAAGCCTCCCACAGATCCAGCAAGCCTTGGTGACAATGGGGGACAAGCCAGGCTCCTTCTCAGGCTCCAGGGACTGGATAGGGACATTTGAAGCCTCCCTGGTGCTGGACCACTTCTATGATGTTCCCTGTAAGGTGGTGCATGTTAGAGGTGGAGGAGCAGAGCTGGAGCAGGTTGCAGTGGAGGAGCTGCACCAACATTTTGAAAAGCACGGTTCTCCTGTCATGATGGGAGGAGACAGGGACAATTCCTCTAAGGGTATATTAGGAGTTTGTACTGGGGACAAAGGGAGCTATTTGCTTGTTGTTGATCCTCACTACTATGGGAGACAACTGGAGAAGACGGAGCTGCAGAAGAGAGGGTGGGTGGCTTGGAAACGAGTCTCGTCTCTGGATCAGTCCTCGTTTTATAACCTCTGTTTGCCTCAGACTGCTAAGAAAGGAAGATAAGACTTCAAGTGCAAAGGACTGGGAGAAATAAACTGATATTGTTCCAATGGGCAGAATGTTGTAACATGAGTGCCATCTAGTGGTTGAAGTGTGAAAGTGTCAGATATGTTTGTACCAATAAATTCCTGTCACACACCCACTTCAGACAATCATTTAAGAAGTTAATTTCCTTTTTTCATTTACCTTATACATTGTCATCATAGGCCATATAATAATCTCCAACATTTTGGGTAGACATTGGATCTTTATTAGAATTGAAATAAATATTGTTGAATTAAAAGTGTGACAATTCCTTCTTTTTATGCTGTTCTCAAGTACAAAGACTTGTCTTTGACCATGTTCTATTTTTACATATTTCTATCATTTATTTGATCAAATAATTGGGATAAACAGAACATACACTACTAAGTAAAACAACAGGGCAAAACATCAAATTAAAATGGGATAGTGTTTCTCAAATCATTAAATTCCAAGTATGTCAATCTCTGACTTATTCTTAAAATTAACTTCTAATTTAATAACACATTTAAAAGCTACTATTACATCAATTAATTATCTGGTACACAGTCGTTATAGAATATTTGGAAGTTCTTGTCCACATCCATCCTCCCTTTGAGGAACTTCTCCAGGTTCTTCAGGGGAACCTCCACCATCTGGTTGTTGACGCGGTCGTTCAGCCCGTATGCCGCAAACACGGGGAACTTGTAGCGCACAAAGTACGGCGCATTCTGGTCGAACTCCGTGCAGCAGTAAGCCGACCACATGTACTCCGGCACGGCCACCCGGTCCACGTTGTTGCGGCGGATCGTGTGTCGGACGTGGTGACCCCGGTGATGACGTAGGCCTTTCCTCTGCAGTAGTTATTGAGTCGTTTGCGGACGATGTCCTGGTGTTCGGCCCATGGGCCCAGATTGAACTCCCTTATCTGAGGAACCACGTTTGTCAGGCTGTAGGTGGAGGCTTTGTCCAGAGGGTCCGCTTGGTGCTCGTCGGGGTTTAGTTGGCCGCGTTCGTACTGAACGACGTCGGCGTAATCTTCGAGGACGGCCTGGGTGTCCTCGAAGTTCATGTGCATGCTTGTAGACTGGGGGAAAGGCTCCATGTTGCTGCTGCTCTTCTCTGATGCCAACTGTTGATACAAGAAAAATGAAACCACAAACTCAGAGAGATAGATTTATATATGTGGCATTTATGACACTATCTAGTTGAGACTTATCCTGTACTCAGCAAGGTAGCTTATCTCAAGGTGACCATTCCATTAAGAGTCTACAAAATGCAAACGATAGATACCCTGCTGAAGGATCTACATCCACATTTAAACTAAAAGCCTTCTCAAATGTAAGCACCAAAACAGCGTTTTGTTGTAGAATGAACTGAAACTCACCTGAGGCTCAAACATCCAGGGGAAATCCACCTTCTTCTCCCCGTCTGACTTCTTGAACGTGTACGCAGAGAAGATGGGGATGTGTCTGCGGGGGTCATACACTGTGGCGTAGCGAGGCTTATCCTCGTACCTCTGGCAGATCTTCTTAAAGGCGTTGCTGAGATAACCTCTCGGTGGCGTTCCCATATACAGGGAGTCCTTGCAGCGCTCTGCATGGTTGAAGTCACTTACTACTCCTGCTTGGACTCCCTGTAGTGCCACGGAGGTCAGCACCATCACAACAGCTGACAGGGAAACGGCACGGTTTGCAGATGTCGCTCTCATCTCTGCAGCTTGCTTTTCTCTGCTCCTGTAGATCTTTGTGATGCTCCTTGTGAACAAGGCTGTGAGTCGTCTACGTCTAAAAGGAACAGCCTCGATTTCAGCTCTATCAAACTCAACATTTCCCTTCCTGGCTCATCTGTGCTACCAACTGATCTCCCATTGTGATGTCTTTCCATATATTCAAATTACCACAAGTGCAGCTGTATTAGTTTAAAGGCAGTGAATGTTATCAGACACTGAGAGCATTTTATCGTGCCTCTTTTCCACATTGCTGACATGACATAGTAGCATACATGGAGGTGTAATAACAATGGGTTCAGTCCATCAATTTGCATTATGAGTTAAATGTCACCATAAAATTAATATAAATTGAAAAAAATGCAACATGTGCACAAAAATATGTATCCCTTTTGAATAGTTTTTATAGATGAAGACCTGTTTAAAAGAAGAAAAGCTGTAAAACATTTGCTCAAAATTGATCTTTCTTGTTACACCACATGATTAGCAAGACTTCACCTAAATGGACAAACGTCTTCTCTCATTTTGTGCTGGAAATTAACAGCTGGAAATTCTGATAATACGTTTGCAAATTATAGGTTTAATATACTTCTGACTTTACTCTACAGCAACTTGATCACTTTCACTCTCTGATCTGTATTAACTCATTTTAAGACCTTTACTCAAATTCTATATACTACTCAATAGACCCTTGTTCAAATTCTTCCACTCAATAAAAAGGCTAAACTAAAATCAATAGTCAGATAGAAACAGCAACAAAAGTAAGTAACAATGTTGATCAAAGGATACCTGTGTTTAGAGTAGATATCTTTTTTAAGGTTAAGTGTATTGAATTTCCAACATTTTAGATGTTTTATCTCATGTCTATAGTTGTAATCTTTTTGATAAGACCTTATTATGCGATATTTATAGTCTTACAACATGAACTTGTGATGTGTATAAGATTCATTCATCTGTATTGATGATGAATTAATTATCTAAATGGCATAACAGGAACTTTATTAAGAAACATATTCATATTTGTTAATAAAATTGACATTTTTATTTTTACCAATGTTTGTCTGCAGTTGAACACATTATTTGCTGATTCAATATTTCAGTATTACCAGTATGAATAAGACCAATAAATCAGAACTCCTTGTGCTTTCACAGCCAAACTGGTGACTTTGGCTCTTGAAAGGTAGAAATTTACTGCCATTTATCAAAATGGTTTTCAAAAGCGACCACGACCGCTTTTGAATGGAATGTAATGGAAAAGTGTTTTTCCAATACAAGCTACAGACATCTATTCACACAAATGTTAGCACATCACTTCTCTTAATGGGAACATGGTGTTCAGGGTCCGATCTGAAATTACTTCTTCATCCATAACTAAATGTTTGAAAAGAAAGCCTCCAAAGACTGTTTGATTGAATTTTTATTACAATATAACGTACCGATGCAGTTACAGAGCAGTTGTTAATCAGATAAAATCATGCTAAAACTCTGTTCAGAGTTCTGAACATGACAAGAAATAACCTTTGAAAACAGGTAGACATTTAAACGAGTGAAACAGATGCCTTAGGAAAGTTTTCTTTGTAGGTCAGAGAGGTTTGCTCTTCTTTTATGATGCTTAAATATCTCCTTTTATTATCCTTCTCTGGTTGATTAATGAGCTGTGGAAGTGCAAAAGTAGAAAAGCAAACCCCATACTTCACTTTTATGCTCTGTTTTTATTAAGTGAGAATTTTGGGGGACTTTATTGTGAGTGGTGGTTTGATCTACTCCATGAACGTAACTAACGTGTCTTGTCAGTCATTTTATTTCTTGTTTTTTCTTGAGGAACTTTAAGTAGAAAAAGAAAGTTCTGCAACCGCTGTCACATATTATGCCAACAATTAATATGTGTGTGTAGAACAAACAAATATAGGCTATATATTTATATAGTTCATGATTCAATTCTGTTCATTTGCTTATATTTTAGTCTGGTAAGCTTTACACTATGTGTTTTGGATACAGTGGAGCTTTATTTATTCTTCAAATTTACAATCTAGCTATCTCCTTTCAAAGTACTTTTCCTAATCCCTTTTCATGGATGATTGGGGATTGCAGTCTCCTACAAAAATCTGAAAGTCCTGGTTCACAAACGTCTTTTTGAGAAACTCCCTGAGCTTTGGGACGGAGGTCTCTACCACCTCGTTGTTCTCGTCGCCGTTGAGGGCGTAGTGGGCAAACGACGGGAACTTGTATCGCTCCGTGTAAGGCGTGTTGTGGTCATAGTCCACGCAGCAGTAAGCCGACCACAGGTACTCTGGGACTGCGATGCGGTTCATGTTTTCCCTGCGGATCATCGTCCCCGACTTGGTGATCCCGGTCACCACGTAGGCCGTCCCGCGGCAGTAGTTGTTAAGCCGTTTGCGGACGATGTGCTCCTGTTTGTTCCAGACCCTGTCGTTGAAGTCGGGCACCATGGGGACGACGTTGGTGAGGGTGTAAGTGGAGGCCTTGTCGTCGGGTTCGTTCTGGTGCTCGTCCGGGTTCAGCGTCCCTCGCCCGTAGTGTATGGCGTTGGTGTAGTCGTCCAGAATCGCTTGGGCGTCTTCAAAGTTCCTGTGCATGTAGCCGCGTGGAAACGGCTGCATCTCGCCCGTGTCAAAAGAGGTGGACAACTGTGCAAAAAAAGTAGCCAAACAAGACAGTAAGCTTAAAATTTGCACATGTCAACTGGTATGGTGCTTCTTGATTCAGGGTTTTAGTTTTCCTTACCTGTGGCTCATACATCCAGGGAACATCCACACACTTCTCCCCGTCCGAGCGCTTGAAGGTGTAGGCGGAGTAGATCGGAATGTGATCCTCGGTGCTGTACAGAGTCACGTAGCGCGGCTTCTTGTTGTAAAACTGACAGATGTACTTGACGGAGCGGAGCTCCAGGCCCTTCGGTGGGGTTCCCATGTAGAGGAATTCCCTGCACTCTGGAGACAGCTCTTTCTCCACTCTCCCTCTCACCGCTGAAGATGTCAGGCTGGCGATCAGGAAACCCATCTGCAGCCAAAACGCCATCATCCCAATGTGATCTGAAGTCTCTAATCCAAGTCCAGAAGCCGCTGAATGTTCAGTGTTTCAGTCAATAACTGAATGTGTCTCAGTGTGTCCAGTGGTGTTCAGTGGAAAAGCCAACACAGGGTTTCACACCTGTCTTCTGTGTAATCTGGAGACAGTATGCAAAGCAATGCTGTTCTTGCGGTGCTGCAGTTCCACCCACTAGAGTCAAACATTCAGCAGCCAGTGGGAAAAGGTTCATGATCAGGATTATCTTCTACTGTTGGGAAAAGACGATAGAAAGACCTTCAGTCTATCTAGAGATGCAGTAAAGCTTTCTTTTAAAGAAACAAACTCAATCAGCAGCTTGAAATTTCAAGCAATAGGCTCCAATTATACACAATCAGGTAATATATAAAATAATAGGATATTTTGGAGAAAACATAATTGTCTAATTGCTCAAGTCCTAGCCCCCCTTAACTCACCAAAGAATAAAAACAGTAGGATATAATCTTGCATTTTAATGCACAGAAGTGTCCTAATGTCATTTGTATGTTGCATCAGCTAAACAGAAATTAACAGTAACGTTGCACCCAAAGCATTGGGATCATGCAGTAACCACATCATAGGACCTGGTGAATTCTGTGTGAAAAGTGGAAAAACAATTGTTACTTTCAGTTTTGTTAAACTGCAGGGAACGTCAATAAAAGTTGTAGAATCCATCCTTTAAACATTGATTTTATTGTTTATTCTTTTCCCTCTTGTTTTTTTTTTTTGTAAAGGGTCATTACATGCAAAGCTCAAGACATCAACAGACAGTACTTTATGCAGACACAATCTTAATATAGCCTCTAAAGTTGGGAAAGAATTTATTTTTTAAACAGTCTTCTCTTTCTAGCATCGATAAAAACATCATTTTAATCACAGTTCGTTAGCCTTATATTTTAACACTGTTCTGGTTCAAGTATATTTGAAACATTCCCAGTTATTCGGGTTGCAGGTCAACCCTCTGCAGGTCTCTTCGCTTCTTTTCGACGGTGTTTTCTGACACACAGCCCTTGTAGAAAATACTCAAGTCTTTTTCAAAGTCTGTTTGGCTCTTCAGGAAAGTCTCCAGTTTCTTCAATGGCACCTCTACCACACTGTTGCCCGTCTGTTCATTCAGGGCGTAGCCAGCATAGCTGGGGAACATGAACCTCACCTCATACGGTGAGTTCCGGTCAAACTTTGGGCAGCAGTATCCCATCCACACGTGTTTTGGTATTGAAAGACGGTCCCTGTTGTCGCGCTTGATGGTGGCCCCTGAAAAAGTCACTCCAGTCACGATGTAAGATTTACCATGGCAGAAGTTGTTCAGGCGTCGGCGGACCGTGTCCAGGTAGGAACCCCAGGAGGTTTCCAGGAAGCCGGTGACCAGAGGAACGACGTTGGTGAGGGTGTAGGTGGAGGATTTGTCGTCTGGATCTGCTTGGTGCTGGTCGGGGTTCAGCGTGCCTCGTCTGTACTCTACAGCGTCGATGTAGTCCTCCAAAACGGTCTGGCTCTCCTCCATGAGAGGAGAGACGTCTTCAGTCAGAGGGAGCACCTTCATGTTGCTGCTCTCTGATTCAGACACCAGCTGCAAGTTAGAGAGAGAAAACATAATCAAAACATAATATTTTAACTATGTTGCATTAAAAATTTCTCAATTTTAATGCAGTTTATTATTTTTGGAGTGCATAAATACTATGCTACTGTTTCTTGATGCACCATAAACACCATACTTGTTGATTTTCAGTCACAATCAGGGTCTTTTCCCCAACTTTAGAAAACACTGATTTAGACAATTTCATCTAAAATAATCTATCATCTCTTATTTTCAAGAATCTGATTTAATTTTGATCAATTACTTACTGACATTGGTCAAATAGGTAATCATGTAGGTCAAGATTACATGTGTCATCATAGCTACTATTTTATTCATTTGATCTTATGGCATAAAAACTTTGAATAATCTCTACGACAATTTACACCAATAACAAAAAACATGATGTTGGGAGAAGTCATTATTCTGCGAAGTAAGACATCATGTCAAAACTTTTCAAATGAATCCCACGTTGTTCTGCTTTCTCTACCTGAGGCTCGTACATCCACGGCGTGTCCGCCCTCCTCTTCCCGTCAGACTTCTTAAAAATGTAAGCTGAATACAGAGGGAGACGCCGGCTGCTGTCGTACAATGTGGCGTAGCGCAGTTTGTCGGCGAACCTCTGGCAGATCTTCTTCAGGCTACTTGTCCCTCGGATCCCTGCTGGAGGCGTTTGCATGTAGAAAAAACGGCTGCAGTCCCTGAAGCTGTTGGACACGGCAGAGGTCACCATCGAAACAGAGCAGGACAGGATGCAGGCACAAAACAAACGCATCCTCACGGCGGTGCAGAAACCGAGGTAAACAGGGCTTGGAATGTCTTCCATTAAGCGATTCCAGCATGACCGCCGCTCAGTTTAATGCCTTTTCCTGCGTTTAGTGCTGCTCTCAGCCTACAGGAATGTAATGGAAGTTAGACGCAGACAAAATATGCAAATCACTAGTTTTAGAGCGGCTTTATTGGCTGGTTGGAACTTATCTGGTCCAACAATTACAGTGCAGAGCATCACTGAGGTCACTGGAAGGCGATAAAACTTTATATTTCAAACTTAACATTCACTGTAGAAGTATTTTTTTGTGATTAAGAATTCAGTTCAACCACCTGCCTTCAGAGGTCTCCTCTGAGCAGAAACTGTTGAGAAACATTTGTAATTATTGCATTTTTTAATTATTTTTTTACAAGGCTGTTTAACTTATTTTTAGGTCCTTCTCATTTTGTTATTTGCATCATGTGACGGCTGTTTTGTTGGCAACACTTTGGTCTTGTGGGTGTTCATCAATGAATCTGCTGTGCTTTGCCAAGAAGTCGAGCAAAAACCCGAGCTGATCACACCTTCAGCATGAACTATTTAAAATCTAACAAGACGGTTTGTGTGTGATTCCTGAGCTCCATAATGTTCTCCCCTCTGGCTTTCTTCTGACAGGCAAACTGTGATCAAACATCTCCTCTGCTGAATGCTCTCTCTCTGTTCACGTCCAGTCAGACACTCAAAGACTTCCTCTTCCTCTCTATCAGGCTGAGGAATCGTTTGCTGTGACGAGAAGTTCTGCAAAAGCCTGAGCTGATCACACCTTCAGCATGAACCGATTGAAACCTAACCTGACAGTTCCTGTGTTGTGATGCCTGAGCTCCGTAATGTTCTCCTCATTTGGTTTCTTCTTACAGAGAAACTGATAACAGAGTTCCTCTGGTTAAGATGCTGGTTTATGTGTCCAACCAGAGATTGGAAAACATACTCTTTAAGTAAAACATGTGGTGTGTAATACAGATGACACATAAAATACAGAAATAATACCATATTAGGAGAATATTGTAATTGCTCTGTCCTCTTTATGCCCTTCAGAGGGACTTTATGTGCAGCTATAAACACTCGTCTTCCAGTCGACTCATAACGAAGCTCAGAGTAAAGACAGTCATGACAGGGTAAGATACTGAATCAAACAAATTCTGCAAAAGAAATGTTTTTAATTTAGTGTTTACAACTTATGTTGTGAACATTTATATATTTTTATATCAGTACTTGGTTGATCTTGCTGCAACTTTTGATTTAATTAGCTTTTGAAATATTAAATCTTTTTTTTGTTCGTTTGTTTCTCATAAACTACATGTTTGTATTAAGCCAAAGTTACATGTGGGTTTAGTTTCAGTGCCTGTAATATAAATCTTGACAAAAAAAGACAGAAAAAAAAGATTATCTAAGCAATTTAAAATTAATTAGGCCTGACTGGTGAAAGGTGAATCATCACATTCTATGTGAAAGAAAACCATGCAGCTGTAATTTTCTTTCTTCCAGCAACAGTTCATTTCTTTTTTTTGCATGTATGATCTTTTTGTAACAAATTGTTCACATATTTCACCAAGGCAACTTCTTTTCTTTGGACATGCAATACGTTTTGTTTTTCTGCTTTGCTATGTTGAAATATTGCATGTTGAATTTATTGTCAACCAGCTAAAAGAAAAGAGAAAAGTGTGACCTTCAGGACCTTTGACCTGCCAGATTTGGCCCGTGGCTCAAAACATTTGGACATCATTGGCATACCATAGAGTTCAATGTCAAAAATGTCTAACATTTGGAAAATTTTCACAAAAACAAAATGTACACATTTTTTGTTGATGAAAAATGACCAAAAGTGCCATAAGATTCAACTAAATATAAACAAAAAACAATAATAATGAGGCAAGACTGAATCCTATCTTTGAATCAACTTGATAAAATCTGCATAATTCTCACATTAGTTCTAATATTTAACCTAATCTCTGCTTCGTTTATCTCCAGCCTCTCAGTCTCAGCTGTTTGCTGTCTGCCTCCCACTCAGCTGATCTCTCCAGTTCAAGCTGACCAGTGCAAAGCTGCACAAACAGCCCCTGTGACCATGCTAGCAGGACGTGGCTTCGATGTGGTCTCCCTGCAGAGTAAGATGGCGCACGTCATCGGCGTGAACACCTGGCAGAGGCCGAACAGCTCCTGAACTCTGTGCAAAATCCCCCTCATATGAGTGGGAATCAGCAGAGGCTGCCAGCAGCTGTGGAAAACTGGAGTTGTCACGTTATCTGCAAGCCTCCATGAATCCAGCAGCGCCTTCATCCTGGAAGACGTTACTGATGTGGCGCCCAGCTGGAAGCAGGGCTCAGACCTGAACGACACCAGGCTGAGAACGGGAGGGACGCAGCCTGGACCTGCCGTCAGAGGTCAGTCAGTCCAACCAGGATGAGTTCAGGTTTATTAAGCATGAACTGTGGAGATCCTACTACAGGTGAGAAACAAAAACCCGGTAAATAAGACACGCTTTAGTACTGAGTATTAACTGGAATGTCTTATCTGACTTTGACACTATATATATTTTTACCTTGATTTGTAAAATTAAAGACAAACTAGATTAAATCAATTGAGTAACTTATTCAACTGGTGATTTTACCTGGTGATACATTTCTTTTGAGTTTTAAATCTGTTTTTCATCCAATTAATTGTTTCCAGTCTACATCTGTTTGATATTTTCTATTGAAACCTTTACAGACTTAAAGATGCTCCAAACAACAACAGGCTGAAGTTTTTTTTAAATGACTCATTCAAAACATAGTTGCATGGCTTACTCAGCGTCCAACTGAAATTTATTTTTAAATAAATCCCGGGTTTAGGGTGTTGAGTTTTGTCAGGGACCCGAGGCAGGTTGAAACTAAACTAAACTGCTGTGAAAAACAAGCAGCAGATTTGAAAATTGTTTGAAATATCTTTTAATGTAAATTTAAAGTTTATTTAAATGCATTTTCAACTTTAAGTTGTACTGCAACAGAGTTAAAATAAACCAAAACTAAATGTTCTATCTTCAGCTGTTTTTTTTTAATTCTAAGAAAGTTTTGCAAAAATAAATCTTGAATTTACATGGTTTGAGAAAGATTTTAAATTTATTCACAGTGTAAAACTAGCCAATATCTTAACATACACTGTATACATAATAGCACATTTAATGATTTATCTAATAAACTGTTTTCTTTCCACTTCAGTTTCAATGTGAGAAAAAACCCTCCACTCAACCCAAAGTCTGTCTGGACCGTTATGAGCCTAACATCACAGCACAACAACACGTCTGAGCTGAGCTACATGAGGTTTCTGGCTTCATTTGGGACGCAATACATGCACAAAGTTGCTCTGTGAGGCAAAGTTTCAAGCATCACTTCTGTGCAAACCTGCAGAGCAACATTAGAGGTTTTACTGAAACGGAGGAGAGAAACTGTCTGAATGTCGAGGCGGATGCAGCAGTAGCTGTCAACAGCTACTTTTTCTGGGAAACCAGACGTCCCAGACCTCGGTCGTCTCCAACGACCACAGCCCACAGTGGAACGACGAGGAGTTCCCTCGGGAACAGTGGAGGTGCTGCAGAGGTTTGGGACGAAGACGATGACCGGTCGGACCGACAGAACGACCTCCTGCGGCACCACGGTCCAGGCGGGTCCGTGCGCGAGATGAATCATGGTAACTTTAACTGTGCAGCTGAGTGCGCCGCAGGGCCGAGAAGAACACCATGTTCCAAGCACCGTGGCCTGTAAGGAATGAATGGAAGTGATTCTTCGTGAATCACAGAGGAAGGGAGATCCAGTCAACAAGTCAATTAAATTACGCCATAAAGATGTAAAAGTGTTATTTACTGGAAATAAAACTCTGTGTCTAAAGGGGAAGTTGAACATTTTTGATGTTTATGCTAGAAGGTGGTGACCTTATTTAGCAGTAGTCAAGATTAGTTGGGCAAAGAGGATAAAGATAATTTAATGTTTTAAAACAATATCAAAAACATCACGGCGGTCGAGGCAAACTCTATTTCAGGTCGTCATCCAGTTTGGACTGAGTGGTCACCCAGAAGTCAATAGTAGTTTGCACAGAAAAAGGAGATTAGTAGCCGTGTGCCACCAGTGATCTTAACATGTGAAAGATGTGCTATAAAGCAAGAACACCAAAGTGTTTCTGATCAGTTACAGCCTAGATGAAGAGTAAAACTGTGCAGAAATCAGTAAATTATAACTTTTACCATGTTATTGAGCTATTTGATTTTCATGTAAACATTTCCAGCAGATGGGAGAAACAACATGCGAGACCTTATGGCTGAAAGACTTTAGACCCAAATTGAAAAATTGGGTCAAATTGTTGAAACATTTATGATATTTTATTTCTCTTTTTCTCTTTGCATTGTCCACGAAAATGTGTATCATGTTGTAAGCAATTTAAAGGTTGAAATATAAGGCTGAAAGAGGTTTAGCTGGAAACCTCTTCAAGACTAAAATGTTTCAAGTTAAGGAATGAATGACATGATTAGCTATTTTTTTATAAAGTTCACCTCTTAAGTTGTTATGCATGCATCAACCTGTTATTCTGTTCAGCTTCATTTAAATAAATTGTTCTAATAAAACTTTGTCAGAGGAGTTTTGTGAGTTTGTCTCAGTAAACAATTTCAAGATTGTTCCTGTATCTCTGATTCATACTATCAGAGATACATAGACAAACATGTTCTGTACCATTTTAAACCATTTCTGGATGTTGTTTTTCCTTGTATTTATGTAAAAGTAGAATGGAATAGATGTAACGTCAAGTTGAAGAATGTAGATTTGCACGTTATCAAAAATATAAAAAACTGAAAATAAAACAAATATTCTGTAAAGGTGAACTTACAATACAAGAAAAACAACAGGGAGTTACTGAAAACGGGATGCTTATATCCAAAGAAATGACAAAATGTGCATGTGTCGACCTCCACCAATCCAACTTCTTTGCACCCTTGTCCCTTAGTGGGGTCAGGAGGTGCTGGTTCCTCTCCAGCTAACGTTCTGGGCGAGAGGCGGGGTCACCCTGGACAGGTCACCAGTCTGTTGCAGGGCAACACAGAGACACACAGGACAAACAACCATGCACCACACACACACACACACACACACCTAGGGACAAATTGGAGAGGCCAATTAACCTAACAGTCATGGTTTTGGACTGTGGGAGGAAACCGGAGTACCTGGAGAAAACCCACACATGGAAAAGGAGAACATGCAAACTCCAAGCTCTACCAACTGCACCACTGTGTTGACCCAAATCTTTTATTTTTCTGCAAATAACAGGGATCCACCAATGCAAATTTCTGAAGAAGACCTCACGACAGAAGACGTACATATTTATCACCTCAATTGCGGTGATGGTCATTACTTGAGTCATTTATTGGGACGCACCTGCTGCGTGTCAATGGTTTACGATCTATTTATGTCCCTCTAAAACGTTTAATGGCGCCCTCTGGTGTTCACTCTGCACACATGCAGTCACTCTAACTTACAATAGTACTAATTGCCAAAAATATTCCTACAAGTATCCCTGCAAGCCATTATTACGATATAATAATCCAGCCTTATCTTTAAGGGAACATCTTTGTTTTCCCCTCGTGCTGAAACACATTTCCACCCCTTCGAACCGGACCGGGACGTTCATCGCCTCGTTTTCACGTGCAAACCCGCCTAAACTGGACTCTCTGCAAGCTTTACCGGCCAATTAAGCGAATCCCGTCAGAAAATAATAATAATAATAATAATAATAATAATAATATAAAAAAAGAGAAACCCGTTCAGAGACGTCCACCCCAGTTAGAGGCCAGGCTGGTAAACAGGGGTGTGTTTGCGCCGCGCCGACATTGGCTCTCCGCTTGTCAATGCGCGGTCACGTGGTGTCACACGGACGGCCATGTTTTCTGAAACACAAACAACAAGAGAAAAGCAGCAGCAGCAGCAGCAGCAGCGACTCGGAGCCAGCAGACACACACACACACACACTGAGCGACCGTTGGAGGAGAGGGAAAGGAAAGGAAAAAACAACAACAACTGATTAATAAATAAAAACACGGAGCACGATTTTTTTTCTCTCTCAGAGTACTATTCTGTCGAATGAATACGTTTACAGTGTTTAAAAAGACCAATGCATACGATATATTGGCTATAGAAGCGCCGTGCAGAGCAGCAGTCTGAAGGTAAGCAGCCCGCTTGTTCGTTCCTCTTCGCAAGCTAACAGCAGCTAACTCTGCTCCGTGCCTCTTTGCCGTGAGGCCTGCATTTTTTCACTACGCCGCTTTTTTTTTTTAACTTGTAGCATTGCTTGTTTTTTTTTTTTTTGGTTCGCAATGCATTTACTGTAAAAATGAGCAGCAGCGACATGCCAGCGGGAGGCGGTGTTCGGCTGCCCCGGCGCAGCGGGCCTGGGCCTGGGCGTCGGGTTCCCAGCAGTCCGCCCCCCTCCGCCATCATAGCTGGTGTCATTTGAGGCCTTTACCATCCGCCGCATACCTTAAGCTACTTTAGGTAGCCAGTTGAATCAGGTGTGCAGCCGAAATTGGATATTTTCTGATATTTGTTGCTCGAAACTGTGAATTTTACTGTCGCTTTGTTTGAATGTACCGTAATTGGCTTCACTATAGGTTGAATGTAAACGTTAACTTAGCTCGGTAGCTAATGTCAACATGAGTTATTTCAACGCTAGCCGTCGTTGGGACGCGTTTTACGGCACTGTTTTGTTTCTTAAGCTGTATTCATTGAGTAATACTTGTTACTAAGATTTATACAATCAGTTATCAGAGCATATAGTAGACATTCAAATCATATTCTACCAGTAACGCCTCTGGCTCAGTGACCTTGCTTTAGCTTTATTATTTGAAAACTTTATCGCTGTAGATACGAGCTAAGCTCACTGTAGTCACAAATATAATTGTTTTCTACCTTTTTGCCTAGTTTTATATAGTAATAAAATAAGTGACAGTGTTTAAAAATAGTGTTGCTTGGGCCTCATGATAATAAAGTTATTCAACATTTAAATGAACGGTGCCACTTAAAAGAGCAATTATACCTGCTTCATTTAAATGGCACAGAAACAGAGTCATGCAGACTTTAACACTTTTTTATATCCATGCAAACTGTTCAATTTGTGAACAATTTTTGGAATTGTTTTTGATTGGCAGTGGCGTTTTTTGTACATAAAAGTAAGTTTTGGGAGTTTCTAATTGAAAACACAAGAATGTCCCTCAGGTCGGAGATCTCCATGCCTCGTTTCCAAGCTGTTATTTTATCATCCAGTGTATTCAGGAGAGACCATCAGATGGACTGTCAATGGGCAGGTGGGATTAAACCCACCTAATGTTCTATCATGCTAGTGTGACAACGAATGTGATGGTCTTGTGTTTGTGGCAGGCAGTGGACTGTAGTGTGGTGTGGTATGGCTCAGTTATTTGGACCAGATTTATAGAAAACCCCCCAAAAAATAGAGTTTTGAATTGCACCCGCCTGGTGGAAACTGCTACACATGTTAAACACTGTGAGAGTTGGTGGTATATAGCTTTATTATACATTATGAGCAAAATTCATGTGCTTACTATATCAGGTTTTCTTGTGTTTTCCTAAATTCTCCTGTTCTGTTTAGTGATGTTTTGAGGGGCTCCTGCAGTATTTTCAAGGAATACTCTGATTGAAAAAGACCTTCTGTGATTTACTGATGGTGTCGTTCCTTCACACAACCTTTGTGGAGTTGCAGCGCAGAACCATCATACGTGAAACGTAAATGCATTCGCAAACACATTATTCTTTGTTCACCAAGAAGGATACACAGACCTCTGAAAGTGTCTGTAACTATTAGAGGTTTGATTGCGTGTGAGCTGAGGAAGCCCTGAGACTATGGAACTGCCCTTAACCCGTCTTTGCTGTCACTGTTACTGGTGCATCAAAAACCTATTTAAAGTAAATAAATGATGCTTCACCTTGCAGAGGGGGACAGGTGAAGCCTGGCGAGCCGCCATGTTTATAATACTCTTGGGGGAAACCCTGGTAGTTAGCACTGCAACAACAAGCAAATCCCACCGGTTTTTCAACCTGCAACTTGGACCCAGCATAAATCCCACCCTGTACCTCTGAGTTTTGAGTCAACTATTACACACAGTTTCAAATTTCCATACATTTAGTGAAAAGTGATTTTGTGCTTTTAGGTTTTTTTTGTTTAGCGTCTGACTTCCTCGGGTTCGGAACGTTTTGTTCCAATGTTGACGAGTTACGTTTTTCTGCAGCTTATCTTTATTGTGCTGTTATGGAATTTGGTTATGTCTTAAAGTTGCTCAACCATATTTAAAATTTGAAGAGTGGTGATGATGGTCCATCATATTTTTATGAGCCAACTGGGGATTTAAATGCTAGGGTCAAAGGTGAGATTTTACAATTGTTATGATCATTTATGTCCTAAGTTCATCCAAAATACCTGCTAGCAGTGGAGAGTAACAACATTAACAAAAAGTTAATAGTTTCATACGTTCTTTTTAAATATATAATGGGGGCAAACGAAAGTAGAGCTTGTTTGAATTGGAAAAGAGTAAACTGATCCAGAGCTAAGAGGTTTTTTTAATCAGACACTTGGGAATAAAGTTATGTTATTCTTTCAGCCAGTTAAGATATCCTTATGTTGACACAGTTCAGGCTGATAAATGGCAAAAGAAATATAAACAAATAATTGCCAACCTTGCATCATTTTTTAATCTTTCGGATCAGATCAACGATGCGACTGAAGTCAGGTTGTCTAAAATTCAGCACAATGTGGTCAGGGGAATGGAATTATTTGGAATGAGAAGCTGGTAAAACATTGAGGGAAATTCTCCACAAAATCAATGTCTGGTGGTTTTACCTTCTGAGGTTCATATTAACTTCCAAACATGATGCCAGATTTTAGAAGTCGCTTTCTTCTAGCAGGAAGAAGCCTGGATTTTTCAGTAAAACAATGATTTTTATCCATGAGGACGCTCCGTCACACACATCAAAGTAGTCTTTTGCTTTAAAGATGAGAAACTTAAATGTCCCTCTGATCTGAACTCGATTGAAAACTTGTGGGCAGTTTTTTTTTTTTTTTTTTAGATGGGGGTAAAGTGTGTTTTTAATTTAGTTGCGCAATACTTCTTCACATTAATAGTTGCTCAATAATTGTGCGTATTGTCCTTAGACACAAAGCCTCACTTTTACTTTCCAAAACTTTCATGCCTGAGGTTTATTAATATGTTGGATTCACCGAGAGCACTTTAGTTGGAGATTAATAAAAAAAATAATCCTCAAAAGTAAGACTTGCCTAATAATTATGCACACAGTGAGTAATAGATATTCTCATATTAGTATTATACTAGTTAATGGCCTATTTCATGTCTTTGTGGTCTGAGCTGCCGATTTAGGTTTGGACTGATTTCCATTTTTGTTTTAAGGTTTATATCACATGCAAACCCACATGTTTTAAACTTTGAGATGTAGTAAACATTCACTAGAAAATTAAAAATAACTGCACTGCAGGTTTGAATCGCAAGATTCCCTAATTTGTGCCAAATGAAGTGTGAGAATCTGATATTTGTCGTCTGTATCTGCTGAAATGTAATCTGAAGCCGTCCGTATCAACATTTTCCACCAAACACAGACTCAGATGTGTTTAGGTTCACCAAATTATTTCTTTATGACTTACAAGGTTTGCTTAACCCATCCATCCATCCATCCATCCATTTTCCTACACCCTTGTCCCTTAATGGGGTCGGGAGGTGCTGGTGCCTATCTCCAGCTAGCGTTCCAGGCGAGAGGCGGGGTTCGCCCTGGACAGGTCGCCAGTCTGTCGCAGGGGTTTGCTTAACCCACTTCTGCAATCATATTTTTCTGAACTTCCTGAAATAAGTGTTACCCAACTATTCCTGCAAGGCGCCTCACATTGCACAAGACAAAAACAGCAGTAGATTGGGGGGGAGAAAAGGTACAAAATACTACCAGCATTAGTCACAGCAGCTTTTTACCTGATTCTTCTGTTTTTGCTTTATTTTACATCTCTTCAGAGGGGAAAACTTTAAATGTTTCTGGCTTTATGTAAGTTGACGCCATGTTATTGCAGCGCTAATAGTTTTAAAACATTTTTTATTAATGGAATGATGGTGCTGTTTTCTCAGGGTTGCTGAAGGTCTGCTTTTAGTTATTAACCCAGATAACACATGTGGGTTGTTTATATTTTTTTCAGTGTTACTTAAATATGGGTTGCTGTGCACTACTGTCCCAAAGTGCTGTCACAAGGTGGGTATTTTGTATTTAAAACACAAGATTTTGGATTTAAAGATGGTGATCCACCAATCGGGTGAAGGAGCCACTTCTGTTTCCTTCATGAGCTGAACTTCATGAGCAGCAGGTTAAAAACAAACACCAAGAAATGAATCAAAACTGATGCAAAGCCTCAGTGTTCTCACTTTGCGTTTGATGCATAAATGGGGAAAATCTTGGAATCTTATCTATTTGGTTCAAAACCACCATCTCTATCAAGAGACGTGTTGCCCAATTTCTTAAATTTTATTATTATAGTTTTATGTTGGTTATGTTTAACTGAATCAAACATGTTTTTTACACCAATGAGTTGAGATGTCACAGCTTTTAGAAAACGTCTGAATCACAAAAAACACCCCAGACCTTAAAGAAAAACTGTAAATCAGTAAAATCTCAATCTTCTTCTTTTTTTCTATAATTTTCTGACTCCGTTTTTCTCCTCTTTTTGTCTCAACCAACCTCTATTTCATATCACTGAAACTTGCATTCTGTTTAGAACATTTTAAAAGTGTTTAACTCTGACATGTAAGTAAGTTTCATATTAGTTTCCTAATCACAGTGTGGTCCTGTCGATACTTAACATATGGATGATTCATAGTTGAAATAACCAAAGTTGCGACAGAATGAAATGCAGAAGAGGCAAAATCACAAACTATTCATTCGCTGTTGCAGACCTGGAGAGCTCCTGCTGCATCCTCGGTGCAGAAAGGAGCGATGGCACAGATCCTTCCTTCACTGCTTCCAACAAGCTCTTTAGTGTTCACATTGTTGCTAGTATTTACAGTTGCTGCTTTCTATGCACGAATATCCATCCATCCTCTTACACCTTTGTCCCTTAGTGGGGTCTGAGGGGTTGCTGGTTCCTCTCCAGCTAACGTTCCAGGCGAGAGGTGGGGTCACCCTGGACAGGTCACCAGTCTGTCGCAGGACAACACAGAGACACACAGGACAAAGAACCATGCACACACACACTCACACCTAGGGACAAATTGGAGAGGCCAATTAACCTAATAGTGGGAGGAAACCCGTAGAAAACCCACACATGCACAGGGAGAACATGCAAACTCCATGTAGAAAGACCGGGAATCGAACCCAGAACCTTCTTGCTGCAAGGCAGCAGCTCTACCAACTGATGCACAAATATGTACATCTTAAAATTAAGTTTCACAAACTACCTTTGAAGAGTTGCATATTTTATGAACTTGGTTGTGTAATTTGGTCTTCAGTGATCGTCGGATATTATTTTCTGGTATTAAATACAGAATCCAAAACATTTTTTGGATTCAAGTGAATCCAAAAAAGTTTTTTTTTTTTTTTTTTTTGTTTTTCATAAGTTTAATGTTTTCCCTACTTCCATCATCTCTTTGTATCATAAGAGTTGCTGACCACTCCTTCAGGAAATGGCCCACATTTTTCTGAGCTTTGTAAGCAAAGAAAGGTTATCCAGAGAACCTCTGTTATTGAATTGTAGATCAGATGGCACATTTTTAAAGTGGCACCATAAAATAAGGAAGTGTGTGTGAAGCAGTAAATCCATCATCCTGACCACAATCACTGGCTTTTAGTGTTTCAAATTAAAAACGAAAGAAAAGGTGTTAATAAAGTCCTACCTACGTTGGAAAGTTTGGGCCCTGAATGGTTAAAAAGCCGCAGCTCTGGCATCGCATCCGGCAACGGAAAATACTGAGACGTGTCCGCGCTTTGTTTCTTACAAGCCAGTAAAATTGGGGGACTGAAAAGTCAACCTGGACTCCAAATATGTCTTCTGTTTGTTTCTCTGCTAAGTTGCCGCCGTTATCCTGAGCGCAAACTGGATTCGAGATGAAGGAAAGTAGAAGAAACCGAACGGCTTAAACATGAGGATGTGATGCTCGGACCCAGTGGCCTGACTTATTGAGAATAAGTTGCCTAGATGTTGTTTTTGTTTCCATGACATTTCTCAGGAATTATCCCCCCGGCCAGCTGCCTGGCTTAAGCAGCAGCTGGCTCACAGCGCTACCGAAATAGGCCGACTGCGTTTCGGGATGGAAAATCTCCCTTTGAACGTGGAAAAACGCGGCGCTTTGACCGAGCAGTTGATAGCATGTCGAGGCCTTTTTGCCTCGGAAGAAACTAAAAATAGCAGTTTTCGTCTCATCTGGTGTAAATGCATCTGAGTGTGCGTTTTTATATCCTGGGATTTCTTTTTAAATTTCTCCGATCCCGTCTCTGAATCTCAGCTTCTTTTTTTTTTGTTGTCTTTTTTTTCTTTCCAGGCGTGCAAAGGGAGGAGGACAGGAAATTAAGGAGCTACCTCGAAGGTCTCCGCCAATCCACATTTCAGCTGGAGCGAGAGGAGAGAAGGCGCAGAGGAGGAGAGAAGGCCGACGAGGAGCGCGAGTCGTGCCTGCTTTTGGCAGCTGTTCCAGCAGCCGCTTGTGTTGTTTCTCGGCTGTTCGTTTTTCCTCTCTTTTTTTTTTTTCCTCCACCTTGCATTTCTTTTTCTTTTTTTTTGATGAACCGGTTCATATTTTTAACTTCAATGTGAGATGCAACTGCTGTAAAAACGAAAGAACAGAAACATTATTATATCTTCAAGAGTTTTATTTTGTTCCATTGTCGATTTCCGAGGTTCGTTTTGTTTTTTTATTTTTTTATTTTAATTTTTTTTATGTTTTACAACTGTTTTCAGCTGTGAGTAGCAGGAGCTTCCATTCTCCAAACGATCATCAAAAGCCCTTCCTTCCTTAGTTAGGACCTGATAACCTGGTATTCCTCAAGCACCTGAAACTGGCAGCTATTCTCTTGGTCTTTGTGTGTTTGGGGAGTTGTTCTGTGACCACAGCTTAAGCACCACTCAGCCTTCTAGTCACCTAAGCCTAACTAAATCCAGCCAGCTCTAGCCTGGTCCAGCCCAGTCCAGCCTGCTCCGATTATTTGGACAGGGTAAGGAAACCGAAACGACTCATCATTTTCCTGTTTTAATTTGTCGTAGATATAAGTTAGAATGTATATTGTTTCCTCCTCAGATACTCAGTTCTGTGTGGACGTGAGGAATATGACTGCTGAGACTCTAAACTTCGGCCCAGAATGGTAACTACTGGTTTTTACACCAACGTGCTCCAGTTCTATTTATGTTCTCAGATCGTCACTGTATGTTTCTCCTCTTTTCCTTTATTTTAAGCTTTTGAAGTGAAATATTTTTGCTCGACAAAACACAGAAGACACAATAACAATTTAGCTATTTACGGAATGTAAAGTAATGTAAAAAGCTTCCTTCCTTTTCTTATTCTTTTGTCTATCCTGGCTTCATCCATCCATCCTGCTTGTTTTATCCTGCATCCCTCTCTCTTGTCCTTCCTCATCCTGTGTCCTTTCTTGCATCCTCCTTCCCTTCCTCCTTTATTTCCTCCTTCCACACTTTCATCATTTCTTCCTTTCCTCCCCTCTCTTACTCCTCCTTCTTCCTTGTTTTTTTCCTGACTCCATATTTACATGAATTGTTTTTACCCCTCTTCAATGAGTGGAAAAACCAAAAAGAATCATTTTAAACGACAAACTAAACTTTTTCTGCAGCAGTAAATGGGTCAGTTTTTAGTTAGTGTTGTACGTTTAAGTTAAAAATGGAGGAAGGTCTTTGTGCCGCTGCTCTCTCCCCTCTGGCTGTGGGTGCAGCCGTTCTGAGCGGGTCGGTTGGGGTTTGGGTTGGGGGTTACCCCCCCGTCTCCGTCGTTCTGGGACTTCTTTGCGTTCCTGACTCTCCGCCAGCCTCGCAGGATATTCCCCTCCTCGCACATCTGCAGCAGCGCTCCTCGTTTTAATCCGGCGTCGGAGCCGGATCAGCCCGCGGCGCTAACAGCTGCCTGACCGGAATGTTTACAAGGCTTTTTATGCCCGTCGGCTTTCCAGAACTATTCGCATCGTTTGAGGCTGTGCTGCCTGGCAGCGGGTCGGGCGACATGTCGGTCACTGCGGCTGAACTCAAAGTGAAAAGGATCCGCCTGCCAGAATTTAAGGTTTGCTGGAGCGACTATTACGCAGAAGATGATGTTTAGATTAAAGTCTGTGGAAAGCGTTCCAGTCGTTTCCCTTTCATTAGAGTAAACACAAGTGGAGAGCCTGAAGTCACCTGGAAGGGTTTGGAACCGCTCCAGGATTCCCATGCAGCCTGGAAAAGTCTGGAATTTAGTTTACTTCCAAATAGAAGAAGAGTAGAGAAAGATATTAGTACCTTCTGGCTTTTCTTTTCCTTTCTTCTCTTCCTGTTTTTGCATTTCCTTTCCTTTTTCCTTTCCTTCAATCTCCTTCTGCCTTCCTTCCATCCTTTCTTTCTTCTTTCCTTTCATTTTATTTTCTCCCTTTTGTATTTCCTTCTTCCTTTCACTTCTCTTTCTTCCTTCTTTGATCCTTTCTCTACTGTTTTCCCTTTCTACATTTCCTTTCTTTCCTCTCCTTCCTTCCACCTTTTTGTCAGTCCTTCATTTTGTCCTTTCTCCTAGTGCCCTTCATCCTTCCTTTTCTTCCTCCTCTCCTTGTGTCCTTCCCTCTTCCCTCGTAATAAACCTGAACAGCTGCAGATAAATCTGGATTTTCCCAGTAATGTGTAGGAATGCCGCCTCTCCCCTCACGATGCCGGTCGCCTCCGTCCAGCCACTCCTGAAGCTCTCTTTACCTTTTCCATTCCTCTCCACCTCTGAGCCGCATCTGGTTCTGATATGAGCCTGCTAATCAATGCCAGCCTCTGTGCCGGCTGTGAATGGAGCCATTGTTGAGCCCTTGGAAAGCGGCCCACTTGTAATGGCTTATTAAAATGAAATCTTCGGCTCGGAAAGCCGCTATGTCATCGGAGCAGAGCCGAGCGCGTCGCTGGAACCCGACAAATTAGCGCAGGATGGATGGATGGGAAAATAAACGACAGAGGAATACAACTTGTTTTATATCTTGGTCTCACATTTTTATGAGAAAAATGATCGCGCGCGTGTGTTTTTCTTTCTCCAGGCTTCGTGCACTGTCCAGTGGGGGGAGTGTGACGTCTCCCCCTCCTTCCCCCGCCATGCCAAAGTACAAGCTGGCCGAGTATCGCTACGGCCGAGAGGAGATGTTAGCACTTTATATCAAAGACAACAAGGTCAGGACGTTGCACATGAGCTCTGCGTTTCCTTTGACAAACTGTACAAGAAACCCAGAGACCTACAAACTGCTCTGCAGAGTAGAAACGCCGTTCCTATTTTTGTTTTTGTGTCTCTGCAGGTCCCAGAGGACATGCAGGATAAGGAGTTTGCTGCTATTTTGCAAGATGAGCCCATGCAGCCCCTGGCACTGGTGCCTCTCACCGAGGAGGAGCAGGTCTGCCTCCACACACACACACACACACACACACACACACACTCTCACTGATAATCTAATGTTGGCACGTTCCAAACCTTGTTTTATCCACTAGAGCCGCTAATCTAAAGAGAGAGCTCACATTTCTGACATTCTTTTGTTTTACTCCTTCCGCTCTGTCTGCAGAGGAACTTCTCCATGTCTGTGAACAGCGCGGCGGTGCTGAGGCTCATGGGAAAAGGAGTGGGAGGGCCGGCGCCCGCGGGAGTCGTCCGTGGACGAGGGGCCGCTCGAGGTGGGCGAGGTGAGGTCAAACCTAAAGCTGAGACGTTTTAGGCCTCGCAGCTTTCCGTACTTTACCCAAACTGGGCCTGAACTTACAGAAGTCCAGACGTTTTTCAGGTTTTGTCACATTGAAAGGAGCTGAGCTTTGGGTGGAGGTTATCCCCACTGGCAGTTTTCATGATGGACCAACATGAAAAGTGGGAGTAGAAAATGTTTTCGAGTTCGACAAACCATGTTTAGAAGTGACCTAATTAGTTAAACTGATTCGCTCCGCGTGTCATTTAATCTCTGCATAAATGCAGCTGTTTGGTGAAGGCAGTGGAGGCTTGTTGGGACAGTAGTGGACAGGCGAAGGAACTCAGTGAAGACACCAAACTCATGGTTAAGAAAATTGATTCAACAAATAAATGTTGGAAGAAAACCTGCATCCATCTTTCATGAAAACTTTTTTTCTTCTGTATTTTAAAATCTAAAAGCAAATTCTTTAAAAATAACAAATTTCCTGAAGTAGAACTTTATATAAAAATACAAAAAAAGTAACTTTTAAAAAGTCCTATTCAGCTGGACTGAAGGCAAATATGGCTCTTGTGACTGTAAAGGTTCTGCCACATCTCAATAAAATGTGTTTGTAGTTGGAAGATAACAGAAAAAAATGAAGAGCTGTTTATGCTTTTTATATTTGTCCATTTTTTGCTTAAATCTTCTAACAGCCACTTCTTTTCTCACAATGATCCAGTATTTGTTGAAAGTGTTTCTTTTTTTTATTTCTGCAGTGTTTCATTGTCTACAACTGAATCCAGCATACATAAAACCTGATCTGTAATATTATGAAGCTTTCTGCATACAGTATATAGATACTAATCACAAATATCCGCACAGTAAGTTAGATATATTTATAAAATAGTTAAATTATCTTATTAAAGGCATTATTTTGTAGTACCTGTTGGTTTTAAGTATAAATAATCGTCTTAAATTAGTTTTAAGAAGCCCTGAACCAGATTAGGAATAAAAACGAAGCCGCTTGGCTTCAGAGCACTCAGGATAAATCAGCCAAAGCTTCCAACATCAACAGTGTGAAACGCCTGGCTGAAACTACAATAGCTATTATTTAAGGCAGCTCCTCAAGAGTTTGTTTCCTCTTTCATCCGCCATCTTGAAGCTGCACGCTTCCTCTCTGCGTGTGCAAATAAACGTCCTTTGGTCCCACCACACCTGCGTGAAACCTCTGAGCTCCAGGAACTCACCTTCTCCTCCACGCAGCGCAAACACTCGGCCTCCGCTCCAGCTGCCGGTTAAACCGCTAACGACCTTCTCAAAGCCGAAACTAATGTCTTGTTTAGTTTAGCTCAGTTTGAGAGTCTATTTCTTACCAAAAGGATTAAAATCTGTTGAGGGGGAAGGAAGGAGCAAGTGTGTGGTGACTGCTTTCAGCGCGCCAATTATTTACGCTAACCAGACGAACCGAACTGAGTTTGTTTTAACCGATCCGAGGATTTGAAATAACAAAGTTTCTCTGTTTACATAAGGAAATATTTGTGGCTTTGCAGCGACAGACAAAGCTAAGTTCATTCTCAAAGGCTAAACGGTTCTGAGGAACTGGGAGGGAGAAATTCCATGTCATCTTCATTTTTGGGCAGAAAAATATTGAAAATAAACTCCCACATGTACTTAAGATGAGTTTTAAGTACATAGATGAGTCATCTGTATGTTTTTTCTTTTTTTTTCCTGTCAGCCTGAGAAATTTAAAAAAAGGAAAACCAAGCTATTCAAGATAAATAAAAATAGATGCATAGTTTGTCAGATTAAAATGCCTGAAGTTGATTTAAAAATGTAAGTTACCTTTAAATACTTGACTCAAATCCCTTAAATTTTATTGTGGCAGGACTATTTTTTTTCCTATGTAGTTTTTTTTTTTTTTTTTCTCATGGAAATCTTCCATCAGCAAACACTTGAGTCACCTGCAAACAAAACCATTGTGTTCAGTGATTTGAGGTGGTTGTAGCCACTGCTAACTAGCTGCTGCTATAGCTGGCTGGCTTCTCCATTCAGTTTTAAATGTATCTCCGGTTGGCCGTCACCACTGCTGTGTAAAATATGCAGTTACCTTGTGTACATTTCTGTTGCTCTACAGGTCATAAAATGTCCTCGTTGATGGTCTTAAAAGATCTTAAAGTGTCTTAAATCTGTGTTGTTGAAACCTGCAGAGACCCTGCGTGGTATTTCCATGTTGTCACCAGGAGCTGAACCACATTTTCATCCACCTCGTGGATGAAAATGTGGAAGGCATCGTTTGCTTCCACAGCGAAATGCACGGCGCTCTGAATATCAAGCTATCAGCTTTTGATCCAAAGAGCTTGTTTGCAGCCAGAGCTCTAATCTGAGCCGGAGCCACTTCGCTTTGTTCCAACGCCGGCTGTTTTTCATGGCTTCTGTTGTTTTTCCCGTCCGGCCGTTTAACCGTTCTGCTTGTTTGTCACGAAACGCAGGCCGAGGCCGCGGCGAAGGGGGATTCTACCAAAGAAGTATTGAGGACACCGAGGTGGGATTTGGTCGCAACGTCCGAGAGATTCACCGCAGCCAGAGCTGGGACGACCGGTGAGAGGAAAACCAAACGGGAAACGGTTCAGATGAAGCTTTTTTTTGTTTGTGCTGTGTCGTTATCTCGCATTCGCAGGGATAATTCCCCATCTACCGTTACTGAAATGATACATTTCCTCCGTTCACAAGTACAAAAGAATCGGGTTGCTGCTTAGATCCAAATTTTCTCCTCCGGCACGAAAAGCGAACGATGCTGCGGCCTTTATCTCCCGTTTGTTCCGTAACCGATGCAATTCCCCCCCCCCCCCCCCCCCCGCCCCCTATTTCCCTCCTTTCCTCAGGGGCGAGCGGCGGTTCGAGAAGCCGCTGCGGCGGGAGGTGGGGCGGCCCACTTTTGAAGAAAGCAGCGGTCCCGTGGGTCCCGCGAGGAAGGAGTACACAAGGGCTGACAGCGACAACTGGCGCACCCTCCGCGAGGAGCAGGAGGAGGACGAGGGCGAGCCGGGAACCAACTGGAGGCTCGGTGGACCCCGCAGGGACGGTGGGGAGACATTCAGTGAAACCTCAACGCTCTGTTAGGAGGGGAAATGAAACGCAGTTTCAGATACAAATGAAAGAAGCTTCATTGGCCAAAAACTTTAGATCATTGTGTTGCCACAGTAACTGATTTCACCTACAGTTAATTGATACAGAAGCCTAGAAAGTGTAAGCACTCTTTTATTTAACACATATTAGAATCGTCACCTAATGCGTAAATATTAGTACATGATTTAATAAGAACTGATGAGAGTGGGCTGATTAAAGTGCTTTCACTTATTTACTGATAAGTGAAGTTGATGTGCCTACAGTGAATATGTTTTGTTTGCCTTGCAGTCCTGCACATTAAGGAGTCTATACTGACACCTAGAGGTCATAAAGAGATTTTCACAGGACGAGTTGAAAACCGTTACATTTCCTGCAAATCTGGAAATTAAAATCAGTGTTTTCCAGGTCTGAATGAACATCTAAAACAGATTGGTACCAGGATGGAAAAATAAGGATCTAGACTTTCTTTATTTTTCTTTGCTTGGTTTTTTTTTTTTTTTTTTTTTTTTTTCAGTATTTTCCAGATCTAGTTTTGTC
This sequence comes from Poecilia picta, assembly GCA_033032245.1. Taxonomy (NCBI): domain Eukaryota; kingdom Metazoa; phylum Chordata; class Actinopteri; order Cyprinodontiformes; family Poeciliidae; genus Poecilia; species Poecilia picta. The sequence goes on along the minus strand of CM065370.1, from coordinate 19,750,261 downwards.
AAGTATTGCCAACAAGTTAGATTCTGTTCAGTTATTTTTAAAGATGTATATAAAAAAATGACATTCTGGAAAAGTTTGGAGTTTTAAGCAGCAAATTGGTTGTCCAGCCACAGACAGTCATAGACATTTACCTCCATCATGTAGAGAGTTGCCACGGCGTCAGCTATTTCTGCAGCTAACGTGTGACGTGCTAAATTGAGCATTTTCAGGAAGTGTCACCTCTTTAGAACTGACACCTGCAGACGTTTCTAGGTTGAATTCACCTCAGAGACTCGTCTCAGATTTATATTCAGGACTGAGCTGAACTCCCGTTTCTTGTTACGGCGTAGGACTAAACGAACAGTTTTCACCTTGCGGTTTCGCAGACGGTGGTCCGCGCTCAGCGGGCTGGCGAGACCACAGCGGTCCAGGCGAAGGTCGGCGAAGGAAGTTTGATTTCGACTTCCGGGACTCGGAGGGTCACGGCGCTGGCCGCCGTCGCGCAGGAAGCGAGGGATTGGAGGACGACCGGGACGGCCTGCCGGAGTGGTGCACGGATGAGGAGGACGGAGAGATGGGGACGTTCGACTCCTCCGGAGCGTTCATGCCCTTAAAGGTACGTGTGTGCAGGGAAAACAAAGACTTTCTTCATCCAAATATTCACATTTTTCAAACCTGGAAGTTTTTGTTCAGTGATGTTGAATCAATGCTTTGCTGGCCTTTACAGGGTGATTTGTAAAGGCCAGCAGTGCTGCTTTTAATGCCGCCCACTCGGGATGAAATTATGAAATGAGAATGAAAAGCTTCCTGTGACATTTCATGATCGTTCAGAGTCGACTGTAGTTTCTGAAGACAGTTTTTAAAAAGATCACTGCCTGTTTTTATTTCTCTTGCAAAGCTGCTATATTCTGTGCACATTTTTTTTATTAATCCAATTAATCTGGGTTTTCTCCTACACAATTTGTACTTTTTACAACGCTGACCTCCTGCCCGCATCACATGATGTGCGCTGTGCCCAGACAGAGAGCAGCCAAGACACAAGTTGTTAAATTTTACGACGTTCAAATTATGGACCACCAATAATTACAACCTGGCCTGTCTATTCTATTAATACGTTTTTTTTTATTTTTGTTTGAAAGTTACCACGTTGGCAACAGAGGAGTGACCACTTGTAATTGTCGGTAAAACTTTTCCCACAGCAGAGCAAAAGAGGACAGTACCTGATTTTGTCTTTTGCATAGGCGGATAAGATCGGCTTCAAATTTAGGTATCAGTCGATCACTGATTTTCCCAATATCTGCGCCAATTTATTGTTGAATTTTTGAAACAACGTTTTCTATAAGTTCCGTTTTTCACAGATGGCAAATATGTAAGTATGAACAAGTTGTATCAACACGGAGAGTAAACATGCCAGCCTTAACCAATCATAAAGGCAGCAGAATCAAGACGCGAGTTTATTGGTGCTGTCAATAAAAACTAACATTTTAAATGCCATTTAAGTGATTTTAATGTAATTTAACGCAGTTATGCTGTTATTTTTAATGTACTGAAGTGGGAATATTTTGCAAAATGGTTTTTCTTATTGGGCCGTCGCCAATATTTAGATCTGTGAGCCTGAGGTTTGTTGTTAAAGTTGTTTTTTGTTTTCTCTCTCTCGTTCCGTTAGAAGGGTGGTAAGGAGACAATCCTGGAGGAAGATTTGGACTTTAAGGGCATCGAGGAGGAGGACGAAGACGACGGCTTCCCTGATGCAGAGAGGAACCATGGAGACGGAGATAAAGACAAGGGTGAGCAAAACTAAAACGGAATGCCTCGCAGCCCAGAGAGAAATAAAAACACAAGATCCTCATTCAAACTCTCTTTTCTGCTCGTTTAGAGAGTAAAGACTCCCTTCCTGCTGCAGGGGAAGAAAAGATGAAGCCAGCACCACCTTCCTCTTCCTCCTCCTCCCCCCCAGCCCACTGTGCCCCACCATCACTGGAGCTCCAACCAGGAAGTGTTGGTCAGCTGATGGAGAACTCTCAGATGAACAACAGCCACTCTGTCAAGGCCGGCAGCGCCTCTGCTGACGGTGGGTTTCTAAAGGCGGAAGCTTCTGCATGTCTTCTTTTTAAATCATTCTTAGTTTGTTTAATCTGAAGTTGCTTCTACTTGGATTTAATCTGAAAGCAAGTGTTTTCATTTAGTTTCCAAACGACGGACAGGTTCTGATTTGTGACTCTGGTCCAACACGTTTTTTTGTCGTCTGGGATTCAGTTTGGTTTTGCTTGGGTATATTTTTATCCCCGGTCATCTAACACTCTGTTTACTGTGTGTGCTGGACGGGACCCAGAGCCGCCAGGCGGCTCTGCTGCTCCTCATCAGACGAGCTAAAAATAGCCGCCATTGTTGAAGTGCTTGTTGTCTTTCTGTTTTCCCCTGTGTCAGACCTGGCCTCGGTGGGGGGCTCCAAGGCCCAGCTCAGCCCCAGCGTCGCCGCCGGCAACGCCTCCACCTCCTCCTCCAGCCTACCTCCCCCACCCTCCTCCTCTGCTGCTCCGCTCCTCCCTCCTTCTGGAGGAGACCCCGAGGACGATGAAGGCCTGAAACACTTGCAACAGGTTTGCATACCAAAATAAATAGTTTGAGTATTTCCAGCGTTGACGCCGCCGCCAGCCCGACAGGTGGGTGCAGTTTGGCTGCGGGCGCCGAGAGCCGGGCTTGTTTGTGTAAACAGGAGAGTCTCCGTGTTGCTGCTTCCAGCTTCAGGAGGAACACAGAGTCCCAAACACATCGGCAGCGTCAGGAACGCGATTAAGACGAGTGGAGTGAAAAACAACACGGCTCCATTCCCAGGCCGTTTGGAAGCTGTTTGGGTTTAAGAGCCCAGTCGTCTCGCAGCTTCTAGAAATGTGTAGCTCATCTGTTTAATGTGAAAAGTAAAGAAAAGGCAAATAAGAGGGTGGAAGTTTGTTTCTGTCTGACTTCCTCTGTCATTCCTTTTTTTGTCCTTTTCTATCCTGGGCTTGTTTTTCTTCAATTTTTTGGCCTTTTCTTCCTTTGTCCTTGTGTCCTTTCATATCTTTTTTGTCTACCCTGACTTTGTATCCTTTCTTTTTCCACTTGCTGGTCTTATATTCCTTTCTTCTTTGCCTTTTTGTCCATCCTTCCTTATTTCCTTTCTCTTTGCCCTTGTGTCCTTTCATTTATCTATTTATCAAGCTTTTTTCTTTAACACCTTGAGTAGTAAAACCCTCCTTATGTCCTTCCACCTTTACATCCCACAGTGATGTTGGTTTTCGGGTTGTGCGGTGGAAGCGAATGCCAAGTACTGACCCTGCTCTGACGTTTGCGCAGGAGGCAGAGAAGATGGTGGCGTCGCTGCAGGACACGTCCATGGAGGAGGAATGCTTCACGCATTCTCTGCAGCAGCAGCAGGAGAGCCGGAACACGGCGGCCGCTCTGCCGCTGTCTCACGAAGCCGCCATGAAGTGGTTCTACAAAGACCCGCAGGGAGAGATCCAGGGTACGGGTTCATCACCGCGACCTGTGACCGGGGCGGACCTGACCTGACCTGCAGCCTGACCTGGGGGTCTCCTCTGCTCTGCAGGGCCGTTCACCACGGTGGAGATGTGCGAGTGGTTCCAGGCCGGCTACTTCACCATGACGCTGCTGGTGAAGCGGGGCTGCGACGAGGGCTTCCAGCCCCTGGGGGACGTCATCAAGATGTGGGGCCGCGTGCCCTTTGCCCCCGGGCCTTCGCCGCCGCCGCTGCTGGTGAGGCAGCTCCCGCCGACGCAGCGCTCGCAGACCAGCCGGGGGTCCGCTGGGACGGTGGGTTCCACCCCAGACCCCGAGGGGTTTTTCCTTCCTCTTCAGCTCGGAAACGGAGCAGGGCGTTGTTCCTTCAAGCTTCGTGTTTAACTGCAGTCAGTCATCCTGATGCACAGCTGGGCTGTAAAATGATTTTTACCCATTGAATTTTTGGTATTTGAAGATTAAACCTTTGGAAAATGTATATTTTCCCCCCCCACACAATGCACTGTTTAGGTTTCCAGAGTTCAGAGTGATTACAGCACACTCAGGGCGGCCATCTTGTTTAACAAACGTGTTTTACAGTTTCTATTTATTTGGACTTTGAATTTGAATTCAGGTCAGCTCTACTGCAGAATACAGGCAATAAGTTTTATTGCCTTATTTACTCATCGGGATAATGTTGTAGTTTTACCAGAATTAAAACTCACTTTTACAAAAACTTCAACACAAAGAAAGTACAAAACATTAAAATGAGGAATGTAAAGCATCTATACTGAAGTGTTAAAGCTAAGTATTTGTATTCAGTATCATCAGTAATTTGAACTGATTGTGTAAATGAGTGTCGTGGAAAAAATTACTTTAGCAAGAGTCTGGATGAGATAAGAAATTAATTTACAACCTTCCAAGGTGAAAACAGAAATACAGAGTCCAGGAGTCTGTCGGTCTGCTCTGACCAGCAGTGGATCTGCCTTCCTTTCATAGGTTCTGGTCAGAGAAGAGAGACTTGATTGGACAATAGGTGTGAATCCCTCATTGTTATGTACCAGGGACTCTGTGGAGCCCAACTCAGATGGTCTGACCATTTGTCTATTGTTAAGGAAAGGAGGTTGTTCTCTGACGCTAACGAGGGCAGATAAGTTCTACGATGGGGGAGAAACACTTAGAAAGTCTCCAGGATCATGGAGCTCCTGCTGTTATATGGCACCACAGAGGTTTATATGAGAGCAGCTTGACCATCTCATGGTCAGATCATGCAGAGGGTTGAGGGACACATTATAAAATTTTCCATTGCAATGAGTCTGTTTTGCAAAAAGATCTACACAAACTGAGCTGTAAATGTCAGATGATGAATATTTGTGTACAAGGTTTTTTTCTGATCACAATAACCTTTCTTATAATTTCAAGATGTTTTTTTTTATTGCATCTGCAAATGTTGCAACTATATTCTAATAATTAATGAAAAATTCTCATAGTTGGACCCTAAAACGCTGCCATACGACTCCCAGAAGAAAATATTAAATTCCTTTTTTTTTAGAAAAGAAAGTGAAGAAAAACCATCTCCCAGCCCTACTCTAGTGTTAAACTGAAGGATCTTTTATGACCATATTTGTTTCATTTTCTGTGTGATGAAGCTGAGGATGTGTCGTCATGACAGCCGGGTTTCCATGTTGCCTCTTTCAGGGGAACCTGGACCAGGAGCGGCTCAAGAAGCAGCAGGAGCTGGCGACGGCAGCTCTCTATCAGCAGCTCCAGCAGCAGCAGCTATTCCAGCTCATTAACAGGTTTCCCTCTCAGTTTGGAATAAATCCCGTTTTACTGACTGAATTGAAAGCTCAGTGACTCGGCTGCCGTCTCCTGAGCCATGTGGACCTGTATGCGTGTTGCAGGTGCAGTGAGCAGGGTATGATGCCTTCGATGAACCGGTCGATGTCAGTGCCAGATACGGGGCCCTTGTGGGACATGCATACCTCAGCTTCACAGTCGTCAGGTACAGCCGGGACCGTTGGCTTCACGGTGCAAACAAAACGTCTGATAAAATGGAAACTAATCGTTTTTATTCCCACTCAGGCGGTGAAGCCAGTCTTTGGGACTTAACAATGAATCCTAATACTCAGGGTCCAACTCTTGAACAGCTTCAGAAGGTCAGTTCCACTCAAACTGTGCTGTGGCTGTTGACATGCGGAGAGTCGCTGTCGTCGTATCGATAGGCCAGTAGTTTGTGTTCAGACGCGTTAAAACGTTTCCCCTCATTTCGACGTCTGCCCAGCAGCTCCAGGAGAGGCGAGACGCCGAACTCAGGGCGAAGCGCGAAGAGGAGGAGCAGCGCAAGAGGAGGGAGGAGAAGAGGAGGCAGCAGCAGGAGGAGCAGAAACGGAGGGAGGAGGAGGAGCTGTACAGGCGCAAGCAGGTGAGGAGGAGACTTAGAAATCACAAAGGTGGCGAAATACAAACTAAACAAGAACTATTTTAATCAAACTAAGTAATCAGATTTTTTTTTGTAGGAATGGGGTTTTAAATCCAAAACTTGAAATGTTTTTTTCTTGTTAAATGACCCAGTTTGCTTATTATTTTGGACTCGATTGAAGGAAAATTGAAAAGATTTTATGTAATTTATCAGCAATAAAACATGATTTTTTTTGGGCTTGATTCATAAACACTGGTTGTGTTAAGACAGCAATTAAAAATCTGCTCGAAAGCATATTTGGGTGCACCAGCGTGCTCTTTAGAGGACAAATCAATGACTAGTTACCATGACAACAGAAAGGCTGATCACTTTGTGTTGCGTCTAACATTTTTGTTGGCAGATTTTAATTTAAAACTTGTAGTTTTGTCCTAATTTATTTAATTTTTGTTTTCAGTGGGTCGCAAAAAATCAATCCTGTGGCTTCAAATGTTCCTACTTTAATTAATTAAATTTAATTCCTTTAACATTGAGGCATTTCTGAGTTGTAAATTTTTATCAAAAATCACACAGATTAGCTTTCTAGTACTTATCATTTACTTCGGTTATAAATTCAGTTAATCTTTAAAAGTCTTGAATGTATCTTGCAGTGACGCCTATCAAACTAAACCGCATTTCTCAGTTTAAAAACATAATAAAACATCAGTTCTGCTGTAAAACGTGATGTTTGGTGTGTTTCCTGCTGGCAGCAGCGTCAGCAGCAGGAGCTGCTCATGAAGCTGCTGCAGCAGCAGTCGCCCCAGCAGCAGGGCCCTGCAGTGGGAGGCTCAGGGTGGAGCAGCTCGCCCTCTTCTGGCCTCTCCAAGGCGGGCAAGTCTCTGACCATGCTGGAGATGCAGGAGGCCGAGCGCATCTTAAAGCAGCAGCAGCGAGCGCAGCAGCAGAGAGTGAGTTCCTCCTCTTTTTTTCTTTTTTTTTTTTTTTTTTGGCACGAATGTGGGACGTTGTTGGAAACGGAACACACACCGACGCGTCTTGTTTAATATTGGCCTCGCAGCATCCTGGGCTGTCCATGGGGAGCTCCTCCATGGGCGGGCAGTGGGCCGACGGCGTGGGCATGTGGGGCGGTCCCGGCGCTCTGGAGGGCAAGGGAGGAAGCGGCGGCTCCTCCAGCAGCATGGGGATGTGGGACGAGGCGGTGAAGAACCATGCCGGCCTGCGGGGGAACACCAACAACAACCTGGGCCTGAAGAACAGCCGCAGCAGCCCCTCTCTGACGTACGCCACGCTAAACGGTCCACTCGGCACCAGATGAAACCCACTCACCCACTTCTTCATCACAGATCCTTCTGTTTCCCCTCGTAGCGACCAGTACATGATGCGCCGTAAGAGAACGGAGGACGAGGAGAAGCTGCTGAAGCTGCTGCAGGGCATGAAGCCTCAGGACGGCTTCACCACCTGGTGTGAACAGATGCTTCACGCTCTCAACACCTCTGCCAACAACTCCTCTTCCTCTCTGGATGGTAGGAGCGCCACCATTTTACCCATTAAGCTCTGCCAAGAGGCGGGGAGAGTTCAACCTAAATTTAGCTCAGCGCGTTGAAGACTCGTCACTATCATCTGCACCGTTGCTGCTATTGATTGCGGCCCTGCAATCTCGCGTTTTGGGTTATTTTCTTAGCCCGGCTCTGACATTTTGTGGATGTGGAGACATGAATGATGTCAACGTTTAAAAGTTTGAAAGAAACTGAGCTGAAGTCAGAGAAAAGTGAGAACTTTACATATGGATAGGGCTGCAATTGATTCCTCCATTATTCTGACAGTCAGAAAGGCATTAAAAAATGCAATTAAACACATAATCCAATTTCTGTTTTTGAAACTATCACTGTCATTTTTGTTGGTTTTGGCTAAAACAGATAAAGGTTTTTATCTTTGGGGCAAAATGTATATATTTTTTGTTCAGTTTTGCTTAATTACTTACTGCTATGAATGTTTTTTTTTAAATCAACAAATTGCCTTTTTTTAATCTGTAAACTCCACTTAACAATTAATATATTACTAAATTAGTTGACAATCATTTCAGTAATTAATCCATGGAGCCCTACATAACTGAGACATTAGTGACTGTAGGAAAGTCGTGATGGCGACGTGTCAAACTCTGATTTAATTTGTAAACAAGAGATTTATCTGGTGGTTTGTTCAGGTTCACGCCTCCAATCTGTAGCTTGGAGGTGTAACAGTTGATGGCTATGAATGTCTAAAGCAAAAACAGTTTGCAGTTGACTTTAGAGTGGTCCTTTCGCCTCTGGTAACCATGGTAACCTTGTGTGTCCGCTCAGTCGCCACCATCGTGGCGTACCTGAAAGAGGTGGAGTCTCCCTATGCAGTGCTGGATTTCATCCGGTCCTACCTTGGGGACACAGTGGAAGCCAAAGAGTTCGCCAAACAGTTTCTGGAGCGACGTGCCAAACAGAAAGCCAACCAACAGAGACAGCAGCAGCAGGTACGCCGCTCGCCTCGCCTCGCCTCGCCGCAAACGGCTTTTACAAACCATGCATTTTTTAATATGACGCACAATAAAGGGAGTTATCATGTTGGGGTTTCTTCCACAATAAGCTTGTCGAGGTAGAAATATTAGATTTTATTTCTAGTAGCTGGACAGAGTACCACAGATTTTCCTAATATCATCCAGATATTATATATTATCAGATAATATCAAAGATATGTTTATATCTTCAGCATTAATTTTAATGACGATTTTCACAAAGGTGTGAAGTTCTGATATATGAAAGGATAAAATCTATGTTAAAATAATCTATTCTAATGATTCACTTGGATAAAGTCATTTATCATGTTGTATTGAATCTATTAAAGGTTGTAATTAAATGCTCAGAAATTCTTTATGTCTTTTGTGGTTGTTTGTTTTTCCAGCTATCAAAAGAAGTGGGTGGGTTGAACATGAACTTCCCTCTGCAGGTAAAGTCACTTAAAGCGGCTTTCTTTATTTCTACATGCTCACAGTAATAGACATTAATGACTCAGTGGTTTGGTTGGATCTTTTATTGCTGAGTTTTCACAAGGCTGCTGCATATTTTAGCTGATATCACTCATCAACAAACCAAAACACAAAGGTCACATCAGATTCTTTAGTTTTTAAAGCAACATCAGTAATTGAAGGCTTTTAGAAAGAGAACAATGTTCTTTTAGACATGTTTATATATTCTATTTGATACAAATGAGTTGTTCTGACAGAAGTGAGGTCATGTGGGTAACTTCTGGTTTTTTTTTTTTTGTTGTTGTTTGTTTCACTTTAAGGACTCAATGCGAGGTATGAATCCAAGCACTCTGCAGTCCATGTTTCAGGCCAACCACATGGGCAAAGCTGGTCTCTATGACAACCAGGGAGGAAAGATGAAGAAGAAACCACCCATGATGCTGCACTCTGATCCCAGCATCTTAGGTAAGCGACACCAGACACTTTGTTGTGATTCACACTGAATTGGGCCTGGGCTGCATTTTAACTGGATGAGAAATTTAAACAAAATGCGTCTGTTTCATTGTACTGCAGTGACAGTTTGAGATGAATTCGCTTTAATAGGGAATTGCATAATAGCATATTAATTTCAAAGTTGATTCTTGCTCAAAAGGCTGCACACAAGTGGGTTGACTGGATTGTTTATTTTACACACCCACACACACACTTGTGTTTTCTCTCCCTGCAACTCAAGGAGCATCAACACAAAGACCAGCAGCCAGTTATAAAACCCAAGCATATTTTCTAACACATGTAAACAGAGCAATTTTTTCTATTAATACTCGCTTCTCCCTTCTCTGTGCAGCAGGGATTGGATGGTACATTTTAACTAATATATGTAATATTTCCATCTGCATAGAGAGGTTTGTGGTTCTTTATGATGACTGCAGAAAATCCAGTTGATTTTTGCTGCCTTTAAAGGTTAAAACACAGAGAATTAAGCAGCAGATAAAGAGGATTACTCCAAGAAACAGTTCTACATGTTGTTCTTGTTAATACATAAGCATATTAGTCATAATAAAGCATAAGATTTTTTTAAATTTCATTTTATGTTCTTTTTGGTGCATGAATGGCATCACTATTACATCACCTTTAAAACCTAATCAATTCAGTCTTTTTTGTGGATTTCTGACTACAGTGGTTCCCTATTTGCCCATTTGTGGTTCAGTATTTGCAGATTATTTTGTAAAGCAACATGAAAACTTGAAACATGTAGGTACACTGCTGCGAAACAGCCAATCCAGGAGCACCATGTGTTTTCCTTGGCTGTGATTGGCTGAACCCCAAAGAGTGGCGATGAGGAAGGCTGTAGATGTTAGGTGGTTTCCACTCTTGATGCATTTTAGTGTATATTTGGTGTTAAGCTAATAAAATAGGCAGTTATAAGCACTTTTAGAGGTCTCAAGTTTTTACAGAATTTAGCTAATGGCAAAATAAATACTGAAATAATTAGAAACTGAACATACAGTAACTTAAAGTTCTTTAATAAAATTGGCACCTAATAAACATCTGTTTAGAATTGTGGATACATAGTTTTGTTTTCATTGTATACGAACATTATTTACTCATTACATTGTGATATTTTTGTCAGTTTAAGTGAGCAGGGAAGCCTGAACTTTAACTTCCTGGTTATGATGAGTAGAAAATGACTGCAGTGCGTAATAAAATCAGTCCAAGCCCAAATTCAACACAAAAAAAGTGTCAAAATTAAGAAATATAGAACGACACGTTTTCAGGTGTGCGTTCCTCTTGTAGAAACTGTGTGATCTAAGCGTTGCGTTGTGTGTGTGTGTCCCCTGCAGGGTACTCATTCCACAACACGGGCGAATGTCTGAGCATGAATGAGCTGGAGATGGTGGAGGATTACTGATGTGACGCAGCGCAGCAGCAATAGCTACCTGAGGCCTTTTCTGTCTTTTAATCAGACAAACCTGATGACGAATGTGCACTGCTGGGGAACCGGGGGGTAGGGGGTGCGGGATGGGAGTGGGGGGGGGGATCGGTTTGGGTCGGGTTCTGGAAGGGAAGGGAGCAAAGCGTGAGAGACGGTGAAGGGTTAATCCCTTTATCTCCCTCTGGTTATTTAAAATAAATAAAAAGCAGGGCTCCCTGCTGCACCAGTTGATCACTAGAGCAGGGGAGAGGGGGCGGGTGAGCCGGGGGGGAGGCGAGGAGGGGGTTTCCTCTGGCACTCAAAAGTTTTAAGCACCTTATTCTGAACTAATGCACTTTATTGAGATGGGATTTGACTAGTTTAATTTCATGTGTACATTTGTGTTTTGAGTCGACGCGCGCCCGACGACGCGTTTTTCGCACACGGCGCCGGCGCGTGTCTGAACTGGAAGCGGGCGGGAGGAGGAGGAGGAGGAGGACGGGACGAAGTTAGGTTTAGAAAAGTCAGGGGGACCTTTTGTTTTTTTTATTATTTTTAGTTTGAACCGTATCAGAAAGCAAATCCTTTCTCAAAAGACAAACACTGTTGATATTTCTCTTGTTGAGCATTTTTTTTTTACATTTATATGAAAAGTAAAGCTATTGAAAAAAAAATGGAGTATAAAAAACTTGAAGATTTGCACTTGCCTAAAAAAAGAAATGACAAAAAAAACAACAAAAAAAATCCAACAAATGGGGTTAGTTTATAGCAGTGAATATTTTTGTGAATGTGTGCGAGCGAGTGTGATCCAGTCTGCACAATGTTCTTTTATTTTCCTGTTGCTTACCGAGATGTATGAAACATAAAAGAGGCCATTTTTGTTTTGTCTTATTTTGTTCAGTAATTTCTCCTCATGTTCAGAGTGTGAATGTGTGCGCCCCCTTCTGTTTTTGTTGTTGTTTTTTCCAAACGGGGGATTTTTCATCTGTTTGTTCCGAGAGTGTGACTGAACCAGAGAGAGAGGGCAAACTGCACAAACATCCTTTCTCTCACCAGCTCTTCATCTTCAGATAGATCTAAAAACAAAAAAAGAAAAGGAAAAAAGATGCATACATTTTGTAAATGTTAGCTTTGTTCTCATGACATGATGGCTCACCGCTGGTTTATTTCCCTCTGCCTCTCTGCGGCCCTTAAAGGGCCGGCGGGAACGCGGCGGATCATGAGGGGGGGAGTTGGCGTGTGTGCGCATCAGAGTGAGATTTTCTAAGTATGAATGAGAGAGCGTGTGTGTGTGTGTGTTTTCAGAGGATGTGTTCATTTACTGTTCATAGAAGTGAGTTAAGACTACAGGTACTCATTTTGTATGTGCTTTTTGTTTTCTACGTGTATGAATGCACATTTGTGCCTAAGAACTTTGATATAGGGTGCATGGCCATTGAGACATTAACTCTTTTCGAGAGCGGATGTGACGTGTGTCGGTGCTCAGCACATTGTATGTAAAGTTTGTAAGTTTATATCGTAAATATTTCTAGTTGTCTTTCTGGGGGTGGGGTTGGGGGTGTTTGGGGTTTTCTTTGGGGGTGGTGATCCATCAGAAAGGTTAGTCCAGTTCGTTATTTTGTTCTTTTTTTTTTCTGGGGTGTGATCACGTTGCCTTTTGTCAGCTCTCGATCTTGTGAATGAAAGGTGTCGAGTTTCTGACTCTGGAAAAAAAAAAAAAAAAAAAAACAGCATCTTTTAATGTGCGACTGCACAGAAACGGTGCGAGAAATGTTAGCATATTGTGTTACTTACTCGTTGTTGCAATTTGATAATGACGAGTTGTTTTTTTTTAATAAAAATATATATGGAATATATACATTATATACAAAGTTTAAAAAGTATTTGGACTAAGATAATGAGCACTTGGGGCTGCTATTTTTGTTGTGTGTTAATTTTTTTATTTCGTTTCCCTAATTTGTTTTGTTTCCTCGCCATGTGAAGTGTGTATTTTTATTTTTTTTTTTCTTAAAACATTGAATGTATTCCAAAAAAAAAAAAAATTACAAACCCGTGCTGATAACAGATTTTGTTTTTTCCTCAGAAGATTTAAAAAAAAATGGAAACAAAACAGAAAAAAGAGCTTCTAAGAGGTTTTCATTTACACAGTGGAGAAGAAGAAATGGAAAATAAAAACTCTGGACAGATACAGTTGAACACACTGCCTCTAACAATCCTGGTCGTAGTGACTCAGAATTAAAAAGAAAGGACTTATTTTCTATTCCATACTGGAGCTTTGGTTGTTTACAAGCCACATGGATAACTGTGGGTGCAGTTTTGTTTAATTTTTTTAAAGTTTTTTTGTTGTCTTAGTTTTTGTTCCCACGTGAGACGGGTGGGGTTTGCAAGTGCGCTTCTGCCATATGGACAATGAGTGGTGTTGGGGTCTTTTTTTTCTTTTTGCTTTTTTTTTTTATATATATATATTTTTTTTTTCTTTTTTGCTTGAGGACGAGTAGCAGGAATCTGAACAGCATGGACAAACTCCTCTAAGTCGGCCTTGTTTATATATACATACATATATATATAAAAAAGAAACCTCGAGGATGGACTTTGTTTTCTGGATTGCAGGGCTGAAAGAGCCTTGAGGGAACTGAGAGGCCAAAAAATAAATAAAAAAAAGAGGAGGACGCCTGGTTTGTGCGCTCGTCTTCACCTCACCCCTCCCACTCACTCGCACCCTGCCCTCACCGACTCACCTATGCACTTTTGTTCATTCAAGCTGTGAGGTACAAATCTGGGGATGGGAGCACAATTTACAACAGGAGGATTGCTACGACTTTTGATTTAAGAAAAAGAAAAGAAGAAAAGTCGCCGAAAACGATATTCCCAAAACTAAAAACGAGAGACTTCGAGAAGCCCCGTCTTCTCCCACCTCCTGTATATAAGCATATTTTTGTATTACCTTTCAAAGTAGAACGAGAGGGGGAAAAAAATGCAAATGGATGAAGGAAAAAAAAATTTCAAGAGACTTTGGACTGAATGTTCCTCATGGAAAATAAACCAATAGTTTTCAATAGTTTTAAGTGGACTCGCTGCGAGTTTCCCTTTATATGCCACTAACCTTGAAATAATTGGGGGATGGAAGGGAAACGAGCGCCGACTGAGGCGTTGGATATGCCTACCGGTGGCTGCTTGTCAAAGCGGAGATCGGAGCTGCCACGCGAGCTTGATCAACTCGCACAGTCGAGAGCCAGACGCCGTTCTGAAGAGCCGTCGCCAAGGACGCTTCCACTTGGTTTTCCCCAACCTGACGACTGTCTTCAGAGCGGTGGAGCTTCTGCAGGAGGAGAGCTGCGTGGTGAGTTCTTTTAAAATGTCTCACTTCGTCAAGAAGCCAGTGTTGGATCTGTTTTCAATTCATTCTCTTCAAACAGAAGCAACATGTTTTACCCAAAATCTTTAACTTTTTTTGACGTATATCTTGTAGGGCAGGGGTCACCAACTCCAGTCCTCCATACTGCAAAATTTTAGATGTCTCTGCTCAAACACACCTGGATCAAATAAACTGCTCATTTCCAGCCTATTGCAGAGAGGAGTGAATGCTGGTGAGGGAATTCAGACATTTTGGAGCAGAGGTGAATCTAAAGGTTGCAGGATGGTAGCCCTTGAGGACTGGAGTTGGTGGCCCCTGCTGTAGGGTTTGACTCCCAAATTGTTTGCTTTTGGCTCCTCCTCTGGTTTTTATTGTTCTCGTCCTTTAAAGACGTCTTTTATCGTTGCGTAGCGGGTGGTATTCAGTTTTACACGTCGGTTTTCCCAAAATCTCTGAATTCGACTTGTGGATGACAGTTCAATTTACATCAATAAAGACGAACTGAAATATTTTTCTTTACACCAAAAAAAGCACGTCTAAGAGAAAGCAAACACTTTGGCATAACCTTTGACCCCAGTTTGACTTTGATTGCACGTGTTAGTCTCTGGTTTGTTCCTGTATATTCATCATCTGAGAAAATGCTGTTTTATGTACTGAACAGTAAATAATTATTCATGCTTTTGGTTCATCGACCGGTCTGCTGTATGTAAAACCTCCTTAGAACGGTTGTAAGTTGTCCTCAGAACTTGAAACCATTCAAAACCTGGGGTCCAGGGTTTTTTTTTATATGCGAGTCCAATCTTAGCGGAACTACACTAGGTCTGATTTATTTTAGGGTGCAAATTAAAATGTTCCTAAACATCCAAGCCAGTTTCCTCTCATTAGAGGGTGACAGTTGAGTTGTTCTCCCAAACTTTGCCAATTGGTGACACGTCTGGATAAGATGAAAAAAATAAAAGAAGACCCTAGAGACATGGCCATTGTTCTTTGACTTTCACTGAGACTTTTAGGCTTTTCAGTAGTTCTGAGTATTTGTCTAATGAGAAATGTGCTAAAGTCAGTGGAGCAAAATTCAACCCCCACCCTTCTAAAGTAAGAACCGAGAAGTAGGGTCAGCCTTGGTCCAGTTTGTGACTTTAAGTTGTTTTCTCTCCTTCTGTGTTTCCTCTTCTCAGGCGATTGGCTGTGCTTTATTTGCTGCCCTCTGTGACGAGGATTTAATCTGCGGCCGACCCATGACTCAGATCGCCTAAACCTGCTCTTTCGAACTTTTACCCCAAGACACTTGTCTCGTCCTCGGACTGGGCAGGCCATCGGCATTATCAGTTGGACAGTTCATCACCCATCACGTTTGGCTCGGGGGTTTGATCAGACGCTCCCAGACGAGGATAAGGGCAAAAAAAAAAGGGGGTGGGGGGTGACGATGGTCTCAACTCACCTCAACCTGAGACCTTGGAGAAATGGTTTGTTGAATAACCGGCCCCATCCTGTCTAAGAGGTCTCGGACAAGAAAACGCAGAAAGATGGCGGCTGTTTGAAATCCCTGCTGCCGTGGAACTGGATAGACTTGTACAAAACAACAAAAAAAGACTCTAAAACACGACTAAACACACAAACACGTCGCAGAAAATTCTCAAGTCCAAAGGAGCGGCAAACATATACACTACATGCACATTTCCAGCGGAAGTTACACATAATAGGGATCCATAAATATCAACTCACAGAGACACAAACACATCGGCGCTCATCAACTCAAATGGTGTGCTTTGTAAATAATGTAAAAGTTGGTTTGGATGACTTTTTTTTGTTTCTCATAGTCGGGTTTTGCTTTATTTCTTTGTTCAACATGCCTTAAATTGTGTAGCCGAGTCTCGGATGACTAACTGAAAATGTTCTCGATGATAAAACTTAGTTGGAAACCATCTTGTTAACTGTATTCAGGTTGAACAAAGTTTTCAACAGCGCTCTTTGTTCTGTTGGCTTACAGAATTGTTGTGTATAGACCTCCTGACGTATACATCCAATCACCTTTAAAAGTTACTAGCTAACTACAGAGTAGAGCGACAAGTCTTTTTTTTTTTATCTAAATTTGCTGGTGGTTGGATTTTTGTTGCTCTTTTGTTTTCATGAAAACGCAGAGTGAATTTGTTCGGAGTTAATTTGTTTAGTTATTTTCTAAAGGTCTGTACTCTGGGGAGCTGAGCTGACCGGGTTGCGCTTCAATAATCGACCCCTCGCTGTGCTGCGTCAGTCTGCAGTTTGGGTAAATTTAGTCATCCTTAAATTTCAGATACGAGTTAGTGCATTTGGACTCTTTACACTCCAGGAGAATTGTACAATTTTTAGAAAAATATATATCTCAGGCTTATTTACTCTAAAAGGAAGCTTTATAATTGGATATCCGTTGATCAAGGTTTTCATGACCAATTCTGATACCTGTGTTTTTAAGATCTGGAATCCTGATTCTGCCATCTTCTATTTTTTTGTTTAATAACTTTTACAGTAAAGAAGAAAAGAAACGATCACAGCATATTACTTTATAGATATAATCATTTTGAACGGATGTGACAAAATTATAAGATGGTCGCCATTTATGAGTCAAAGCCAGTGGCAGTTCCCACATTTAACCAAACACAAATGCTTTGTGCTATTTTGGAAGCAAAACTCGGTAACACTTTTTATAACTTCTCAATAAGATCTAAAGTATTTATTGGTTTAATACCAATCTTAGGCTTCGCTAGGTTTGTTTGTTTTTTTTTTTTTCATCCCAATCTCCGCCTTTAAGAATTTTGGATTTTAAAGTAGTGATCAAATGTCTGTTTGTTTAAAATATATATATATAGCCCAATAATTTCATATTGTACTTGCAGCTGCAGATCAGAGACCAACTGTAGCATCGGTAATGAGATGCAGCGAGTTATTTATTTTTTTTACAGTGGAAAACTCCAGGGGGCGCTACTCCTCATTGACTGAACATGTAATTGCGCTATAAAAAGTTCCTTTAGATGCGTTGCAGCTTACTTTTCTTCTTTTTGTTTTTTTTAAGCGTTGATGTTGCCTCCCAGTGCTCTGTAGTACATATCGCCCTGGGTGGAGAGCCGATTTCTGATCTCAAAACATGAGTTTCAAACATTTCTCTGATTTTCATTAAACTATCGAAATATGTGTTGGTTGATGTCAAAAATGGTGGGATTTATTATTTTTGCTGCATATAATGTGCAGGAATGGAAAGCATCCCTGATCTACCAATCAGAGCCGCTCAAAGGAAAAACTAGCCCGATTCTTCAGATGATTGATTTGCGCGTCTTTGTTTCTATTTGAAGGTGAAGCCTCTGCGGCCCGGGGTGGTCAACTCTGACGCTCGAGATCCACCATCCTGCAACTTTTAGAAGCTTTCCTTCTCCAACACGCCTGAATTTTCTCATAAACATGTCATTTAGAGGCCTGGTCATTTGTGTTGAAAAGAGATTCATCTAAAAGTTGCAGGATTGTAGCTTTCAAGGATTGGACTTGGCCATCCTTGATCTAAAAAGATTTGAAGCGTCGAGTGTTTTTAATCAGTTAATTTTTGTACCTTTGCTAACTACAGAATGTCATTTTTAATCCAAACAGCTGATGATTATCACCAACTTGTGTTGAATTGTCTTCCTTAGCTATCACTGAGAAGTTGCAGAAAACTGACTCCATTAGGCTAGAATTGTTAAATTGCGACCAAATGTTTGAATTTAATGAGATAGGCATTTGCAAAAAATAATTATTCAAAATCTACTTTAAGCAACTTTAGCAATTCATTTTTAAGATGGCATTTAGTAGTTTTAGTGCACTGAAAAGGCTTTTAATATTATATAAACTTCAGAAATTTTGTCCAAAAAGAAAAGGAAAAAGGATGATTGGTTGCACACTTATTAAATTGATCATGTGATTCTGTTGCAGCAAATTTAAATTGGATTGTGATTTCACAGTAATTGTACCCCACTCAGCTCAGCTCCCCTTTGGTTTGAGTCTTTTGAACGTTGTTGAAATAACAGCAAACTGTACATTTAATGAAACCGTTTTGGAAAATGAACAAGTGGAAAAAATGTGTAAATAGTTTGGCTCCTGTTTGAAGAACAAAATAAATACTAAATAAATGGCATTTAGTTGTTCCTACTGTTTTTTTTCTTTTACAAACTCATCTGAAAATACAATATAGTTGCAGTTAATTTTGTTCAGTAATTTAAAACGTATTTATTACAGTGCTACATTTCAGCATACATTTCTGTGAATTTTGATGACTATGGTTACTGCTCAATAACATTAAATTGATTATTAAAAAAGAGGCTGGACCACTGAGGAGCAGTAAAATCTTTTTTTTATTAGTCCAGGTCAGACACAATTATGGTTACTTTAAGTTTGGAATGGGCTTCACTTTACACCCTTTGAAAGTGTCAATCCATGATGTTTGTTTTTCCTTCCGCTAAGTTTTTCTAAGATGTGATTGGATGCTGGGCTACTGCCAAATCAGCAGTCTTTCTTAAACCGATGTAATCTAATTTTGAATAACTAATGTTAGGTTTCCATTTAATGACAAGTAACTGAAATCCAACTAAATACATAAAACAACTGATCCTTTTTCTTTTCCACAGATCCATCTGTATATTCTATTCTAAACAAAATCCTTAAACCCAGAGGAAACCTGACGCGGAAGTGGAGGGGAGCAAATCTCAAATCCGTTTAAACGAACTCTCGCGATAGTTCCAAACACATGGCTGCCTACTTGTGTTTACAACTTCTCGAGGACCTGGTAAGCAGCACAGAAGTTCCCTGCAGAGACGTCGACTCGTATTTGGGGGCTTCTTGTCTTCGTCACTTGTGTGAAAACCTTTGAAGCCGCAAAGAGGGAAAAGGACACGAAGCTCAGCGTCAACGGTCAGAAGAGCTACAGCAGGTGCGTAGCTGCATATTGTTAGCACAAGCTAGTGCTAACTGAAGCTAAGAGAGCTTGGTGGCTGTTTCTTTGTTCCAGACGCATAACATTTGCTTTTTCCATCGTCAATATTAATGTGGAGGACAAAAGAGCAGCAGGGCTGGAGGGAAATGTATTTATGGATATTTTATGTTGTTAATTGAAAATGACGAGCGACCGTTTTGAAGTATCTGACCTGTCACGACTCGCCACAGGTGTTTGGAGCATTTCTGCAGCTCGTTAAAGCGCACAAACTTGTATCTTGTTATAACACGAACGATAAATGTTTCAGATTCAGTTGTCGTTGTCAACTATTTCTTAAATCTACCCTGTATGTTGAAATTGTGCCTTTACTACACAGTATTTTTATTCCGTTTTTATATTGCGCTTATTTCTATCGTTGTGTAAATATTCTTATTTTCCTGTCTGTGACTCTCTTCTAATTATTTGTCCAAACGAACCTTTCAGTTCAGCGTTTTTTAAATTTAATAAACGACCCTTGGCAGTATCGTTACATTAGATGGACATGCATGTATATACAGACAGGGACTCGTTGGTAGTCATGACACCGATGTTAAACTGAAAGTGTATGCAATTTAGTAGCTTAGTTTTACTCTGGAAAAAACTATGGAAAGTCTACCTTTTGTTTTGATTTATTCAGCGGGATTAGTAAGCATTTATTAAAATGTTAGTTCCCTTGTTGGCACTGTGTCTGCTTATAGGACAACACCTAGTTTTCTTTTATAACATTTGATAAGGTTGAAGAAGACAGAGAGATATTTGACTATTTCTTTTTTCACATAAGACTTGATCAGTGGTGGAAAACTCTCAGAAGGCATGAAGTTATTATTCCAGGTCAAGAATCATCATTATTTTTTTTTTATTTCACACAGACACATACTACTGACTAAATCAAATGTAAAAATGCATTTTTGTTTGATATTTTGTTCAGTTGAACAAAATAACGAACAACCGTGGTCATTTTGTCCAGTCTGCAGAGTAAATGTTGGTTTGGTGTTTGTGCATGCATGTAGTGGGCATTGATCATTCTGCATGCGATGCCATTCCATCCATCCATCCATCCATTTTCTTACACCCGTGTGTAAGAAATAGGTTGCTGGTGCCCATCTCCAGCTAACGTTCCAGGCGACAGGCGGGGTCACCCTGGACAGGTCGCCAGTCCGTCGCAGGGCAACACAGAGACACACAGGACAAACAACCATTCACACACCACACACACACACACACACACACTCACACCTAGGGACAAATTGGAGAGGCCAGTTAATCTGACAATCATGTTTTTGAACTGTGGGAGGAAACCGGAGTACCCAGAGAAAACCCACCATGCACAGGGAGAACATGCAAACTTCATGCAGAAAGGCCGGGGCCGGGAATCGAACCCAGAACCTTCTTGCTGCGAGGCAACAGCTCTACCAACTGGGCCACTGTGCAGCCCCGCAATGCCATTCCATTAACTCTTAATTTTATGTATTTATGAACACGTCTTCTCTGTTTTTCAATTTGTTTGCAGTTCCAAAAGGAGGATGAACAGCAAAAGCAATAAAAATGAATTATGTATTTGTATGAGTGAAGGAGAGGTTTAGAAAGACATCAGCTTCACAATGAGGGAAAAAAAACTGTCTTTAATGCTTCTTGAAACGAGCAAAGATGTTCCCTGAAAACCGGGCCTTTATCTTTACCCACTTCCTGTTTTCTGTAGGTGGGTGATGTCCTCAAACCCCGACAGACTCAGCCGGCCACACTGCAAGAGGAAGCACTATCCCAGTAGCACTTACCTCACCCACGTCTGACAGCCACCTGCCGGACTGCAGGCCTCAAAACGCCGGGAGGAGGACCGATAAAGTCATGTCCGATTCAGCCGCAGGTGGAGAGAGCGGAGGCGTGGCGGCCGGTGGGCAGGACGCTGAAGCAGACGGCGAGCCCCCTCAACAGGTCCCGCCTCTACTTCGTCAGTCTGAGCTGGTGGAGCAGCAGACCCCAGAGGACGAGCTTCCACCATCAGCCAAGCGCTCCAGGATGAGAGAGGAGGAGCAGGAAGATGGAACACCAACGGAGTCTGGATCTCCACAGGGAGACGCCTCCACATCCGCGCAAAGTAAAACACTCATCTTGATGATCGAGTGGTTTAAAAACTGGAAGTGTGGCAGAAATGCTGTACTTACAGATTTTTATTTTATCTTTTTCTATAACAGCACATGAGTTACAGCAACCTGAGGGGGAAGATCAGAGAGATGAAGATGTAGCAGAATGCCACCAGAACGGAGACGGAGGACCAGATGCTGCAGAAGGAGACGAGACGGGACGAGAGGAGGAGTGCCATGGCGACGGAGCAGCAGACAGCCCCGCAGCAGGACAGCAGTACGTTAAAGAATTTTAGTTCAAATTTATGTTTTGCATTCTGAGTTTTATTTAAAACGTCTCACAGAAAATACAGCAGACAGAAAATGCAAAGTAAGAAGGTTTTACAAACGGTGGAGCTTCAAACTATTTTGATTGCTTCCAGGGAAGATTTTAATCTCAGTTTGGTGGTTTTTAATTTGGTGTCACCATCTCCATGTGATTGTTGAGGCACACACTTCTTTTTTCCTTTTTTAATCTTAAATTAAAAGAAAAATCTTTTGTGTGTTTTGTATACAGTTGTAGCGCCCCCATCAGGCCAGACACAAGAGCTTCCCTCTTTTTGTTTGTTTTTTCCAGAAAAAGCTTCTTTTTTTTTTTTTAAATCACATTTGACTGATATCACTTAATCTATATGTTCAACTAGCAATACGTATTATAGAAAATCGCCTAAGGACTTTGTGGTTATATTTGAGATTCCCTGCTGTGCCAGTTTGACCATTTTCATAAACTCCGTATCACCTTGAGATGTTAAAGCTCAGGGAGGGATGGAGAAATAACTACAAAGAAAGAATGGAGAGAAAATGTGGGACTCCATTAGTTATAATGACAGAAAGTTTAGAACAAAAACAGAAGAAATAAGTGGAATTGAGTGGAATTTTACTTAATAAAGTAATTATTTTTAGCAATAAAAAAATGTATGAATGTTTGTTGATTTTTAAGCATCGTAATATTTCAGACAGTACATTTAAAAATTATTTCATTTGCAAAATTGAATCTCCACAGTTTTTCTTTCTTTTCCACAAACTTTCTTTATTTTCTGACCAACATGAACTTCAGTTGTTATGAGTGTGTGTCTCATGTGTCTTTCTTCCAGCTTCGAACTGGATTTTACCCAGAATCCCTCAATGCTGACCGGTTCCTGGACGGAGTACTCCAGGTTTCCAGAGAATTACCTGAAGGGCTGCAAATGGTAATCCTGATTTACGACGAACATGAACAAAACACACTGGAATAGGTTGTTTTCTGAGCCACTTGTGGTGTATTTATTTATCTTGGGCCTAATTGCTCATAAGTCATTTTGAGTTTAGTCAATGTCTTCCTTCCATTAAAACAAAAGATGAAGGAACATTTTCACTATATCACTATATATTGTGCAAATTATCTTTTATCAGAGACAATATTACTAATGGCTAATTAAGTATGAAGCAAGTTGAGTTAATATAAAGCGACCCGTCTCCTCCATTCAGGGCCCCCGATGGTTCCTGCATCCTGACTAATAGCGCCGACAACGTCCTCCGGGTTTACAACCTCCCTCCAGAGATTTACAGCTACAGCTGGGACTCCATCCCTGAGATGGTGAGTTAGAAATCCACAAATGTTTTTTATAAATGTCCCATAAATAACAGTTGGAAGCAACATTTTTGGGTATTTGAATATTTATTTGGAGCATAAGTTTGTGTTTGTGAATTTTTTACTTTCATAAAACTATTGTGCCTTCTGAATTAGATGTAGGGATGGGCAATATGGATTTAGAATTTGATCACGGTACTATTGTGATGATGATGAAAAAGCATGCTGGCTGTGACTCCATGGCACAGCACTCATAGAGCCACAAACACAAATTTTCTTAAACATTTCTATTTGCAATAAAGGTGTGATTTATATCCCGAAAACTGCACACAGTAACTACATTTAATAATATTCCCAAATTTATTGATGCTCTTGTGGAGAAAATAGTCAAAATAAGATTTTCAATAATACTTGCAGGTGTCTTTTGACTTTGGGTGTTTTTTTGTTTTGCTTATATTTTTTCCTAATTATTATACCAACTGCTATTTTTTGAATATTTGTGTCTATGTCGCCTTTTGAGGTTAAGAGAGTATAAATGTCTCTCACCAAACACATCCTTCTGCTCCCTCAACCAAACCCGGAGCCATTTTTTCACCCGAACTTTTTACCCAAACTAATCCTCCAAATTAGGACGTATGAACGCCTGCTCACCCGTTCGTACGTCTTCTCCACCCGTCCAGCCGACCGGCTCCCTCTTCCTCAGGTGCACCAATCCATCCAGCCACACCTTGAGTCGCACTGAATGTATTTCTGAGGATTTAACGGGTAGAGGAAAATGGCCGTCGTGTCTTTTTAAGATTTGAGAAAATATCGAGCGCGGCGCCAATCTCTCTTTTTCTATTATGGGGCTGGCAGATCGGGATCACTGAACAAAAATAATTGAAATGTAATCCATTTTCCTCCACAAAGATCTCCCAGCCTTTTGTCCACGAGACGAGAAAATTGAGCTTGATTTCTTCATTTCTCAAAGGCAGCCGTCGGCCTTTGAATCTTACTGTGAGCTATAGCCGGTTTTATCGCCTCTGATCCCATACAGTGATACTTGCAAATTTATGAACGATTGAGATTTATTTATTTATTTTTTTTACTTTTTAACAATTTTATTGTCTTGCTAAAAGGTGATGTAAAAGCATCAGATTTTCTAGCCCAACAAATGAGAAAAAAACGTCTGAGCTTGTGATTATATGAGGAAAAGCTGCAGGGCTCATTACTTCATAAAACCCACTTTAAAGCTCTGGAATGCTCTTAGCGTGTCCCATAAGCTCTGCACATCATTTCCATTATTATAAAAACTCAAATTTAGCTGTTTTTAAGCTTTAACTGTTTTGGTGGAGTCATGAATTGGTTAATGCTTTTCATATTTGAAATCACTTTTACATGAATTGGTTTTTGGAGCAACTTTTTGTCTGTTTATGGATGAAGGAGATTTTTTTTTTCCCCTCTAAATATTTACGAGTTGTGACTTGATCAGAAAAACGTCACATAAAACCATCTTCACCGTTATTTTAAAGGGAGGATTCTGGGAATTGTATTACTTCACTCAGCATTTCCTCTTGTAAAGTTGTTCTTAAACTTTGTTTCTCAAAGAGAAAAGGAGAAACCCACATCGCTGTTTACTGGCCGTCCACTTTCAGTTACTCCATGTTCTGGTAAACGTTCATCTGACGCTGTGTCCTCTTTGTTCCCCGGTTCCTCTGGCTTACAGACGGTCCTCTCTTTGCAGGCCATTAAGCAGCCTTTTAAATTCAGAAGAAAAATTTATTGTAGGTCTTTTACTGAAGTCCTTGGAAATCTCATTTCATGCCTTGATACACTTTACTGGGAAGGACCAGAATCTGATATGTTGCTGTTCGTCTCGCACCTGACTGTCATTAGTTTAACACTCCTGACTCTACATTTAACTTCAAATTAACCTTCTATTATACAAGAGCATGTGCTATGTTAATCATGTCTTAGTTTGGATACTTTTCCTTAACTTAAAATACCAAAGTTTAAAGTTTGTAATGTTGTTTTTTTAGTTTTATTTACTGAAATAGACGTATATAAACGTTGAACCCAGATGTGCAGCCTGGAGTGTCGTGCAGTATGCTACACATGGATTCATCCTTATCTGTGTCCCGTTCTTCCTGATCCAGAGTCCCGTGCTCAGGATGGCTGAAGGAGACACAATCTACGACTACTGCTGGTTCCCGAAGATGAACTCGTTGGAGCCAGACACGTGTTTGTGAGTTGAAGCTGATATTTTCCTGCCTAACTTAAACTAGACCCTCCCAGCAGCTGGATGTAAAAGAAAAATGAGCTTATATTTAGCATATTGATCACCTCCTTGTCACCTCTGTCCCTTGGTGTTCCTCAAGGTTGTGTGTTTAGTCCTCTATGTTCTTCCTATCAGCCTTTATATCTTCTATAATTTTCCATTTTTCTCCAACTTGGCCACAATAAAAGTGGCATATTAATGACTAACATGCCAGATTAAGGATCTAAAATAACATAAAAAGCTTCAATGACTTCAGTTAAGGTGGTTCAACAATGTAAAAAAGAGACTGGGCTGAAACGGCATCAATAATTGGCTCCATTGGAAAAATCACTGCTAATCTGAAAGAACTCAAAGTTCTGATATATTTCTGTCAAATATAATGTATAAGATCTTGATGAGGCCCAAAACGTTTAGTGAAATAGTCAAAGTGGGACTTAAGTCCGATTGAGATGCTGTGGCCTGATCTTGATCAGACCAATGTGGCTGGATTGGAACATTTAATGAAATGTTGGATAAAATCGACTCATTCCTGGTTATCACAATTAGCTGCTGCCACCAGCCCAAGTTGATTTGGGTTATATAATCTTTTGATTTAGTTATCTTCAACATTAAAATAGTTTTGTCTGAAACATTTAATAGTGAAGGAATAAAAAGGGAGAAACGGAAGCTAGCGCCTTGCAAATTGGGATTAAAGTCGAGCGTGTTTCAGCGGTCTGCAGTTGAGCTAAACGACGGTTCATTTTCTGAAAGCTCCTCTTTGATCTTCGCGATGTTTGCGCCGTTACGGGAGCCGCTTGTGATGTCGGGGAAATAAAAGCTGCGAAAGCGACTGATGTCGCTCATTACCAGTAAAGTGTCGGCCCTCTTCCTGCCTCCTTTGAGGCCGGCGACGAGTTTTTTTTAAACGCGGCTCGGCTGGTGAGGAAGCACTCCAGAACCCGCACGACACCTTACGGCGAGGTGAGGATCCCGTTTTCATCTTCCTCTTCTCGTAATTGTGACATCACTGCGTGCGGGGTTCGGCGCCAGCAGCAACGCCCAGGCTTCCGCCTCGGACACGGCGGTGGGACCTTCGGGGGCCCGAGCTGACGAGTCGGGGTCAAGCTCCTGGCAGCGTCTCCCGTCTCTTCCTCCACCCCGTCCCGCAGCTCGGCATCGCCTCCCAGTAACAAACCTCCACCCTGCGGCGGCTCCCTCTGATCTGACGCCGCTCCATGATGGCCGCACCTCGCAGACAGAGGGGGAGACGCAGAGATGAGAGCCGTGGAAACAGGAGGATGATGAACAGACGTCTCATGCGAGGCAGGGGAACCTCCAGAGAGCTTAGTGTGTTTCTGCCAGGACGGAGCAGGAAGCAGATCACCTCCACCTTCACTTTAGATGAAATATTATTAAAGGAAAAACAAATGCAGTCGCTCCTTGAACCGAGCGCTGCGTGTTTCAGATCCCCCCCCTCCCTCCACCCTGCGTGGAGGGACCAAGGGTCGTCGTTACGGCGCTCGCTTCCGGCATCGCTCCAAGCTAGCAGCGGTCTAGCATTATAATTGGGCATTTCCCAGCTCACAGGGGCCGTAACGGAGCAACGCAGCAGAGGCTGGGGCTAATTTCCTTTTGTCTGACCGAGCCGCCGCCACGGCGTTTCAGCATTTGTTCAGGGCTCGATAATTAAACTTAAAAGGCCAGGCGCGCACCGACTCCGGCCTGATTTGAATCGGTGCAACTCGTCTCTTTAATGAGGCTCGGCTGAGTGTTTGTTTTCAGGCACTGATACGCTCAGGCAGGTGTGCAGCAGCTGATGTTGGGAACGACAGCAGGAATCAGTCAGAAAATCCTGTTTTGCAAACGCGAAAAAAGATTTCAAAGCACGCAGACAGCCTGTTTGGTTTAATATTTTTACACAATAAGCATTTTTTTCCCTAGAATGAAGACGTTCTTTTTATTTCTCTCTGCTTGTTGGTATCGTTCCAGAAAAATGCCTGGAGCTGCAGTTAAGATTTATTATTAGGAGTCCTTGGTGTTTTAAATAATCTGTTTCTAATAAACTCTCTCCCTTTTATCTCAGTGCGGACACGGCCAACGGTTTTGGAAGTGACACAAATGTTGTGATTTATGGCTTCATTTTTATATCCCAAAGAAAAACGTTTCTGGAGTTTGTTAAATTAGAAAAATACATCAGATTAATGCCTAGAGAATATTTCCAGTGTTGATCATTCTTCTTTCTAACTTCTCTACTTTCGTTTATACGATGGATGTGAGTTTCTAGGACAAAATCCGGTTTGAGTTGATCTGTTGGCTGTTAACTCGTAGCAAAACCAGAATCTTTAGTGAAATTGAAGGAGATTTTATGTGGCAGACCAACACAAAGTAGCTCATTATATGGAAGTGGAAGGAAAACAATGCATGGTGTTGGGAATAAAAGCGTGGAGTGTGCAAAGCATTAGCAATTAATTACATTATACATTAAAATGAGCTGGAGGATTTCCATTTTGATGATTATTAATTTTTAAGAGCAATTTTGTTTACAGAAGCTTTATATTCAGTGTTGTGGTTTGGTTTTTATTTCATTTAATTCATTTGTTTTGGTTGTTTTATTATTGTTTTAATTTGGGTATTTAAAATATCTTCCAGTACCAATGAAAAGTGTTCTTTACAGAATTAAAGTCTAATTAACTTGCGTCATTCTGCTGTTATCAATATGTTACTAAATGTTATTAACTCACAATCGTTTATCGCAATAATTACAGGGACGATTTATCAAATTTGTTATTGTGATAGGCAGAGCCGAGCATATTACACCTACTTTTACCCATTTTTTGTGATAAAACGGCTCAAATTCAGTCGACTCATATTTTTGTTTTGCTCATTTTTTCCCCCGCTGACCTCGAATATCACCATTTTGTTTGTCAGTCTGGCCAGCAGCAGCCGCGACAACCCGGTGCACGTTTGGGATGCGTTTTACGGCAAGGTGCGGGCCAGCTTCCGGCCCTACAATCACCTGGACGAGCTGACGGCGGCGCATTCGCTCTGCTTCTCGCCCGACGGAGAGCAGCTGTACTGCGGCTTCGAGAAGATGGTCCGAGTCTTCTGCACAGAGCGACCGGGCCGAGACTGCGAGGAGCGCCCCACCGTGGGTCAGTCTTCATCTTCTTCACCTTAAACCAAACTAAATGTTATTTCTCTTTTCACTGAGAAATTCTTGTAAATTCAACTGTTATTTATGTTTAAGCATTTCCACTCCCATAAGTTTCTTATTAGTATAATCATTGTGGAGACGGATTGAAATGTCTATAAAGAAAAGTCGGCTGAAATCACATACTATTATTCCTAGACAACAAAATCCTTACAGAAGCTAGAAGTGTTGGGATCTCGTCTGAAGTCGGTTGTCCGCTGTTTTCAATAAGTTTGACAGCTTCTCTCTGGCTGAAGTTTCCTTGAACGAACCAACAAGCGGCTTTTATTATGTTCCAACATAATAAAACATAATCTAAAGCGAGTGAGATGTGTAACTGTGATGAATTCCTCATTTCTGCTGCTCCCTCCAAACAGCCTCTGTCCGTTGACGGTGGTTTAGATGTTCTGACATTAACAGCCGGTGTCTGTGGACGGAGACGCTTCTTTGTACTTAATGGAATCAAGGATCTGGACCAAAACAGACACTTTTGAAAATGTCAGTAAATGTTGTTTTTATTTTTTCCCCAAGTCAAAGGTTGCTTTTATTTCTCCCCTCAACTTGTTTCTTATCGTTTCTCACGTGAAGCGCCAGAATATGCAGGACGACGGGTGACTTTTATGTTTTAGTGGAAAGGAGATCGTGACACAATATGTCAACTAGAGCCTGAGAAAATGCACCGTCCTTCAGTTTCAAGGTTTTAACTTGTCAGGACTTAAAGTCTTTATCTGATTCTAAAATTGGTTCAATTTAATTTCAAGTGAAAAAAGAATATACTCTGTTAAATAAAGAAGAAACAAATTTAAGTCCATTATTTATAAGTGGAGAAGGTCTAAGGCCAATGCGCGATATATCGGCATCAACAGCGATATTGGCCGATATTAGTTATTTTTAATATCGGTATCGGTTCGATAAGTGAAACAGGTTTGATATTGATTTAAATTTTTTTGACATTTGTGTTTCTGGAGGGAAAAGAGACTTCTGATTCAGAATTCTGAATCAATTAAGCTCCTTCTCCTGCTGCCCACAATGTTTCTTAAAGTTTTCCTGGTCATTGCGTCTGATTTGACTTGAAATGATGAGCTCATCACTCTCATCTGCTTCTTTTTTTTAAAAGTCTGCATTTCACCAGTTGAATAGCGTCTTAACCGTAAGCAGAAGGTCGACTCAGTCCGGGTCACCAACAGAACTGTAATCCTAAACAGATCTGGAGCAGAAAGACTGAAAACATGGAAGAACCAAAGTGTCAGAGTGGCCTAGTCAAAATTCAGACACAGACCTGAGTGAAATGCTGTGGTGGGAACTTGACTAGCTGTGCAGAAACACATAAAGACGAATAAAGTGACGGCGTTATTGCTGCTTGGGCTCCACTGTGTTTAACAGATAACAGTGAGGAACATTTCTGTGTATTTTTGTACAGTTCAGGTTGGATTCAAATGGCCTCATAATGGTAAAACCTTCCAATAACTCTCTCTCTCTCCAGCCTGACTCTGCCGTGTCCCAGTTGAATGTGAGCAGAACTCCTGTCGTCACGTGTGAGAGGTTAACGGCTCCGCTAATCGTCTCTCCCTCTCTCTCAGTGAAGAAACGAGGTCAGAGCGGCATCATCTCGTGCTTCGCCTTCAGCCCGTGTCAGTCGGTCTACGCCTGCGGCTCGTACTCCCGCTGCGCCGGACTCTACTCCTGTCAGGACGGCGCCCTGCTGGCGCTGCTGCCCACCCGCCACCACGGAGGCCTCACCCACCTGCTCTTCTCCCCCGACGGCAACTACCTGTACACCGGCGGCCGCAAGGTCGGCGCGCGCACACACACACACACACACACACACACACACACACACACACACACAGCGGCGTGTCGAAAAGAGGCAGTCGTGTTGTTTTTTGTAGCGTGTGATGATCCCAATTAGCAATTAGGCCATCGCTTTTGCTTCGCTGAGTGTCACGAAACCTTAAAGCTGCTTGTTTCGGTTTCTGTTTTTGCTCTCGTTTTCGTCATCTTTTGGCCGAAAGCGGATAATTATTTCTCCAGATATGGTAACTTGTCCCGGGTGTCTTGGATTCTGGCAGCTTTATCCGCGCAGAAACCAAAATAACTGCGTTCTCTGACAATGAGGTCACAATCAAAGTCCCTGCACAAACATTTTGCTCATAGCGGGGGGGGAGAAAAAAGAAATCTGACTGGTGTGTGTTATGACATATTAGTAAACACCAAGATGGAGTCGGACAGTTAAGTGGGAAATTATGGCGAGTTTCTGCAAACATCTTGCAGTTTGTGGCATGTAGTGGAGGCCAAGGGGTTTTTAGTTGTTCTTTAATTTAGCGACGGCTTGTCAGGCGTCTTTTGAAAACTAAACGGTAAACAGAAAATAAAAACCAGCTGTTTTGTCATAATACAACCACAGTCAACTTGTAATTTTACATGACAAAACGTCCATGTTTCTGAGTGTATTTGACACAATTTGAGCTCTAATTTGAGAAATATAAAGGATGATCTGAGGTCAAAGCCTGGTTTAGGCTCTGGTCGTTATAGTGACCTCCAGTGAGTTAAAAACATTCAGTAAGTACAAACTGATAACTGGGATCAGATTGAAATACATTTTGCAAAGTTCCTTCAGACGACATTTATTGTGAATCGGCGCTACATGAATGAGCTGAATCGAGTTGAAAACATTCAGTAAATGTGTCTCCGTCTTTCTAGGACCCAGAGATCTTGTGCTGGGACCTGAGGGACCCGGGAAAAGTCGTGTTTTCCCTGAAGAGGAACGTTGCCACTAACCAGCGCATCTACTTCGACCTGGACCAGTAAGTCGATCAGAACGCCGCCGCAGAGCCGCGCGTCTTCGCTCACAGCCCTGATGATTTGACCTTCCTCTGCGTCCAGATCAGGCAGACACCTGCTGAGCGGAGACACTGAGGGCGCCGTGTCCGTCTGGGACACTCAGACGACGCCCCCCGATGGAAACGAAGAGCTGCTGCAGCCACAGATCCGCTTCCAGGCCCACTGGGACTGCACCAACGGCATCAGGTAGAGACCTTTCACACAGCCTCTGATTCAGACCGAGCCGATGCAACAACCCACTTCCTCCCACAACGTTCTCTCGACCGCGATTCATTTAGTTTGTCCTAGTTACCCACCGCAGAGAGAAAGAAGAGCTTCACATTAAAGATGAATGATTTAGGAGCTCAGATTTAAGCTTTTTGGTTTAAAAGCATGAAAGATTGAAATGCACTTCCACAAATTAACAGAACAAAAGCAACGATGATTAGAGGGAATAAAGGAATCTGTCAAACTTGGATCGTTTACGTTCCGTCAGTGACTCTCTTGCTGCTCTAATGGCTGATTGTCGTGCTGTGTTTTACTGTTTGGCGCTCCCAATTATCTTTCACCAAAACAAAAGACACAACAAGACCTAACAGTGAGATCAGCGTCTAATTTCACTGCAGGTTGTTGCTTAAGCATCACAGGCGGCCGGAAATATCGCCGTCGCTAAGCAGAAATTCAGCCTCTAAAAGAGGAAGCTGATGATCATTAGCCTGTGAGAGAAACACAGTGACACACTAGCGCTGAGGTCGCGACCTCTACACGGGTCGAAGAGGAGGTCGACAGATGTCTGGTAAATTAAACCTTTTTTCTTTAATTCAAACTTGTGTCTTAAAATACACAAGAACATAAATCGAGCTTGTAACAAATTGATGAGGCATAAAAAAAAAGTATTTCATAAATGCACACAGTCGGTGAGCAAAAGTCTGTTCATTAAGTTCAACTTTCTTCATCTTGTGCAAAATAAAAACTTGGTGAGTTTTACTTTCAAACTTATGTTTAGAATAAATGGTGTTTTTGTGTTGAATGCACCGTAATAATAAATGCTTTGTGCAGTTTATTTATTAAAAATTATAGATGTAAATGTTTATAAAGATATTTGAAGGTTCATTAAGCTACAGTGTTTCAGTATCAAACAAATATCAGGTTTAGTAAAAGAGAAGCACCGGCTGCAAGTATCTGAACAAACTCACAATCCTGTTTATGGAAAAGCTTTGACTCACCAGTTTTTGTTTTATTTTTTGAAATCGTAATTTCACACCCTTTTTTTTTTTTTTTTAATGTCTGTGTCTGAAATAAAAGTAAAAATATTTTCATTACCTGAATAGAAAAATGTATAATTTCCCTTTGCTGCATCTGTTTCACCTCACCTGTCATTTATTTTTACCCACTCTGAGCTTAACCGTTAGATTTATTAACTGTAATAAATAATATATCACAGTGAGTTGAAACTTTCTTCTTTACTTGCATCTACAAGTTTGAAACTTGCGTTGAAAGTGCTGAACTTGCCTGTCAGTCTAATTGGCGTCCCTAATAATGTGGCCGGTGTGACTCTCAATGTTGAACCCGTTGTCAGTAAATAACGCCCGTCCTCCTCTCTGCAGCGTTCACCCCTTCATGCCGATTCTGGCCACCTCCAGCGGGCAGCGGCAGTTCCCCTGGCCCACCGACAGCGAGGGCGAAGGCGACTCCGCCTCCGACACCGAGGGGGGGGCAGGAGGGGGAGGAGCAACGCTGCAGCAGGAGGTCCGGCAAGACAACGCACTGACGCTGTGGTGGGCCGGACCGCTGAGCCCACCGGCTGACGACAGCCAAGACCACAACGCTGCAGCTGCGGACACGTCCAGCGTCCCGTTAGCTTGACCAGACGGAGCACTCGGACGGTGCTGCACCTTTGATATCTTTAGTTTTCTTAAACTTCAATATCATTTCATTCAGTGTTTTGGATTTGCTGTTGAGTACAAATAATCAGAGTCCTGTGTTTTAATTTCAACAGTGTTTTGCACATGCAAACTCCAAATCGGTGAGGAACCACAGCTCCTATACATTTTTATTAATGGATGGATAGTTTTCCAGACTTTTAAATTCCTAACCTTCCCAGATTTGTGTGGAACCCTGAATCCAACATATCAGACCTGATAACTCTGCAGTCTTCGTAGTTCAAGATTCATCAGGTTGGACCAAAATCCAGTTCAGTTCAGATATAATCCAAGTTTTAATAAAACCAGTGTGCGTTTTTCTTGTCGTTTTAATCCAGAAGTCTGCTGCTGCTGGAGCCGCTCGAGTCCTCAGTGTCTGTGTTTGGGTGTGTGACCGGACAGAGCTGTAACCGTGGGAGTGTTTGTTTGTTTGTGTGTGTTTGGCTCCAGCGCTGCCCTTAGAGATCGCCTCTCTGCCACAGTAACAATAAGTGCCATTTGTTTCCCCGACCTTTGCTTTTATAAACCCAGAGTCTGCTGTGTTTTCTTACCGTGTCCTTTGTGAGGCGTCCGGCGCACCAAGCCGTGTCGCGTCTCATACACACAGATGTATATTTTTGTAACGCCGTGCTGATTCTCTGAATGTCCCGTCTTTGAGCAGCCAGCTTAAGTCTCGCTACGCTCTGTGAAAGTCTTTAACAAGTGGGTGCAGCTGCTAAACGAGTGTGTTACTTTTTCTACTGTTTGAACGTGTGTGTGTGTGTGTGGGGGGGGGTGACTGAGAAACACAAAACTGGTTTGAAGGAGTGATTTCTCTCCGTTTCTGTCCCCAGTGTGAGGGTTCGTGTTGCTGCAGGGCTCCTGTCCTATCTATCTATCTATCCAACATATGCCTTTTTATAATCACACACTTAGAAATGAATCGGTTTTTAACGCCTCCGCACTTCTTTAAACTCGTACCTGTTGCCAAGCATTATTATTTCCACTCAGTGATAATACTACACCAATTGATTCCCTACCAAGGACCATTCAGAGCCATGCGGGGCTTGACGATGCCAAACAAGTCTCTGGGTAGATGTCTCTGATGCTTTAATCCAAGCTGGAGTGAATTAAACTCATATCACCTCACACTTGATTCACTGACTCATTTTTCCTCCCCCTCTTCAGATCTCCTTCAGAGATCTTATGAATACAAGACGATGCGCTGAGCCTGGAGGGGGAGCCTGGTTTATGACCCCCTCCTCTCCGACGGACACACACTCGTGCATCTGATCATCTGGAGCTGGAGTTGTTGTGTTGTGCAGGTTGCTTAGCGATCGTCTCTCCGCCTCGGGAAAGAGAGACGAAACAAGATGGAGAAATATTGGGGAGTGGGGCGCAGGAGAAGGGAAGGGGAAAAAAGTGAAATGATTGAAAGTCGTTCCTCAAAAATGTAATAACTGGCTGCTCAGGAAGTGTGGAAGAAAGTTCTGTAATGAAGTAGTGAGATTTAGTGTTTAAACCTGCTCTACTGTCTGGTTTCTTCACAGCATAAACAAGCTGTTATAATCTAAAGAATCTTTACAACCAAAATGATTTACTGAATTTATTGAAGCTCTATCTTTATATCTGATTATTTCTTTAAATAAGTACAATATTGAAAAAGTGTTAAGTGAGTTTTTGTTCTGAAAAACATCTCTTTAGATTCTCAGCATTAAACGAATAAGCACATTTCAGATCTCTCCATTCTTAGTCTATCCAATGTGTGACATCTGGACGTTAGAGAAAATGGGCAGGAGTTCTGCTGCCCCAAAGCCAGAACTGTGGTCCCAAAGCCAAAAGTAATTAAAAAAAGTATAGTAAAAGTATCCCGAGTGTGGATGGTTTTAGATTTTGAGTTAGAGATCCAGTGTTTCCTTGATTCTAGGGCTGCTTGATGTTATTCTCACTTCTCATCTGTCCTTCCACTCTGTCACCTTTAGCGTTTTGAACATTGTCTGTTTTGTCCAGTGTGGTCATCTGCTGCCAAGAGAATGTGTCTAAACATTGCATTAAAATGTAAAATGGAACTTAACAACTCATAGAAAATATAATTTCACAGTTATTGCCCTCCAAACATTCCTTTGTGATATGAATGTCACACACACTGATATTATGATGAAAATATTTGTGCATCCTGACTTGGATTCTTAAAAAAACATAAAAATGCCTCCATTCTGGAGCTGCACAATGAATGGCAACTAGCTGACCAAAAGCAGCCAATCCAGGAGCGCCTTTCATTTTTCTTGTCACTGATTGGTTGTGCCACAGAGGTATTCTGCTGTACTGCTATATTTGTATCACTACACCAACACAGTAGCTAAAGCCAAAGCGCTAAGTCCAATTCAAATTTGATCTGCCCTTTAAATACTGCATTCATCCAGAACAAACCTATTTGGACTTTATAGCTTCC
The DNA here is from genome assembly GCA_033032245.1 of Poecilia picta. NCBI lineage: Eukaryota > Metazoa > Chordata > Actinopteri > Cyprinodontiformes > Poeciliidae > Poecilia > Poecilia picta. The sequence goes on along the minus strand of CM065370.1, from coordinate 19,714,845 downwards.
ATGTTCTGTAATTCTCTGATATTTGTTCTCTTCGGTCCCCGTTTTATTTTCTGAACACGAGGGGTCACCAATATAAACAGTTGCGTTGGATCGAATATTATTCTTGCGTTAGAATGGCTCAGTCAAAGTCCAGACCTGCAAAATCTCAACAGCACGATGCAGCCACCACCATGTCCTATCACAGCAACAGAACACGCGTTCTTGGTGTGAACAGTCGGATTCGGTTCTCGTCCTGCTCCTGAAGTCCTGTGTCGGTGTCAGAACATTCACCACGTCATGTTTATAAGGTCACGTTCTCGCGGGGTTTACTGCCTGTGCACTGATTAAGTGAAGCATTTTGACATATTGGGGGGGGTAAAGGGGGGGCTGTGGATAAATAACAGCAGTGAATGCGCAAGTAAAAATCAATAGGCTGTTCCTTGTAAACGAGCTGTGTTCTCTGAAAACTGCGTCTTTCACTGAGCCCGAGCTGCGCGGCTGTGACGTAGCGCCCTTGTTCATATTTATGACCAGCTGTAAACCTGATTAATGTTCTTATTTTTCTGTTTCTCGTCGAGTTTTCTACACATTATGCTCCTCGGTGTCCTCTTAACCTCTCAGCTGATTTCCATCCTCAACCAAAACGTTCAATAAACGGACCGCTGTTGAACGTTCATCTGTTTTCTTCTCTTCGGGGCCAAATCCACCAGCTGCATGAGCGAAATTCTGATTAGAACATTAAACGCAGTTTACAGTAATTAAGCTTCATCGCTAAACCGACTCTCTGCAGCTCGGCCATGTAAAGTGAGACTAAAATACTCCAAGAAAACCCCGAAGTGTCCTCGAATTATAATTAAAATCTGAATCCACGTTTGGAAAAGAAAAAAAAAAATTCATCTCTCCAGCCGAAGTTTTCGCAGAGTCCGCCATCTTCCTCCCGAGGTGCCTGCGGTCGGTTCTTCCCACTCGTGCGGCTAATGAGCCAATCCACGTCAAGTGTTTTCTGTTTATCCCGCGCTGCCGTTTCCACGGCCGCGCATGAAGCGTCTTCCATTAGGACGGCCGCTCACACACACAAGCCGAGCGGCCGCCGCAGAATACAGAGTAATGGGATCTTGATATTAAGGAAGACATTTGAAAACAATTATTTAAATGTCTGGCCGCCTGTTGACTCTCCTGATCCCACAGTGAAGCACTCAGGCAGACACTCGGGAGCATCACCTCCTCCTCCTCCTCCTCTTCCTCCCATGAAGCTCTGAGGCCTGAAAATGTTCACAATGCTCTCCGGGTCGTCGCTGTCCGCTGCCTTTGAGGGGGGAGTAAAAGGGGGGAAAAAAGCTCTTTAGAACATGAAACGCGGGGAACAGACTTCGTGTAGCTTTTAGAGTTTGTCAAACATGGCATTTCTCAAAATGTCAAAGAGGAGAGGCGCCTTTAGCTCCGCCAGACTCTGAATGGCTTTGGCAGGCGCTTAGCGCGAGGCTTCGCTCCGACCCGGTTCTGACGCGCCGGGTTGTTACATCCACTTTAACTCAGAGTTAATAGATAATGCGCAGCGCAGCTCATCCCTTGGTTGCCGCTTTTGCGCGCTGCGCTGCGCTGCGCTGCGCTGCGCTGCTCAGTCTGCGGCTCAGGCATCCGAGGGAGAGTGAGGCGTTCAGAGGCGCGTCGGCACTTTGAGCTGCGCAGGATGCAGCGTCAACGCATCGCCAGGAGAAATCTGGGTGATTCAGGGGGTTAATACCTGCAAACTCGGAGCTACGCGCTGCATGTTTATGTCGTTTTGCATTCAGTTTGCGGGCTTTATTGGCTTATTGTGTCATAGACAAAAGCTGTGCCGAAGCAGGGCCGTATTTACAAGGGTTTGGGCCCCGGGGGCGGGAAACCTTTTTGGTGTCCTGACCACGGAAGGAAATTTCTTTCACAAATTTAATAAGTAGTCCTGTATATAAACTATGACCTGAAGATGGACGGTTTAATACGTTTATTGGCCACTAGCTTCACGTCGTGTTCTTCCCCCCAGTAGAAAATATATCAATCCCTCTCTAGAAATTTAATTTTTATCTTTAAAACCTAAAAGTAGATCTAAAATGATTGTATAAAAACGACAACTTTCCTATTTATCAAGAATTTTACGTCGCGTTTTGCTGAACATTTGTGAGGTGGATCGTAGACGTAGTCAACTCCTCATTTAGATCAAAGCTTATCCAGGTGTTAAAATGTCCTAGTCAAAGCAGGAGTACCCAGAAAGAACCAGCACTCGCATGGGATGAACAGAAAGACCCCAGGGTGGGATCTGAACCCGACACCTTCTGGCTCCAAGGCAACAGTGAAAGTGCAGCCCCTCCTTTAAGTCATTATAAACCTCATAATAAGAAATTAGTCATTATTTCACGTAGCCCAATTTTTGCATTAACGTCCTGGTTTGACAGTGACTCAGTGTGCAGAGCTCCAAAATCTTTCCTGTGGTGGAATGGAGCCCTATTAATCTTCCCTGGATTTCCTGCTTTGACATGTGAAAATATCTGCTGCGAAAAAGATCTATAGGCAATCCGACACAATCTCCAGGGGCTTACCTCACTTATCTAATTTGTTTCTCCCCTCTCCTCAGTCCCCCTGCCTCTGACCTGAAAAATCTGTCTCAACAAGACGTTTTGAAGGATGTCTCAATTGCTAAACTGCAGCCAGAGGACAGAGTCCGCTCGCCGGGGAGAGCTATGAGCAATTCTTATCGACATCTGCAAAGTCTGAGCGGGGCTGACATGTTAATCCCTCTGTGCAACTGAAGCGAGGCTGAATATATAGAGAAAGAAACGAGCACATCCACTAACAGGCAGGGTAAAATACAGAGGGGGAACGCAATAAAGCAGCGGGGCTGTGTCATGATTAAGTAATGTTGGTTATAAACGGCTGCATGCATGAAACAAAGTCTCACTTCCTCTGTCATCTTTATGCCTTCACCGTGCGCCTCTGAACGGATGGATTTTACACCCAGCAGAAAAATGTGACACAACCTGGTAAAGTTATAGACGTGGCTCGTCACTAATGTTGAGTTTTGGGGGAGTATAGCCTCTTATTTCAGCAGCAGCAGCAGCAAGGCCTATCATTATCACTATTATTTTTAATTAGATAAGCTAATTGGGTCATAGCCGGCATTCATCAATTGAGTTTTTTCAGTCCTATTGTGTTACATTTAGGGCATCTACAGCTAAAAGGCTGAAAATGTCGCCTATTTATAACGAGGGCTACAAAATCTGCTTTGTTACACATAAACTAATAGAAAATACCTACTAATTAACTTACTAATATTGACATTAGTAGGTAGTAGTAGGTAACCTACTACTACCTACTAATGTCAATATTAGTAATATTAGTAGTAGGTAGTTACCTACTACTACTACTAATTAACCGCACATTATGTTAGTAATGAAGTGGTATAAATTGCTCATATCTCTGCATTAATTACTAAATAATGTATAGTCAGTAACTTATGACATATTTAGTAGGTAACCTTTATCACACATGCTAATTAACCGTAACCATTGATGAATTCCTAATATTTTTCTCCATGAATATGACTTTAATAAGGTCTTCTTTTGACCTGTTTTACATATGAAGTGAGTGTGCAACAGTTTTATGTATGACTATTGCTTCTATTGACTATTAATCACCATATCTTACTGTTAAAAACTAATATTTTTGATCATCAAGCTAAACTGTAATTATAAACTGCATTATTTAATGCTGCATTACTCATATTTGTTGCATATAAGCTCATTATTAATTTGTGTCCTCTTACATATGATGTCAATTAACAGTTTATTAATTACCCAACACTTACTGATACATTGCTCATGTTTTGTTACGTAAGCAATGATTAACTAACGGTTAGTTAGTGAAGTTATTATTTGCAAAAATAAAAGTATTATCAAACACTAAATATCAGTTAGCATGGACACCAGATAGTTCTATATGAATATAAAACTCTAAATTCCTGCTTTTCAGACTTCTTGTAGCAGGAATCTGTGCTACTTTAGCCTTTAATCCCTGCTTGAGTAAAAATGACTCTCGTTATAAGTCACTGTGCTGCGGCTTCCTGGCTTTTCTGTGCAAATTAACCCGAGTTTAAGTCTCGTAGCTGCAAACGTTGGCAATTTATGTTAAAGACTTCTAAGAACTTTAGTGAAATAAGTCGGCATCCTAATGTTTTGTCCATTTGTCTTTGACAAATTGCTCCTGTAATCATGACGACAGCTTTGTGTGTCCTGACTCGTTGCATGGCTCCATTCTGAAGTTGCCAACATACCGATGATCAATGACTTCTTCTGCTGGGGACTGTTGAGAGAGAAGCTTAATCTAAAAATAATAAATGCCTTTACGAGCACCAACTCCAAACCTGAAGCACCTCATTGTTCGCAGTCTGTAACAGAATATCATTTTCACCTCCCCTCCGCCGCCATTTCTGCTCATTACAGATCGGACCAATCCGAAGTTCAAATGGCTTGAGGTTTCGCTTTTTAGGGCCCCCGAATCTGCTGGGATATTATTTTTATAAGTCCCCACCAACGTATTTTTTCATCGGCCGCCAAAAAAATATCCGCGTTCCTATGAATTCATCCCCATTTCCATTCCAAAAGGCCGCAGCTGTGATTGACGCGTCCTTGTTCTCTGGTTTACATTAGATGTGGAAATAATTGGCACCTGCACTCCCGCACATGCTCTGAAGCCAGGAAAAAGCGCAGCAGCTGAGGTTTTCATTTCACCCCGGAGTCTGATCTCCCTCTATTCAATCCAGATGTGAAGGCGCACTCATGGATATCCGTCTGAAATAGCTCGGGGAGATTAATGCAGACTGGAGATGTGTCACATCATCGAACTCTTCGGCTGCAGACAAGTACAGACGAGTGGCTCCGCATTGATATTTCCCTCACGCATAAACAAGCCCTCATGCATACAGAGTATCAACTTGAGTGTGTGCGCCTCTGTGTCCCCTTGCCTTCACCTCATCCTCTTCTTATCTTCTCATCCTCCCTCAATATCCTCTTCCTGCTCTACACACTTTCCCTCTGGCGATCTCTGCAGCTAGTTATCCTCAGAGAGAGCCTTTTCAAGTACATTAAGAAGCCAGTCTCCCAGCCGGCCTCGGCAGATTGGATGTGATCTTGACGGTTTTAGAGGATGTTCGGCGCCCAGGGAGAGTAATTGCGTGTGTAATTGCACACTGGGGAAAGGTAGAGCGGTATAAGGTCTGAATTCATCCCTTTTCCTGCCCTTGGGCTGCATGGACAAGTCTCATCCCAGCATGGATCCTTTCTAAAAAAAAAAAAAACCCACTGGCCTCCTCTCGTTTCCGTCTCTGCTGCGGCCAGGTTTTTTTTTTTTTTTTTTTTTTTAGGAGTGAGCCGTGAAGAGGGCTGAAGAGGAGGGGACAGGTTGAGCGGTGGGTTAGGCCAGATGAGCTCTGCGAAGGTGCTGAGCAGACAGATGGAGTGGGAGATTAGGAAGTGTCCTGCTGACAATCTGAGAAAAGGAGGGAGAACAAATTTTAAGTGAGGAAATATGTAGCGTTTTTTTTTTTTCTTCTTCTTACAACTGAAGTCTCAAAAAGATCTTCAAAAATGGCTTCTGCAGCTGAGTTTTGGGATGGAAATGAGAAACGTTTCCTTTGTTTTGTCAAATTTTGCTGAGTTTTACTTATAAATTTGCTATTAGTAACATAAAACTAGAGGACATTTACCATGGTGGCTATAGGTTGCCGACATTAAACCCACTGAGAAGTATGAACTCAGTCACTACAGTAATTATCTGTGAAAATTGTTGCCACATGTTGGGGTCTCTTAAGTTGTAAAGTAATGGTTTAAGGTAGTTTTCAGCTGCTATTTTTCTAGCTTCCTGTGGCAGATATCTGTGCAAAAGCCAACTTGTACGTAAACGTAAATGACAAAAGGAGGTTCACTGATTTTATTTTACTCTTAAATAACAGAAATAAATAAAAAGACTGTAAAATTTCACATGGTTTTTCAATCAGTAACCGTTGCTTGTTTTAAAACAAAATAAGTTTAGATTTATTTTAAATGCTCTATTGTCCTGTAGCACCTTGCTAAAACCATAGCAGACCTGTAGTTTGTATCAGGAGCAACAAGTGAAGAATCAGTTTGATCTGTTTTGTGTTCAGTTATTGCACCTCCTCTGGGGGAAAAGAAAAAAAAAGTTACATTTAAAACAAATATAAACAAACACAATTAAATATCAGCAAATACACAGTTAAGCAAGGGTACAAAACAGATTTTAATTGCTACTTTAATGACTTCCAGAAGCAGCTGGTTATGTTGCAGCTGTTACTTGTTTATGCTTTTTCATAAAGAAAACAAATAAAAAACATAACTACCAACTATCAAAGCAACTCTTTAAACAGTAATATTCTTTAATGATATAACTGTGTAAAGAGTAATATAGTTATTCTTTAAACAGTCAGGATGCTTGTTGCGTTAGCGTCCTGACATGAGGATGTACATGAACTGGAACCAAAAGTAGAAATTCAGTTATAGTTATGCCGTGTTTCCTTTCTCTCTAACACTGATGAAAAAAAAATCATATAAAGATTGAATAACAAACTAAGCAAAGACCTTTTTAACCACATTTTGTTTTGAGTTTCATATACAAGCTAGCTGTGCTGCTAATGCCAGCTAATGCAGAAAAAACAAGTAGAGATTAGCTACAACTGTTATTTTTCTTGCTGTCCTTTATCAGAGCAAAAATAAATAATGGATGACGGGTAACGTCCTTTAGTGACCAGTTGGGCCAATATTCAACTGCTAGTTTGTATGTACAGGTGCTGGTCATAAAATTAGAATATAATGAAAAAGTAGATTTATTTCAGTAATTCCATTTAAAAAGTGAAACTTGTATATTATATTCATACATTACATACAAACTCATATATTTCAAATGTTTATTTCGTTTAATTTTGATGATTACAAATGACAACAAATGAAAATCTCAAATTCAGCATATCAGAAAATTAGAATATTACTGAAGACCAATAAAAACAAAGGATTTATAGAAATTTTGGCCAACTGAAAAGTATGAACATGAAAAGTATGAGCATGTACAGCACTCAGTATTTAGTTGGGGCTCCTTTGGCCTGTATTACTGCAGCAATGCGGCGTGGCATGGAGTCGATCAGTCTGTGGCACTGCTCAGGTGTTATGATAGCCCAGGTTGCTCTAATAGTGGCTTTTAGCTCTTCTGAATTTTTGGGTCTGGTGTATTGCATCTTCTTCTTCACAATACCCCATAGATTTTCTATGGGGTTAAGGTCAGGAGAGTTTGCTGGCCAATTAAGAACAGGGATACCATGGTCCTTCAACCAGGTACTGGTAGCTTTGGCACTGTGTGCAGGTGCCAAGTCCTGTTGGAAAATGAAATCTGCATCTCCAAAAAGTTGGTCAGCAGCAGGAAGCATGAAGTGCTCTAAAACTTCCTGGTATGTGGCTGCGTTGACCCTGGACCTCAGAAAACACAATGGACCAACACCAGCAGATGACATGGCACCCCAAACCATCACTGACTGTGGAAACTTTACACTGGACTTCAAGCAACGTGGATGAAGTGCCTCTCTTCTTTTCCTCCAGACTCTGGGACCTTGATTTCCAAAGGAAATGCAAAATTTACTTTCATCAGAGAACATGACTTTGGACCACTCACCAGCAGTCCAGTCCTGTTTCTCTTTAGCCCAGGCAAGACGCTTCTGACGCTGTCTGTGGTTCAAGAGTGGCTTGACACAAGGAATGCGGCAGCAGAAACCCATGTCTTTCATACAATGTGTGTGATGGTTCTTGAAGCACTCACTCCAGCTGCAGTCCACTCTTTGTGAATCTCCCCACATTTTTGAATGGGTTTTGTTTCACAATCCTCTCCAGGGTGCGGTTATCTCTCTTGCTTGTACACTTTTTTCGACCACATCTTTTCCTTCCCTTCGCCTCTCTATTAATGTGCTTGGACACAGAGCTCTGTGAACAGCCAGCCTCTTTAGCGATGACCTTTTGTGTCTTGCCCTCCTTGTGCAAGGTGTCGATGGTCGTCTTTTGGACAACTGTCAAGTCAGCAGTCTTCCCCATGATTGTGTAGCCTATCGAACTAGACTGAAAGACCATTTAAAGGCCTTTGCAGGTGGTTTGAGTTAATTAGCTGATTAGAGGGTGGTACCAGGTGCCATCAATTTTGAACCTTTTCACAAGATTCTAATTTTCTGATATGCTGAATTTGAGATTTTCATTTGTTGTCATTTGTAATCATCAAAATTAAACGAAATAAACATTTGAAATATATGAGTTTGTATGTAATGTATGAATATAATATACAAGTTTCACTTTTTAAATGGAATTACTGAAATAAATCTACTTTTTCATGATATTCTAATTTTATGACCAGCACCTGTAAATAGGTAAAAGTGGAGATTCAGTTTAAGCAGTGCATGCTTTCTTTTTTAGTCGTTAGAAACTGGAGAATCAAAAGCAAAAAAAATAAAATTTAATTCTTTTTTCTTTTCTAGCTTCCTGTCAAACCTACCTCGACTGCAGTGCTAATGCTAGCTTGTACTAAAACAGTTAAGATTCAGTTTTAGCTGTTATTTTTAACAGCTAGAGCTCCTCTATGCTCTGACCACACACTTTGGTGGCATCTCTGCAAATTTTTTAAAGTTATTTTTAACTATACTTAACGTTATTGCATCTTAACTTTAACTTTACTCAATAGCAATGTGTGTATAATTTTATGTAAGTCTGTCACTGTTATTAGTAGGCTACACCCTGAAAAACCTGGCTGTTTATTCTGCTCTTAAGTAACAGTGCAGAGACATTTTTTATCCAGACAACACCTTATGACAGGTGAATTAATAATAATGACGATTTGTCGTCTTTTCCAAACTTGATTAAGAACCTAATGTTGTTAAAACAAATAACAAGCAAGTAGACTTTTTCTTTTGCCTACTCCAAGTAAAGCCATGACTCATAGCTGTGGAAAAGGGAGTGCGACTCTCAGCATTCTTCTAACAAGTCAAAACAGGCATCCACCTCCACATAACTCCAGCGCTGGGGAGTGAAAGTGTCTAACTATGTGCAGAACGGATATGACTTAATTTTACCTCACTGAAAGGGAGCCCTAGAGGCAAACTTTCACTTATCTCTGAAGGTGGCCTGCACTTCCCGTCAGGTTTTTATAGAGTATCGTGAAATGACCAAACCAGGCAAAACTTATAATGGATTCAGACAGGAAATAAAAGTCGTTTAAAGTCAGAGAACTCATCTGCAGCTGTATGAAAGCGGTCAAATAATTTCCCCAAGCCCCTGCAAATCATCTTAATCAGAAGCGAATTGTGCAAATACATTCATGGCTGATGTTCTTCTGCGTGACGGACGTTAAAACTAAGACAAGGAGTGGTGTGCCGGGACGGAGGGGCCGTGTGGCTCACCGATGTTTTTGAAAGAGTAATATAAAATCTCAGGAAACTACTGTGCCACGCTTGAGCAACGTTGCCGCGCGGCTAAAACAAACACAGTCAAATCCCAGAAAATACAACCTGAGATGCAATAACCTTAAAACAGCTCATATGTCTCAGATAAAACAGACCGACCTGGGCTCAGATTGTATCGCTCACTCTGTATGGATCTTTGCGGCTGAAGGTTTGTTATATGGAGCATGAAATGGAAGAAGTTGGTCTTTACATGAGCTGTGCACTGCCATGAATAAGTACATCTGCCATTAGCATTATTATGTACATGCTGAAACTTCTGTGATGAGAATAACAAAACAAGAGAATACTATTCAATACTTTAAATACCTGTCTAACAAATCTTTTGAAAACCTAACCTTGCTTTTGCATCTGTACAGCCGCCTTTAACAGAAAAATGTGAGAGAGAAGACTGAGTGCCTTTAGATGAGATTCAAATGATTTTGGATACGTCGCTCAAGATGGCCGCCGCACATATTAAAGAAATAAAAGGTGAACGTGTTTGTTTCAGACGTGATAACATTCCCAGATCTGATCTTTAATTTTCAAGACAAATCGAACGTAGAAGTATATCCATATTTATGATTAATGTATGGGCATTTGCCCTCTAAAACGCCTAAAACTGCCTGTTTCAATAGTTAAAACACCAAATGCATCTTAATGGGCAATAATATGCAGAGTAGAGGAGTGTTGATCAAGAGCATTTTAGCAGATTACAGTGGAGTCCAGCTGTTTGGAAGCAAGATGCAGAGGAATTAATGATGATTCGGAACAGCGGTGTCCAAACTTTTCACCACATGGGTCAAGATTTATTTATTTAATTTAGGGCCACAAAATGTAGATTTTTTAAATATATATATTTTAATTGAAAATGAAGTATTTAAAGTTTTTATCTGCAAAATGTTTCCCTTTCACCAGTGAGCAAAACACAATATTCTACTAAAATAAAAAAGTTAGATTTTTGTAGAAAGAGGAGCTGCACGTCGGAAACATAAATCTGCAAAAAGCCCTGAATACAGATTGTTTTTAACTGTTTTTGTAAGTGTGACGTCAGCCAGAGAAACAGGATATCGGTCGCTTGTTCTTGTTACCAATCTATCAAATTGGTGAACCAAAACTTTGTTTATTAAGTTGAATTCAGGTGGAAAAGATGGTTGTTAAGAGATGAATACTTTGTGTTGGGTCTTCCACTTTGAGTTTTCAAATTGTCTATCTATTCTTTAAAATACATTGAAATTGTATTTGTAAGATTTATACATTTTTCAAAGCTCCAACTTTGAGCTGGAAAACCAAGTTTGTGCAATTTTTGTTGTTGTTATTGACAAGGACTGAACAAAATCACTTCGAGAACCACAAATGACCCCCACACCACACTTTGGACACCCTCTGACTCTGTCTTTTTATTATCGATGCTTTTTTTCCCCTCTACAGACATCCAACACCTTTTTGACAGAACAAGCCATTCTCAGATGAGAAAAGCAGCTTCTGGATTATGTCCACTTCACAGAGGGCTGCAGGGTGAGCAGCTAAATTGCCCGGAGATGACAGGTTTGTTGTTGCATTGCGGTAGCTTCTATCAACTTTTAGCAAAGTGCACAAATTCCCAAAACAAGACCCCATTTCTGTGCTGTCAGAGCCTTTCAGCTTTACGTTTTTGACTGCAGCCCCTGTGGTTAGGACTGATCAGGCATCAGAGAGATGTGAAATCTGTTATCACCTGGCTGCAGCACAGACTTCAGGCCCTGCGATAACATGCGCGCATGTACAGGGGCGGTCTCCGGTGTCCAATGAGAGCGGGCGCTTTTATTCCCGGCCAGCCATCCAGGAGCTCCAGCCTGTCGCTGAGGGACGTCAGGCTGAGATTTAAGAGCTGTCACTCCCCATCAGCCTTCACTCACACACCCAGAGCAGGGAGGCTTTATCTGTCCAGCATCCCTGCGACGCCTAGTTTAGTCTTTAATGTTGTGAGTCTCAAAACAAGAACTGTACACAGGGAGGAGTTAACCCTCTAAAGCCCGATCCATACAACAATCAGAAATTCTTTACTTTTACACTTAAAGCTGTTTGTTACTAAATCGATCTGGAGATGTTGTTACATCTTAGCATTGGTTAATTGTACATTCGTTACAAACACCAGTGGCGCCTGATGTAGGTCCTTCAGAACCGGGAACATCAAAATCACATTTTCCTCCACATATTTGTCACTCTCTGGGTATATTTTCTTTTTCTTTTGGACTATTTTCTATGAACTGCAGTAATACTTCTGCATGAAATCCCAGTAGATCAACAGTTAGCAAAGTGCTCAAACCAGCCAGTCAGGCGTTAGCGACCGTAGCGTCTTTCACTGACCTCCCATTCATTTCCTTAAGCTCAGTTTTAATTTCAGCTGGTCAATTTCTCCACAGTGCAATAAGAAGCTACCATTTGATTATCTGATTCGCTTTTTGTGTGAATGAGAAATTAAATATGTGCAGCTGATTATACCAAGTATGAATGAACATATAGTAATTATACTTTGATTCACGAAATAAATTCTTACGTTTTCGCCACAGTTTTTATTTAAAAGATTTTATGAGATGCAGTATTAGGATTTTTTACATTTCACTTTTAATTAACCTTTACAATACAGAACTTTTTCACTCTGAGAAAGATTTGCTTCATAGACTGCAGACGCAGCCTTGATGTGTTTTGTAATAAACCCTTTAGGACTTGCGTATTCGTCAGAATCCGTTTGACAGACACAGCTCTACGAATCTGAAAATGATCAGAAAGTTCATTTGTTTCAGTAATTTAATTAAAAAAAGTGACATATTGCAAGCATTTGTTTAGTTTGTTTTGATAATTGTGGCTTAAAAAACATGAAATCCCATCTTCTGCTATTACATCTTTTTTTTCTTCCACTCAATTTTCTTTAGTTTGCTTGGATAAAGCCTTCAATTAAGACCCAGCCTCTTTAGCAGTGAACTACTGTGTCTCGTCCAGTTATTCACCAGTTACAGTGAATGACCGGACAAATATTCCTACGTTATTTTGAGAAACAATTAAAATTTGACTATACTCTCAATTATTGAGATAAATGAACTGAAGCTGCAGCTTTTTTGAAGAAAGCTCCAGCTTTTCAAAAACAGGTAGTGGTCTCAGAAAATATGAACATCAAAAATGACACATTAAGTATGCAAAACAAACAAAAATGTGTGAGGAAGGCAAAAAAAAAAGAGAGGAATGTTTACTGACACAGGATGTGTGATCCACTCAGCGTGTTTCATCTGTGTGATCTGCACGTCACATGTTGCACAGGCCCCCCATCCTTGTCCTTATTTAATCCCCCTGCTGCCCCGTCGCTCTGTGTCACAGGAAAGCACCAGGAGGTGTGTGTGTGTGTGTGTGTGTGTGTGTGTGTGTGTGTGCGTGTTCAGGCAGCAGAGGAGTGTTTTAATGCTGCAGTTACAGTGTGTGTGTATGTATGTTTGAGAGCGAGGAAAAAGGAGGAAGCTCACAAGGATCGACAGATGCTGAAGGATAAAGACTTGCAGCTGAGATCTATCAGCTGCGAGGGGAGCAGGGAAGGGTGGGGGGGGGCGGGGGGGGGGGGGGGGGGTTGTCATGCCCCGACAACGACCCACATCCGCACGCAGAAACCTGCACCAGCCACCCTGGGTGTGAATTTCATTCCCACTGGGGTGCATGTTTTCCTGTCTCGGGGCTTGGTGTCGGTCTGGATGTGTTTGTGTGCACGCCTTTAACCTTAATTCTTACAATGCCTGCTTCATATCAGCCATGCACTTACTGTAATTGGTTTTAAGCTACACATGCTGGTTGTGTAAACGGGTTTACGTGTGTGTGTGTGTGTGTGTGTGTGTGTGTGTGTGTGTGTGTGTGGTGAAGCCTGGCAGCTGGAGCCGACTGCAGCCAGAGTCACCAGAGACGAGGGGGGAGAGAGAAAGAGAGCAGGGATGCGGTTATGAAAAAGAGTTGAAGGTCAGTGCAGTGAATGAGGTCGGCCTGAATAAATGAGCACTAATAAACCGGCCGGCGTACCAGCAGTGTGTTGTGTGTGTGTGTGTGTGTGTGTGTGTGTGTGTGTGTGTGTGTGTGTGTGTGTGTGTGTGAGCAACGTCTTCCTCTCACACGTCAACTCGTTCAGGTACAACCAGCAAGGCGGCAAGACGCACGGGGTCAGCCGGTTTTCCCACACAGTCAGATTCCCAGACAGAGCGGGAGGTTTGTTTTTCATGCCAGCTCCACCTCTGAACTGCTGTTGTTGTCTCTAAACCGGTCTATCTTCCTCTGCTACATTTAGCTCTGTCAGCAGCCCTGCCATGGTTTTCCAGAGGGCAGCTGAACACAAACAGCAACACGTCTGCTCTGTTTTCTCCCCCCCGCGTTTCTCTGCTTTCTGAAACTTCCTCGCCGTGTTTGCTTCTTGTTTCTCTTAGCAAGCAATTACATTCTGTTCTGCTGTCTGCAGTGATCCCCCAGCCTGCAGACTCCGCTTTGTGATCACTCATTTGCAGCAGTACCCTTGAGCACGACAGCTCCAGCTGTACCTTTCTTTTATTCACAACTCTCCAGTAATTCTGCACTTTTCGTCTCCCGGGCTGTGCAGGAGCAGCAGGGGGTGTTGATGGTGAGACGAGCTCTTCCCCCCTTTCCAGCTAATGTAAAGGGAATCATTTTAAGTGACAAATATGGAGAGGCTTTTCCTCTGCTTGTTTCCCTCGCTCAGTGGTTGCGCTGAGCTGTAGCTCGGGGATCCCGTGGATCGCCCCACAAACGGAGTACCTGCAAGAGTGGGAATCAGGCTTTCCAAGAACTTTTCAAGCACTTTTTTAAAATGCCATTGAAACTAAATGTTATAAGAAATTATAGGTTGTTAAGATTTAATCATACAGTCAAGATTTCACTGCATAAAATCGACTGTTTTGCTTTCAAGCGGTGGTTTGTCAAAGGTCAGCTCCCACTTGCTAAATCTTAGACCAGCCTCCAAATTGTTACATTTTCTGATGTTGTCATGGCAATGAAGTGGTGTAAATTAGGTATCAGTCTAGCTTTTCTGCAACATTGATGTACTCAATGTTGAGTGAGTGATTGTAGCATCACAAAATGTGAATAGGTTTAATGACAGGCGATTCTCATTTATAGGAACTCAAAATCCCGGTTTCTAACTCTTTTACATTTCTTGATGTTTTGTTTTGGAGATGAAGGGATATAAAATATCTATAGGTTTTGCTTTGGTCAATCTGGTAAAGCCTTATGTTTTACAGTGAGCAGTGTTTGGCAAAGGGAAGGTCAAATTGCGTTAGTTTATGGATATAATTTTAAGGCGTGAAATGTCTGAGTGTCAAATCCCGGAACAACCCCCAAAACTTTTACACACCTTGACATCCTGGAGATAAAGGGGCATAAAGGCAGGAAATATATGATTTTTTTAAAAGTGTTAAATCAAAGAAAACTCTGAAAAACTTTGGGATTATAATATTTGATGCTTTAAAGCTAAGCGAAGGTCCCAAATCCTGGATAAGCCCCCGAATAGTTACATTTATTCCTTCCAAAACTGATTGGTTTCAAAATCCAGAATGAGTTCCCAAATTGTTACAATCCCAAAGTGGAGATGAAGATGTGTGCAGGGAAAATATAGTGTGAAAAAAAGCAGTTTCAATTTAAAGTCTGAAAATCAATGTACAGTTTGTACAACAACTTTATGTTGCTTTGTTACTTAAAAACCCAATAAATTACATGGAGTTGTGTGGCTTTAATGCGACAAACTGGTAAAAATAAAGCCAAATGGTGCATGGATAATTTTATTTCAAGGTTTTAGCACATAAAATCAAGGGATTTGCTTCAAAGTAGTGGTTAGTATAGTCTTTGGGTACAAAACTTCTGGTTCAAATCCCTGACAAGTCCTCAAATTACTACATTCTCTGATGCAGCATAGAGGATTCAGTGATGTAAAAACTGAGGATAAATATATATAAAAAATGAGGATATGATAATATAAAATTAGATCTTTTTATTAAACAGATTTTATTGATTAGTTCAGCTAACAAAACGAATAGATAGCAATTTAACAAGCAGTAATATGTTGTTGCCCAGAGCCACACAACGCTATACTGCTCTATTTCAAAGAGATGTTTTGTGAAATCATGAAAATAAATAAGAAATTAAATGCAAATTCTGAAAAGTTACCAACATAAAACTATCAGCCCTCATATAAAAGTGATTTTATGCCAGAAATCTAAAAGAATACAGCAAGTCAGTGAACTGCAGCTTCCACGTATTTCACATTTTATTCCACAAATTTAAACAAAAACAAAAATATGCTGAAATCAATCCTATAGACGTGTGAGGCATCAAGTGAAACACCTCTGTTCATGCACACTAACTACCACATGGGGGCAGTGCAGCCACAGCTTTGAGGGTCCTCCGGTGTCTCCAGTGTGTTGGTGTGTGAAATGGTATTAGCGGTGAGACAGGGGGGCTCAGAGTAAACAGAGGTGTTGTGGTGTTGTGGTGTGTGGTGTGTGTGTGTGTGTGTGTGTGTGTGTGTGTTGTGTTGTGTGTGTGTCCTCGGCAGATCCTGTCACCCAGCTCATCACCTTGCTGCTGCTGCAGATGGAGAGGCTCCTCTGCATCCTGAAACATGCAGCTGCTCCCTTGTTAAGTCCGGGCTACACCTGATTTTCCCATCATGATACATTTTTTTTTTTTTTTTTTATCCTCCCGAAATGAATTGAAACCCAATTAAAAGTAGCGCCACTGCTCTCCGGTAAACTGCTCCACTTTGGGACGCTGTTCTCCGGGACACAGAATGTCAGGTCGGCGTGGTTCTGAAACCGCATCTGGGTTCATGTGTCCCAGTGAAACCGTCCATGTGATGCGCTGCCAGTGCGCTGAGGGCGCTCTGACTCTTCAGTCAGGTTGCTCAGCAGATTGGTGAGCCTCTAAAAGCGGTGTGTGTGTGTGTGTGTGTGTGTGTGTGTGTGTGTGTGTGTGTTGTGTGTGTGGTGGTGTACTTAGGGGGGGGGGCAGTTCTTTAGTGTCTGAAAGAAGGCATAATACAGAGGTCCGAGACTCCCCCCCCCCACCCCCCCTTAAACTAAAAAGGAGGAGGAGAATAGGAGGTCCGCTCTCCTCCCCTCTCCGCGGAGAGCCTGGAAGAATCGCGCTCCGTCCCTGCGCCCCTGCCTTGCTTTGCTTTGCCATTCGGAGGATGGGGATTTTTTCCCATTCATCCACGTCCCCTTTTCCTCCTCCTCCTCCTCCTCCGCCTCCTCCTCCTCTCAAACAAGCCAGTCGCTCTGTCAGTGCGCTGCGAGCATTAGGGCGAGTGGAGCCGGTGGGGTTGCGAGGCGCACAGACGGGTGAGGTAACAACACGCTGCGCTGCTGCTGCTGCTGCTCGGGCCGTTTCGTTCCTGCGCTCCGACGGACTGATGCCCCCCTGAGCCGCGTCTTTATTTTCTTCACCACTTCACAAGTTTCACGCCGGCCTGCGTGTGGCATCGTTAGGAGGGACTCGCTTTTCTCGCTCTTTGGCTTGTTCGTGTCAGTTTTTTTTTTTTTTTTTTTTTTTGTCCTCTGAATTTGCTCTCGGATTAATTTTCGAGCTGGATCTTGGTTTCCTTTTTTTTTTATTATTATTTTTCTCCTCTAGAAACGAACATATTTGGTGGATTTACTGCCTCTGCATTTGCTGGCAAATAAAAGAGAGAGAAAGGATTGTACTCGACTCCCTGAGCATCAACACGTCTTTTTTCTTTTTGTTGAGGATGAAGCTGTGGATACAAGTGGCGTCTTTCTCTTTTTAAACACATTCCCAGCTGTTTGTGTGTGTGTGTGTGTGGTGTGTTTTTTATTCCTCTTTTGTCTTCTTCTCCAACACAAAGTGACCATATTTAAATTCAGCTTGAGCCAGATATGCTCGGACGTGAGAGAACAAGGTAAATGGGAGAGAAATCAGACAGAGAGCCAAAGAGAACAAGGGAACGTTGTTCAGCGAGGAAAACAGACAATTAGGGCGCACAGAACCTGCTTTCTGGAGGCGATCATCTGTTAAAAAATATCCAATTCAGTGGAGATCTGCGTCAGCCCCAGACTTCTGGGTTTTTCTTTTTATATACTTAAAGAAACTGTTTTCTGATGAGAAATTAATGGGGAACATGGGAACGGCTCTGAAATAGTGCGCAGAAGAACCTGTCGATTTGGAGACCAGGACGCAACGGATTGAACAAGTTTCTCCTCCAGCAGTCAGCGGTTCGGATCCATGTGGTTTTGCGTGGCTGGCTTTTTAATCCCACTTTAACTCTTTATGATCGGTTGATCCATTGTTTTAAAGCGGCTAGCTGCAAAAAAAAAAAAAAAAAAGAAAGCAGCTCTGCGATTATTGTCGCTTTCTTCTCGATGGGGCCGCACATGCTGGCTGTCAGGGTTGAGATGGCGTGTCGGAGGAGCGGCAGTGGATTGTGGGTCCTGCTGATGTTCCTACTGGATTTACTGGGAACCACCGCCAGCAACATGGAGCCCATCTACTGGAACTCCATGAACGAGAGGTAAGACCGAGCAGCAGGTCTGAGCTCACAGTTTGAAATCGCAAAGAAAAAGTTGATTCCGTCAGAAAAACGTGGAGCTCCGGGCTGCGAGGCGGATTTTTACCAACTCCTGAGGAGATTATAGCGATGCAACATGACATGCAGGATAAAGTTAAGAGAGCAGGTCTTCCTCTGAGCACAGCCTCCTGTTATTCACCTGAGCAGTCATCTCGTTATCAAGTAAAGCTTTAAAAGAGGTTTGTGTTTTTGTTCCAAGCTCTTCACAGCCAATCTGATGCGGGTTCTTTCTCCTGGAAAGCAGAGGCGGCAATAGAAAGTTGGTAGTGGGCAGGAGGGGGGCGAGTGGGGGAAAACAGTTTTATTTCAAACAGAAAATGGTCAGATATTTATAACTTCCAATGTTAAAAGATTTCTTTTTCTAATGCAAAGGCTACAGCAAAGAATTTTAATCAAACTCCCATTAAATGAAATAGGTATTTGGATGCTTTGTTTTCGCAGAATATTTCAGATTTAACACATTTTTACCATTTTGCTCATCATGGTGCGTTCTCTGTAATCTGTAGTCAGATTTTCCAAGTTGTCAGATGAAAATATAATAACTTTCCTTCGAGTCGTAATTCTGACCGGAAATGTCGATCCCTTCTGAGTTCAATACTCAGTATGTCTGTCAGGCACATAAAAGGTTGTAGGTGTAGGTAGTTTATGAGCACTTTGACTGGTTTATATTTACCCAGTGTCACACAAAGTTCCATGCCAGCTCTATTGCAAAGAGTTTGAGTCTGTCAGACAGAGAGAAATATTATTGCCTGGTTGAGCTGCTACTAGTAAATCACACTGGTGTAATTATGTGGAGCTAAAATCTAATGAAATTGCGTGTAACTTCCAAGACAAGTGCATGATTATAGAGTGAAACGAGTATAACAAGCTGAGATTAGTTTGTTAATTAGACAAGCTATCTGCTGCAGGGCCAGCCTGCAGTCTGCTGCTTTACAGACACTCTGCTTGTACTTAGTTTAGTAGTTATGCACAAATTGTTACTGTAATTTTTAGTAGTGTAAACTTTTCTGAGCAGCCAAATTTGTCTGTTTTTGAGCAAGGAAAAGTTTTAGTTCCTCCTTTTTAAGTCACCTGACCTGTAACAACAGGTGGGGAGGGTTGGATTTTATTTATTTATTTATTTATTTATTTTATTTGCTCTGTGTCTGAAGGAGACTCTGGTCACTCTGACTCTTTCTGGATTTTAAACCTGAAGAATGCCTTAATGACAAAAATAGGTCTTCATGACCTTTATGGTAATTAAAGCAAAAATAAACAACAACATTCTCCACAAAAAGAGGAGAGCAGTGAAAAAACGTATCCCAAAACACATATGCACATAAAAGTGTTTGATATTTGGAGGGTTGGGTTCTGTCCCTCTTAGTTGGTGGCACCAGTGTTGGAAAAATCCCTGGGAACTGCAGCTATAAGACTCTTATTTAACGCTATAATTGCTGCTGCTGGCTGACCTTGATTAGAGCTCAGGTTGATCGGCTCTAAATCCCCATACGTTGCCCACTTGGCCACTCGTGTTTGCGTCCCCCCCCCCCCCTCCCTCCCTCGCTCCCTCCATGCCCTCTGGTGGAGGTGTTGGGCATTATAGACTGAGGAAATGCCATTTTAATTTTAAACACCTCTCCTCTGTCCACCCTTAACGGCCGACACCACTTTACCTCGCAGCTCTGCCAATTTGTCTGAGTGGTGGCTGGGCCTGGAAGGAGGTGGAGGAGGAGGAGGAGGAGGAGGATGTGGTGGTGGCGGCGGCTGCTGCTTGTGTGGAGGTGAATTTGGGAATAAATTAGAGTACAGATATTTTCCAGCTTGATGAAAAACTGCCAGCATGGAACGCTGGTCTTGAATAGCTCGTGTTCCTGGTGAATGTGCCTCCATTACACACCTCATTGTGGAAAGACAGCGATGGCAACCCCCCAAAACCATCCTCGGCTCACACCCGTGCCAGAGGCGCTCTCTGTTTTCTTTTTTTTTTTTTTTTGCTTTTTTGTTTCGGGGGGGGAGGGGGGGGGGACTAACAGGTTTTCACATGCTGTAGGCCACAGCCTGCCCCGAGCTCCACCACCACCTCCTCCTCCTCCTCCCACAGAGGCGACCGTGCGTGGGCCCCCGCTGTGGAGTGAGGCACGGAGCCCTTAATGAGGGCTTTTTGTCAGCAGTGGGTGGATTCGCCCAACGGGGGAGTGTAAGAGCCGGACACGGGAGGGTAATTTCCAGCGAGGAAGCAAAGAGCTTTGGCTTTTTTGAGGCCTTACAGGTGATTCCACGCCATTGTCTCCTAATGGAGTTTAGCGTTGGGTGGATGTCAGGGCTCAGCGGACGGGGCCCGGCTGGCAATTAGACGCCAGACTCCGCAGTCATTCCTGCAGATTTACTCACTCATATATTCAAAGTACAAAGCCCATTGTATACTACGGGGCTTATTCATGGAGCTTACTATTCATAGTTAATCAGCTTAGTCATTCTGTGAGTTTATTTTTTTGGTGCTTTTACATACTTTCATGTGCTTGTTTCTTCCTTGCTGCCTACTTGACAAGAGCTGTACTGTAGTTTCGGCTAACCCCGGGGCGAAATAGCTTTTTGCTCAGGGCTGAAATATGTTGAGAGCCGCTGCTTGTTTAAATAGTGTGCATCTTCCAGCGAGAAGCTCCCGGAGCCCAACACACACACACACACACACACACACACACACACACACACACACACACACACACACACACACACACACACACACACACACACACACACGCACACACACATCTGTGTTTTTCTTCTTTAGCCCTGAAATGAGGCGAAGAGCAAGCAGGAGCAGTAGCCTGCATCAATCAGGTGGCGGAGCGAGTTGGGTCACATGTTGCCTTGCGAAGCAAATGGACTGTCGCATTGTTAACCTCCGGGCCTTTTCTCAACGCTCAGCTTTGAGGTGCGCACCGTCCACCTGCAGCCTGCCTCCACCTCATCTTCCATCTCCCCCCCCCACCCCCCACCTCAAACCGCCTCTCTCCACGCTTCCCCATCTCCATGTTCTCCCTCCTTCTGTCGGTTTCCGTCTGTCTCTGTCCTTTCTTCGCTCTGTCGTTCCCTCCCTTCGGTGCAATGACCAGACGTAGCAAATTGGAAACATGTGTCACATCCAGCTACTAATTACGGCGCTGCAGCAGTCAGTGATGCAAACAAAAAAATGTGTTGGGGACGAGAGAGGTGACGCAGGAAAGAGAGCCATCTGTGGCTGTAATACCTTCACACTGCAGTGTATGATAAATAAATCCTCATGTTAGTCATTAAAACGGCTCCGGGTCGCGTTGCCATTTCTTCCCTACCTACTTCTATTTAATGCCTGCACACTGGAACACTGCCTATATGTTTGTTTCTATTCTTACTAAGATATTTTGGTTTTACAGACAAAATATTATAAAAATGGTGAAAAATGAACCATTAAAGAGGAATATTCTGGTGCTTTTCATGTTGAAGGAGATATGATGTCATTGCGCTCTACTGTTTGAGCAATTCTACTCCTCAACTGTAGGAGGCACTGTAGACAAATAATGATACTTCTATGCAGCAGTAATGAGACCATAAGACATGGGGAGAGAAGCAGATCGTTTCTATACGTACAAAATTATTTTTGCCTGATTTAGTTTGGAGTAGTTTTTGAATTTTTAGCAAAATCAACTTTTTTGATGTAGCAGTTGCTGTTTACAAGACAAAGGAAAATCAAAATCACTGTAATTTTATGTGTTTATTTGCATTCTTCATGACATTTTGACAAAAAAGCACCTTTTAGGTTTCATGTACTTGTACAAAAGAACCTATTCTCACTTAATACATTGTTACCACATTATTGGTAACAAGTTATATAGCGGAAACATGAAGTTTTAGCAACATTTTTGATAAACGCAGCCTATTGTAGAAATACGTTCAAAACCTGCTTGACATCTTAGCATTTCAGGTTTTCTACCCAACTTTAGAAAATTGAGATTACTTCAAAATCACGCAACGCCTTTCGCTTAAACTTAGTTGGAAAAAAAACATAAAAGCAACTAGAAAACATGTTGGAAATGTGCAAAACCAATGACATAAAAGCATCTGTTGATTTCTAAACATGTTCTAAACATGCACATGACTTTCATTGTCTTTGTTTAGCTTAAAGAAATACCTACTAGAAACATCTAAATATCATCATCCTTTTTAAAACAGATGAGACGATGACTGGAAATAGCCATAAAAAAGAAAGATGTTCATGGACATCCATGATAATGGAGGGAAAGGCTGGCCATGCAGTGGACGCCGTGACATCAGCGTTAGCGCACGACATCATCCGCCAGGTCGATAGTGTCGGCTGTAAACTTTAGATTAGGGTCATAGAGTGCTGCATCCACCCTTTTATTGACCCCCCACTGAAATTACTGCAGCCTGACTGAAAGGGAAAGAGACAGAGGTGTTCAGGGAGAACCATAAACAGAGAAAAGGGAAAACAGAAGAGGGAGCAGAGAGGAGGCAGAGATAGTCCTAACCCTAAGTAAATCAATAGCAGTTAAGTCTCAAGTGCCAATACAGTTTCTGCTGGAGGAAGAGGGAACTGAACCAGAACGATCACCTTGGGAAGACCCCCACCCCACCCCACCCCGACCCCCCCACAGCCCACACGCCTCTCCAACACCCGGACCTGGGACATACATTATCCTTATCTCAGCATCTCCCATTATTGGTCTTACACGGCCGCCCTAATGAAAGATCGAATCTTACATTACAGCTCGGGAGTTTGGGCAGGGTGTAGTGGTGGTGTAATGATGGAGCGGCCGCCGTGGTGGAAGGTGACCCCCCCCCCCCCTCCCCAACAAACCCAGACCTGAGAATACGAGCAAAGTCCAAGAGGATTTTGGCTTTCTCTGATCACGGCATATGAAGTTCTGACGTTTCTTTGGCCTTTTTTGCCAGTTTGATTTCAGCATCTGCTTTCTCTTTTCGTTCCCCCCCCCCCCCCCCCCTCTCTCTCTCTTCCATACTTTAGTAAACGGCTGTGGATTATTGTAAACGCTTGCTGAGGGTGGGCGTCTCCTCGCTTGGTGCTTGCGGTGGCTTGTAATACAACTATTCCCCTTAAGATCCACATTAAATTTTAATCCCCCCCCCCCCCCTCATCCACTCACATGCTTCTTAATAATTCATTAATCAGCAACTAATTGGCGCCGTATAAAAGGCCGGCAATAACTAGGCTAAGTGTTCCAACAAAAAAGAGAAATATACTAAAGAGATAAAAGGAAGCAGGAAATGAGGTGAGGGCATTTCGGCTGCCAGTGGAGGACGTATTAGCGGGTCAAACAGGATGTCATGTCTGTGGTGTGTCTTTCTCACACCCGAAACTCCACGCCCGCATGGAGTCCACCCATCTCTGAAATATGTATTCATCCACACTGTAACTAAGAAGAAGTGCCTGCAGCTAATCTCCTTCGGCGATTTAATTAGACAACGTCTAGTTGTTGTGTTTTTTTTTTCTTTTAAGTGTGAGAGTGGGAGAAAGAAAGGGGCTAAAATAATAAGAACCACATTGCACAAGCTGCCTGTTAACCCAGACTCCGTCTCCCCCCTACCTTTTTTTCCCCCCTTTTGGTGAAAAAGAGGAGTGTGCATGAGTTTACGAGCTGAGAGCAACAGGAGCTGTGAAAAGAAGTTTCAGCTGATGTGGCAGGATATAAAGGCCAGAGGAAGAAGGAGGAAAAGGAGAGCAGCCAAGTCCAGCCAGAGGCTGAAATCCCTTTTTCCCCTCTTGTTTCTTCTTTTCTTTGGGTGTTGCGGGGCAGGCGGGACAGGTATGCGACTTGTCGGGTGAAAGTAGATGCGAAAGACGTAGACGTGTTCTAGTTTCATATGTCTTGTAAAAGTATGCCATGAGGGGAACGTTCTACTGCATTAAAGCTGCAAACTTTAGCGCATTTTATTTGGCTTTTATGTGACAGACTAATAAAAAGTGGTGGGTGTAAAATTGTGCATTATTCTTTGCAAAAACAGTTTGAGCTCAGTCAAACTGAAGGGAACTGATCTGTGAACACCACTTTTCAGATTCTTCATTGAATTTAGGTCTGGACTTTGACTGGGCCACCTGACGCACAATATGCTTCTGTTTTTAAAATTCACTTCGATTCGGTTTGTTTCTTTGCAGTGCCAATTCACAACAAATGCGGATCTAAAAAAATACATTTGCAATTGATTCCAGTTGCCAAACAGTAAAGAAAGCTCAGATTATTATTTTTTTCTCAGAATTCTGACTTTAATCTTCTGAAAAAAGTCAGGAAGTTGAGTGGACAAAATTATATTTGGGGTTGTCCGATTAAGGGCTAGAATAAAACGTGCACTCCACACTTATTATAGTTCTCCCACTTCCTAATTATGACTCACTTTGTGTTTGTTTTTCACATAAAAGCCCCATAAGATACACTGATCTCCTCGAGAGGCTCAAACTCTGCTCCCGTCTCTGTTGGACACATGTCGAAAGTGTGTGGTCCTTTTAGTTACAGACACAAGTGTGCATGCAACTAAATGCACTAGGGAAAGATGCTAAACAAGGTACAGCAGATGTGAACACACACACACACACACACCCACCACACACACAGAGGAGAGGTGAGGTTATTGGCACCCTTCACGGATTGTTGTTCCAGGAGGAATTCATTCATTATTTTATCGCTCGATTATAAGTTTATTTGGCCGGGGCGGCGCACATTCATCAACATCATAACAGCCATAAAGCGCTCTTGTAAATATGCTGGGGTTAGCTCAAGAACTAATTTACTCCCCTGCATCCGCCCCCCCGCCCTCCGTGAGCTTCAGAAATGACTTTGGGATTTTTGTAATTGTTAAAAGTGCTGATGTTTAGGATGAAGCAGATTAAAAGTGCACGGCTGGCTGAGCTCGTTCAAAAATGTTGAACCCCGTTCAGGAACAAGCGGCTTGATTTTTTTTCTCCCCCCCTTCCCTGGAAACGTGGCTCAGAGACGCGCAAGGCTCTTCGCAGGGTGGCGGTGGGAACAGTAATCCAGGCCATAGGTCTGACGGGGTCACATGTGTCCCAGCATCACCGGGCAGATTGCCCTGTGTGTCTGAACTCGGAGCCCCTCGTACACACAGGCCTCTCATTAGCTTGCTTCACAGCACGCTCTGCCTAAGCAGGATCATCCAATCCTCCTGGCAGCGTTCGGACTGGGCCAGGTCAATCCTCGTCCCCTCCGGGGGGCACAAAGAATCCGACTATATGTACAGGACAGGGGGCCAACCAGCTTCCGTCACATTGTTCGTTTCCTTCTTCTCCTCTCCTAATCGCTTTAACCTCCACCTCCATCCATGTACTCCCTCCCTATTTGAACCTCGGCTCAGTTTGTTCCCTCGCACATCTTCCCCCTGTGCTGAATCTGACTCACGTTGCAGCAGTGACTCTGGCGTCGCTCCAAATAAACAGTATCTCGGCGGAAGGACGTTTATTGTTAATTAGTGCTTCTGGATTCTCATGTGCCGGCAGGTGCGTGTTTGCACGAGAAACACTAACCCGGGTGTTAAGATTTTACAAGCTGCAAGATGTTTTGACTGCGACACACGCAAATCTTCTTATCTGGTAGTTTACACTGTTATTAAGTGCTGGAGTCTTGTTTTGATTGCGTAGGAAGATCAGTTCAACCTGCATTCAGCTCGTTTCCAGAAGCTTCTAACAACAGACGTGTGCAAAGGTCTTGTGTCGCCCCGTTTTATGCTCACAGCAGCCAACTTAGCACAGAACTCATTTCAATCTGGATCCTTAGGTGCTGGAACAATTTGTTCTGTCGCTTGAGTTGGATCTATTTAAAAAAACCAGACACCTTCCTTTGATGCACAGAAAGTGACAATATAGAGCCATTTATTGAGAGCTTGGGATCCACTAGATGATCAAGTAAAGGACAATGACTCTCTTGGGTTTTATGCCAAGTCTGAACATTTTCCTTCTTATTAAAAAGGGGCCTGGTGTGTTATGGACAGGTGCAAGAAATGAACTACTCAGGGAAAGATAAAGCCATTATCAGTGGTTTACATAGTCACACAGTTGCATTACAGCAAGATCTTATTTGATATAGTTTTTGCTTTTTTATGCATTGGTTCTGCAAGTCTGAGCCCATAGTTTCCACCTGGAGGCTGAAGCAGAAGAGTCCAAGTATCTCAGCGAATATATTGGTGCCCCTTCTTCTGTTATGCAAGAAAGTCGGGCTCTTGATTTTTGGGTCTGTATCCAGTCAAACCTTCATATTTGGTCATAAGATCTTAAACTTGACCAAAAAGAAGGGACTCTTGATACAAAAGACTGAAATGATCTCCCTCCTTAAGGTGACAGGACTCAACTGTGAGAAGCACTGCCAGAAAAAGAAGCAACTCTTCCACATTTAGACACATTTAGACATGTGGAGCTTCATTTTGTATGTACCTCCTGGAGAAGAAACCCCCAATGCAGACACAGAAAGCATTAGAGGACCTATATTACCCTTCGGGCCTATAGGAACACCCAGGTCGGATGCTGCACTCTGATACCGTTAGACAGGTGGAAAATAGTTGATGGTTTCTCTCCATGCTCTCGGGGACACTCCTATGGCACTGTGGCATACTTTGCATGGTTGCCTTTGTCTCATTGTTGTTTTGTGATGGCCTGGTGACCACCACTCTGGATGAAGTGGATACAGAAGACTGACAGGTGGTGCGGTTGAAATGCTTTGCACGCTACTTTATGCAGTAACCTCGGCGCATTCAACACCTACTGGTAAATTATTGAAAAATATGTTGACAACAAGTTGAGGCACTCCTATGGTAATAACATCGTGCACCATTGTAATCCCTGAATTGACTCATTAAAACAATACCTTTAAAAGTGGTTTTGTACCTGTTTTCCCCTCAGGCAACTGATTTGCATGGCCCGGCATCCAGTTACGTGTAAAATTGTAAAATGCAAAGCAAGACACTAATGTTTTGTGCTCTTATCTAGCAGTTGGCTCATTGTTCCTGCCAGAACTCATCCCTATTGTCGGTCTTTACATCCCGTCACTTTCATCAGCAGCAGAACTCCATCAGTCCCTTCTCTCCGTCTGCCAATGAACGTCAACGCAGAGCAGCGATTGGACGGGGGCCCGAAATGGTTCTCCTTGCTGAATGTTAAGGAGGAAGCATATGTGTGTGTGTGTGTGTGTGTGTGCGTCTACACAAGAGAGACGAATGAGTCGGTTTACTGGTGGACAGCTGTGCCGTGTCACAGTTGAAGTTTTGGCAAACATCTTAGACCAATATGAGCAGAAGGGCAAAAATGGAAGGAGCGGGGGGTTGTCAGGACGGGATGAGGCAACGATAGAAGATGGCAAGACAGTTGACAGGCACAGAAAAGCAGGACTGAAGTGCAAGAGAGGGTTGACTGAGGAGAGAGATTGATGGTTTGGGAGGCCATCCGGGTTTGACAAAGCTACTGGCTGAGGGGACACAGCTCAGACAGGGAGAGTGACTGATGATTGGTAGGTCACCACCATGACTAGCTGCTCACCCCTCATTCCTCATTACTGACAACTTCCATAATATTTAGCCCCTGTAAGGTCCAGCATGAACCTAGTAAGCTTTTAAGGACTTTATTGACATTTAGGGCAGAAAGAACTCTTTGATCAACTTATCAAAGAGCAATTGAGTGGTTAGCCTCCCCCCTTTCCCCTAATCTATATTTCATTGAATTCATATGATTTGACGATACACTACAAACACATACTGGGCTTTTACAGCAGTCATTAGATAGTTTATATAACTTAGAGTGGCTGAAATGATGGCAGCTGCCTCCTAGCGGAACAATGTGTTGATAGACTTCATTAGCCTAAAGCCAAATCAATCCCTTTCACAGGAAAGCTGCTCTTCCACTCTTTAATCAATTTTCAGAGTTCACTTCGGTTCAGGATGAAGAAGCCTTGTAATTTGCATACCATCTTGTTTTCCTCCAGTTTACCAACTGATGCATTGCAAGGATTACAGAAAGACCAAAAACGAGAAAGCAGTCACAACGTTGTTGCCCGCCTCGGTTAGATTGTTGTAGAGTCTGAAAGCACTTTGGTAGTCTCTGTTCTGACATTGTGAGTTTATGAGAATATTTTCCTGTTTTTCATAGCTCAAATGGAACGCAGAGTTACAAAGTCATTCCAGGGATGGCAAAAAAAAAAAAAAAAAAAACACACACAAAGCCAAAAAAACACAAGCAGATAGTTGCATTTGGATGTGATGGAGTGGTTGCAGGTGGGCCCAGGTTTAAATAACCTGATTTGAATTGATATTTTTGGCATGAGAGGCTGTTATCCTGAGATTCGCAGAAACACAAAGAGCCACAAAAAGTAAGCATACATGAATCACCCCGCCTGCAAGCAGTGTGTTAACAAAGCAGAACAACTTCTCACTCCTTGGCTACAAAACACTACTCAGATTGCATGTGTGTGTGTGTGTGTGTGTGTGTGTGTGTGTTCATGGGGTCTTTTGGCTGTATAGTAGCTGTCTGGTCTCTTGCGAGAGACCTATTACTCCCAGGACTCCAAGCATCTTAGCTTTAACATAATCTTTACCATTGACTCACAATAGGTCAGAGATGATCCTCATGCTAAGAGGCTTTGGTGGGAAATGCTGTCTTGGTCTGGCGTTCCCCACTTTAATAACAACCAGTCATATGGAAACCTGCCTTTCCAATAAAGGAACACGTTTATTAGCCCCTACATGCAAAAGCTTAGGTCTCCACCTCAGATCTTTTGCAATATTCTCCACGCCGTTCCCTCAGCAGTCTGATTATTTTTCCAGGCTTCACACTTTCTTTTCCTTAGTTGCTTGATTGTGCACATGTATGCATAGTTCTAATTAGAAGTTAAAAGACCGTGGAGCGAGCGTAAAGCATCTGGCTTCGGCATTAGCCCATCATTGTTATAGTCTTTGGACAAGCTGACCTTGGCATGCGTTAAGGGGGAAAATTCATGCCTCGTTTACTGGTTCCTGTGTAGGGCCTAATTTAAGTGGTTCGGACATAAAAATGCGAGTTTGTGATGAAAGTTTAAGATTGGGTTAACTCTTGTTTTCGATAGCGATTCTGCTCTTTCGTTTTAAGGACTTTCAGCCACCGCTGAGAGTTGTTTATGTGTCTTAAGCTTGAAGAAATTCTATACTGAGATTTGGGAAAGCTTCACCGTGCCACATGTTTATCTAAACAAAAACTTATAGCCTTTTTCAAAGTTATTGAGAAGAAAATATTTTAAAATGTGGTGCAAGTAAGAACCATGGTGATTCTCATTGTGGCTGTGCAAGGTAAACCAGTCATTGTCCTCTTTGAGTCCACAAGATATTTAAGAAATGTGACTCTTTTAGTCAATATTCCGATTTGAAGTTTTCCAACTACATACAGAAGAACACATTTCCTGTGTAATGTTTTTCTCCAAACCAAGTTTACACATTTTTTAAAAAATGTCATTTATATATATCTATATATATAAAAGCACAGGTTTTTCTCACAGTTATGGCTTTATGCATTGACATTGACTGCTGCAGATACAGTAGTTTGTAACTTTAGCTTAGCGTCAAATGTAGAAACTTGACCAAATGAAACGTGGCTCAGATTCCAACTGAAAAAAATAGAAACTAGCAAGTAGCAAACGGCAAGAAATGTTTAGTTTGCTACTATTTAGATTTGCTATGATGGCTCTAGACTATAATAATTTCCAAATGTAATAATTTACTGATAAAATCAGTATGAATTTGCAAATGTTGCTTGTTTAAACATATCAAAGCAGTGGCCTTCAAATTTTGGCTTGTTTAACGCTAAATTACTGAATCAAACATAAGAAATTATGAACAAATGCTACGGCTAAAATAGGGTTAGCTGAAAAGCTGTTTTAGTCACAGTTATGATACAAGATACTAAAATCAGTATCTTCAACTTGAACATTTTACAACATGTAAACATATGAATGAGTTTATTATTATTATTATATTATCATCATTTATTATTATTATTATTATTATTATTATTATTATTATTATTATTATTATTATTATTTATTATTATTTATATTAAAAAAGTGCTGTCTTGGATTCCAGAAAGAGGCCAAACAGTATCTATGCTAAAATGCTAAAAATAGAAGTGATGTAAGCCAAATCAAGACTGGTTAAATGAGATTTAAGGTATTTTTCTTTTTCTAGCTGTGGTTTGTTGGTCTGGCTGAAAACTCAGTAAAGCAGTCAAGTGAGAAGCAGAAGAAATTGATCAACTTCTTTTTCTGGTTAAATAAGATAGCAACTGAATCCCCTTGTATTGGATTATTTATTCAGCTTTTGGGTTTGTGCGATGAAACAAAAAGACAAAAGAAAAACATTCTTTTGTTTTCCTTAAAGTTAAACAGTCCTGAGAGCCTTGTTGTTTTTCTTAGACTCAGAAAGTTACGCTCAGTCGTGGGCTCCAGACTCGCTGTGGATAATCTCAAGAATGCGCAGTTGTCACACTAAAACAACTAAAACAAAATGGTTGTCGAGCTAAAACAACTTCCCGCTGCCTGAACAGCAGACATTTTCCAGCTACATACGAGTGTCTCCGGCTGAAAGAATGATTTAAGAACCCAACTAAAGTAAACGACCCAACCGTCTCCAAACGGCGGCGTTCTCCAGTGTGAGGCCTCCGCTTTCGCGCCGTGTCGTCGTGAACAAGTGACTCTAATATGATCCGTCTTGCACAGAGAGCCGCGGTGGAATGGATTGTTGTTGACGTTTCCACGTCCCGTCGTCTGATACCCCGGCTCTTGAAATGACGGAGCAGCTTTCAAGCGGTTCTGGTCTCCTCCGCTCTGTCTCTCTTTTGCCTTTTTGTCCTCCCGTCTCCCGGCGAACGTCAACACACACCGGCGTTCGTATATGAGCCGCGTTGCACTCACAGCGGCGGGCCCTGAATATTCACACACACACACCACACACACACACACACACACACACACACACACACACACACACACACACACACACACACATTCCTCATGCATGCACAGATGAAAAAATGTTATTGCTTCCAGTGCTGGAGAAAGTCCAAGTGGAGGGTTTGAATTTCCTCTGAGGTACACTCCTCCTCCTTCCCTCTCTTTTCATCAGCAGCATACTCCTCAATCCCTTCTTCCTCTCCTCCATCTCTGCTCTCTCTCTCTCCCTTTCTCTCTGTTGCTCCCCGCGAACAAAAGAGCTCCCTTCCTCGAGCTTCCACTGAAAGCCCTCACACACACTCGACTCTCTGGCTTCACACTCTCCCACACGCACTCTTATTCCTCTCGTCGTCTGCAAAACCCAGTCCACTTCTCTGCGCTAATCTCCCTTTCAATTCCTTTGTCTTTTCGTTTGCCGCTCTCTCTCTCTCGTTGCCTGACTCACCAGTCTAAGTTTCCTTCTTCACATATCCAAGCCGTTATCATGTTACAGCTGGTTGGCAGACAGTAAAATTTATTCCTTCTCTCTTTTTTTTTTTATATAAATTGCTCTCATCTCCTCCTTTTTCCCACCCAGCAGCTTCTTTTGTTACGCTCCTTCTTTGTGGGTGGTTCTTGATCTGGAGTCTCTGTTTCTCCTCATTTGCTCATCACTGTCCAGCAGTAAATGGGACCTCAGGAGAGAAGGCGGAATGAATGACCGTGATTGCCTATCACTGCGGCGTCAAAGTAATTTGGGAGTAACTGTCGGCACACATGCAAGCGCAGCATTCCCGCCCTTTCTTTCGGATATTCTGCAAACCCAGGAAGCCTCTTCCCTCATTAGCTGACCTCCCTTCCTCAAAGTTTTCCTCCTCTGCATTGCTTTTGCTCTCTTTTACGGCGCAGCTGTATCGCAGGTTCCTAACCGCAGGAGGGAGGAGAAAACAGATGGAGCTCACTCTTTTCTTACTCTTTTCTTCCTATTATTCCTTCCCCACCACACAGAGAAAGATAATGCAGAGAAGTGTTGATGTAAAAAAAATAGAAAAAGTTCATACTTGGGACTAAAGTTGTGCGTTGAGCATATGTGGATGTTAGAGACAAGGTTTCACAAATGAAACTGTAATAAATATTTGCATTTGTTTAGACGTGTTTTTACAAGTGAACTGCAAAAATTAAGCAATCAGTTTGGGGGGGAAAATGTCGCGGAGTCGATGCTGTGGGATTATTTTTCTTAAAGCCAACTTTTAAACAAAATATGAACAGTTTGAATAACAGTTTGTCTTTAAACCTAGGAAAGTAGAACATGAAGCCGAACTTCACTTTTATTATATCAGCATATGTCCAAATAAACAAGAAAGGTTTTACCATAGATAAATAAAGATGTGTAATATTTCTGACTTGTTCATGTGTATTTTTCCACTAAAAGTTTTGATTTTCAGTCGAATGGTGAAGTATAAGCATCCTAACTGTTGGTGGAAAAAGCACCGCAGTTACCTACGGGCATCATTTATTTACATCACAAACGGCGTCTTATCAGGGCTGTGAACACTGGAGCCACTCTTTGTGTTTGCATCCTCATATGTTTGAGATGCTTATCTCTGAAAATAACCCTTCGTCTGTCTGAGTCGCTGCTCTGGTACGTGTGTTTATGTGTGTGTTTGTGTTTGCTGTGCCCGCTTTGCATGCTTCTGTAGAGCCACCGGTCCCGGTTAGGCCCGGCCCATCTGGAGGCCGAGTGGCTGGGTGGCCGCTGCATGTATGCACGCGCTCTCAGTTTGTGTACACAGCTGAACGCCGCAGCGCGTCCAGTCTCCGAGGTGTGTTCTGGCTCATTATCTGATTTTTCGAAGCTTTAATGCAGCTGCTGTATAGCAGCCAAACCCCCCCCCCCAAAAAAACGACGACTGCTATCGTCTCTAAGTGCTGCAATTCAACTGCGTTTTAATCAACACTTTAGCTTTCTCTTTACGTTTTAACTTAAATTTAATCGTATGTTTTTGTGTGCGACCCCCATTACGACTTCACTAGTAGAACAAAAGAATTACACTCAAGGACTTGTTTAAGTGCCTGTGCAGCTTGGTGGTGAATAGATGGAGCTTAATGCGCCTGCTAGTGAGCCGCTGTGTGGATGTCAGGCATGCGTCATGCGTGGGCGCGTGCGCCTGTGTACATGCCCTGCGTAGGATTGTGTACACCCCTCCCCTGCTGCTCACCTACCCCTATCCCCCGCCCCCCCACTCAGCATCGCCGCATTGAAACAACACAATCATGCAGGACAAAGACAGGGTTTTTTTTTATTTTTTAAAAAAAGGGAGAGTGGAAACAACAAAAAAAACTGCTCTGTTGTACCACTTGACCCTGTTGAGAGGGAGGCGATGAGGTGGTGATGATTGGGTGGTGGTGGTGGGTGGGGGGTGTAAACTGCGGGAGAGATAATCCTTCCAGTCATGATGGCCCCCCCCCCCTTTGGCCCCGTCCCCATGGGCCCTGGATCTAACGTGGCGCACTCGGCCATCAATCACTCAACAAAGCTGTCTGTAAGGGGATTATGAGCCTCGCAGACGCTCCCTCCTCTTCCTCACCCATCTCCCCCCCGCCCCTCCCTCGCCCATTACCACAGCTCATGTCCTGCCCCTGTTTTCTGCCTTTAAACTTGTCCGCCCTCGTCCACTGTCCTTTCTCTCGAGGAACTGTGTCTGGCGCCGATTTTTCCTCCTCGGTTTATCTCGGGCTTTCCATCCGTCCCCTCTGTGTCCGCGCTTTCTAAAGCCTTACCTGCTCTTTCTTTATCTCTTCCTCCCACCTGGGCATTATTTCTCACCTTGACAAGTGACAGGTGTTTGTTTAGCAGGTGACAGCTGTCACATGGGTGTGACTGCAGAACGGAGGCATGCAACGCCACTTTCAAGCACAAACAATCGGAATAATTTGCACATTTTCAGATGTAAATCGGCATATATGTGCTTGAACATAACTGCACGTTAAAAACTGCAGGGACAAAATGACTCCATTTAGGTTATTTTTCCCACCCGCTCCTGGTTCACATCTGGTCCAATCCCTTCCTGGGTAAATGTAACCCAACAGGGTTTAGTAGAGTCTCCAAATTGTGATAAAGTGACAATAATTGCACAAAATATTTCTGCTAAATGATTGCATTCATTATTATATTTATAGTTTGGACAAAGTGTCAGTCATACCTAAAAGACAGGATCTGTAGGGCAAAATCTCACAACAACTAGTTCAACTAATAGGAGCTAGCAAGACCCAGCTAGTTTTACCCTCAGCTAGCTAGTATTAGCTGCTATGTTCAAGTGTGCAAACTTGTTCTCTATGCACGAAAACTAACAAAAAACAACTCCTGGCCTATTTCTTAAATCAAAATGTAGGATTTATGCTGTTGGGACAGAAATAAGATAGTTTTCACCAAGCACTGGGTATCTGGATCTGCACATTTTATAAGACATGAATATGATGCTATATAATAATGTAAACATCTCATTATCAACACAGACAGTAAAGATATTTACCAAAATGCACTTTGTGAATAACTTAAGTTCACACAAGAAGTCATGTTTATTTACCTGAGACATTTGTTTTAACTTGCTAAGTAGCAAGTGGAAGCTAATGCTAGCTAACCAGTGAAATGCTAAAAGTGTCAGCAGGCTCTATTTTTTTTAAATGTTCTTCAAATTCAGTTGCTTTGATGGGTTATTGTGTGTGTTTTTTTTACTCCAACTAGTTTTAAAATCAAGATAAAATAAAAGGTATCCACGTAAATCCAAATATTACATTCTCAGTCGCATTTTTAACCCTCGCTAGATTTGTGACGGTCATTTCAGATCATTTATTGAGTTAAAGGAATGACCCATTATGCTGAGCGAAACATGTAAACCAATTCGAGACAAGTGAACAAGAAAATCCATGTTACTTTTCCCTGTTTCATTCTTTGGAAGTGGTTCATTTTAAGCAGATTGTTGTCTAGTTCAAGAATGAAAACTGGGTCAGAGGTTTTGCCTCGTTATTTTTGGTTTATTCTGACCTACCTCTGGACCAGTGCCATAAAGAAAGCAACAAACGAGACTGAGGTTAAAGTTATGTAAAATACCCTACGTCCTACACCGAGGCAAAAATATAACCCGAATCATACATCACTCACTCTTGCACAAGCTTTTTGTCCTTCCTGTGGCCTTTGCACCGCTACAGAGCAGACATGTCAACCTGTCGCCTGGCTAAATGTCACCTTTCCTATGAATGTGATGAATAGCTCACAGTCCTATCTTATCGCGCCGTCTTTAACCGTACCGTTTAAAAGCCGAGCACTGCCTCCCCGGGCTCCTGCAGGTGGTGACAGAAGCCTCTCCTCCCGCAGTCACCCTCGATTAATTCACAGCTCCTCCACACTGACTATCTCTCCATCGATGTGTCTGTTAAATGTCTGTTTGGTTTAAGCCTCTGTCAGCGCTCGATCGAGCTTTCAGTCTTCGCCCCCTTTAACCGGTAGGCCCACCTTTTAGTCCTGTTTTATCGCCTGCTGTCTGTCTGCTTGTGTTTTTTAAAACTGACTTTCTATTCCCGCTGCCTCCCGCTTTTCGGCTTCTCCATACCTAATCGGTCCAGTTCGCTGGGGGACTATTAACCGGTTAATCTGCCTCAATCCCGTCACAGTATTGGAGAGGCGACAGTTTGTTT
This sequence comes from Poecilia picta, assembly GCA_033032245.1. Taxonomy (NCBI): domain Eukaryota; kingdom Metazoa; phylum Chordata; class Actinopteri; order Cyprinodontiformes; family Poeciliidae; genus Poecilia; species Poecilia picta. The sequence goes on along the minus strand of CM065370.1, from coordinate 19,679,111 downwards.
GTCCTAGCTGCGAAAAGGCGATTGAAAGGTCAAGGCTTGTACAGTGTCACAGCGGTGTTTAATTAAAGGCGACTTGTTTTAATTCAAGCCTCTTAAATTTTAAAATTGTCTCTCTAAGGGAGAGGGGGGGGGGGGACCTTAAATACTCCCTGTCTTTACAATTCTAACTCTGGAGTTTTGACATTTTTTTTGTAGCTTCTGATTCATTGTGCCATAATCTTAAATCTCCTTTCAATTCATCCAATTGAAATGTCCAGATTCAGACTTCTTGTTAACAATAATCGCCCCCAAGGAGACTATGATGCAAAGCGCCTTCAATTTAACAAAAAAAAACTGATGAAGAGATGGAAAGATTTAACAACCATTCATTTCGCCAGATTAGACAGCGGCGAAGAGCAAAGACGTGCCGAGGAGAGAGAATAAAAAACGCGGGGAGCAAGAGGGAGAGACTTAATGTGGGTGACAGGGTTGTTATCAAGCAGGCAGCTGACGCTTTTAACAGCTGCGTTATCTTGCGCATCTCGTATTGGATTTAACTTCATTCTCTTACATGTGTTGTTCTCTGATTGACGCCCTGATTAAAGACATCCTCTGGCAGAGAGATGCCGAAACAAAGCGGGGGAGACAAAGGAAGGGAGACGAAGTGCAGGAAAGGAGGCCGAGGAGCTGATCCAGACGACTGGCACAAAGGATAATGACTTATTAGTCAATACTGCTCATTTTTAATCTAGTTGCATGTTTCTACATCACATCACGGCAGTGCAAAAACACTCTTTAATTTGCTACTCAGACCGCAAAACAGTTATCTGCTAGTGAGTTCACATTTAAGGCGCTGACGATCAAACATTCAATACATTTTGCGACTTTGTTTTTCTTTTAAGGTTATCTTCCCCAGTATTTACTCGGGTTTTCTAAAATTGCTTTCAGGATTTTCATTGGACTTTGGCTGCTTTCTTTACTCGTTTCACTTTAGTGCTTGTGCCAGAGCACAGCGTCTTGTCACCAATGTGGGTTTACAACCGAGTGAAGGCCAAGACAGAAGAAAAGGGCTGCAAGTTATTCGGAAAACACAACATTTTGATGTTATGGTTGAATATTGATAATAATGACAACATTTCTCACTTTTCCGTCATTCAATTGTCTCCACTACCTTATTGGTCACTTTATTTATTTCATTTTTGCACGTAAACTACAACCAACACGTTCAAATAAACCTTTGTAATTCTATGTCAAATTGCAGTTTGAGGTATTGCATGGGCGTCTAAAAGACAGAAGGTTTGCGCAGATCCTCAGAAATGCACCAGCCTTTAGTTACTCGCCTTGTGCCAGGTTTTCATCTGACAGGCTTTCAGGAATCACCTTGTTTTCTGTTTTTGGAACTGAGCTATGTTTGGTATTTTTGTTAAATCAAACTAACTATATTTAAACACATTTACTCCCTGCTGAAATTAAAATCACCCCTAAGCGACTAGATCTCTGTCATCACTGCAGCTGCTCAACTGTGTGATCAGCAGGACATCAACTGGGTCTGTAGATGTTTTATGGGTGAAACATCTTTGATAACTTATCTGCCAGTGGAAGTAATATAGTTTTTTTTATCACTATTAAGAAACTATTTACATAAAAGAAGCTCCTAAATCTTGCTGAAAATAACTTTTAAGCTAATTTTGTCTTACTGAGATGCTTGCTCTGGAAACTAGACCAAAAGTACTTGATAAGATTTTTGGGTTTTTTTGTATTGCTGTGATTATTGACAGGTAATGGACTGAAAATAAGTGGAAAACATGTCAAGATAACTTGAAAAGATTATGTGAAAATCCTGAAAGCAAATAGCTAAAAAAAAAACAAAACAAACATTGGTGCAACAGTGAGGTGTGCAACAGAAAATAAAAACACATACACAGTAAAAATACCAGTGTCTATATGTGTTCAAGTCAGCTGGTGTTAAATTCAACAACACATAGTGTCACATTAACATTTACAACGGTGCTGGTGTTAAAATATATTAAAAGTAACACCAGTGTAGTGTTGATCATGAAACATAATGTGGTGTTAAAAAAGTAAATAATTGACCCACCAGGTGTCAATATCAATCAAATCCAGGGGAAAATATTCAAAACAATACACAGAAATGGAAAGTTTAACTTGTTTTAAACTAATTTTTAACCCAGTAATATAGACCAATGTTAATTAACAAAAAAATGGGTGTTAATCTTTTAACACTTTCAAAAGTGTTACTTTAACACCAGCTGACTTGGACACATATAGACACTTTTGGGTGTTAATTCAACACTGGCAGTTTTACTGTGTAGGATCATCAACCTGTTTGAACCGATCTAAACTCTGACCAGATAAAAATCATACATTCCTGTTGTAATACTCACGACTTCAAAAGGTCTTATCTCCATAGATTACCTCATGAACATCGGCATTCAGAAGATAAAACTATTTCCTTTGTGATGCGCGAGTCATCTAAACCTTTACACTCTGATCTGGCCCTCTGAACTCGTTTCGGATCCGAGCCGAGCTTTAACAAACAGAACGCCGATCGAAGCAGCTCTTAGCCTGATTTCAGTCTGAAGAAGTTCTGACTGTGACCTTGTATAAATACAAAGCAGCAGCAGCAGCAGCACCCTGCCTGTTCGCGCCTGCTGCTTCGCTGTAGGTTAACGCCGAACGCCGAGCCGCGGCGGGTCGGCCCGCCTCGACGGCGGCACAAAGCCGCTCTGATGTCGGTGAAGAGAAATCAGAAAAACATATAATTTAAGGCTGATCTGAAAGAATGAGTGAAGGGAAGAAGCTTGACGCGTATTCGTGGGGAAACTGTTGGAGTAGACGCAGCTGAACAGGCTGGATTATATAAGGGAGAAGTTAATATTAACGTTTATTATCATTATTAAAAACAATTTACAGTTCGACTGTTCTCACCCACAGTTCTGGTAAAAAAGTATACATACATCCAAATATACTTCCTTATTCCTTAGTTCCTTATTTAACCTCTCTTTTCAGCTTACGCAAAAATCTGGCTTTTAATTATAGATCAGAAACGTTCAATAGGGTTTGGGCTCATGGCACACACAGTAGTGTTAGCTTGTTTGGGGTCATTATCCTGTTTCTACACCGAACTGTGTCAAAGCTTCAACCTTAAGAGTTCAATGAAAGCGAAACATTTTGGTGGTAGTCCTCGTCTTTTTTCTGTTACTCCATTTTGACAACACACCAGCACCTCTGTCAGAAAATAACCCTACAACATGATGCATCCACCACCATGCTTTACACCTGCAAAGTCTCACCATTACCTCAAACACATTTCTACATATTATCTCTAAATACAGCAGATGTCTGGTGTTCACCTGGTTTTGGACCCACACAGGCTCCCAAAGAGCTGAAATCTGCAAACACTTTAGATTTCAAATTAATCTGCTTATTTAAATACAACTTAATATGCATTAATACACAGAGCAGAAACCATCTCAGAGCTACCAGAAGCTAACATCTGCTACAGTCTTTCTTATGTCTACACCTGGAGCTACAGCCAATCAGCGCTAAGGAAAATACATGGTGCTCCTGGATTGGCTGCTTTACAAATGAGCCATGATTAGGTGAAATCTAGAATCAGCTGTTCATGGTGATGTAACAAACTCACTTCAACTGCTGCAGCGTTTTCACATTTTTCTATCAGCATGTTTTTTTTTTCTGGCTTTTTCATAAATTACGTCATCCAGTGGTGAAGGTTCTCTTCAGATGGTTGAAAGTTTGAAACAATTTTAGGTTCCAGTAGCATAATAATAATCCAAAACACTCGTTAAGCTCGTTAAAGTTGGTTTTGGGAGGTTTATTTAGAGTTTTTGGAAACTCTTCCCACAGCTTTGGCTTCAAGCTCGTTGAAAGTTTGCGGACAATTTTTAAAAGTCAGAGTTTTGGCAGAAAACAACCCAACAAGTTTAGCAAAGAGTGGTCAAATGTTCAGCCAGAGTAATAACAACTGATAAGCACCTTTATCCACACATTTGTTGGGATTTATGACCAAATCCATGCATCTAATCCCACTATGGAAAAATACACATTATCAAAACATGACATCCATGCCAACTCTGAGTAAACTTCTGACAGAAAATGTGTTGGAGCTTAAAAATGAAAGGATGGAGGCTTAGATTTCCTTTAATTGCTCCAAAATCCATAAAGCTTTCCGCGCCGAGGCGAGGCAGCTTTCGTATTTTGTATTATTGATAAACACTCTTAAATTCAATTATTAATTCTCTGCGCGATTAGTTCCGTCTAACGTCTTGTGCATGTGAAGCCGACGCTCGGAGTCGGCGCGTTTCTTCCCCCCTGTTTTCCAGCAGAAGGGGAGGAACGAGCAGGAGAAAACGGTGGGAACGGTGATAGATGAGAACGTGTCACGGCTCTTATTAGAAACTGTGACTCTGATCTATTTGGTCTCATCTCACACCTTCGCCTGCGCGCGTCGCTTTCTCCCCTCCGCCCCGTTTCTCGCTCTCTATCTCATTCTCAGTCTGTCACCATCACCACCACCAGCGAGCGGCAGAAGAAGAAAGAGGAAACTTCTCGACTAAACCGGCGTCTCCAACACTCACCGGTGTGCAACTCGAACGCACGACCGAGGGAATAATAAAATAGAGGAATAGTTTGAGATAAAGCGGAGATGCGGGAGGGCAAATGGAGGGATAAAGGAGCCTGAGAGGGATAGAGAGCTTCATATTATTAATTTAGCAGGAGAAAAAGAGGGAATTTGGTTGAATCCCCCCCACCGCTGCTTCCATAGAGCTCTATAGGGGCGCACAATGGAGAGATTGCGATTGGAGTATAGAAGAGGATGGGGGGGGGACAAAGGTAGAGATAATCCATCCTGCTGTATGAACCGTGGGTTTAACTCTTTCACGGCAGCAGCAGGCCTCTGCATCCAATTTTCACTCCAACTCCAATCTTTTTCTCCTCCTTCTTCCTCCACCTATCTCCATCTACCTCTTTGTGGGCTCCCTCCCTAATCCTCCCAACATTTCTTCCAGACCTACGGACAAGAATAAACCTTCAGCACACACACACACACACACACACACAGCAGCAGCTCTTTGTGTCCCTGTGTGCGTGTGTGACATGCCAGCGTATGATTTGGGTGTGTGGTTGAGAGTGTATGTTCGCAGTTGGCAGCCCCGCTTGCCCATTGAAGTTGGCAGGATATCTCCTCATCTGGCACAGGAAAAAGGGAGAGCATCCTGTAGCGAAGGATTACTCTGACTTAGACTCAAACACACACACACACACACACACGCACGCACGCACGCACGCACGCACGCACGCACGCACGCGCAGACACACGTAAAGACTCAGTTTTTGGCACATATTCTGCATATTAGGAAATATAAAACCACACACTGACTCGCTTGTTGAGAAAATCAGTTTCTTGCTCATTTATTTGCAGGTAGAATCTGGTGTGAGAGCTACGAAACGCCACAAAGGGAAGGGCTACCGATGAAGACTTTAAAACGTTGACACCGATTCAACTTCAGTGGTGGCCACAGGCTCCTCTGACTTAAAAAGATGCTACATCAGGAGGCTAAAATATGCAAACTATCTGAAACTTCTTACTCAGGACGAGGGATTGCTGCAAAAACGAAAGTTAAGGTGCAATTGACTGGACTTCCTCTGATAGAAAAGCTTCCTCTGAAGAAGTTATTGGTCTCTCAAACTTTGGATTAGTTTGAATTAAATTAGGAGCAAATTCAAACATTAACTGGAGCTTTTGTCTCGTAAATTTCGTCCAAATGTCTTTTTTCTTTTGTCATCAGTCGACACTGAGTAAACAAACTGAACTGAGCTGAACTGAAGTAAATTAAATTAAATGCATTGGATGCAGACTGGATGGAAATACATTACATTTAATTGATTGGGTATGATTGGATTGAAACGGACTGGTTTGGGGTTGGATTAATTGGAATTAATCAGTTTAGGTTAGACTGGATTAGATTAGATTGGTCTGGACTGGATTTGATTTGATTGGATGTATCAGGCTGGCTTCAACCTAAGTTACTTTTTTTTATTACGTATTTCTTTCTTTATTTGCTTGTTTTTGAAGATTGGCCACAACACAAGAAGTAAAATGTCAGCGTTGGTTCAGCAAAACCTCACAGCCGTTCTGCTATATCTTTTTAAGAGAAAACACAATTCTTTGTCAACTATTTCTTAGCATGTGAGTTTAATCACAAGTTCCCTAATGATATAATTGAACCACAGTTGCCATGAAAGCGTCAGTATGTGGAATGTTTCAATTGCAAAAACTCCCTTATTTGGTCGTCTCGCACATTTCACGCGTTAAGAACTCGTAATCCAGTAATGCATTTGCACAGATTCTCATTGGCTTTGATTCGTCGGCTGCAGGCTTTAGTCTCTGAGATGCTGACGTTGATCACGACGGAAAAGAAAGAAACCAAAATGTCGCCCTGGAAAAAGCTGATTTGAAGAAACAGATGGTTCCTCCTGTCAGGCTCTTCCCAACGTCCCCAAAACAGTTTGGATGAAGTCGGTTTTGTAGCTTCACCTTCATCTATCAAAGCCAACATGTATCCGTTCCTCCATACAGCGCCAACTTGTCGCTCCTCTCTGTTCCTTTAAACTAATGTCTCTGCAGAAGTCGTGCGGTTTGATGCAGCTTTCAGGCCTCTCTGCTATACAAGATGCGAAATGCCAAAGGAATGCATTTCAGTAATGGGCCTGCTGACAGCGCTGCAGAAATATTCTCCAGGAGCCCGGTTCTGTAAAGTGTTTCTTTGTCTCGGCAGAAAAGATGTCGGCAGCGGGAGCGAGGCGTAGGGGGCAGCAGACTCGGGTTCTTTGTACGAACCTGATTGATAGATGTGTCTGACCTTTAGCACCACTTGAGAAATCCAGAAAGTCATTTTCTCACCTTATATTTAGTCCCTCCTGTTCCCTCATGCGCACACATACACACACCTTCAGACAGACTCTGGATGGAAACCTAATTCTGTTCTTTCTTTTTCTCCTTTTCAAAAACCTCCCAATTACAGCCACTCCATTTTCCACCTTCCCCTCCTTCTCTTCCTCTCCTTCTCCCCCTGTCTCCCTTTTCTTAACGAGCAATCTCGTTAATGTCAGGGCGCCTCTTTCTCTTGCTCGTCCTTCCTCTCATTCAGACTCCTGGCCCATAGAAAAGGGACAGAGATATGAAGAAGAGAAGATAAAGAAATCAGAGCTCAGCCAAAAGGGCGGGTTGTGCGGCAGAGAGGTCGAAGGCGGGGGGGAGGCGGGGGCGCGAAAAAAAAAAAAAAGAGTCCAATAAGTGTCCAAGATTACCGCTCTGGTTTCAGAGGGGACGTAATTACATGCTGCACCGCCTGTCAGGAAGAGTGAGATGAGGGGACTGTGTTTAGTGATGCACCAGTGAGAGGCTGGTGAGGCGAGGGCGATGACAAAATCTGCACCCCGACCAACTGCAGACCTGCCTGCGTGTGTGTGTTGTTGTGTGTGTGTGTGTTGTGTGTGTGTGTGCAGGATGAGTAATGTTAAGCCATTCAAAGCTGTAAATTATTCAGAGCCTTCATGCATGGAAACATTATAATTCTATGTCTCAGTGTGAATTACCCTCCATTTTACCCCCAGGCACATATCCCACTCCAACCCAAGGCCTCATGGGAGATTAAAGGGGGGTAAATAGTGCGGGGGCTGGACCCGCATATAAAACCACATGCAGCGGCCACATGTCCCAGCAGCACGCGGCGTTATGTATCCCTTCTTGTTATCTGATCCGCTCTCATTTGGGCTTAATGCTCCAAATAAAACCAAAAGTACTCCGAAATTAAGATGAATTAAGATTAGATGCTAATCAGCGTGAGGTTACTCAAACCGTGAACTTCCTGCAGCTTCTGCTCGCTGCATCGCATGAAGCTCTTCGGTCTGCCGACTTTAAAATGTGACTAGACTTGGTGAAAGTTTGAGGATGATGATAGACGTTGGAAGAATGTTTTGCTCTACAGTTGAAATATGCAGATTTTGTGTAGATTATGTATGATGTTTGAAAAATGATTTACATATCCACAAATGTTTTCTACATGTGGCTGCCTAAAATGTGCAAGCAGAGATACAAGTATAGCCTAACATGTCAATACAGGCTTCTCTGATTTAAACACATCAGTCAAAGTAATTTTGTTGAGATAGAATTATTTTAGATGCATTTTTTGTGCTTTTGAAGGTGGAACTGAAGAAATGCATAAACTGTATGAAGAAAGATAAAAAAAAACAAAGAATCCTCTTTTGTATATATATATTTTCAAATAAATCAACCAGAACTTGGAAGGACTAACTTCTAGTTGAATCCCAGTAGATGTTCTTACTTTAAAACAGATGGGTTTTGTAAACCCATCTGCCCCCATTTGTCACAAGTGGATTCATTTCTTCATACATCTCAACATATGCCTCAAAAAATATTTGTGAAGGTAGTATTTTCTAGTACTTTTGAAAAAGTTTTATCATCTTAGATTCTGATGATGATCGAATGTAGCGCAAAGCAAGATTTCTTTAAAAAAGAGTGAAATAGCACTTTAGTTGTGTGCCTGACATGAAATGTTGTCTATAAAAACGCTTCATGTTGGAGTGGAGTTGATATCCCTACTGTCAGTCTTTGCCATGTTCTTGCCACCCCATGACTGATTTGCTCCCTGGGTGGAGAGCCACTACAGTGTGCTTTCCCCATTTGTAAAAAAATGAAAGCCGAATGAAAGCCTTGTTCTAATTATGACATTTTATTACAGAATGACATATTGTAAAAAACACATTCCTGTTCTTGTTAAGGCCGTGACTCTTTACTCTCCAGTCCGTTGACTAAAAATCAAGTAATTGCCAAAACACATGAGTTAATTATTTTTGTTTGTAATATTTGCTCACCAGTTTGACTCATTTCCATCTAGAAATGTTGTTTTTTCCTGTATTTTAGATCACACCACTGTTCCACCAGCAATTTGTAATAATTATAATATTCATAGTGAAAGACTTAGCTTCAAAAACATCCTGATGAAGGGTGAGCTGCTGCTAAAGGCGTGGAAATGGTGGCATCAGTTCATAACTCTGTTAATAATGTTTTACATGGCTGAGTAAACATCAGCAGCCCGGCCTTCATGCCTCTCCTTTTGTATTAGCATCATTATGTGGAATAAACACCAAAGAAACGACCGTTTAGCTTGAAAATATAAAGATTTTTTATTCAATGATGAGTTTTGTGACAGACTCGTGCGAAGGAGACGACAAAGAGGCGCAGCTGACTCCAAAGCCGCAGGTTGCAGACCACAGCCCTGAGACAACATCCTGTGTTGTGTGTGTGTGTGTGTGTGTGTGTGTGTGTGTGTGGTGTGTGTGTGTTGTGTGTAGCTCTGGTTAAACATATAAAAGTCTCAAAGAATCTCTTTTTTTTCCCACAAGGAGGCAGGATCAGTCTCACCAGTGCAACCAGGTCTTTTATTTCAGCCTGTTTCCATTTCACAACATGGAAACTGTTAGCACAGATGCTAGCTATAAACAAAGCTGATCTAAACTGTGAAACAGCCCTTTAATTCGCCGCCGAGCTTTAAATTTGTGAACTTATGGCTAAACAAACACCCGCCTACGGGAATGTTTTGCGCTCAAAACTTCAGGACGTTTTTAAAATGCGGAAAAAGGACAAATTTGAATCCCGAAAGAGGATTTCTAGGAAGCATTAACGCAAAAATTGTGAAACATTTTCTTAACATTTCAACATAAATCACTTAAAGCAGTTGATTAAACATTTCAATCCAGCTGGTGCTGTTCTGCTTCTGGAGACGAACCATTGGTCCAGATTCCTTTTCGCTGGAGCCAAGCCGGGTTGTTTTGTTTGTTCTGACCTCTAAACCCAGTCTGTACCGCCGCCTTCTAGATGCCACAGTGCAGCCTTGTTTGTTTGCTCCAAACCAGCTAATGGAAATGTGCCTCATTTGCATTTCCTGTGTTTTTTTTTTTCTTTTAGGGTTGGGGGGGAGTAAAAAAAAAACAGCTATTGGAAGGATGTAAATGAGTGTTGTAATGCTAAATATCCTCTTCACAGAACATTGCTCAACAGCAGAGTCATTTAAAAAACAAAACACTGATCATGCAAAATAACCCTCGTCTGTTTGAAGACACCTTGGGCCTTTTAGTTTAGTTTGCACAGGCTGAGATCTGCGCTCTGCCTGCTGGGGCTTGTCAAATAAACCGGGGGAAACGGACGTCAGCAAGGCGCTACAACAACACGACAACACCAGTGAACGCTGCAGCTCGGGGACGATGCAAATCCCAACTGAAGACATCCAGCATGTATGGACTGTGAGGAACTCCGGCCCGGTCCGCTGCCGCCAGAAATGTTTCCTCTCACAAGTCAGCCTCACCCTCACAGCTGACGGGAAGTAAAGTTTCAGGTGTGTGTGTGTGTGTGTGTGTGTGTGTGTGTGTGTGTGTGTGTGTGTGTGTGTGTGTGTGTGTGTGTGTGTGTGTGTGTGTGTGTGTGTGGGTTTTGGTAAAGCTGGGTGTGAGTGGGAGGTGAACTAGCACGCAGCATTAGTTCTGCTTGAGCTGATGTGTTAATTAGCCAGCCGGGCGCATAGATAATTAATGAGAATCATGATTAATGACTGTACAGTGTAGCGCGGCTAAGGCGGAACGCGGCTCGCTGATAAGGCGGAAGGAGGAGGAAGATCACCGGCTAGTCACCCTCCGATGGTCGCCCGCCGGGCCTCGTGTGTGCGTGGAAGTGTTGTTGCACGTGTGCGGGTTGCGTTCTTGAGTGATTTGCGGCCCCGTTGCCAGGCGTGGGCACCGGAGCCAGCGTGAGCTAGCGGCGCTGGCAGCCTTGAGGGCCTAATAACAGACTGCAGCGGGTCAGGGGGCATTTAACACTTCTAAACACACTGGCTGAGCTGCCCACTGACGCCAGATCAGAGGCAGGACCTCACACTCAGATCCACGGCTCAAGTAAAGGACACTGGGATTGATCTGCCGTTGTTTTGCATTCTTCCCTGGGCTGAGTGTTTCCGTAAACATGTTTCTCTCGGTCGGTGCTGCGTTTTGTAGAAATCCACCGACTCAGCAAGAGCATTTCAAGCTGTTTCCGATATTAATTAACTCGTTTCAATGAATTCTCCGAGTCAAGTCATTTCTTTTCTTGGCTTGTCAGAGCAGCAGTCTATTGACCACCTCATGGAAATTTTGTTATTGGAAACAGTTTGACTTGGTTTCCACTGGTGTGGCTCCCTAATGTACTGTAGTTAGAAACTCTATGCCCCCCACCCCCCTCTCTAAATGTTGGCTGTAAACAAAGCTTTTCTTTATTCATCAACATTCTGAAACAATAAAGCAGGACCAATATAATAGAAGCCATCTTAGAGAAACCAGAAATAGATATTTGCACATATGCGAGTTCAGTCAGTTCAGTTCATGGCGTTCCGATAGTCCCAAAGTCGGAGGCGCTCCAAAGCAAACCCAGCTGTATTTCCATGAAAGATCGGTTTTAATGTGGTCAAATTCAAGTGGAAAGAGAGCTGCGCTCAACAAATCTGTTTCTGCAGTTACACAAATGTCTTAACTTGCAAAACAAAACTATCGATTCCCTCCCTGAATAGCAACAATCGTGGGTTTCTCCAAGCATGAGGGAATCGATTACACGGCTGGATTAAAATGATTAAAGCATCGCTCGGATAACGAGGAACGAACACGAAGCAACGCCACCGTCCAGAATTCACCAGTTACCAACGCAAATTGCTGCAGAATCAGGTTTTGAAGGTAAACAAACTTGTCTAACAGCAAAACGTTTTATGGTTCTTGTACATACAGAAGCAACAAAGTATTTAAATTCTTCTTATGCCAGGCCACTACAAAATGAATATTTTAAAAACAAAACAAAAAAACATTTTTCTGCTATTATTTTTATACATACAGCATTTTTTGGAAAAAAGAAAATCCGTAGTAGTTAAATTATTAAATGTTAAGCCAGTAATATAACAGCTGTGTGATTTTCCTCCCTTTGTAAAAACCACTAACCATTTAATTATTGAGCAGAAATCATGATGAAACAATGGAAACGTTAAGGCTTGACAAACAACTCTTAAAAATACTTTAAGTGTTGCTAATTCTGAATTTATCACCGTCTGCTGGATTAGAGCTGTTGTTTTGGCTCATAATTTTTTTTGCTCAGTTACAAAAAACAACAATAGCAAATGAGTCAAGAAAATTCCCTTTCCTCAGTGACACTCGCCTCATTCTGGTGGATCTGAAAACGTTCCCAGACCAGAAGGGAACTGCAACTCATCCCAGATGACGGAGCTCCTCACCTCATCCCTGGCCCTGTCCTGAACCCATTTCATCTGCTTTTCTCTTTGTTTTGGCTCATCTTTCACATCTTAAAGATACTTGATCTCCTCTGCTCGAAGCCTAAACCGACTCCCAAACTGCAGAGACGAGGAAAGACCAACGAAGTTTGAATTCTGACTAAAGCTGCGTTCAGACAGCAGGCGAATGCGACACAAAACTTGCCATTTGCGACTTACATCTGACTTTTTCACACCAGTGTCAACGGCTGAACTCCAACCTTTTCACCCTCCAAAAAAAAAAAAATCCTGATCGGTGTCACTTTCACACGTGATAAAAATTTGGATGCAACCCGAATGTTATCCAAGGTCTGCAGTCTGGACGGTCGTGTTGCGTCTTATCTAACTGTTATGTCATTGATGATGTGAGACATTAGTCATTTTCTGCACCATAAAAAGCCAGACGCAGTAAATCCGGACATAAGCAAAGGCTGAAAGCTATAATCGTGAAATTATGAAAGAAGTGTGTGTCACTGTTGCTCGTCACTGTCACATCACTATTGGCTGTGACTACACATGCAGGCTTCTCCACAAAAGTTTGTTGCTTTTATTTCTGCTTTCTTTTTCTCATCTTTTTTCATGTTGCTATGATATTGTGACAATATTCTGTAACTGCTAAATAAACTTTAAAATCGATCAGCTCCATCCGTTATTAGATCCGTAGACAATGCACTGCTGCGTGATGTCAGTGTTCTTCTTCTGTGCATCCGAGTGCGGTAGTAAAACGTTCACACGGACGTCTGATTGCCGTTTAATTTCATTATTAATATGAGCAACCACACAAAAATCAGATTTCAACAAAATATTGGATTTTTTGCATCAAGACCTTCCATGTGAACGTAGCCTAAGTCTAACTCCAAGATGGCTGCCTTGAATATGAAGCATAGTAAATGTTCTTATAAACCATTTTTTTCCATTTGTAATACTTTTAATCACATTAAACCGACAGTATGTTGTGTAATATTCAGAGATATTCCTAATTACCAACAGTGACGGATGAAGTGTCAATGACAAGATTTGTGTAAATGGTTCACCGTGACTTTAAATGTGGATTATTGAACAAATGTGTGCTTAGCACACAGAAAACATAATTTTTGAAAACTGTAAACATTTTACGGCGCGATAAGGATCAAAGTCAGCGAGCGAACACAAACCCTGCTCCCTGTTAATCTGCAATTTGTGGACTTTGAATACTAACCAAGCAGTGGCCTTGGCGAGAGTTGGTTTGACCGCTGACCACAAGCACAATCGGTGTGTGTGGGGGGGATTGACCTCTGATTGGTGCGAGCGGCAACATATGATAGCATCTCACCCAATGAGACGTGAGACCCCGAATCAAGCTGTGAGGGAGGAGAGGGGGGAGGTCCGACATACCACTACTCTCTCTCTCTCTCTCTGTGTTAATCTGCTTTGTCTGGCTGGGTGCACCATCAGCACTCAAGCATGACCCTTGACCTCCAACCTCATATAATAAGGGGGTTGGGGGAGGCGGTGCTTCCCTGCACCCACTCAGAGCTGACAGGGCTGAGGCCCGGAGATGTTTAAAGGGTGTTTTCAGATGGATGAGGAGGTTAGGAGAGCGGAATGAGGACAGCGATAAGACGGGAGAGACATGAAGAACAGTGTGTTCCCTCCTTTCTTCTCTCTGATGATGAGACAAACAGCTATTGTCATCTAGGAGATGCCGGCAAAAAGCGGATCCCTTTGTCTTGAGGCGCTGTGCTCGAGAAGAGATGACAAAGGCCATTTTCACGCTCCGCGTCTATCTCTGTCACCTCCCTCTCCTCCTTTCTCCTCTCACTTTTTCAAACTCCTGTCCTCCGGGCGGCCCTCCTCGCCCCTTTCCCCTCACGCTGAGCCTGCCATCTCTTTAGTTATGCCTTCCCTCGACAATGTCGCAGCGTCATTGCCTCCCACCCTTCATCTGCTGCGCCACCCATCCATCTTTCCTCCCCCCCTTCCTCCCCGTTCATTTCTCTTTTCCTTTGCTCCGTTTGTCCTTTTCACCTGCCACCGTCCTCAGCTGGAGGTCGGCCTAATTACCCCCTCACTCGTGTCTCTCCCTCCCACCGCTCACACCTGTAGCTCAGCGTGTAGCTCGCAGTCTTTTATCTGTCTCCTCATCAGTCTCTGCTCCCCTCATTTCGGTGAACATTTTTTACCTGTTTTTTTTTTTCCAATGCAGACTGACTTGGGTGTTGTTTCCTAATTCCTACTTTTCTCTCTTTTCCTAATTTTTTTCGTTTCCCCCTCCTCCTTTGTCTGCATCTTGGATGCTGCACCTGTTTATGCATCATCTTCACCTGTCAATCAACCAGTCAACAAACCCTTATCTTCAGTTTGTTTTTTTTAAAACTTTTTTCCCCTACCTGGAACCTTGACATTTTGGTGCCTTTTGTACTTTGGGGAAAAAACCCATTAGATTTGGAAGACCAGACAAATGTGGTGACAAACAAAATGACAAACAAATGACAAATGTGGTGACAGACAAATGACAAATGTGGTGTGAATTTGTATTCAACCCCCTTTAATCTGATACCTTTAAATACAATCCTCTAAATTGAGTCCACCTATTTGTTTCTGTAACTTTTCCATTAAAAGCTCCTGAGCTACAAATGAATTTTAAAGTTGTTCATCAATGGGAGATGACAACAAGACGAAGGAATCGAAGAAAAAGAAAGCAGAACCGATAGCAATTTGTTTTTGTGGCGAACTTGTATGGGGAAGTCTGGATGTGTGGTCAGGAGCAGAAATGCTTTGGTGGCACAGACGTCTTCGTCAGTTTTGGTGGTGAAAAGTTAGCTGCTCAAATGGCCATGAAAACGTTGGACATATTGACAAAAAATAATAGAATTTGGGTCGTGTTTACTTGCTGTGTAACAACAGCCTTAGTTGTTTAATTCAAAAATTGAACACCATAACATGTGATAGACGGCTTTTATGCTCAGATGAGACCAACAGAGAAACAAAACTCCCTGTGTGTCTGAGCTGTTAGCGTATGTAAGCTAGCGGCAACATGCATTAGCTTCACATGTCATTTCATCACCCTGATATGATGCGTTTTTCTTTAAAATGCTGATAAATACGTAGAAGTTTGTGGTTTTACTCAGCACTGAATGAAATAGACGGTTTATAAACGCATTCAGAACGAAACCAGCTGCATCCAGTCGTAGCTCCTTCTTTGCAAACTCGAGGCGCTGCGGCTCGCAAAGAGTTTTTAATAGAAAAAGCAGAACTATCTTTACATTTCTTCCCTTCCGTATCAGTAGTTTTTGTTCATCAGCAGCCTGCGGTCTCTCTGGAGTTCCCTGAAACGAAGGTTGGAATAAAAAAAAAGAGAAAAGAAAAGTATTTTTAAACTCTTTCATTTTTGATTACCATAATGACTCGGGCTTTGTTGAATCCTTTGATTTCTATTTGACTCTGTGTGTGTTGGTGTGTGTATGTGTGTGTTCAACAGGGTGTTTCTCTTGCTGCACTGCTGCTCTCCTCACTCAGGAGGTTAGGAGAAAAAAAAACACGCACAAACACACACACACACACACACACATACATCAGTCCCACTCATCCCTCAGCAGCGTCTCCTGTCTATTTATTCCTCGATTCATCCAATTCTTTATTTATTTTACACTCTGCTTCCTAATGCAAATAGGTTCTGCTGCTCCCCGCCGAACTGTGGGAGCAGCATGGGACCCAGAGTGTGTGTTTGAGAGAGTCTATATACGTGTGAGGAAATGTTTGCGTGTGTGTGTGTGTGTGTGTGTGTGTGTTGGACCCAGTGAGTAATAGAGCCAAAGTCCTTATCTGTCACCAGAGAGCTGCCTGGCTCTCTCTCAGCTGTCAATCATCCAGCCCCGGAGACAAACACTCGGCTTCAAACGCTACGAGAGAGGCAGAGATGGAGAGAGCGAGGATGAGGGACAGATGAGGGTAAAAAAAATAAATAAAAAAATGAAAGCAGGAGGGATGAGTGGAAATAAGAGATGAAAAGCAGGAGAAGGAGTGAGAGCAGCGAAGGGGAGGCAGGTGTGGAGGGACAAAGTGAAGGACAAAACGGATAGAAGTCGGGATAAAAGTGGAGGAGAAGGAAGAGGGAGCGCAGTCCCTGCAGGTAAACGAGGAATGCAACTTTAAAACACTTCACCTGCATGAATTAGACAGCACACTCCCCCCCTCTCCCTCTCTCTTTCTCTCTCTCTGCAATATACCCCGGCGACTTTTGAAACAGCCTCTCGTTAGAAAATAAAGAGGAGGAGAAGTGGCGAGGTGCACACGGCCGTGCTCAAGCACACGCCCACACAGAGCCATCACACACTGACACACACACACACACAATCTGGCAAAGCTATCATCTCTGGAATATTGGCACGACGCTCCTCAATATCCTGACGGGAGCCATTTTTTATTCATTTATGTTTTGTCGATGACCCTGAGGGGTTTGTGTGCCGCCATGATGACGTGGAAGGTGTGCAATTGCTGGCCTCCCTCTCTGTCATGTCAGAGGCCGCTTCACTAAACCCCCCGGAGTTGCGCTGGGAATGTCTCCCCAGCACTTTGTAACCCCAAAAGCCCTAAATCTTCCCTCAGACGAGAGTAAGAGGACACGTTCGAGTGGCACGGAGTCGAAGCGAGAGAGAGAGAGAGAGAGAGAGAGAGACGGGGGAAAGAAGAGAGAAGCAGCAGAAGAGGGTTTGAACCTCAAATAGCTTCAAGATGCGTTGCAGTGCAGTCGGAGGAGTCGGGTAGCACTGCTGGGAGCCTGTGGGGAAACCGAATGGAAGCCAGGCTCCCATTTCCAATGGTGGATTAAGAGCTACTGCAGATGCACAAGACCCAAACATATCCTTGGACGGGTTTTGCATCTAAAACGCTTCGCATAAACTATTTTTTTTTCTCTGATGTTTTAAAAACAGATTATGTTTACATTTATGTTCTGCACTGAGAGAAGAGTCCTTAACCAACCCTAATTCCTCTGCACTTTGTACCCAAGCAGCTAGATTTTGTCTTTGATCACCACTGTTTCTTTTTCCGTACACTTATTTTCAGTCTTTGTACCAAAGTCTCAAAGTTCATGTTTGTATTTTAGTGAATTTGCTGTCTTAAACATGCGGTGCAAAGAGCATCACATTGTCGATCTGCGTTATATCAAAGATGCTTCCATGAATAGTTTTTCAGTGTGTCATGGAAACAGTTTGTTTTCTATTGTTTTACAGCAGTATTGTGTCTTAAACCGACTCTAACCCTGTTTAAAGTTTCTGTCCGTCTGGAGGTTGAACCGCCGCCGTCGTCTCAAACCCTCTTGCTGCCGCTGGCAGGTTTTTGACCTCTGTTTTCAGCTGCATCCACTTTCCTGCAAGAAGAAATGAACGTTTCTTCAGAATTTGTGAATATTTTGAGAATATTTCTTATGGCTTTGGCCAAAACCTGCTTGTTTTCACTCTTATTCCTGTGGTAACAACTTCCACATTGAAGAGTGTTGTCTTCGCAAACCCTACAGACCCCTTGACGACGGTTACTTTGTGCAGCTCTGAACAAACCTTTCAAAGACTAAAAGATAACTGGCTGCTTGGAAAGGGATAACCTGAGACATTGTTCAGTGTTTTTACTTGCACTTAGCCGCTAAAGAGAGAATTTGCTCTCAAACACCAGAACATGACATATTTAGGGTATGCAGTAGCTGAAAAATGTGTTTCTTCACAAATAGGCGTTCAAAGATTAATGTCATACTCCTGCTTTCTCGGCAACAGAGAAAAAGAAAAATCTCAGGAACCCTGCATTCTTGGTGGCCCCCAGGGGCCCCTATGGATTACATTGTACTCCTGACACCGTGGCCTGACTGAGCTTAAGCTGAGTCGCCTTTAGCTAAAGTTTCAGACTCCTTGCACCCTGTGGCCTCTGTGGAGCAAAGTTGAACCTCCACACATGCACACACACCCCTCTCAGGTCGCGCATGGGGAGGGCAGACCCCTGGAGAGAGCTCCTACATGCATGAACGCATGTGGATGCCCTCCAAAGCACACACACCACACACACACACACACACACACACACACACACACACACACTGCTGATGCAGGGAGCGCACTGAAAATGTAGGTGACCCACACTGGGGCGGGTCAGCGTCTCACCTCTCTCCTTCCCTCCCAGTGGGATGAATAGTAGATGTTTCTCTTTCTGTGTGAGAGTGAAGCTCGGGGAACAGGACCGAGAGCCGCCGCATGCATTTTAACCTCTATTCCTCCGGAGCCCGGGGTGACCTAATTAAATTAGTGAGGTGGTTGGAGTGAATGAGTTAAAGGCTGGAAGGCCTTTCTCACGTCAGGGGGAAACACCAGCTGCTACTATCCATGCATGTATGTGTATTTTTTTATGATCTATGTCATGGTAAGCTGTAAAAGTTAAACTTACTGAGAAGCTCAGTGGGAGCTGCACAGGGTCTCTGGCCTGAATGTGGCTGCGTTTCCGCTGAGCTGCGTTCAACGGGAAAGCAAACTAGAATTACGAAAGTAAACTCGCTTAATGGAAACATGGCAATTTTGAGAAAAAAAAACATACGTGTTTTTTTTTGTCTGTATCGAAATTAGTATATTTTGCACAACTGCAACTGAAAAACCAACAACCAATGTTACTACTGGGAGAAATGACAAAGAAAAGACGGCAGGAAGCGGTTGGAGGAATGTGTTTTTAATGATTTGTCACGTAAACAAACGTTTTCGTGCGTGATTTTAATTGCGTTTCTTACTTAATAAATTGCGTTTTTCGATATTAGCGGAATATCGACAAATTTTGCTCAGATTTGTCATGGAAACGCAGCTTATCTGGAGGGTCTAGTTCATTGTTGTTTGACATGATGTCTGTTTGTGAGCAGCAGGGGTCTTCTCTTTCCCTTCCTCTCTCTCATGCTTACATACTTGTGCACTCACGGGAACACACACAGAGCTGTCGGGGTCTGCAGTTGCTCTGTCAACTCACACCTCTGCAAGACAACCTTAATGGGACCAATTCAGCCTGCCGCAAATCATCCAGAGTGCACGCTGGAAACGGGCAGGGCGGGGGAGGCTCAAGAGGCACTACAGCAGATTTAAGAGTCAAGATTAAGTAAAAAAGAAAGATTTGGAATGGTCTACATGTGAGATAGGAAGTCGGGGGTATGATTTAGGTTTATATCATCACCCACAGGGATGGTTAGATTTCCCCACTTAGAAACAAATCAAAACACGGCTTTGGACAGAAAACGTCTCTGTGGCTTTTTGGTTCCTGGTCAGTCATCGAGTTCGTTTTTAGACACCTGTGTAATGCTGCCAACCTCAGCTGACACCGTTAGAAAAACACTCAAGGATGAAAACTATACCTTTCTTTATGAGTCGAGAAAAGGCGCCAACTTCTTAAACTAACTCATTACGACCTCAAGATTTATTACCACAAAGCTGAGAATCAAAGGTTTTCTTGGGGTCAGGGTTTGGATAGGATTATCTTTTCATTAGTTAGACATTGAATTCATTTTATCAGATATGCTAGAGATATTACACATAGCACAAAAGTGTATTAAAATTTACACAAAACAAAGAGAGATTTGTGGTATGCTATTAGCTTACACGTTTTTACTTTTCACCTCCAATAGAATCCAGATGGTCGCCTCCCAAAAAGCGACCAGGTTCCACATGGTCAGCCGAAGTGAGATCAGACTCGGTTCATCATGATCTATTGCCTTTGCAAAATCCTAAATTCTGAAAAATAGATCCAAAGAAAAGTCATGCACAAACAGTCTATTTTCGCAACAATTTTCACAGTCAGCTCTGGCACGTTCAGCGAACGTTTGTGACTGTAGCTGGCAAGCTAGCATTAGCACTAGCTAGCATTAGCTTGTCGATAGCCAGCAGGACTTCTTTTCAAATCCAAACGTCTGTGTGAAATATGTTTAAGAGACAAGACAAGTTTATTTAAAACTAAGAAAAAAACAAAGCAATATAATCAAACTACTTTCCACTTGTATTTATTTAGCTTTTAGTGCTGGATTTGCCCACAGCGCTGCCTGAAAAAAAAAATTAATTTGAGCGTATATTGATATGTAGATGGCCATTAATTTAAGTTCATGGATATCTGAAAATCAATCAAAACTTATAAGAACCTTAGGGCAGATCGATAATGTAAACATATGAAAATCATTTCTTTAACTGGTTGATGATTATCTAATAAGTCTTGTTTTTAGGATTTAGTGTGCTTCCTTATTGCAGAGATATTTTAGGAATGTGTCGATCAACTGAACCAACGCATTGTTGGAGGACAAAAGGTAGAGTAATGAAGAAAGGTATAGAGCTATGCAGATGTTAGAAAAAGAGCAAGGCAGAGGTTCACTGAGACACAAGAGGCTGTATATAGATTACTTTCTAGAGGGAACATTTGTAGGAGTCAAAAGAACCGGCAGAGAAAAAGTTCTGAGCCGGTGATGCAGGAGCAGAAACATAAAAAAAAAAAAAAACCAGGAACAAGGATGCAAATGAGAAAGAGATGAGCAAGAAGAGAAAGTGGGGGGGATGTTTGCTTGAGAAAAGTTTCTGTCTGACCTGAATATGGCTGCGTTGTTCAGCTTTGTTCAAAGAGCAGAAGAAGTATCTCTCCTCGGTTTTTCTTTTTTCCAGTTAGCTCTAGTTTCCCTTCATGATGCAGCTACAAGTTTCATCTTAATGCGTTACGCTCGTCCGCCGCATTGCATCGTATTGTATGGAAGATGGTGAACGCAGCGGGAGCAGAGCAACACGGCAGATGAGGGGTGTGTTTTTGATGGCGCAGACAAACGCAGTGTGTGTTGCAGTTTGTGTGTGTGTGTGTGTGTGTGTGTGTGTGTGTGTGTGTGTGTGTGTGTGTGTGTGTGTGTGTGTGTGTGTGTGTGTGTGTGTGTGTGTGTGTGTTGTGTGTGTGTGTGTGTGTGTGTGTGAGGACGTGCTCTTTTCAAATGCCAAAGCATCCAGTGTGCCTCCATCCCATGTCTCTGCGGTTATCCGGAGTGTGATATGTACTGGATGTGACATGGACGCTGCAGCGTTCTGGACCGCCTCCGGACAGCAGGATGAGCTTGTGTGTGTGTGTGGTGTGTGTGTGTGTGTGTGTGTGTGTGTGTGTGTGTGTGTGTGTGTGTGTGTGTGTGTGTGTGTGTGCAATGACAAGGACACAGTTACCTTCAAAGTCCCATGATGCCAACTAACTATTCAAACAGGGCTTTGCATCCCCCCTCCTGCTGACCGCCTCCTCCCGTCTCCCTGCTGCTGTAAGCCTTATCGTTCTAGCTTTACCTTCCTCTCTTCCTCTCCTCCCCTCATCCCTCGTTCCCCCGCGCCATATGGAAACCATTACAGCCGTTGTCGTTTCTCACCACCTACATTCCTGGGGGCTTTTTCGATGCTCGCTGACTTTACATCAACCTCGTGCTCCCGTCTCCTTGTTCACGCCGCTCCTCATAGCAGGCTTATCTGTTGTTCTTTCACCTGCCTGTTTCCATTTCCCCCTGAAACATCAATTCCCCCCCCCTCCTCCACCACCCCACCTCCACCCTTCTTTGTTTTGCTGCATGAGGCTGTAAATCTTGTTTGTAAATTGCTTTGGTGGATGGATTTTGTCCTGAATGACACCGCTGCGTCTTCTGTTTCTCCGTAATCAGCCATGTTTGGACTTTAGAAATGATTTTACATACAATTAGCTTTCGCGTTGAAAGATTTTCTCCAGTATTTGAGCTTTATTTTGGGCTTTGTCAGCTCCGTAGAGATGTATCTGTGTCTTTATCCTCAGTCGTCCTACTATTAGCGGGTTCTGTCAAGCATTTCTTTGCAGGTTTTTGAAGACTCGCAATAACAAGGTCAGTGGAGACGGGTGTATTTGTCTTTTTGTGGCTGCACCAGGTGGTTTTCGCCTTACTTTAGATTAGAGTCCTGTTCTTAATAGGCCACAGACATATTGTCATTGGAAATACGGTATTTGCAGATGCAGGTTTTGTTTTTTCTCACTTTTAAGAAACCTTTTTTTTATCTTAAAGTATGCAGAAAGTCAAGGTCAGTGAAGTATTAATCAAAGATTAAGACCCCAGGTGCGTAATCCTCACTTCACCCAGAGATTTTAGATGGTTGTGATTGCAGAAGCTTCAAATACAAGAATCGATTTTAGCAACATGCAGCACCCAAAAACCTTTATTGCCTCTGTTAGAAAATGTGTGTGAAGGACAGAACAAAAGAAAAATGAACGGATTGCAGGATGAATGATTAACAGACTTGATAAATGAACATTTTCCCAGACTTTTCTCCTTCTCTATGTTTATCCAGACCCTACAAATGATGAAATCTACTTCCATTTTGTTTCCAGACCAAGCAGGAATCCTTCAGTTTTTAAATAATAATCAAACCTTGTATTTTCCTTGTGACGTTTTAAGCTGGCAGGAATGTTATCAGAATGTTTCAAATTATCTACCGCACCCACCCCGCTCCCCCCGGAAGCAGCAACGCTCCAAATGCACGTTTGAAATGTTCCCTTTCTTTTCTATAAAGTCCTGATTAAAGCTGCATTCACTGCTACAAATCCAAGCCCCCAAAAACGCTGATTTATAGGGAAAACTCACCATATTGTGTTTCTTAGAGGCCTCATTCTGATTTCATCCCGACACAGTATCTGGATTCTTTTTTGGAGGCCGTTCTGAGAGAGCTTTGATCAAGTAACCTCAGCCAGTTTGTATTGAAACGAAGTAAATCTTCCTCTTCTACGTCCACCCGCCAACCGAGCAAACGTCATTAAAAACAAAAGTTCCTGGACGGAAAGCTTTCTGTCCTTTCCCCGCTCTCCGCTCACATCCATTCTCATCCATAATAAAGAATGTTGGGAGGTATCTGGGCCACTGCTTTTGGAGAGAGACTCTCATCAATTTACATTACAGCTCTCTGTTCCCTCCTCTGTGTCTCTTTCCTAACCGTTCTCCGTCTCCCTCCATCTCATACAAATGGGCCTCCATCTCTCTGCAGCTGCATACACACAGTCAAAGACCACTTTCTGCAGCTCCACTCCAGGGTATATGGTTCTTTAATGAAGACAGTAATAATGATTATGGATATTTTAAAACCATCTGACGGGCCCCGTGCACTTATGAAGGCAGAAGCCTCGGAGTCTGGGATCAAAAGGACGCGTCCGACGAGAGGGGATCTTCGAAAACAAACGCAGGACGTGCCTGATGGATGGATAAAAACACGGTTAAAAAGCAGACAACAGACTGAGTCGAAGCTGATTTCCGTCATGCGTGTGGCAGACATGTCCACACACCTCCTCGTGGTCGTATGATTTTTTGATGCGGGGGTCCTCAGGTTCAGCCGGCAGAACGGGCGTTTCGTTTCAGGCGGCGTCTACGCTGATCAAAGATGAGGTCAGGATAAAAGAGCAACAACATGAGTAAAATTTAAAAGCTCCTGAATCTTTTATTGCGAACCCGGCTGAGCCGTGTTGAACATAACAGGTAGGGAGGGCTGAGAAACGCAGATTTGTTTTTTTTCTTCTTTTTTTCCCCTTTTCCCGCTCTCAAGAGACAAATCGGTTCAGTTCGTGATTTCTATACACCCAGGCAGATGTTTCATGTTATATTATTGTTGGTGTTTCTTCCAGGACCCCTGATTGCTCCAACAGGAGGCTGGAAATGGATAGTCCCCTCTCTGTGTGGGTGCCCAGAAATAAAAAAAAACTTAAAAAGTTGATTTAATCCAGCGCTGAGGCTTGAAACAATATTTTTCTTAAATAAAAAAAGTTAAAGCTGCCTGTGAGGAGAAGTGGATAACTTTACATCTGCAGATCGTCTCAATTACTGTGTTCGTACTCGAAAACTTGTCGCTTCTTCTCTTGGTCGTTTGGAGCCTCATTAAAGATAATTTGAGAAAAAACAACAGCAGATTTGAGCCTAACATTTAAATGTGATCTATTATCCTTCCTTGAAGAGGTTAGAATGGGTTTAAGGTCTATACAAAACATGTTACATTGTCTTTTAGGGAGTCTTGTCACTTTAAATCCAAGTAAGGAGCTGGCCACGTCCCCCAATTCAACATTTACACTCGCACATAAAAATGGCTGCAAACAAATGAGCCATACAGCTTTGAAAAGCAGAAGTAGAGCATCCTGCACAATCAACAAGAGTACAGCAAGTTGGGTCTGTCAAGAACAAAACACTTGTCTTTTCCAGCAGCCATTGTACATCGCATACAGTGTTAAAACCAGCTGACCAAACGTGCTGAAATGCTCAGCGTAAGCCAACGGTCAAGAGTTTAGTGAAATGGCTCCTTTTCCAGACATCAAAAAACGTTAAGTCATTGTCAAATGTCTGGGTGGTTCCTCCTAAGCACTTTAGCTGTTTTTAGAGGCAGTTAAGATCCAAATGTAAGCGTAAAAACATGCAAAAAGTGAATTTTGCGCATTAGGTCCCCTTTACAGTTCAGGAAATCAAATTGATGAAAATGGACGTAGATTTGGGGAGGGAGCGCCTCTCTGGAAAATGAGACCCTGAGGACTTTCCTTGAGCAGCAGCCACTTGGAAGACGTGCAGGTGTTGTGGCTCAGCAGGAGTCCTGCCGTGGCCAATTGGTTTGCTGCTCCTCTGAGCATGGATGCCATGACTCCCCTTCCTCCTTCCCCTGCGTTTGACAGCGTGTGTCCATACATTACAAACGAGGAGGAGGCAAGGCGAGGTCATTCGGGACCCTCGGTGTGTGATTATGCTGCGTATACCGTGAGATTAGAGCAGACAGCTTTATGCACCGGAGGCCCCCACCATAAATCCCCTCCACCCTCCATCCCACCCGGCTATGCTGTCATTGTTTGCTTTGCTGTCTTATAGACCAAGACGCGGCTGTCACTCCCTGGCTGCACTCAAACCCCCAACAGACGGCGCAGGAAGCCGAAGTTCACAAGATTCAAACACACTCCTCGCCGTCTTTGGCCTTTGATGCTTTATCGCTTTTCTCTCTCTTCGCCATCGTGGCTCTTTGTTCGTCCCCGAGGGTTTTCTCTGCGCTCCGGCTCACCTGCCCCCCCCCCACCGTCCCACACACTCAGACACGTTTTGCTGCCTTCCCGGCCCTCTCCACCTGGCCGCACCTGCGTGCCCGGCTTCGCTGCCGAACGTGGCTCAGGTTGCTGCTTTGGAATCTGGGAAATGTTCGAGCTGCCTGATATGCAAAGCCAAGCAGGGGAGGCAACGCACAGATGCACAAGAGTAGAGAAGTACAGGACTAACTTTGATCTGTTTTTATGGGGTTTTATGTAAGAAAGTGATGCATATTTGTGAAATTACACAAAAAAAAAGATAAAATGCTCTGCATTCTGGGGTATCTCTCTTACATTTTTACTCATTCTCGTTGGTAGAATTACTCAGGCTCAGTCAGGCTGGATGGAGCATGTTTTGCCAAAAATTCTTAACAAATTTTAGGCCTGGACTTTGACTGGGACATTTTGAGAACATAGGTATACTTTTATCTAAACGACTCGATCGTAGTTCAGGCTGTGTAATGAGGGCTGTTGTTCTGCTGGAAGGTGAATCGCATGTTTCACAGCCTGTAACTGGTTTCTGTCTTGTATTTCTGCTGCGTTCCAGTTACCTGGGAAGTGGGAACTCCAAACTAGATTTGACATCAGACCTGAGGTAACAGCGTTCTAGTTAAGAAGTTGGAATTTCATAAACAGTGTTTGCAAAAGTTCCGACTAGCATCATTTGAAGCTTTACTTTCCATAAGCAAACGACACTTTTAATTAGTTCAAGCTTGGAGTTGCAGGCGCTGCATGTAGCATTGATTTTAAACTCACTTTTCCTTGTGCGTATCAAAGTGATCATGTTTCCACCGCAGCTTATTCCTGTTGATGTCAGGGGCGGCCATATTGAAACACAAAGTCGGCCTTATAAGCCGTAACTCGGAGTCGCTCCCAGTTTCCTGGTGGGAAATCCGACTTCAGAGGTTGTTCCAGTTGAGTTTTCCGACAGGGAAGTAGGAACTTCCCAGTTCACAGCACGGCTGGAATGCAGCATTAGTTTCATCCAGCTTCCATTGACTGCTCCATGGAAGAAGTGGTGCTGCCGACACCAAGTTTAGCGGTGTGAATGGTGCATTCTGGGTAATTTTAAGTATTATAAAAACGTGTTAATTCTCAGCCACACCTCGGGTTTTATAGGTGAAAACTTCCATCCGAAGTCAGTTTATAGCCTCCTCTCTGAGTAAATAGGGCTGAATATGGGCAGGCAAACTTTCCAAATTTCTATTTGCAAGAAACACTTCCCTTCCACTTCACAGTCATGCTCCACTTTTGTGCTGTGACTTTGTTGCAAAGCGACTAAACGCGGGTTTTTAGGGAGCCGTGTGCACTCAGGAAGATGCACGAAAGCAGGCGCAGCTGGTGAACCACGAAATGGGGGTGAATTTTATTAGAAATGAAGCTGGTTGTGCAAAATTTAAGAAGTTTTAAAGCTGAAAGCGCAGAATGATAGATGAGGGATGGCAAGCAGAAGGTGTAAAAGGTCGTGCGGGCGGGTGGAGGGTGTTGGGGCGGCGGTGACACTTGAGTGTTCTCGGCTCCGCTGGAGGGTCGCGGCAGGGCGATGCTCGGGTTGAGAAAATGATGTTTCTGCCCTCATGAAAGAGCCGAGAAGAGAAAAGGTTTGAAAGCCCACCTTCTCCATCCCCTTCCCCACCCATCACTCACCCCCACCTCTCCGTGTCACCTCTGGCCCCCTCCAGCCTCCCATGCCATGTTTCAAAGTGTGGCCACATGAATGGCTCTATTGTTGAAGGCTGAGAAAAAGGGAAGGGGAGACACGGAGCGAGGCAGAGTGGACAGAGGCAGAGATGAGAGGGAATGAGGGGAATAATGAAGAAAGAAAGAAAAAAAAAACGAGTAGTGAAAGACTCAGAGAGAGAGAAATGTGTCCGAAAAGAAAAGAGTAAAGGGAAAATGTAGTGTTGCTCTGGGCTGCTTCTGAATTGGATGATTTATTTAGATCTGGTCATGGAGGAACTCTATAAAGCAGTTTATAGGCTCACCTCACTTCATGTCTTTTACTCTCAGATTCATCCTCCTTGTTCGTCATCCTTTTTACAGTTTGTGAATTTTACAGCCATCTCTCAAACTAACCCCGTTGATCTTAAAAGTCGATTTAGAGCATCCACGCAAACTTTACTGGCGCTACCCGGATGCTGCGCCGCCATCCGGGAGCCGGAAAAGTGTGAATTCTGGGATAAATCCACGCCGTCTTCCTCTTTCTGCGCCGCTTGATTAGATTGGGACGAGGTCTCCGCACCTCATCCTGTTTGCCGTACACTCAGGTGCCGTCACACACAAACACACGTCAGCTGGGTTAACCCGGGGTTAACGCAGTAAAGCCCACACTTTGAACATGGATCATGAAATTGAGTTTTGCGCCGTGATTCTCTTCAGAATCCACTTTTTTTTTCTTTCTTCCCCTCACCGCCACATTTCCACTGATTCCTGCTTGTTTTTCTTCTCCGCCTTCCACCTGAAAGCTGCCCAGTAGCTTCTCTGCCTCTCAACACTTGCCCCTGTGAGCATGCGAGCGCGTGTTTGCTCTGCCATTCTGCGGCGCAGCTCGGCTGTGACTCAGGATACCATCAGATAAAGCTTACACAATGTGTCATGCAGGAAGCAGAGAGGTGCTTGTTTTCATAAGAGTGGGTGCCAGTTGATTTCATTGTTCATGTTTGGAGAAAACCAAACCTGTGTGTGAATGTGGGTGGAGAAGCCTGGACAGACCTTTTGTGTTCAGCACAAGGGTATGTGTGTGTTGTGGTGTGTGTGTGTGTGTGTGTGTGTGTGTGTGTGTGTGTGTGTGTGTGTGTGTGTGTGTGTGTGTGTGTGTGTAGCCTAGCAGCTAAACTGATTTTATTTTTTTTTCATGGCTGCAGAAGCTTCAGGATCTACCACCATGTTTACATTTCAGACTCTATAAATGGTGCGAATGCCAGTCTGAAGCCGACAGGAAGGAGAGATCTGTCTGTCTGTGTTTATAAGTGCTGAGTGAAGCTGAGCGCCTCGCCTCTCCAGTCCAAGTATGGCCCGATAACCCCGGTGACCTGCGTAATGAGAAGCGGAGCGGTGGTTTTCCCAGCAGGCCCCGGGGGCCCCGTCCGAGGCGACGCTCGCGCCGCGCTCTGAGCGCCCGCCTCGAGCCAAACACACCTGCTGATAAAGGCTGCATCTCATTTCGGAGCAGCAGGCCTGTTGACTCTTAGCACCAGGAGGTAACTGCAGCCTTGATGGATGTGGTTGGAAGTACGGGGGGTGCAGCGGAACATCAAAGGGGGTTTTCTGTTTACCTCGGATCTTGGAACGATGCGCGCCGCTGCTTCATGGTGTTCCAGCTGCAAAATCTGGAAAAAGTGGTGGAATTCGCTTGACGTCTAAAGGGACATGTTGACTCAGAAAGAAAGTTGTCCAGTTTGGTGTGCAGCTGATCGATGGATTGGCTGTGAAACGACAGCTGATAGGCTGTCAAGCAGCGTTGCACCTGAGTATTTCAACTTCCTAAACTGCTTTTTCTTTTGAATATTTTAGATAGTTGAAAAAAATCTGCAAATTTTGTCTACATATGGAGTCCCATTGTATTTTCTTTGTGTAAACAGTTTGTTTTTTTCTCTTTTTTTAACCTAAAAATAGAAACAAAAAGATTTTCCCCCGTTCCTCCTTCCCAACCTAACATTCTTCAAAAGGTGACATAACTCTAAACTCTAAACTAGTTTTATTTAGCTGGACTCGGGTCAAAGTTTCCTCTTTGAATTGTAAAACTTGCAGACCCCTGACCTAAACGTTTGCATATCATTTTATTTGCATTTTTGGTAAATTAATTAAGTAAAAAAAAAGAAGAAGAAAAAAGTTCAATTCTCATGAAACTGAAAATGTATTAAACATTTTCCCCATTCGTTGCGGCTCTGATCCCTGTTTCGGCCAGTTGACTAATTAGTGCTGCATAATATTAGGAAAACATGCTGGATATGCAGCAGTGATATAACCTGAAACAATTAAACAAATACTTAACACAGGAAAATCTTTATACTTTTGGTTTATTGTAAGCAAACACAAAACGTTTTTCTTAACAATCGTTATCTTCCAGCACTTGTTGCTTTGATAAAATAGGACAAAATAGTCAGGTTTTATCAGGAGTGGATTTTATAAGGACTAAAAACCCGAACACATTTGGTCTCCTATGCCTTTTTTTTCTCTTTTGCAGCTGCGGTTCTTAAAAACAGCAGCAGACCAGTTTATCTAGGAGCAAAATTAAATTAGTGAGTTATGCCTGCAGTCTGTACAGCTGAAACTAATGACAGAGGCACTGCCTGTGAAAAACTTCTTGCTTTTCTATCTAATTCTATTACCAAAAATCAAATTGTCTCATTTTCGGTGCCTCGTAATGTTCTTAATCGTGAACCTCTATGATTATTTTCGGCTTCCAAAGAAAGTTATGAAAGTTTTCTTTAAGAAAAGAAAAGGTTGTAGGCTGTAACCTAGTTTTATTAGCTTGTTTTACCAGTTTTCTTCGTCGATATCTTACAAAATCCTGGACTTTTAATCTTCGTCCAGATTCAGAAAATTCCAATTAAAGTAAACTATAGCTGTTTACAATATTCTCCTCCTCACACCCAGCGCTAAGGTCTTTGAAATAAACAGATGGCTCCATAAAGCTATTACATAAAGGGGGACGGGAAGTGGTGGCATAAATGAACCATTTCTGTTATCTGCCTCCACTTGTTGTTTTACGGGTGAATGGAAACAATGCCTCGGATTATGCTAAATGGCTTTAGCAAGACTAAACGACTGCAATCCTGAAATTACTAAATAATTGTGACAGGTCAGGCTAAAAGGTGAGCTTGTTTTCTCTCTCTCTCTCCCTCTCTCTTTCTCTCTCTCTCTCCATCGATTCAACAAATAAAACTGTCACTTCCCGCTTTATTTGACACCGGCGCAATTTGCCGTTTCTGACAGCTCGGTTACGCAACATCCCTTCATCGCCTTTGTGCGCTTTGTGATCTGGTATTGTTTACTTTTAATACTCAAATGGTTGTCTGACAGCAGAACAGAGAGAATAATTAAGCGGGGATTTTTTTCTTCTTCTTCTTCTTGTTTCTGTGATTCCCAAGTGTTCATGTGGATTTGTTGAAAACAGAAGCAGCGTCTCCAGCAGAGGTAAAATAGGCTAGTTTAACATTCGATCACTTCCTCCCACTTCCACATCGCTGTGTCACTTAAGATTTTGTGAGAGTGGAAAGTCTTCCCTCCCCTCCCGTCTGAGTCGCTCCTGCTGCAAACTGTTTCGTCTGCTCCCTTCTGTAGCTGTAACATTCATTTAAACTGAGAAAGTGTCACAACACTTGCGCCTGCGCTGCTTTCTGCTCCTCTGCTGTGTGTTGCTGTCGGTCGGCCTCTGGACCTCCGTTCATAACTCAGTATTTGGCCTCGTGCTGAGAGAGTCAGGATGACACGGACTGAGGTTTTGCTCGGGTTCCTGTGGCCTTTTTCCTCTCAGCTCAACAAGAAACCAGCAGCTTCTCGTGTCGGGATGTTAAAACCCGAGCTTTTTAGTGCGTCGAGGTGGAATTAATTTAATTTGAAATCATAAAAACAATCGGTGGGGGAACGTTTTCCAGTCCAGATGATTGAATCAGCATCACTTTGTGGATTTGGATGACAGGTGTTGGATCGCCACGCAAACACACTTCATCCTGGAGCGGATGACACTCTCGACACCAAGACTGCTTATTTCCAAACTAATTAACTGTACATACCTGAGAGCTGGCTCTGACAGTGTTGTTCTTTGTTCTGCGGCTCGGCTCAGATGGTTGTCTGCCTGTGTTTCTACCTCCATGGACATGCCTCAGTTCTCACTTCTAAATATAAACACAGCAGAAACGGGGAAAAAAAGAGAAATGAAAATGAGCTCAGAGAGAAGACGTTCTTCAAAAAGGAGAAAAACTTTTTTATAAAACGCTTTGAACTGCTGTTTTGATCTTTACTATATGCATACGTTCATATTTGGAGAAGGGGAGTCTTTATTGTAAAGTGTCTCCACACTTTTTTGATACCTTAAGAGTAAAATATATGAATAAAGACGACCTACGTGTGTGATATTTGCATTGCTGTGGGCATAAGGGTAGTGTTTCTCTATTACAGTACATATAGAGTCAATACATTTAAGACATAAAGCAGCAAATGGTGGTTCAGCACAACTTGATCTGCAGGGGTAGCATATTGCATATTTGCGGTTCAGTAAAAGTGGATTTTTCTGCTGAACGCAACTCAAAATTACTCACTAAAAATTCACATATTTGCTTATTTTTCCATAGAGCACATCTGAAATATTTAGAGGAAAATGCAGCTTGGGAGAATGAAAAACTTAGTAGAAATGTTTCTTTTTTTGAAGCACTCTGAATTGTTTGCGTGCCGAGGTGAAGCTCAACAGATTTACTTTCACAAGTGGAGCGTTATAGCTTTCACTGTGATGCACTGTTTTCTAAACAGAGTCCAGACGATAAGGAGAACTGCACCGGACTGGTGGCGAGGTCCGGAAGTGTTTATTTTGGCACAACGGTTGCAGTTCTTCTCACAAACAGTAGTGGAGAGAATAAGTCATCTTCTATCTTTTAAAATATTTAAAGATCCATCCATCTATCCATCCATTTTCTTACACCCTTGTCCCTTAATGGGGTCGGGAGGGTTGCTGGTGCCTATCTCCAGCTGGCGTTCCGGGAGAGAGGTGGGGTCACCATGGACAGGTCGCCAGTCTGTCGCAGGGCAACACAGAGACACACAGGACAAACAACCATGCACACCTACGGACAATTTGGAGAGACCAATTAACCCGACAGTCATGTTTTTGGACTGTGGGAGGAAACCGGAGAACCCGGAGAAAACCCACCATGCACAGGGAGAACATGCAAACTCCATGCAGAAAGACCAGGGCCGGGAATCAAACCCAGATATTTAAAGATTTTAAACAAAATCTGTATCTGATCATGACTGCTCTACTATTGTTTTAATTAATCTTCACGCCCCTAAGCTGACATGCGGTATATTTAAAATATAAACCCAATTTGTCTCAAACATCCAACAAAAATGTGCAAATCTAATGGATAAAAGTTTAAAAATTTGCCAATTAGGGATTGAATAATAGAAAATAAAATCTGTTATTGGCAGATTTTTGCTCCCCCCAGATAGTTTGACAGAGTCTGCTTCTGCACCTTTGCTTTAAATCTTAAAGTTGGAATTTTAATGGTTTCGTGACTCTGTGTTTAAAAATACAGCATCAATACCTCATGGATGAAAGTGAGAAAAAGCCTCGACCTGTTTTGTTTCCTATGGTGATGATTTTCAGTGTTTTTCCTGTTTTCTGCACAGCTCCTCCGTCCTATAGACACCTGTTTTCTAAGAAGTGAGAAAAATTCAAACATAGTGGAACTAAGAGAGCTAAAAGACCCATCTGTTGCTCACTCAGCGGCAAAGACAGGTGGTGTATAAAGACTTTAATTAACCGCCCCCCCGCCTGATGACTCTCCTCTCCCGTGTCTCCCTCCTCCTCCAGGTTCAGGGACGACAAGGGCTACGTTCTCTACCCTCAGATCGGGGACCGGCTGGACCTCATCTGCCCCCCGCTGGACACGGCCCGCTCCACGCCGGAGTACGAGTTCTACAAGCTCTACCTCGTGTCGACGCGGGAGCAGGCGGACCGCTGCGAGGTGATGGGCGCGCCCAACATCGTGCTGACGTGCGACGAGCCCACGCGGGAGCGCCGCTTCACCATCAAGTTCCAGGAGTTCTCGCCGAACCTCTGGGGCCACGAGTTCAAGAGCCTGCACGACTACTACATCATCGGTGAGCGGAGCGGTTGTGTGTCGAGTCGTCCTGCAGGGTGTGGGTGGTGCTTGGTTGGAGGGGAGTGGAGGGGGGTGTCGTTATGATTGCATGGCTGATTTCTGATTGTGCCTGAGTGTGTTTGTTTATTCCCCCGTGATGAAGACGCAGATTGGGCGGGTGTGTTTATGGTAATTATGTCAGAGATCTGTGTTTAATCTGGTCTGCAGGCGGGAACAAAACTGCAGGACGCTCCTCATAACAAAAAAAAAAAAAAGAAATTCACCAGATGACCGTATGGATTCCAGCAGTAAAATTTCTCCAAATAAACTCTTGTTGTTGTTGAGGGAAATTTTTTTCCCACCTTATTCTTTTGACTTCTCGCTCTGTCAAAAGAAAGTAATGATATTTCTTGACCTTGTTCACATTTGGCTGCACTACAACCACAAGCCTCTTTGTATTTTATTGGAAAGTTATGTTCTACCCCAAAAGCAGCTCATAGCTGTAATGAAAAATGTTTCTTCCGTCAGCTCCAGTGAGTTCAGACTCCGTCAGACTCTCATTTGCTCCATTTACTGACTGGAAGTCTGTTGGGTCGTGCCATTCCCAGCTTGGCCCGCTGCGGCATCTCCGAACATCAATTTGCAGCTCTTGTCTCAGATTGTTAGTTGGATTAAGTTTTGTACTTTGACAAGGCCGTTCAAGCATGTTCAGAGTCTGTTGATGCACATACTTCGTCCAGCACTGAGCAGCTTCTTGTTTTCTCTCTCCTCTCTTTCAAAAGCCATGCTGGGTTTTGAATGCAGACACAAAAGTTACATTTTTGTCTCCTCTGACCGCGTTAGCTGAATATTTTCTGTTTTTGACCAGTGTTTTAAAATGATAATAGAAAAAAATCTCAAGGCCTTCTATGATTTTGACTGATTACAGTTTGCACACATGACCACTGTGTGCGTAAAGTTGGAAAAAACCCAAAACATAATCTCTGAGCTCTCTTCTAAAAGTGCCACTCCTGCTAAATGCTAGTAGCCTTCATGTTGACATCTGGTTGTATTTCCTCTTAGAGTTTTTTTTCATACAATCCCATTGCAATACCTCAAAGTTGATGGTTCTAATGTGGCAGAGGGAGAAATTACAAAGGAACAAAAACTCTTTAAGTCACCGTATCCTCTTTTGTGTGGGATTTTCGTGAACACCAGTCAATCCTCTGCGCTGTGTCCTGGTCGCGACTTGGGGCCTGTTTGTCGTCACTGCCAGCTTTGCAGCGACCGTGAACGGAGAGGGCGAATTTTGTTTTGGTTTCCTCAGAAATTGTTTGTTTGGAGTTAGACATTCGATGAGGTCATCGGACCGAGTCCGGCCGAGCATCTCGGCATCGGACGGAACAATCTGGGAGGAAAAGGCCGCGTCACACGAAACCTGGGGGTCGTTTTCTAAACACATGCCCAGAGTCGAGCGGGTGTAGCGCTTTGCAGCCGAGAAACACAAAGCTTGCATTCGAGAAGCACTCCCACCGCCCACAAGTTTCCAACACAAACACGGGCCCCGTAAAAACACCTCGGGAGCGAGAGATTGAGCAGGATAGACAAAGAGAGAGACCCTGTTTGATTCCCACAGCTCTCCGCCCACGCACCTGCGAGCTCCTTTCACTCAGGTGTGCAAATGCTCTTTTCAGTGCTTTCCGTCTGCTGTTGCTAGAGAGGAGGGAGAGAAAAATACTGAAAATGAAGGAACAGGAAGGTGGGACATGCAGAGAGAGAGATGGAAATAAACAAAGAGAATAAGGAATCTTCCAAAGTCAGTCAAGTCCCTCTTGCCTCTTTGTGTTCTATATTTGTTCGGCGTTTCTTTTCTTGCTCTTGGTTTTCACTATCAGTTCTCGTAGCTGGCACGTTTTGTGAGGAGAGGTGATGCACTGGGCATGTTTCCCCTCCACCCTGCCTCGGCTGCAGCATGCCAATGGGACTGTTCCTCTGTTACTCGGTTCATTCACAACAAAAGTCGTCTCAGTTGCAGGGAAAAAGCAAACAGGTTCTTATTTACATTTAAATATTTGCTCTAATTCAGTTGTCAGACTGGGTGTGAATGACTTTAGTCTCACTTCATCTCCTGTTTTTATTACTTGAAGGGAAATAATGTACCGATCGCATATAGCTTGAAAACAGCAGTGAACAAATTGCTACAAGCGCAATGGGAATAAAGAATATTCAGTGCCTTGCAGGAGTATTTATACCTTTTGAATTTGATTACATTTTGTGACAATGCACCAAAAAAATTTCAATGTGTTTTTTTAAAGCTCTTTCCATCATGGATCATAAAGATGTTGAGCTTAATCTGGAGAGGAAGAAAAATGAAACTTGGTTTGCTTTTAAATTTATTTTACAAATAAAAATCTGTATTTATATTCAGCCCTGTGAGTGGAAACTAACCTACCATGGATCCTCAACTGGCTTTGACTAGGCCGTTCTAACATCCTCCACTGCCGTTCTCACATCTTTTGCAGCCTCTAACAGTTTTCACAGCTCCATCCATCTTCCCATCAACCAGCTTCCACTACATGGTTTGTATCAAACTTTTACTGGAGTTTTTCCATAGTAGACGTCAGACAGGCATGTCCGAATTCACAGAGGAACATTTTGGTGACTAGATATCTGAAAGGTAGATTTTGATCGTCTCAACTGATTTATGCATGAGCTTAGTAATGGAATAAATGTTGAAACACTGCAGGAAATGTTAGTAGTGAGAAGCCTGGGTGGTAAGTTAAAAAACGACTCCCGGATCTTTAGTAGCCATAAAAATCGTCCTTTGAGAAACTTAGACTTAGAGGGATCATAAAGCATAAACTCAGATAACCAAATTTAACCACTGCTTTAAAGTGGCTGGGTGTATAATTCATCTTCATCTTTAAAAATGCAGCTTACAATCAGGACTTATGCAATATTACATAACGTTGAGGCAGCGATCTGAAAGTCGTATCCTCACATTTGAGTTAGAAATATCTTCTTCTCTTAAGTAACAACCTGGTTTACAAACCATGTGAGGAATCTGCAGTTTATTCCAACATGGAAGCTTTGAAAGAGGCGTCGGTTTAAAGGGGGGTAAAAAGCACGAACGGAGCAGCAGCTGGCGAGTAGCGATGAAAGAGTAAATCTCCAAGCCTTTTTTTTTGGGTATTACTTTTAGAAAAAGTATCTTCCTCAGTGTGGGAAATGAAAACAGAACAAGGATCCTCACTGAAGTGTCGATTCTGCAGAGTTTAATCTAGTAGTGGCCAAACAGTTTGTCAAATGGGCCACAATCGTCCAGCCAGAAGTACTTGAGCCAAAAAAATAAATGAAAATGGGAAAAGAAATCTTTATTGCCTCTGAAACCAATAAACTGAGCATTCTATATTGTAGCAAAACTAAATAAAGTAGCCAAATTGTTTACAGAAAAGGATGTTTTGGATTTTGCGTGTTTTCCTTATTAAAAGAAAGGCGCTTATTTTGAAAATTACTTTGTCTTCAGCTGAAAAAGTACAGACTTTTCTCAGGAATAAAATGGGGATTAAAAGGTGATTTCCTTGAAAACGCTTGCTGTATTTAGACAAGTTTAATTATTATTTGAAGCAGATGTAAAAGCACCAAAACCTGCTTTTGGATAAAAGTCACCAGAAAGGTCTGCAATTAAAGAGATGGCAAAAAGACAAATACTTTCTTACCCATTTTCCAGAGTAAGATTTTAATTTGTAATACTTTAGTTCTAATTATAAAGAAAACATCTGCAGTGAATCTAGCTGTTTTATAATCAGGCACATGTAGAGATTATATAGATTTTAAAAGAAACCTGCATAGAAGAGGTTTCCACATAAAAACATATTTCATAGATATGCACCGTTAAGGCTGGTCTCAGCACCCACCAGTTTTTGGTTTTTTTAAGGCATTCACCTGCTAAGTTTAAGGACTTTAACACATGCAAAAGAGGATTTGTGGAAATTGTTACTAGCAATTCACCAATTAAATTTAACAGCCACGTTAGAAATGTGCTGCAGGTTCTTTGATAAAGGTCTGAGTTAAATCCATCAGAAAATGAAGGATTTACAAGATTGTTCCCTTTTATGCATCAAAGGAGACATCACTAACCTTTCGCTGCGTCAAAGAGCTCGCTGTTTGATGTTGCATTACGAATATTAGTGGAGTTTTTCTTTTTTGAACCATTTAATGAACAGAAGAGAAATCTTGTTTTTCCATTGACCTGCTGATCTCAAGTCAAATTGGTTTTGATCACTGCCTGTTTGGATCACTAGCTTCCTTTATTTAGTGTTTGATGACGGAATGGATCTGAATAACCCCGATTAGAAATACCACTTTACACAGACATTTATGGTGTTTTCGCCCCTGATAGTCCGATGGACTCAGTTTGATTGGGGACCAAAATTGCAACATTTGTTAGATTTTCAGCTGGTGTGAGTCGCTTTCACACTGCACCGTGTCAAACGAACCAAACACTTTGAAAAGTCTGTTCCCCTCCTCGCCTGCAGTGGCGCCGCATCCAGAGCAACTGAAGGAAACGACACAAAAACCTCTGAAGGAGATGCTGAGTGCTACTTCCTTCTTCACAAATATAAATAAAAATGTAGTATCATCAGATTTTAGCCTTTGTAGGATTTTTCCTTAAAGACTATTGACCTTTTCTGGATTTTTGGGTTTGTTTTCGTTGTATTTACCCATAATTCCCTGAGTTTTTAAGCGGTCTCCAGGCATTCACATATGCATTCAAACTGAGGCGAAAACCTAGGCTTGTAGGTGGACCAGAGTCTGGTTTGTTGGTCCAGATCGGAGTTCGACCAAACGAACAAGACTTTATATAGAAATAAACTAGGTTAATGTGGACTAAACAGGGCTGATGTGAAACAAAAATGTACAAAACATTTTAAAAGCAGCGATTATTTGTTACACTCTGCTTTGAATACTCTCTTCCACATGTATTTAAAGTTGTAAACATAGATTTAAACAGAGGACTAAACACTGAGTTGTAGTAGTTTATGTTTTCGCCATTATGCTTTTAATAGTGCAAAACAATCGTAGGTGCTCCATTAGTCAGACTATCTGTGCAGTTAGCCAGCTGTAGATTGGTGGCAGGAAGTCTTTCAGTTTTCTGTCTGAAAATATTTCCAAACACCTGAATTTGTTTCTGTTCTAATCAAAGGAAACTTATGGGTTGCTACGGCAAGCTGGCTGGCAGTGCTCAGTAAAAGCCACCATGTCATTTTGTAATAGGTTCACAACCACCATCAGAAATCTTAAGCTCTACAGGAGCTGACTTTATTTTCTGCTCAGAATCCAAACGTTATCTTCAACCCACAGATGTTGGATAAAAGCAAAAGCGTACAAATCCACACCGTCCCAACAATCTCTCGCGCTCGTCTCCCTCTTCTGGACTCTCACCTGACAAACCGGGTCTTCTCGAGACACGAACGCCTTTATCTGCACTCACGCAGGCCAGACCGATCGATCGACAGCTTCCAGTCCGGTCGATCTCTGGCCGCAACACAAGGTCGCCCGCGCTCCATCACCTTCATATACGCTACAAATTTTTACAAATGGAGGGGGAATCGGCGAGGTAAGGAGGTAACTGAGTACAGAACTGCGGTGTGCCTGTGATTGCTTGTCACTAATGAAGAATTGTATTCAGTCTCTCGTGAGATAATTAATTACAGTTTATCCAGCTGTGAATTTACAGCCGCGTATCTGCTAACTGGCCATGTCAGTGGAAATTACACAGAGCACGCCGTGGACTGTGTTTAGGGGATGAGTTTAGTTGGCAGTGAGCATGTTTGTGCATGCACGTAAAGGCACCGATGTATGCAGAAGCCTCGGGGTTATCTTATTTTAATTAAGAAATATAACGTACCGTAATTTCATTTGCACACTGCAGAGTGGGCACACATGAAAAATGTTTGAACGGCGGAGGAAGCAGGTCGGTGGAAGTTAATTTCAAAGTCAAACCCATTACAGGGTACCTGTAACTCGGTTAAAGCCCACCGGCTGAACAGTTTCCTGTGCAATTTGTCACCATAATAAACACATAAAGTCATAATGAAACTCTGCATGTTCTGATTTCTGCTCTAAAATTATCAGCGAGTAACGCACTTGGTCCTCTTTAAAGAAAACCTGGTGATTTACCAGTGAATCTAAACTCTCCTCGGCTTCAAGAGCCTCTAATTCATCACAGATGCCTCTGTTTTGTAATCAGATTACTTGAATCTCATTAAATGTAATTCTTTTCTTCCGTATCCCGGGGAGAGGAGAGAAAGAGCGAGGGAAATTGATTTGTCATACTTATTGATTGATGTTTTCATTCCTAACACGAGGTCAGAGTTTATGTAAGCCTATTTCTGTCACTCTCTCACTCCCCGTCTCTCACCGTCTGATTTCTCTCTCTCTCTCTCTCTCTCTCTCTCGCTGCCTTTCAGTGTCTCCACCCATGTGTCTTTCACCATTCAGATCCTGCAACACACTCACACATCAACAAAAACCACAAATCATGCCTTTCGCTGCATTTAAAGAATGCTTTGAGAACAGCTGGGCTTGTGGAAGACACAGTATCCAGCATGAATGCACGTTTCCTATAATTGTTTAAGGTTGGTTAATTTACTCTGCACTTTCCCAAAGAAAGTCAGCAACGTCTACGAAACGCTAGCGACACTTTTTTTTTTTTGCAATTATTTCTGGAAGAGAGCAGGCATCGGAACGTTACATTTCAGGGACAGAGTGAAGCTTTTGTGTGACATTTGTCTACAGCAAAGCATTGTGGGTCATTGCGACACCAAAAAAAACATGTTTAGAGGGGTGATCACGGTGTACTTAAGCATTCAACTCTAATGTCATGCTAAGCTACGCAGGTACTGTGTCGGTACGTTTATCTATATATTTTTTATGTAGATGTTTTTAATGCGACCACATGTTGGTGGTATAAACGCTGTAAAGCGTTTGACAAGCAAGAGTGTGGCGA
The DNA here is from genome assembly GCA_033032245.1 of Poecilia picta. Lineage (NCBI taxonomy): Eukaryota > Metazoa > Chordata > Actinopteri > Cyprinodontiformes > Poeciliidae > Poecilia > Poecilia picta. Next base: position 19,638,876 of record CM065370.1, on the reverse strand, counting down.
TAAAGTCAACATTAACCACAAGAAAAAAAGCATTTATGAGAGGAATATCCAGGCTAATAATTGTTATTTTGACTGCATGTCAGTTTCTTTAAATAAAATGTAGTATGGACAAAATATTGTTAATGCTTATAAGAATGAAAAAAACAAACATTTTATTAAGATGAATCAGAAAAGCCCCAAAACTTTGTATCTTCTGTAAGTAAACGGCGGCTTCAAACACGACACGACGCTTCGTGTATACACTTAAAAGACTCAATATTGTAGAAAATCCACCATATTTCTTCACATCTGGACCCATGTTTTAAATCATCCGACATATACTGCAAGATAAGAAAGCAGTTCTGTGCAGAGGCCTGTTTAGACCCAGGTGGTTCTAATCCCAATCTGGGCCAGCTGGCTCTCATAGCAAGAGAAAGGTTCTGATCCCCGATCAGACCAAAGTAACTTTAGCAATCTCCTTCTTTTTATTTTTGAGATTTTATTTGTTGGGAGTGGCGCAACTGCATTCAGTTCTGGTAAATGCTGTATCAAACCAGGAGGAGATTAAAAGTAGATTAGTTTAAACCGCTGACAGTGGAAGTGACCCGTGACAGATGGCTACTTTAGAGACAAAGAGACAAAATCTGCAAATGTCCTCAGTGGGGAAGTAGAAGTAGGCAGCAGCAGCAGCAGGTCCAACTGAATCACAACATGACGAATTGTTTTAAAACCAAACTGGTTGTAAACAGCCAGAAGATTCGGACCAGAGTTAACATCCCCACTGATCCTGTTCGTCAGGACAAACCTGCATCACAGCATTGACATGGGGGTTAATTTGCCATTTGCCACATCTTCTCAAGTACTTACTCATCTTATATCTCAATGGATATCTTCAATCGCATCTTCCTAAGCAGCCTTGAACAGGAAAAACAGCAAAAACAACAAAACAAAAAAAGTTGCTCAACTTGGTTTCATGTCTATCAATCAGCTGGGGGGGTGGGAATGGTATTCGTGGCCTTAGTTTTACAGTTCATAAATATATTTTTGCAAACAGCCAAGTCACGGACTCTTCAAAGCGTGGAACAACCCCTGATCGGTGTGTATCCACAGAGTCCCAAACCCAAATGAGGAACAGGTGCGGTAATAGGCAAACTGAAACCGCGGTGAAAGACAAATGATGGCGAAAATGCGACACAATGAACAACGGAGAAACTGTTTGAAAGCAAAGCGAAGGCATGGGAGGCCGAAACTAGAACAAAGAAGAAGAGAGCATAACAAAACCACAGACCATGACAAAAAATGGCTGCGCCATCGCATGAGCTGCTGGCAGACCTAACCAGAACCAGTCGCTCTGAGGCGAAGGAACTGGAAAGATGCAGACAGACGTTTTTTTTTTTGGTTTGGGCTCGCATGCGTGGAGAGGCCAAAGAAAAGGAAAATAGGGGACGACAACACACGGAGGCGGGTTATGCGGTCATGCGCGTTGCTGTTGACGCGCTGCATCTCATCTGCAGGGTGACACTGAAACAACGTGGCCACTTTCAATCACTGCCGCGGCTGTCAGGGGAGCGGAGCGCGCGCACAGTGAATGATTGCAGCCTCACAGTCAACTTACATATGACCTCAAATGTGACGGATGTCTCTGTCTTTCTCTCTCTCACACACACACACACACACACACACACCAACACACACCCGCAGATGTCGGTAATCTTCTTTGGCGCTAACATATGCATGCTCACATCTCCGTGCACAGGACCGCTCTCATCAGTGTATGCACTCACACTCACACATTTGGCACAAACGCGGCCGTAAACACGCAAAAGTCCATCCCAAAAATAGCTCTCTCTCTCTCGCGCGCGCGCACACACTCACGTGCACACCGAGTTTTGGTCAGAGCGGGTCAGTCGTTGCGGGACTGCAGTGCTGTTGTTGTTGCACACTGTGACAGATGGCGGCTGTGTGTGTGTGTGTGTGTGTGTGTGTGTGTGTGTGTGTGTGTGTGTGTGTTGTGTGTGTGTGTGTGTGTGTGTGTGTGTGCGTGTGCTTATTTAGAGCAGAGGCAGGTATTTTCCTGGGGTGTGTGTGTGTGTGGTGTTTGTGTGCGTTTGTTTATAATACCTTCTGGGGACGATTTTCCTGATATATACTACGTTGTGGAGACCAATTACCCTGTTTTAGGGTCAGGGGTCAAAGTTAGGACTGAGGTGTGAATTGAGGTTTGGTTAGGGTTAAGTAGGTGATGGTTAGGGTTAGGGAAAGGGTAAAGGTAAGGTTTAGGCTTTAGAAATGAATGGAAGTCGATGGAAAGTCCCCACAAAGATAGCTGTGCAAACATTTGTGTCTGACTTTGCCATCAGCAGGTGCAACCTGTACGGCTGCGCTCCTGAAGGTGCTTTTCTGTGTTGCACGCGCGGCTCCTGGTGGCGTGTTTATGGAGCGCGGCCCCCTGGGGTCCATGTAGACGAACAACGGCGGGGATAAACAACCCTACCTCGCCAAAATGAATTATAGAAGAGCCGAGGAGCTAAAAATGTGAGATCTCGTGCACGTGAGCGCCGTCGTGGTGGAAGTTTGCGACTTTTAGTGGGAAAAGTGTGTTTGGGATATTACTCTTTGTGACGTTGCCGTTCTCATGCCTGTGTTTGCTCCTGGTATGTTTCCTGCAGTCTTGTTCTGCTGCTCAATAATGCAGAGGTATTCTCTGGTTTATTTAACTGGGTTAACTGAAATAAGTGATTCGGAGCTCCATCCGTTTTCCCATCAACTCAGACCAGCTTGTCCTACTCCTTGTTTTACAGGTGCATTAATGAAATATTAGTTTGCTTTGCCATATATAGCTTTTTGAGGAAGGTTGGGCCTCATTTTACGAAAGCCCCTTCTGTCACATCCTTAGCATGTCCCTTTTACAAATGAAACTTCTGCAACATATGAAGTTGCAGTATCCAGTGCAAACACTATTTCAGCTGCAAAGACCTGCTTGGACTTAATACTTAATAGGACACTTAAAGTTCAGGCATCTGAATAATATTTGGCCAATTGGATGAACTAACTCCATTATCTTTAACGGCTGAGATGTGAAAGCTCGCAAACAGAGGTAAAGGTCAAGAAAGATAAGTGTCAGGATAATATGGGTTAATCATTATTGATACCTGTTCAGTAATGGCTTTGTTCCAGCCACTAAAGTTGCCCTGTTTACTTTTTGGTGGAATTTATGCAGCGTTGTCAAAAAGGGAAGAGTGCAGCATAATGCTGCCACCATCTTGTTTCCCAGGGATCATGGAGTGTTCAGTTTGATGCAAACTGTTCATTTAGGTCCATTTTGCATGTAAATCCCAAATGTTTGGATGTTGTTTTATCACCTAGTTGTACGTTGAGCTTCTCTAAAACGTTCTGGCTGACCTGCCTGCTGTTCCTCGTTCTCTTAGATTTGTTAAATAACAACCGTCTGAGGTCTTCGCCAAACAGGTGGACTCTGCTCACTTATTAGCTATTTTTATTACAAAATGCACATCACACTTTTTGGATGTAGTTCTCCTTGAACTTCACTGTTTTTCGCTATTTTGTGTTTGTATATCGCGTAATATCCCAACGAAATAGTTTGAGGTTTGCGACGTGACGAAATCTCACTGCTATTCTGCTTGCAGTCCTCCTTTGGAGTGTGTGTGGATGCGGCCTAATTGCTGGACATGGCGGGGCAGGCGGCCAGCAATGTCACCATGCTCAATAATGCAGAGGAACTCACTGGTTTATTTATCAGGACTAAGCTGGAATAAACGACACACGGTTCAAGGTGGGAGGGGAGTGAAAGAACGGAGACGGATGAAGAGAGAAATTATGGGCAACAACATCGAAATAAGGGGAGAGAAGAAGAGACAATGATAGAAGAGAAACTCTGCACTGCAGGTTTAATGAGCTGCGTTCTGATTCCCCATGTGCATACGAGCGTGTGTGTGTGTTTGCGCATGTGTGCGCGTGTGTGTGTGTATATATACATTCACACAAGTTTGTTTGCGACTGAAGTGAGAGGAGCAACAGTGGACGGGTCAAAGAAGGGATGGGGAGGATGAAAAGCAGCTGAGTGGGAGAGGCGGCGGATCGAGGCACTCTTGGAAATCTATATCTGCTGAATATTTGATCATGTTTAAGCCCTCCGATTTAAGCCTCCTGCCAGGCTCTAAAGCGAGCAGCGACACGAGGGAGAACCGAGGAGAAGCTGCTGAAAGGAGTGAAAGGGGAGGAGGAAGGAAACACGAGCACGTCTGGGTTTTTTTTCCCTCACCTGTCTGGTGGCAACTCACGGGGTTAAAACCTGAAGATTTGTGGTGGTCATGTGAAGTTAAAGTGGTATTACTCTGGTAAAGAAAAAAAAAATCACTGTAAATTGCTTTGGAAACTTACATACAATTAGGAATATTTGTGTTTTACTAGAATTCTGAAGGAATGAACGCCAGATTGAGGCCAAAGTCATTCAAGTAGTTAAAGTTTTTTTCAATCCTTCAGAAAGCTGACATTTAAAATTGATCAAAAAAACTTAACGGGTACAAAATGTTTTGAGTATTGAGATAACAGGTTGCTACGTGGTTTGATTCAATATAGTGACATCCAGATTTGTATCTCCAGAAAACCTTTTTTTTTTTTTTTACACTTTCGGATCTACTGCCTTCACAGTGTGTCAGCGGATCTATTTTAGGTAACTGTGCAAAATACCTACTTTGAAAACATAGATGCTATCTGATTTTATGGCTAATTTTAGATGTACACAAAAAAGAATGCTTCCACATAACTCAACAGGTTATCATGCATCCCGAATGACCAGGATACTGTTTGATACAACTAAAAAATAAATATCTCACAATACAGTTCAGCACAATAAAATACGACACAGTATGATCCTTAAAATAGTTCAGTGAAATACACAATACAGTGAAAACACAATACAATATGAAATATGATGCAGTAAGGTAAGATGGAGTGCATACTGACAAAATGGTAAAATAAGATTTAAAAAATGACACAAAAAGATGCAACATCACAAAGATTGATTTAAAATCCAGCAAATTACATTATGATGCAATACAATTTAACACAGTACAATAAGATACCACTGGATACTAATTTAAACAATTCATTATTTTTGCATTCATAGACATTTGAAATACAGTTCAATACAATAAGAGACATCAGGATATAATGAGCAACAAAAAGATACAATGAGTTGCAATATGATACAATAAAACAGTACAAAGAAATTAAATTTGAACAATAAGACACAAATGAAAATATTAGGATGCATTTTGGTGTATTAAGATGCAATAATACATTGTGATGGAACAGTTTTATAAAATGTAACATATGATTATGTGTATTTCCTCTCTTTGTTTTAAACTGTTCTCGTTCTCACATTGTTAACAATATATTAGAACTTTTTTTTTCATTCAGGCAACTTGAATCTTTGCTTGTCACACCTTTTAATATATATATATATATATATATATATATATATATATATATATATATATATATATATTCAACTTCTATTTCCATGTGTTTTATTATTTAGGTTAGAACAGGTGCCTTCCTCCTCAAGGACTAGTACAGGAATCAATTTAAATTTTTGCTCCCCTGTCAGGTTTTGTACTTTGAACAAAAAGAACATTTGGTTGTTCTTGACAAGGAGTGAAAAAGGCACTTTGAGTACGACAAAGTACTCTACTTACAGTAAAGTTTATCATTGCTGGAAAAAAAAAAAAAAACACCACCAGAAAGAAGTTCTCCATGGAAACGTTTGAAAAGAGCTCGAATTTGACATTGGTGAAGGTGCAAGAAACCCGACTCTTTGACTCATGAAAGGAAGTCCCTCATTCAGACCACCCTGGATCAAATTGTGCTAAACTGCGATACATTTTTCAACTTCAAGCGTGTTTGTGTTTGCGGCCCCCGGGGGGACGCGCCTGCAGTTTGCTTCTGGCCGGGGCCCCTGCAGCGGCAGCTCTTCTGAAAGGTGGACCTGAGGACTGATTTTTTTTTTTTTCTTTTTCCGAGCCCGCAACACATTTTTCACACTCCACCAAACACGTCGAATACTCGGGGCAAACTGCCTCAGTCAAACTCTCATGTGTGAAAATAGCCTCGAATAAAGTGCATAAGTGGAAAATGGAATAGAGGAGAGGGCCGGCAGGGGTTTTTGCACACAGGATCCAGCTAATTTCCACCCCTAGAGATAAAGTTTATCTGCATCTCTCTGTGGATAAGAGGGAATGGATAGTGGAAAGGATGGCTTAATTTAAAATAATAGTAGTCAACTCAAGTGTTAAACAATTATGCCTTGTTCTTCCTTCAGGCTGCCTGCATGTATCTTCATTATAAGCACGGGAATGTGTGTATGAGACAACAGTAGGCGTGCGGCACTATACGCCTGTATCCATATCGCCTTTATTAGTGGTACAAATAAGGCTTTTTCTGGTAGAAAAAACAAATAATAGAGGAGAGAGAGAGAGATGGAGAGAGAGAGAGACGGGTATGAGCTGATTTGAAGTGACACAGGAAGAGAGAGAGCAAGGGATATTTGTGCAGGAAAAAAGAAAAGAAAGGGGAGGAAAAATACGAAAAAAAAGATGTGTGCTGAGTGTGAGTAAGAGAAAGTGACAGATCGCCTGGCCGATTTAGGTCAGCAATCAGAGTGCCGCTACTGTCTGTGAGATTTACTCTATATGTGTGTGTGTGTGTGTGTGTAGGTGTGTGTGTGTGGATGCGTTTTGTAGGTATTTGTGTGCCGCTTGCGTGACTGTCATGTTTGCGCGGCGGCGGTGTTTGTGCTGACGTTGTTTGCGAGAGTTGGGCCGGGGATGGGGTTGATTGCATGAGTGAGTGTGAATACTTCTCTCCTGCTAAAGGTCAGACAAGAAGAATACCTCCCTAATTGGATTGGGCCCGGTTAACAATGTATGATTCATTTAACCTTCCTGCACCGTCTTATGCATCCGCACTGGCACGGTTACGCAAACCGCTCTCGTTCGGCTGTCACGGCTCCACAAAAAAACAAAACAAAGTCGGCATTGTGCTGCGGCCGCCCGCGTCTTCCGGGACGGCGTGAGCGCCGATGATCAGGCAGAGAGGGGGGTGTTCAAACCGAGCGCACCTTTAGGCTGACCTCTGCCATCAGCGGAGCACATTACCCTGCTAATATAGCCTTGATTTAGTGCTCAAGGTTCATGCAAACATGACCCCTGATCAACATAATGAGCATGTTCATGCAGACAGATGTTTGGACCCTGCACACAGACACGCAGACACGAGGTGTGTGTTTGCTTTCACACGCTGATGATGAACTTAATGATGAAAGTTTTCTTGGTAACCCATCTGTCTGCCATTTTGGGACATATATATGTATCCTGCCTTTGTAAGATGGAGGGGGGGGGGGGTGGGGGGGGACGCCTCGAGTCAATGGAAGTTGGCCGACCGTAAAGACTGGGAACAGAAATTAACATTTGCTCTCTCTGAAATTCAAATTGTTATTTAAAAATTAGGATCCCGCGGTGCTACCAACCAAGAACTCCGGTTTTCATTTGCCTCTTTGGAGTCAAAGTGTTTGAGCCCATTTCTTCTGTCTTTACTCCTTTTCTCATAGGTACATTTTTCAGATCCTCAAAAGATGTTTGCATAAAACAACATAAAACCTAAGTAAATTATTCAAGTAATGATGATTTCAAATAAGGGGCATAGCTACCCAAACCAACCCAGCCCATCCAGAGAAAGTCAACATAATAACGGCCATAAAACATTTGCAATAACCAGAAACGAGTCTTTTCATCACCGTAGAGATAATCTTCCCCATTTGTCTCTGCTGGATTTAGTAAATTTTGATCATAAAAAGTCACTGCAGCGCAGGATCTATAAATAACTGCAGCATGGATTAATTGCAGGTTGACTTTTTAGGTTTGTTAAGGCAACATGGTTGGCGGTTTATCGCAGTGCACATAGCAATAAAGTTGATTTGTAATCACAGACCCAAAAAAACGTGATTTGGCTTGAATGAAGTTTATTTAGTGAAGAACAAAAGTACTTCATGTGGAGGATGATGAACACTGAACTAAACCTGAACTGACGTAAAACAGGACACCTGGAAACTCTGAAGAACCGCTGTAAATAAAGCAGCAATGATTTGCCTGGAAAGAGGAACTTCTGATAAACTGATTACGTCAGAAGGTTTTTACACTTTGGACATAATTGGCAACAATACTTTTGTTTAGTTTGTGGAGTTTAATCAAAGCTCAGATCTTTGACCTGACAGATCTGAGGCTTTGTTGTTTTATTTGGGAAGATTTCTAAATGAAAACAATCAGCTGCTTATGTTAGCGTTATCGTGCTAATGCTAACATCAGTCAATGCTGCAGGACTCAGATCCAGGAATGATAAAAGTTTATTTAGCGAAGAACATAAAGATCTATAGTTCCAACTATAGAGGATAAATATGTGATGTCCCAACATTTTGTTTGGCAATTGTTGAATCAGATAAAAACTGTCAGACGTATGAGTAAAAATGTATTTGTTCAGCTGTGCTGCCGCCATTTTGAATCTGAGCCTCGCAAAGCAAAGCTTATTCTTATTCATTTTTCTGACCTGAAACTCTGAACACACTCTCAAAATTTGATTTACTTGACAATGGCATTGAGTCAATTTCCCCCTTTGCCAATTTGTACACAAAAATTAGCATTTTGTCCCTTTTTTCTTCCAATTGATACACCTAAAAGCAATCAATCTTAAACTGAGTTGAGAAGACAAATAGCAACAAAAATGCCTACATATGATATACATTTCAACCTAATTCCATAACAATCCCTGAGGATTTTATATTAGCCTACACTCTATTTCCATTGATTGTGGGTCTGAGCCACACGTGCTTTAGTTGACTGTGATGAAATGACATGTTGTGCCCATCAAACCAAAATAGCCCCAAGCAAGCAACCTCCCACAAGCATATATTATTTTACTGGAATCATAAAACCACATTTCCTTACACCAAACTACGAACAGATTATGGAAAATTACTTTAAATTAGTGGCTGTCAAAGCTGGTACAAAACATCCAACTGGTGAATAGAAGTGAAATGTCCATCATCCCCTGGACAGCTCATCCTGAGCTAAAGCTGCACGAAACCTCAAGTAAAAAAATGATGAAAAAGTTAAAGATAATCACAAAATTATCGCCTAACATCTTCCTCGTTTAAAACTAAAGTCTCTCAAAACTGAACTGTTCCTTTAAGAGGAGAAAAGGTTTATTTTATTTTATTTTTAACCCAGAAGCAGGCATGATCTTTGGCATGTGTGAGACAGATTATGCTGTTCTCACCTCACAATTGGAGCCAGCAGCTGTTCGGCAGCAGAAGATGGGGAAGGAAGAGTACCGGCAAGAGAAAAGATAGCGAGCCGAGAGTGTAAACCGTAGGGGAAGCTGACAAGCTCGAATAATTTGAACACGCAAGAAAAAGAAGACCGAGAAGAAACGAGCGAGGCGGGGGATGGGGAATGCTCGGTTGTTGGATGGGATGAAAAAGAAAAGGTTTTTTTTTTCCCTCGCTCGCTGCAAGGAGACAGTATGGGAGACGGTGTTGACACTCAGCGGAGCAAGAGGGCCTATGGCTCAAAGACACAAGGACAAACAATCAGCTGCAAATCCTTTTCACCCACCATTTAGGCAGCACTAATTACCCCAAAAACGCCACAAAGAACGTCATTATTGCTCTGTGTGTGTGTTGTGTGTGTGTGTGTGTGTGTGTGTGTGTTGTGTCTGTGCTCCATTTGTTTATTGAAGAGTGATTCATTAGCGGGCCTCGCTGTTTCCTTGTTCTCGACTAATCGCCATTGTTGGGAGATACTTTAGCTGCGTTTCACAAATACAACAAGACTTTTTCTGCAGTTTTGCGAAACATTCGTCGCCCCGCTCTCACAACTTTTCATTTTATTCACACTCCCTCTGTTGGTCATTCCTCAATAACCACAGGACAGCTTGAGAAGTAGAAATGCCAAAGTTTTGTGATGTCATGCTTTCAGCCAGCTGACCGTCAGCATGCAGCAACAGCTGGCTAAGATTCTAGAATGGCTCTTTGAAAACTCATCCTCTAAACTATAGGAACCTTCTGACAGAAATCTTTAGCCATTGTAAAACAATAACTTGTGAAAAACTTGTACTTTTTTCCAACTCTCTCTCTCTCTCTGTTAGAGTTCAGATCGGACCCGTCCTGATCCCGTACCGAATATGTCCGAGTCCGATCCGACTCGACTAATTAACTTTAATTATAGGCGCGAGCCTGAAGTAAACCTGACATTATTTTATTACGACTTTACTGCTTTCGTTTTCTGGCCGTAATTTAAGTAAACAGTGTAAGTTCTCCTGTTTTTAGCTTTTGCTTTGACGTCTTCCAGCTCCACTTTGTCACTTGTTGTGACCGCAGGGTGAGTCGAGTAAATGATCCGGGACGTGTGATGGATAGGACGCCGTTTCCGCTGCAGCAGGGTCGCAGTCTGATTAACTTCTGCACCGTGCTTACTTTTTTTATTTCCTCAACCAGTTCAGACTGTAATAAGTAGATTTACACAACTTTATATCAGAGAGTTAAGTAAATCTAAACTCTGTCTCTGTGTTTTGTTGCAGAACAAAAATATTTCCAAGCATTCATGTTGTCGATAAGGAAGTAACAAGTTGGGGAGGGGCAACGTTGAGTTGCTATATGTTTTAAATACCTGAAAAAAAAAAATCCCTGTCACTCTGGCTCTACCAAAACTGAAGCTAAGTGATATTTGTAAAGTCGTTTCTAAAGCTCAAAGCTTTGGCGGGTCAGTGCAGCTGCTGGTCCGGATGTTGTTTGGGCCCATGTGGGTCTGTGATGTTTCATTGGACCAGACTCTGGGCTTCCTGGATGCTGCAGGAAGTAGAACTGTGAGCGACTGATGCAGCGCCGGGTTTCAGATGAAGACGACTTCAAGTCGAAGCTTTAATATTAATCTTCTCCTCTCCCTCCAGAGGGGCAGTGGGGAGTGGAGGGAGGGAGGGGGGGGATTTGTCGTCCATATTGGTACCACACATCTGCTGCTGCAGCATGTGCTGATTATATATTGATGAGGGAGGCGGTTCGGATAATTGAACGCCCTCTCAGGGCTTCTGGTCTCCTTATTCCACTTCAAACCATCTGAAGATGATGTGTGTGTGAGTGTGTGTGAGGACGGATTCATGTTTGTGTGTAATGGCCTTTTGTCCGCCTGTGTCCGCCCCCTCCTGCGCCCCCCCAGCTCCAGCTTTAAATCCAGGTCCCAACCACGGCTCCAGCCCCACTAACCACTGGTTTAATATATGCAATTAAGAAGCTAATTAGAGTAATTAATTCAGCCGGGGCCGAGGCCCAGCCTGGCCCCTATTCACGGCGTCGGAGCTGCCATAATCCTTCCCCTCTCTGCTCACACACACCAGCCACACAAAGAAAAACACACACTCAGACACCGCCATGCCCTCATTATCAGCGGACTCTTTGTTGGCTCTTTCTGTGTGTGTGTGTGTGTGTGTGTGTGTGTGTGTGGGGTGCCAGAGAAGTCGAAGATGAAGAAAAGGTTGTAAATAAAGACAGAGAAAAAAGTGAGGCAGTCATTTGGGCATAATGAGCGCAAACAGTGAACTAATTCATGGGCAGCTCAGAGCCTCTCTCCCTCTCTCTCTCCCTCGCTCGCCCCGCTGCTCTCTTGGTGGCGCTGCGACAGAAGAGGCCCCTGTTGTGGCAAATGGCTTCTTACCTCATCTGCAGCAACAGTTCTGCTCCGGAGGCCAGCCGTCTGGGAGGAAAGCGAAAGTTTAATGGAGAGTTCTCACTCCCCCCGTTTCTTTACTGGCTTAACTTTTTTTTTTATATCCAGGTTTGTCCTTTTTGAAGATTTAGGAACTGCTTTTACACTCCTGACCTCGGCTGGAGAGCTCCTCTACTTTACCGCATCTCCATGCTAAATCACGAGGAGGTTTAATTAAAACACAAGTGTTCATGTTTTTGTTTTATTTCGGCGCAACAAGCAAACGGCGCGGTTTCATGAGTCCTCCGTGATTCATGGTTGCACCGTAAAACCTTTTGATTGCATTTGGCTTGTCTTGTGCATGTGTGTGTGTGTGTGTGTGTGTGTGTGTGTGTGTGTGTGTGTGTGTGTGTGTGTGTGTTTTTCAGAGAAGGAAGAGACTTAAGCAGTTCCAGGTCTGTTATTTCTGGAGTGTGATTAGGAAACGTGTGATGAATCCAAGATTAGAGCAGCGGGACAGATTTACAGTATTTGGAGCGAGCGAGGTTTAAAGGGATTACCAATAAAAGTAATCGAAGAAGTTTTGGCTGCGCCTCCAAGAAAGACATTTAAAAAATAAATAAATAAAAAAAGGGGGTCGCCAGGGTGACGCAGAGGGATGCTTTAGTCACAGCTTATTTAAAGGTTTGTATGAGCTGCGATATGATGATTCGGTCCGTTTTCAGGGATTCTTTTTAAATTTTAGCCGCGTTCTCATGTGGAGACGATATTTTTAGCTGAGTACACCTCGGAGAAAACACGCAGGGGCACTCACGTTTGCTCGGCGAGAGTAAACAGTGCATCTGACTTGTTTGGGGGTGTTTATTTCACTGCATGAGCACATCTTGTTTTGTGAGATTTTCCCAGTCAGTTTGTGAGTGGAGATATCAGCCATCTGCCAGTTTTTTGGCAACAAAATAAGAAGGAAGGCTTTAAAGAGCTTCTGGAAGTCCTTAGAGGTAGAACTAGTTGGCTAGTGATCCTGCAGGAACTACAAAGCGTCGCATTCCCACCGTCACTGACGAACGTGGCTCTTTACAGCAAAATTGCTCATTTGACCCTGTTAAAAGTTTGACTTTTCTCTCTGCACTCCTCACTCTTTACGTTGCTCTCTCACCTTCTCCTTTCGTTCCTCAGCGACTGGCAAAAGGAGCACGAGGAGGTAAGAACACATCTGCTCTTCTTGCTGCATGTAAACAGGAAACGCGACGGCATGGTTCACAACCCGGAGTAAAATCAGTTAATGGAGAGTTTTCTGAAGGTTTTCATGTTTCAGCATCCTCCTGGTAACAATGAGCACAAAGCGTTATGACCAATTTAGATTATTTTCACACAAAAAGAAAATGTTGAAATACAGTCTAACCTTTAGAGTATGTTTATTCAGCGCAGGAAAATTGTATAAAGGATATAATTATAACATAATTCTCCATAAGTTTCGAGTAATTTTTTATTTAGTAAAAACTAAATAAATGTTAGAAATGTGAAAAACAAGACAATGTAACATTAAATACGTGTTGAACTCCATAGGTTATGACATAACTTATCACAATAATATTACCAAATAATCTAAAATATAAATGTCTGCTTCCTTATCATCAGTATTATTAATGCACATTCTTACTTACTAGTGAAACTTCAAGCTGAACAGGTTATTAAAAAACCCCTAAAACGGGCTGTTTTAATTACTAATTCCAATTAATAATTTGTTTACAGCAGCACAATCTCATGAAGGTTTATGAAAAGTTCAACCTTTGATGTGAGGAAAAAAAGGAGGGGAAAAATATCCTACACTAACTTTTTGCAAAGTTACCCGGACCATTTTTGTCATTTAAACTTCAATATGAATTCCTAACTTGCTATTCACAGCTTTCTGTTTCTCCAGTGTATAAATAAGGTTTGAAACAGAGGGCCCATGTCTTCTGGGCTCGTTGTAAAAATGCGTAACACTAGGAAACGCACCGTTCGAGTAATGGAGACGTGCGATCGATAGAAATCAGCAAATGTCTACAAGGAAGCGGCTAAACTTCCTCATATCTGCCATCAAAGCAGCCGTTAAAATATTCAAGCCATCAGAAACTTTTAACAACGAGACAAAGTTCATCCAAGATACTTCAGTTGTTTTTAGAAACTACTTGTTTCTATTTAAAAGGAGCAACATGAAACCACGGGGCGTTTATAATTGAAGCTAATACCTGCTAAATAGGAAGACATTACCGCGTTTTTCTCATTTTTATTCGCTAAATACCAGAATAAATAACTAGTAGTAATGATAATAAGAACAAACAAAGGCAAATATTTAAAAAATAATTTAGAATTAAACAGTGTTGCAATGCAAAAATGTCATTAAATTGATTAAAATAGTTCCATATTTTAAGCATAGAGTCTGATGGCAGCGCCTTGTTTAATGGAAGATGTTCGGATTCGATTCCAGACCTCAGGATTGTTGCTGCATGCCTTCACTCCTTCCCTCTCGTTTCCTGTCTGATTAATGCCTATAAAATCCACCTCTGTGGAAAGTAAAGCGCGGCATTTCTTGATGATTTTCTCCTGTTTCAGGCTTTAAGGAGTTAGGCCACTGTTTACAATCAGTTATTATCTTTTAAACATAGCTGTGGCATGTAATAATGCTCCGCCGTTTCGTATTTGTCACACTGGCTGCACCGGTTTACCCTAGCCTCTCGTTTTTCATCTGCCTCGTCAGACTCGGCTCGTGTTTTTTTCGCGCCGTGAGAATGATCTTATCGGGCCGATAAAGTTTGCTGAACTCGAGGTGACACAAAGAGACAGTTATCTTTCAGCAGTCAGGCGAAATAAACTCCACATCAAACAGGCGGGAATGCAAACAAACGCTAATGAGAGCAGGTTTTTCCAGTCCCGCGTTAAACCAGACATCAGTGGATGATTTAACTTAAGCAAACGGGACTGGAGGGAGATTAAAAAGGAAAAACACCACACACACACACACACAACACACACGTTTAAGGGAGGAGATGCAGACAGACTGCAACGCAGATGTTATTCCCATGCATTTACCTCGAGATATGCTTCTGAGGTGCAAATGAGATTAAAAGGCACAACTGTAAACACGCTTATGCTAAAGGTAGAGCAGGATGTACGGAGTGCAAACAGTCTGCACACACCCGACCGAGGCAGAGACAGACCGGCAAACAGCGGAGCACGTAGTTTTAGGCAGGCTGCTTTAATCACAGAAGAGCTAAACAAACACCACCATCATCAATCTCCATGCACACACACACACACACACAAGAAGTGTACATTTCTAACACATGCACCAACGGTATATAACTGCCCCCAATGCTTTCCCCTGTCCATCATCTTCCCCTTCATACTCAGCCTCTCTTCTTTCCACTTACTCTCTTCCTGATCTCTCCCTCGAGCAGTACGCAGGCACAGATGTCAAGATGTATTATTTCGGCTGGCTGGCTCCCATGTTTTGTGTTTAAATATATGTGTGTGTGTGTGTTTCTCCTGCTTTCCTCTTTTGGAAGCAAGAATAATATTGCGAAGGGGAGCAGGGATGTAGGTGAGGAGGATGAGAAAGAGAGACTGGGCTGGTAAAGATTAGTGAAACATTTTAGAACCTGTATTACATTACAAAGGGCACACAGACGCACACACATGCACACAAACACGCGCACACACACATGCAGTTTGCTGGTGTTACTGCCTCGGATCAAGGACATTTAAGGAAAACACATCACATACACACAGTGGCATGTTGTGTTGAATTTGTGGCGATCCATTAGAAGGACCTCCGTGCTCGGCAGCTCAGTCTTGGCTGATACATTTAAACATTTAAAAGTGTGTGGTATGTGTGTGTGTGTGTGTGTGTGTTGTGTGTGTGTGTGTGTGGTGTGTTTTGTGCGTGTGGATGGATGACATAACAGCTGGTTGACAGAGTGGTGTTCAACAAAAGAAGAAACCTCAAGGGAGGATGAGAAGAGACGTTTCTCTTTGTTCCCCTGCTGCTTTATTCACTCAAAAGTGATTCTCAGTAAATCAGAAGGACATGAAAAAGTTTATTTCGTTTTTTAATTCAAAAAGTAAAACTTGTGCGTTATTTGAAGTGATTACAGGCATGGATGTAGTTTTAAAGGTTTATGAAAATTGAATGGTTACATAAAACTAATACAAGAGGATTTTAAAAGTAGAAATGTTTACTCAGGAATTGTTTTCATCCCTAATGCTTTTATACCCTTGGCCCCCATAGTGTTTCCTTCCACTTAACTTTCCACCTACATGCCTGCATAAAGCATTCTAAATATTTGAGACATGTTTTTTTTTGCATGAGACTAGCTAAGCTAATTATAAAAAAATTATAAAGCACAATGCCACTCTGTGGAGAATATGCACTCAATAAAAACGAGGATAAAAGAAATGTTGCTGCACTTCCATCTCCACTCTGCTCTCACCTCTGCTGCTTATGCACCATTTTCTGCAACACACTTTAACTTTCCACTAATGTGGCTGGATGCAGCTGCACTCTGTGATAATTTGATGACAATAATAACAATACACATTGTTATTATGTGTATTGTTATTACACATAATAACAATACACGTCATGGCCACGTTTCGATCTTCATGATCATGAGAACGACTTCTTACTGCCCTGCAGATCGTCGTTATTAAATCCACAAACGAGGAGGGGAATCCCTGAAAGCTATTTGGTAACGAAGATGGTTTGCTTTCAGGATGCTTTGCTCATGTTTATCAATGGAAAGTTGAAGGGAAGGAAAAACTGTGGGTGAAACGAACGCACTAGTAGCTTCAGCCCAATGAACATTTGTTGCTTTTTTTAATCCATTGTCTTTTATTAAGATTAAATATGCTGAACAGTACGTGACCATGGTAACGTGAACAGGAAAACATTTCTGCATTAAGATAATTTCTTATTGGTTTTATGTTGTATTCAACCCCACTTCTTGCCCTTTGACCCCTGGAAACAGGCACTGCTTCCCCGTCACCCTGCAAGAACAATGGATGGATGAATACATACATTACTGACATTTTTCAAGAAACAGAATTTCAAGTTTTCATCATCTTTAACTCACAATCATCAAAGTTAACATTAAAATTAAGCTATATAACATATAACTTTGACTGTTTTTGTTTTAAATTAATTTGAATCTGCGTTTTAATGCTATTCTGATTCATCAAGTCTATTTCAGATCCTTCACACATTCATGTCCTGAAACAAACTGCAGCCTCGGACACAGACAACAATAAAACTAAAGCAATCAGAATCTGCAGCAAAGACCCAAGTATGTCGCTAAAACCACACAAAAACGTTGGAACCGCTTTGTTATACAACTGCATCAACGCTGTGCTATAGAAAAAGCTTTGATCGAGATTGCTTTAATAAAAAAAGGAAAGTAGCTTAACACGCCGATGCCATAGTTGACCCGGTGGCCAGGGATTAATGCATCAATCATGAACTACAGAACCCGTGTTCTGGCTCAGAAACCTGTTATTTTATCCTCATCTAACCTCGTTTCCCCTGCGTGCATCCGCTGTGTACTGTCTAATACCAGTCTGAAATCCTCCTGCAACAGCCGTGCTTCACAAATGTCCCTTTTCATCTCCGACTAACGACAATGGAGCCCAGGGTCTTGAAAAGTCTGGTAAAGAATTTGATATAATCATGTGGGGGAGAAAAGAATTGTGGGAAAAAGTTTAATTTTCCAAACTTTAATCTGTGTCTCGTTTTCAATGAGATTTATAAGTATACTTTATCTCTGTCTTACAGACACATACTTCTGGTCTTTGATACTTTTTTGCAAATTTTGCACATTTTTGTAACCGAATAAAAACATTTCACACTCTTTGGAGTCTTAAATGTAGGAAAATGCATTGCTGTTATTTTTTCAATAGATAATATATAATAACTATATTTTGTACATTACCAAGGACACTCAGTACTGTTTTTAAGGGTTTTTTTCCAAATAAACTCTTAGTCACACAGTTTAAGATAGTCAAGCAAGCAGAGCTAAAATCTCTGCTTAGACTTTGTAGATTTTGCTCATAAAATGTTATCGACTGGTTAAACCTCAGAGAAAACCAGTTATTTGTCTGAGCCAGTGAAAAACTGATCAGTGTGTCTCCACTTGTATCGGCTTGTTGTTTTGGAGCTGGTGCATATCTCGAAGTTTCACCAGAAATACGTCTAAACGTCGCAGAAAAACAAATAAAACTGCCTCGAAAAAAACTGTGCAAACCCTCTCAGCCAGTCCAGCATTTGCCCACCCACAAGTAAACTAAGTTCTGCAAATTTTTTTTGTTGTTTTTTTTTTTTGTTGCTCCATATCTCCTCTCTCAGATCCAGACCCAAAACATTTTTTCTTCCCATTTTCTCAGCACCAGCCCAGCCGGCAGGAGAAGGCAGCCAAGAGTCTCGGCAGCCGAGCTTAATGATGAATTGTGCAGATAAAACCTCTGTTGTGGAGCATTTAAGCTAAATCTTAAATAAACTTTTCCCTTAATGGCGGATCCAATCGTCTCGAAGGTCTTCGGCGCGGGTCGGGTCACGTTCTGCAGCGGGCGGAGCTGGAACACTTTATCACCACGCAAAGTGACGGGAATAATTAGTTTTCTGCGTGTGCGAATGGGCGACCCTCAAAGGTACACATGTTTATTAGATGGTGGACCTCAAAGCTGCGTTTAGCCTCATTAAAGTGTTTGATTGTGCTGCACGTTCTTCCTTGAGCGCGTCGTTCATCACACGCGCAAACAAACACGCAGGTTTTTGTCCCGTCTTAGCTCTCCGTGTTCATTAGAAGCTTTAATTAGACTGATGGGTGAGTGTAATTACAGTCTTTAAGATGTAGAGCTCCTCTGCAGGCCCACTTCCTCGCCGCCTGCTTCCAGAAGTCACTGGGACATCATACAAGGCTTTGTGTGTATTTAGAAACATTAACCTCCCGTAAGTTCCTTCTTTGACATTTGCCATTAATATCACCCGGAAAGGAGTGACATTTATGAGGCCCGTACCGCTTTACACCCTTTGCCGCTCTTGGGTTTTTCTTTCTCTTCTTTTTTTTTTGCTCTTCCTCCTGCTTCACACACTGGCTTCTGCTTTCCATTCTCTTAATTTAGAAACCTGTCCCTTGTCTAAGCCGCCATCTTCTCCCGCTCTCTCTCTCTCTCTCTCTTTCTCTGCTACGTGTTACAGATCTCTGTCATGTTCCTCCCTTCAGACCGCTGACCCACTTCCCTCCTTTTCCGCATCGTTTCCAGATTCCCGTTTCGCCAGACGATTGTCCTTCGACCATGCGGCTCTCGTCCTCCTCCCGCTGCCCTCTTTTCCATATTTCTGTTACCTGAAAAGTCCTCTGAATCTCTCACAATGTTGGGATTAAGAGATTCGAGAGGCTGCTTCAGATCTTATGCTCACTCCAAAAGACTTCACACCCCTTAATTAAGACTTTGCAATGCTGCAACTAAAAGAAAAATATTTACCTTGTTAGGAAAAAAAAAATCTGAAAAGTGTGGCAGGATTTTGATTCCTTCCCCCTGAGTCAAGAAAGTGTCTGGGGTAAATTTTTACCAGTTTTGCTCATCAGGGATCTGATATTTTTGCTCAAATGTCCTTGCAAAAATCTCTCCAGTTCAGTCAGATGTGGCCTTGAGCATCTGTGAACAGCAAGGTTTCAAGTTTTGGCACAGATTCAAAGGTCTGGACTTTGACTGGACCATCCTAACAAGTTCTAATCCTTTGCTCTTAGCCTTTGTGTATTTATAGTAGTTTTCCTGTTGGAAGTTGAACATCCACCTCAAGACTTTTAACAGGACTATTCTGTTTTTAGCTCTGACCAGCTGTACGCTAAGCATGATATTGCTCCACATGATGTTTTTCATGCAGCCAAAATCGGTCCTATTTAGGTCAGCACGCCTTTCGTGGACTGTTTGCTATGTTCCCCCGAACTGGTAAACGGGATTTCTGCTCCTTTGTTAGCTAAAGCTGCTTCAAAGGAATGCTAACTGTTGTGCTTTGTTTTGATTTTAAAACACATGACACAAAACAGTGTCACCGAAATGTCTGCCAGTTGCTGAACCCTAAACAGCCTTTTGCAACCATTGAGTAAAGTTGCATTCCCAGCATTCCTTAATCGGTTTCGCACCAGTCCACTTGTGGAAGTCAACATCAGCTGCAAGGTTGAGTCAAAGTCAGGCACAATAAGAACATCTCAGTGTGTTGTACAGACGTTTTGGCTTCAGATGCACACGGCGTTTCATGGTTTGTGTTTGTTGTCGTCGGCTTGTTTTGCAGAGAACTGGCGCGCCGTGAGGGTCGCCTCCTCGACATGTTTTGCGGCGAGGCGCCAGCGCCGAAATCCTGCAATGACAAACAATGTCACAGTCAGGTTCTGCTTGTGAGGAAGCCCCCACTAAGAGTGGGAAACATTAGGGTAGTAATTGAAAGTAGAGGAGCTTCGGGAGAATAAAGTGATTGCTGCAGCAGACACCTTATTGTGTGTGTTTTTTTTCCTTCTTCTTCTTCTCTCTTACGGTGTGATGAAAGGATGATGGGGTGACAGGAGACAAGGAGCTCCGAGTTAAGGTGGAGTTGTCTCTTGTTTTCCTCCTCGCTGCACTGAATTCACGCCTAAATTGAGCCAGTAAATCAGAATAATGTGAGACAGTGGGATTTTTATGTAGCGATCTTGTGCTCACACAGGTGTGTAAGTTTCCCTTCCTTTCCTGAATTTGTGAATGTGGGAGCGTGAGGCGTTTGGAGGACGACACAGTGGCCCAAAAACCATAGCAGGGTGACTAATGAGGGTATTAATCAAAGATGGATGCCACACTACTCCATTAGTTAGGACTGGGGTTTGCTGTTGTGTGTGTTGGTCAGGTCTAACAGCATATTTGAGTGAAAGCAGGGACATTAACAGTTTGTATATTTTATGACATTTGTGTGCATGTTAGTGACGGTTATCAATATTATCACATATTTGTAAAGCTGCATTAAAAAGAAACTAAGATTTTGACTTCATCAGACCGTAGTTGATTCTCCAACAGGGTTGTAAAATATTTCAGCCAGAACTGGATGTGTTCTTGGAAAAGACTTTAGTTTTGCACTTCATACAAATAGAGAAGATAAGAGATCGCATGTAGACGGAGGACTGACTTTTGCTTCTCTGATCGGTTTTCTTGTCATTTCACTCCTTTTGAAGAAACTTACAGCTTCCATTATGTCACTGGTCCCATAATTTCTCTAATTACTGATGATTCTTTTCGCACTACCACTTTATGCTCTGGAATTGTTTGTACCCTTCCCCTGATTAATACTTTGATACAATTAGATCATTTTACAGACTCTGCAAGCTATTGCTTCAACTAAAGAAACAATATTAAGATAATCCCACTAAGACAGCTGAGCTTTATTTCCAATTAATCAAATTCAACAAGGTCTGAAGCTGTAGTTTAATCAAAAGGTACTTTAAGAAAGTATCAGTTTAAGGGTGCATGTAGCAACAGGTTGATTCACGTTTTTTCTTTTTTTTTTGTTTACATTTCTTCACCTAATAGATTTATTTTTCTGTTTAATTGAGCAAGACATTAGTCTTTGCTTCACAAAAACCTTGTATTTGAACAGAAATCCATTGTAATTTAGTGGAGATGTACTTAATTTCATAGTTAGAAACTGCAGTTAGCTGAAAGGTTTGGTAGAAACTGATAAATACGCAGCTTCGTCTCACCTCAGCACCTGTTGGAAAGTCGAGCCTTATCTTGAGTTTATGATTGTGCAGATAATTTCAAACATTAATACTAACCATGGGAGATGTTACCTTGATCATCACTAATAGCTATAATCATACAATGCCTATATGAAAGTACAACTGCCTTAATGAAAACCCTGAACTTTACTTTTATGAGCAAGAATGTTGCCTTTTCTACATCGTTGCCCCTAACGTTCACGGGTTGTAGAGCCGCTTGTACCACACAAGAACTGTATTTTATAAACGTGTCAGTGGTGTGTGGTAGCTTGTAGCTACGTTTCCATTACCGACGTGCGTAAAACTTTGTTGCTACTCCACTAATTTCGGAATAACACTAATTTGCAATTGTGTTGTTTCCAATAAATAAGAAGTGCAAATGAAACCACACGTGAAAAAGGCAATGAGTCATTTAGAAACATTCTGTGCCATGACTCTCCCACCACTTCCTGTTGTTTTCTTTGTCTTTTATGCCAGTAGTAACATCAGGTTGTTGATCACATGATTTGTGTGATGTGAAAAAAGTCTTTCCGTTCTGTAACCAACAGTGACATGCCAGGGTCGTGTCGCTCCACTCTCTTCCTGCCCCACTCCCTCTTAACCCTACCAGCTCAGATGGAGAACCTGCAGTGACATTAAAAAAAAAAAAAAAAATCGTAAATCGGGAAGATGGGAGCAGTGACGGACTTTGCGAGTTTAACCCACATCCAGGTGGCCGCAGGAGGAGCAGACAACCAGAGGTGTTTCGTTTTTATTCTGGGACCGACCTGGGAATAAAAGAGGCGGCGAAAATAAAATAACTCGAGCAAAGAGCAGGGAGAGACAGCGTGGAGGAAGCTACGACGCCAGCGCTGACCCATTTCTCCGGGCCTCAAGTGTTGTTCCTGATATAATGGAGAACGGCTAACTCGCTCGCCCGTGCGCGTGCGGCAGAGCCGAAGACGAACGGGCGCCGCCAGCAGACACCAGCGGATGAAGATGCGTATAGACATGCACTGCGAAGGTCTGCGGACAGATAGACTCCATGTGAGCGCTTCGAGCCGTCCCTCTTATTCCGTGTGACTGCTGCAAATCTAGCATCACCTCCGCCAGCGCCGGAAAACATCCCACCGAGACGCTCGGGCTCGACCGTGAACCCGTTGGCCCACTCCACGGGTTCCACCAGCTCCACTCCGGCTAATCTTCCCCTCAGCGGCGACGAGAGGAAGTCTCAAAAGACTTCTATGCCTTAAAAAAAAAAAAAAAAAAAAAAATTAAAATCACTTCTCTAGAAGTCACTCTGGGATTCACTGATAAGTATTCATTAAGTATTGATAAGTAGTCATTGAAGTATTCATCCAGTATGCATGCAGGTCCATGCAGAAGTGCACTTGACTGAGAGTTTCTAGCGGGTTTTTTGGGGGGAAGTTAACAGATAGCCACTGTGCGCGCGCGCGCACACACACACACACACACACACACACACACACACACACACACACACACACACACACACACACACACACACACACACAGAACGCCCTCGCTGCCCCGGGACGGGAGCATTGACCCAGTTGTAAGGAACATTGGTCATGACTGTCCTACATGGCCGGCACTTTACCAACGTTACACAAGGCTTATCCACCCAGTCACAGGGCCTCCTTTTAACGGCCGGCTCCCTCTTTTCTTTTGCATTAGCGCTTTTAGTTTTTTTTCTTCCTTCTTCTTCTCTCTCTACTGCCTTTGTCCCTGCCGGTCTTTTCTTTTAGCTCCATTATGCACGTCTTTGCTCTGGCAGCCACATTAAGCCGGCATGCATTAAATTCCCAAAACGGCCAGTCAGACTTATTGCATTGATGTGGCCACGATTTGTTTTCTCGTCATTTCATTAAGCCAAGAATAGGCGAAAGTAAATCAGCCTCTCTGCTCACGCCTGCTGATCACCTTCTTTACTCCATCTTCCTGTTCGGTGCGTGTCCGTGTATATAAATGCACAATGCATGCATATTTATCTTTTGAAGGCGGTAAGCAGATTTAAAGACGCAGCGCAGAGATTGTTTGTAAATGCAGGGGCCCGCATGCATTCATCACACACACATCAGGCCGTAGTGCTGCTGCAAACCCACTTATGAACCAGTGGATTTGTTGCTCCGACAAATACGCCATGACAGTCGTAAACATATCTGACCTCTGCCCGCATGGAACAGGTTAGCCACACATGCAGCAGGATAATTCCCAGATGGATTATCGGCATGGCAGATGCAGGGCTGTGTGCGCTTGTGCAAACCGCAGCACAACAACATGCTTCGCTAGTCGGAGCTAAGTCACAAGCAGCCAGGCTATCGGTTCCAGCACCATGTGTGCAAGTGTGTCAGATGTGATGATCTGGAGCGTTTCCCACTCCTGTTTACACACAGACCTATGTGACAGCTATGGGCCTAAACAGAGATAAAAACCTGGAACATCACAGTGGCGCAGTTGGTAGAGCTGTTGGTTTGTAGCTGCAAGGTCCCAGGTTTGAATCCCAGCTTGGATGTTTGTAGTTATTTGTTTGTTTTTTCACATAGAGTTTGCATGTTCTACCTGTGAATGCAGGAGTTCTCTCCAGGTATTCCAGCTTCCTCCCAAAGTCCAAAAACATAATTAGTTACTCCCCCCACTCACCCACTGAACCCTGGACATAGGCACCTCCACCCCGCATGACCCTGCATGGATAAGCCGATACTGATAATGGACGGATTGATGGACAACATTTAGATATTTTATTCTGAATAACAAAAGCAACTAAATCTCTACTACTGCCACAGAAACACAGAAAATGAATTATTATCTATGACCGATGTTTGAGGTTAACATAATGGTCATTTTCTTTTATTATTCATTTATTATCATGTTATTGTTTATTTTTTATAAATTAATTATTAATATTTATGAGTATAATTTTATTATGTATTGTTAAGTACTTTATTACTCATTTTCTTTTCGTATCTTTTTTTAATAATTTGGTAGCTAAAGTAGCAAAACTGCTGCTTGTAGCTTATTAACAATAGTAGTTTTGAACCTTAAGAAATTTTAATAAGACTATAGTAAGATTGGTATTTCTGTAGTTTTCCATACAACAAACAGCCACATCTGTTCCTTTGTTCCTTCAAAACAAAGGAAAAAAAGTAGTAGCCTTTTTTTCAGCCAGCTGACCAGCAGTGTAAAGCGACAGGTTGGAGGAGCAGCAGCGCTGCGTTCAGGGTTCCCGCTCAGTCTGGGAAAAATATGGCATTTGATTTAAGTGTTTTTCCAGGTCTGGGTAAGTATGGAAAAAGAAAATAAAGTTTGAAATAAAACGTTTGCATTTCAGGACAATTTGAAGCCACCCATCCGCCCGTTCCTCCATCCATCACTGCATCTGTCTATTAATCAAGCCATCATCTATCCATCCATCCATCTGCACGACCACACATCCATCTGTTTACCCTTGTTTCCATCCATCCATCTTTTCTGTCCTCCCTTCCTTCCTCTTCTTCACAGCTTGTAGTTTTCTTTAGGTTCCAAACCCAAAAGCCTCAGCAATGTGAAACGATCCCAAAAATACATGCAGAAGAAAAGGGCAGAGAACTCTGGAAGCCTGAATCCAAAAGCACGGACGTGTCAGGGTGTCTGCAGGTTTCAGTCAGACCTTTTTAAGACTAAAATAAAAGAGAACAATTAATAAGTTAAGCAGACGATTTGTGTTACCATGTTAATAACTTAAGAAAGATAGCATATCTTTGTCAGGTTTTTCATTTAAATGCCTTCCTGCAGTGTGAAAGCTGCCTCATAGTGGTTACTAAAAGGTCCTTAAGTGCCTCTTTTAAAGGAAAACCTCAGTAGGAAAAAGAATGCATTTTTTTGGTTTTAGCAGGTAGGTCTTTACTTTAATTGCCTGAAAAACAGAAGATGCAGTAAACCTGAATATCCCGGACAAACTCCTTCCAAATTGGGGCGTTTGCAGCCCTTCGTCCGGAGGGTTAGCAGTTTTGTCTGAGTATAAAAACACCCACATTCCTGAGCCAGATTGACACGTCGCCGTATAAAAAGAAGCCAAATAGCTCCCTTCTGCAAACTAAAGCCAAGAAATAATTTGAAAATGTTGATGAAAGAAGCAAAGAATGAACAAACATCCACAATTCAGATGCAACTGAATGCAGTTTAAGAGCTATTATGGAAAACTTGGGCCTAGTTAGAGCCTTTTTGTGGCTCTTGCATCCAGAGATCTCTTTCCCATATAATTAAAATGACTTTAGGATCCAGGACGTTTTGCGGCTCTGAATCCTTAGTTTGCTTCTGTAGCCGTGACTGACTGATATGGAGGCCCGTGATTCATGTTTGTTACTTTGAAGGGGGAAGGTGGAAGTTTTCCGGAGATTGATACGAAGTGATAGGGAGTCGGCCGCTTCTCGGGCTCACAGGAGACGCAGGAGGAGGAAGAGGGAGCGGGCAGACAGTGGGGGGTGGGGGGTGCGGGTGGATTTGGATAGGTGGACAGTGGGTGGGTGATTCTAATAGGACAGGATGGATGGAAGGAGAATAACTGCTGAGAATTAAAATGTCATCGAGCACAGAGGGAAAGATCAGCCGCACGCAAGCAAAGACACTGAGATCATTACCCCAGCTGTGTGTGTGTGTGTGTGTGTGTGTGTGTGTGTGTGGTGGTGGGTGGGGTCATATGAGCATGTACAAGGGGCTACCTGTAGGACCCGCCGCCCATGGTTCGAGGAAACTACGTCTCCATCAGAGGAAAGGAAAAAAAAATACAGCGCCTTGCGTGATTTTATTAGATTTTTTCCTCTGAATTGTTGCGTGTTCGTCTCCTGGGTCAACATGTGAACACATCATGTGAGTTTAGCCTGTGACTCCAGCACTGGCCCTGTCAGGTCCCGTCGCCTCCGGCGCTCCGCTCATGTGCAGGAGGTCGACAGACGCAGCTTTAAAACCAAAGGACTGAACTGGAAATGATGAGCCGCAATATATCATGTCCGTCAAATTGTTGTTGCTCTGCTGAATCCATCAGGACAAGAAAACATATTTTAATTTCTATTGTTTTGTGTTTATACCTTTCCAGTCAGCATGTTGTGTTTTGATTTTAGCGAGTTATTCAGCCTTAACAGGTCTTTGTCCAGGGTGTGCTGATCACTAAAATGATAGTTATGTTTTTTGAAAGAAGTTTTAGTCTACAAAGGTTTTGTTTGACAGAACTCATTGGATTTAAAAAATACTCTGGAACAATGGAGAAGGTCCAAGAAACTCATTCAAGTTTAGGAAGATTATAAACTACGGGAAAATCCTGGACCACCAGTGAAACCAGGACTGTCAGCAATTATTAAAATAATGAGAACCATGATCCAAAACGGACATCTTAAAGTTCCACAAAGACATGTTAGATAGAAAAAGCTTTTAATATTTGGATGAGATAAGAGGCATTTTCACGCTCGACAGTCCAGTTGACTTGGTTCAATTGGGATCAAAAATTGCAACATTTGTTAAATTTTCAGCTTGTGCGGATCACTTTCACCATTCCTCCCGCTGGCACTAGCCTTGCTCATCTGTTTAGGTTGTATTTACCCAGAATGCCTTGCACTATAGTTCTCTTCCTGCTTTTGGGGCGTTCTCCAGTCCGCTTGTGTCCACGAAGTGCATAAGAGTTCACTCGAACCAAACCGAGACTTCAGGTGAGGTTTACACGTGGACCAGAGCCGGTCTGCTTCGGTTCAAATCAAAATTCGATTCCGCTTTCACGTCTCACGTCCAAACTTTCTAGGCTAAATGAACTTAGTTTGATTAAAGTGGACTAGATGAGGCTGGTGTGAATGAACCCAAAGTTTCAAACCTGAGAAGTTCTGAAACAAATGTTTGGACACGGCGGTGGCAGCATCATGACGTCAGACTGTGTTCTATTTAAGTAGAAAACATATCTCGCTTTTTGAACACCATTTTTATTTTGTTTTACAGATTATATAGTTGGAAATATATATGTTTTTGTTTTGCTGAAAATTTTAAAAGAAAAAAGAAAGAAGGAGGAGTGCTATGTTAATATTAAATCAGGTTTTCTAACAGGACTATCATCTCAGCCTCAGTGGGATTACATAAGGAATCCATTTTCTTTCTAATATGGTCTTCCTAACTCCAGGAGCTTAGTGTTATTAAAAGTTTTTGAATACAAGCATGTTGTGCCAGAAGATTCTGGGTGGCTTCAAAATGTTTGTGTTCAAGGAGCATTTTACTAATTTAACCAAGTAATTTTGACCCTGTACATATTTGAAAACAAAACAAAAAAGGAGTAAATGGTCAATATCTTAATACTCTGGAAAGAGCACAGCTCAAATAAACCTTTAAAAACTACAAATTAAACCGGCTTTGATGTCCATGAGGACTTTATATAAACTTCTGACCCAGAAATGTATTTTCTTAAACTCCACCAAATTATCTGGGTGCTATTTCAGGCTGCTTGGCTGTTGGCGAGCAAATATTTCTGCGGTTCAGGTTTTCTTTTGTTGTTGTTGTTGTTTTATCTGCACAAATCTTTTAGGTCATGCGCATAATAAACTTATTCTGCTCTCAGACCTCTGGCATACCGTTACCTCACCGTGCAACAGAGGCGCCAATCACTCAGACGTCTTTGTTTTAGGAACGTACTTGTTTGTAGCCGCGTCCGATCCGCGGACCAAAACCACCACAGCACAGCCAGACAGGGAGCCTTTGTCTGCAACAATAGAACAGGAAAGCTTGTTGCCCCGTTTGCAGCAAAAAGAACAAAAAACAAAACAAAACTCAAACACGTCAGGCTGTATTGGAAGTAATGGTGTGTTTGGTGTATAATTGAAGGTGGAATGCAAGTAAAAAAAGACAACAACATACTGGGCTTGTGAGTCTGTGTGTTGGTTTGTAAGGGGCAGCTAAAATAATACCTGTTCTGTTCCAGCACACAACTTAATGTCTTTTGCCACCGTGGCGAGGTAATGGCCTGCGATAGCTTCGTTAGTGCGTCATAGCCAGGTTATAAAAGTGTCATAGGAGATTTATGAAGACGGTTTTAGTTACAGGAAATTTCGACGGCAAGATCCGTGCTGTTTTTTTTTTTTTTAATAGAGTTAGAAGGGGACACAGCGAGAAGGAGAGAGGCGAGATTGTATCCTTAAGCGTCGCCTCGGGGGAGAGGAGATCAGGTTTTTTATGCTCTTCATCATCTAGCCTTTAACGGGAAGGATTCAGCAAAGCCCACCTTCGAGAACCTTCTGCAGACACACACACACACACACACACACACACACACACAAAAAGTCCCCACCAATTTTCCAGCCCACCCACGTGGCGAGTCTTAATGTTGTTGTTGTTTAGGAAAAATCGGCACAAAAGCTAAACAACTGGAGCCCAAAGAACATCAGGATTTTAAAGACAAAGCTACACATTTTGGTTTTTATGTTGATTTGCACAAACACACGCCAGCCTAACTAACCTCAGGATGCAGTCATGTGACCCCCCCCCTTTACCCCCACCAAAATAAAAAGGTGCTTTTACATTTGATCTCTTCCTTTTAGTTCCTCTGTTAACCTGACAAATGCGTGAGACGCAGATTTCTCCCAGTCGCTCGTTCTCGTTGGAGACGCGCTCGGGGCCTCGCTCTGTCCCGGCAGGACGCGGCGCAGAGCCGCAACACGAGCGACCTGGCATCAGCTCGGCTATTCATTCATTCTGTTTGTTGTGTAATCTGCCTATTTGATGCAGGTCAATTTTGCTCACTTTAATCTTACTGCCATTAGAATAATAATAAAAAAAAACAACAAAAAAAAGCCCCCAACCCCGAAGCCTTTAAACTCAAAGCATTAGTGGAAAGTGAAAGAGAGGAACGGCCGTCTGTTTGGGAATGAATTCGGCAATTAAACTTTATCGCATAAAGCTCCTCCTTTGTGCCTCCATTTAGGAAAAATAAAAGTATAAAAAGCGACGCTGATGACATTAATTTATTTTAATTTAGCGGGGACACGTTTCTGTTGTAGTAAGCAGGTCTAAAACCAGAGCTGACACTGCAAAGGGAGACACATTACCTCTGTTTAAAGCCTCGCTTTGCCAGGAAGGTTTGTACCATAAAGCAACAACCGTTCAGATAAAACCCGAGCAGTCAGTGATGTTCTTCATTACGTTGTTGCAGCATGTAGATATTTCTTTACTCCTTGTTTTTATTTCCTGGTTCTTAATCAAGGAATTGAAATAAAGTCTCAGAGATGCACCTGTCAGGATTTTTTTTTTTTTCTGGGCAATCCTGATTTTTTTTAAAATTTTCTTTCATGTTCCAGTGTTTCGCCCTGAAGACTACAACATATTTGGGTCCTTGATAGAGTTTGATGTTGTGGATCCAACAGTAAGATGTAGGGATTAAAATATTATCCCCATTTATGCATCAAAGCCCCCAACCTTGATCTGATTCTTACTGAAGTCAAATCAACGTTACATTATCTGTCGATGCTTTTAGAGTTGGGGAAAAGAGAAGTGAGTTCTCAGTTTAAAAATAAATTGGATTTAGCTACACGAGGGTAAAATTATTTATTCAGAGAATATTCACTGGGAGGAATGAATATTTAAGCGTTTTATCAATCTATAATATGTATCAGTTGTAGATTACTTACTCGGTCAATCATAAGAGCTTCTTAGGAGGCAACTGGATGTTTTCTCTTACTGCTAGAAGATGTTTCGACTTTCATCCTAGAGGTTTCTGAACACAATCACAACTAACAGGCTTCAATACTAACCACTCAACACTGAGTCCAACTCCCTTGCTTCAAGCTGTCAGCATGTACAGGTGTGTGAATCTCCAGTGGTGCAGATGGAGAGTCTGCAGAGCATCAAATGAGGTCAAGTGTAGTTTTTACGAGGTCTTTGCTAGATTTGTTTTGCAGTTTTGCCGAGAAGACGTTTCTCACTGCAGTTACCCACACCAGAGTTGCTTTGGTTTCTTCAATAAAGCAGCACATCAACACATGACCTCGATGAAATCAATGACAGAACTGGTGAAAATAGTAAATGATGATGATCAACACCCAGGCATTGCTTCGGTTGCAGCTATAGGGTCATGTCACACTAATCAGACAATGCAGTGTGTGTCAAAGGTCTGAACGTTGGAACGCTCACGCTGTGGAATGGGGATCAGATTATGAATGCTACATTATCAGCATCTTTACGCGTCATTGAAGCACAACGTTGCAGCAGCGGCGTGACCAGTGTGTGACATCAAAGGTTCTTTGAGATTTGTATTTAAATCTGAGTTAATTTTGCTTTTAAATATATATATTTAGAGCATATCAATCACAATAAGGTGAGAGAAAGTGAGAGAATATCCCAAAGCTGAATTGTACTTCTACAAGAAGCTTCTTATCCTAGCTTCTTGTAACTTTAGAACAAAGTAAAAATACCGCAAACTTCTCAGAAGTACATGATAGAAATGATAACATCAGCGAATCTATAAATTATGTGGAAAGAAATGTTGTTTTGTCTTGACTCTAACTTACCATCTGTTCGACTCAGAATGTACAGACAGAGAGAGGAGGTCAGCCGAACGGCCAGCGTTGCCAAACATTCGGTTCAGAAGCGCGTCTTAAATCCAAAGGCATAAAATGTCGACCGTCTCAGCAGTGAGTGGCGATCGTTTAAAGACTGAGCACACGTCACATTTGGGATTTACGTCCCTGAATGAGTGAAGGATGTACTTCGAATGTCCGGTTTCTTTTTTTTTCTTTTGTGACAGTGGAGGTGGGGAGGAAGCTCGGCCCACACTGACCTTGGTAATAACAACAGAGTCTGAGAGAGACTCTCAGACTGACTCCCCTCCTCTGTGTAGACACAGCCGCGCCTCTGCCTGCCTGCCTGCCTTGCCTGCCTGCCCGGCCGCTGATTCCTCGTCTGATTGGGGTTGACTGCAGTATTATTTCATTAATTAAGTTTTTCCACTCTCCCTGCCTCTCCCGCCTGTCTTCTTGTCGGGCGAGGGCGGCGGAGCGACGCCCTTCCTCTCCCCTGTCCTCCGCTGCTTCTCATCTCCCCCATCACTGCTGATCATTGTCTCAATTACTCATCCCTGCTCTCTCTTCCTGCCTCTCTCCCTCACTTTTTTCCCCCTTCCTCCTCCTTATCTAATCCCAGATTGCTGTATTCACTCATTCCAAACTCCATTTTTTTTATCCCATCCTCCCAGAATAAGGTGGGAAAGATTGGAAGCAGCCCCTCCGCCTCCCCTCCCATCCCTGCCTCTCATCAGGATTTCACAGATGCACTGTGATTATTTCTGCCTTGATTCGGCAATATCTTCACCCCCTTCAAGTGGGAGAAAATTTGAAACATTTGTGCTCATCAGCTCAGATTTTTTTTTTTTTTTGGGAGGAGCGGCTCTCTTGATCCAAGGGCAAAGCAGCTGGGATCTCTGCGATCGCTTTGTTCCCGTGAAACCGAGATTTGCGGAAATGGTGACACCTCCAATGGCTCTGAGAGGATGATGCGTCACCCTTTTAACCAGAAAAAAAAAAAAAAAGAACTTTGCGATATTTTCAACCTGATTAGGATGTTTGAAAGACAAAAAATAGCTTACATTTGCAAAATTTGCGGAGGCTCTTTTGGTCCAATTTGCCTCTCCGGTGTCCGTCCCGCTCCTTTGTATCCATTACCACCCCACTTTTCCATAATGGACACATTAAAGTATTTTACCTCCCTACTTTCTATCAGCCATTTAAACTCTTTCCTTTCTTTCTTTTCCTCTGTCCTCTCTCCCCCCCTGGCTCTCCGTCCCCCCGTGGTCCCACATTGTCTCCTGTGTCCATCATATCACCAACAGCTTGTCGCAGGCAATCAGTCTCTGTGCCTCACTTCGCTGCACGACCTCCTCCACCTCCTCCTTTCTTCTCCCTCGTCTCCCACACCTCCCTCGTCTCCCGTCACCTTGTTGTCCTCCTTCATGTGTCAGTGGTTATTACTCTCGGAAATCTTCAGCGCACTTATTCCTCTTCTTTTTTTTTTTTTTAAATCCTGTTATTTCTCCTGGTGGCACCTCTGTGCTCGGGTTAAACCGGAGGGTGAGATCCTGTAATCACTCTCACGGCGGCTCCTTATTGAAGGTTTCCAGATTCGGTCTGTTTTCCAGAGGCGAGTCTGAGTTTGGTGTTTTGAAAATGAAAATGAAAAGGGGAAACATGAGAAGTGCTAAAAATGTACTTTGTTTCCAAAAAGGACATTTTACGGAGATGATGTGCAATTATTTTTGCGAGTCTTTTTTTCCCAAGTATGTACTATCAATATCTATTTTCAAATTCTTCTTTTAAATATCTTTTACCTCATTATTTGAACATCAGTAAATCTAAATACTGTTTACATAGTTAGTAATGCAGAGAATCTGATGGTTCTAAATACATTCTCACTGACTGAACATTAAATATTTGAAAGAGTATACTTGTTTAGTTTTTAAATAAAGTCATAGAAATCTAAAATTTTGAAGTAATCAAGTATCAGAAAGTTTTTGGTATCCATTACAACACAATTTGTTTTAGTGTTTACTATTTGTAAGTAGTTATTTCAGTTACAATTTTCAATTGTGGAGTTTTAGTTTCTACTTTATGCATTCAGATGTTTCAAAAGACATCAATAAAGTATTTGTTTCTAATTATTTACACTAAAATTTACATTTAAACCCAAAAATATTCACAACCACTGGCAGGTTTAGATTTAAAGTTATTTCCAAGTTTATTTTTGATAGCAAATGAGACGAGCGTCTCTTAAAACAACGGAAAGTAAGGATCGATTACGGAGAGCAAAAACCAGTTTTAGTTCACATTTAACTGAAAAACGTCAAAAAACATCTCAAATGTTCAAGAAAAAATCAGAATCCTAAATTTTGCTTTCTGTTTTCTTTGAAAAATAAATATGTCATTCTGAGTAAAATTTTCATTAATAGAAAATAAAGAAACAAAATGAACTGCTGCTTTACCGTCCATGACTGGAAAACCTTCTTCTGCATTTTAAACCGCCTTTTTTTAAATAATCTTTTTCCTAGCCTCCTCACAGATCAGACAACCTGGAAATGTAAACAAGGTCAAAACAATCACAATGTTTTTCTTCACAAAATATTTTTCCTCAAATTTAACTTTCTTACAATGATATACAATCTAAGTAAAGCATCCATTTTTCCATCAGTCATTAGGTAAACATCAGAATATTACAAAGAAATAAAACACATTTGTTTGAGCCTTTGTTAATCCCGTTAATCTGTTTTTCTGTCTATGCTGCAGTGTGGATCCGTTGGTCCGTACCTTCCTCCCACAGTAAAAAGAAGAAGTAAAAATAAAAACATGCACTTTATCTTGCTTAGTGACCCTGATTGACTCTTTATTTTTTCTGCATTGGTGGCTTTTGAGGAACAAAGTTTTCTACAACTCTTGCATGTGAGCATCTATTGTAAGATTATGTGTTTGGCAATTTGTGGTTACAGTAAAATTGCTTAAGTTAATTTCTGTTTGGTATTTGTTCTTAGGACTCATCCATCTTTCCTTTTGTCTGAGTTTTTTTGTTTTGTTTTTTTAGGTTGAGGAGGTGAGAACAGACAAATAGTTTCAAAAACTGTTTTCAGTTTTTAAAAATAAAAACTGAATGTTCTCCTGTTTGGAGAGTTTAACAGTTTGCCCTGCAGACATCCAGATATTAGCTCACCACTGGGCTGGAGCTTTATTTGTTATGTTTTTTTCCAAAATAAAATAATCAAGAATCAAAAACAATTAGCTTCTTAAATTCCTTTCTTCACTTCACTTCTCACACACAACTAAATTCCCTTTATTTTATTATTGAAATTATTTTTTTGCGATTTCCCGCTGCTGAGTTTATTATCAAATCTGCACAGTTGGACCTGGTTGGTTTGCCTGAGCCGCATCAGGCTCACCTTGAGGCTGATTTTTCCTCTTTCTCGTTTTCTTTTGTGGAAAACAGGCGAAATCAAACAAATTGTTTCTGAAATTTCTCTTCACGCCACAAATTGATTTTCTAACCCATCTCCTAATAAACTGAATGTTTGGCAGCTTATTGTTGGTTCAAGGCGGATCTGATTAGAAGCACAGTTTGGGTCAACCATTCAGACTTCATTCTTCAGATTTATTTCTCCTGATGCGCTTCATTTCTGAATGTGCCAAATGGGTTTCCTCTTGCTCGGAAAAAAAAAAACACATAAACATTGGATGTCAGGCCAATTAGAGACATAAAATTGCCCTCACTCATGAGTGTGCAGAATTGTTTGTTGGCGCTGTGATGGACTGCTGGCTGCACCTTGGCTGTTAAATGCTGGGATGGATAAATTATATTTTGTCGGAGCACAAACAAGACGGTGAGCTTGGAAATAAACATCCCCACAGAAATCTGTGTGGGAAAGCAGAGGGCCTCTCTTCTCGCGTCTCTGTGCACAAAACAAATAATTAAAAAAGGAGGTACTAAAAATTAACAAGTGATCCTTTTGGTAAATAACTTGCAAATGAACTAGACAGTGAAAAGGTTGGGAGTAGCAGAAAACTAGATAGTTAAACCTCCGCAGAATGAGTCTGCATCTTTTTCTCAATGAAGTTTTTCTGTATTTATTTATTTATTTTTTTTATAATATCGTCTTTAGATTTTATCTCTGCTATGGAAACTTGACATCTGAGCTAAGGTACTTAGAAAAATAATCTAATTCTCACCAGCAGCCCTGATTAACAACCTTCATTCTCTGCTTCTTTTTATTCAGTTGAACTTCATTTGAATGATTAAGTGTTGTCCTTGTAGTAAAGAGAGATATTTTACGGGTCTTTGACAGATTTTGTGCTTCAGCAAACAGTGCTAAGAGTTGGAGAACGTGCAAACTTTTTAAGACAAATTATTCTATATATTTTCAGTGTTTCTTTTCTTTTTTCTTCTTTTTTTTATTTTGGCTTTCCGCCACACTGATGTTTGCTTTGACCTCGGCCCGCTTCTCTCCTTCGCTCGTTTTCACACGTTGCTTCCTGTAAGGATGGAGAAGAAAGGTGTCAGAAGTAAAGCTGCCTCTTTTTCACACCTCCGTTCCTCTCGCTCCCGAACGCCGTCTTCCATTTGCCATTTCTCTCCTTCTCCTCGGCTTCAGAGAGGCTAATTTATATTTAAGAGAGAAAACAAGGATGTAAGGGTGATGTGTGCAGCCGCGCTGGAGGGAGAAAGGCTGTGATTACCGTACGGTTTATGAGCCGCTGCAGCTTCGCACTAGACTGTCTGTCAGCACAGACCTTAAAGACAATTATAGAAGTTTCTGTCCGGTTTTTGGACTGATGATTGAAACCAAAACCGGGCACAGTGAGGAGATGCTTCTCAAGTATTGAAACCAGCTGCACAAGCAAGCAGAGCTGCGTCGACCGAAAGAGGTGTGATTATCGGGATAAGTGCCTCTCGTCTCCTTACTTCTCACTCTTCTCTCTTTTTGCGTTCTCTCACTTTCTCTGCGTCATCAAAAGCTTGTCCTTCAGAGAAGCATTTCCTCCCATCCTGACTCTCCTCTTTTCCCCTCCGGAAGGTCGCTGAGTTTTTATGGACCCGCTGACACTAAATCAGGGGTCTTCAGCTGCAGGCCTTCAGGGCCGAGCTGCTTATATGTGTCCTAACTCACCTGAAGCAAATTTGTTTTATTGTCATCTTTATCGTTATCACAATACATCCACTAAATGCTGTGGTTGAAATTCTAAGTCCACCCATAATTTGTATCCCACCCGTCCATCTTCTGACCAACTATGTTACAAACTTATGGAAAAGGAACAAAAAGCCCCCCAAAAAAACAAAGTTTTCCAACATAGCCGCAACTGATTTGATCGCAGCTACAGCTCTATATCTATGTTGTCTTTTCAATATAAATTAAATAGTGGTGTAGTAACATTTTAGTGTTATTTTTCAGAGTATAAAAAGCTATATGTAAGTAAAGCAACCATCAAAGGATGCCATGATGTTTTTTGAGGCGTGAGGCCCAAAGGCTCCAGATCTTGGACTTCTCTTCATGGAGTATTAAACACGATTTTCTGTTTTCATGCTGACGATGCTGTGGACTGTCGCATCAACTCCTTATGAGCTACAACCAAAGAGAACGGGGAGTCTTACTTTAATCTGTTCCAAAAGTTTCAGCACAAAACGAGGCTTTTAGAATCCACAATACCTTTAATTTAAAACATTAGCCTTCAATTCACTTCATAATTAAAGCATGGGCAGTGTGTTACCTGTTGCTGCTTTTCACTCATCCATCAGCGTCTAAAGTGGAATAAATCAAATCTGGTTTTTCTCTCAAATCAAGCAGT
This sequence comes from Poecilia picta, assembly GCA_033032245.1. Lineage (NCBI taxonomy): Eukaryota > Metazoa > Chordata > Actinopteri > Cyprinodontiformes > Poeciliidae > Poecilia > Poecilia picta. Next base: position 19,602,027 of record CM065370.1, on the reverse strand, counting down.
GATTTACATCGTAGGGGTTCCGTTTTATCTCCCTCCATCAGCCGGTCTTTGCTTCTCCAGATTAAAAGCCTCCTCCTCCTCCTCGCCCTGCTCCAACCATTCCTGCAGCCCAGGCAGCAATTGTAGTTGATTGCAAAGCGGTTGAGTCCATACAGTGCAGTGTGTGTGCTTGTGTGTGTGTGTGTGTGTGTGTATGTGTGTGTGTGTGTGTGTGTGTGTGTGTGTCTGTGTGTGTGTGTGTGTGTGTGTGTGTGTGTGTGTGTGTGTGTGTGTGTGTGTGTGTGTGGTGCAAATTAATTCCAGCAGTCTGGTAAATGAGGACTTATTAAAGTGCTGCTGCCTTGTAGTTTGGCATTTTCAGAGCTTCTGGTGGAGTTTTAAATCACTTCCTGTGCAAATGTCACTCCAGCGGTGCCGACTCTATGAGAAGGGATCTGTTGTTTACTTCTTCTGTGGACCCACAGTGTGGGTGTATAAGAAAAACAGGCTTGTTTTTATTTTTGTGTGTGTGTTTTTGTTTTTTCCCCTCCATTCTAACTGTCCAACTTTTTGTTTCTCTTTTTTGCTGCAGCCACGTCGGACGGGACGCGCCAAGGCCTGGACAGCATGAGAGGGGGCGTGTGCGCTACGAAAGGCATGAAGTGGTCCTGAAAGTGGACAGAGTAAGTCTTCCTCACACGACTCGCATTGGCTGAATGCGCATTTTTTATTATTTACTTTTGTCCATTGCACATAATCAAACCACTTAACAACTCAGCGTGATCAGCACACAATGTCACAGATCAGAGATGAGCTTCATTAGCGCACCTCCTCGTCTCTCCTGCTTTTTAAAACCGTCCCTCTAATCTTGCGGCGTCGGCGACCCGTCTTCCTCCCCCTCCACCCCCCCGTTGCCTCGTACGTGGCCTCGCCGAGCACAGGAGGCCTCGCTAAGTGGCGAGAACGGCACAGAAGTGTAGGATCAGTCGGCTCTAATGAGCCCTGTTGACTCTCTTCTCACTCTACCTTTTAACTGCTACTGACTCATTCTGGACGCAGAGGTGTCCAGGCGGGCGGGCCGGCCGGCGGGCGTCCGAACAAACGAACACACACGTCTCGCCGCGCCGCCGAGAGAGAGAGCGCGATAACAAAATGATTCCATTTGGTGTTAAAGCGCGCAGTCAGTGATTTTTAATGACTCGTGGCAGTGCACACCTCTAATTTGTTTGGAAAATATTCGCGGGTAATGATCCCTCGCATGCTGGTTTTTCAAGAAAGCAGCACATAAAGAAAGGAGAAGTAGGGGAGGTGGGTGAGGGAGGAGGGGTGGTGGAAAAAAACAGCCAATTTAAGCATTTTCACTGACCTGCACGTTTCGGCACATAATAGGCACCTGTCCTTCACATGACCGCCCATACACACACTCGCCGGTACACAAATACAAGCTGCCTATTTCTATTTCTTTGATCTGTGCTGTGTTATCGGACCCAGTGTATTGGAGGTTCTCTTCAGCAAAGAGCCAAGTGGCGCTGTTATGGCTCTATCAGCCTGTAACATCAGCACAGTCAGCTCAGCTCAATAGAAATACCACACACTTTATTTCCCCTGGCTCACATAGGCAATGGAAAAAGCAACCTTCTCTCACTTTTTCTTCATCCTCTCCTTCTCTTCTTCATCTAAGTTGCTCTCTTCCCTCTCCCATCCCCTTTTTTTTCCTCCCTTCTCTGCCCCCCGTTTCGCTTTGCATGGCGTCCGTCTCTCCTCACACCTCCTTTCTGTTGTCACTTTTTTCACCCTCTGTCTCTCCATCTTATCTGTCATGTGGCTGAAAGGTCACGTCCGTGTTGTTTGTCGTCTAAATAAGCCGCATGCCGCCTCGCGCTGATCTCCGATGCGAAGCGCGGAATACACACACAGACTCACATACATCGACCTGTCTGCTCTCATTTTTCCCGCTCTCTCTCTCTCTCTCTCTGGATCTGCCACATACATGCACGCACTTTCTCCTGCACCCACCCCCCACTTGCCCCCGCTGACCACACAGCAGTTCCTATTGATCACCGCCTCCAACTTCTGCTTGGTTTACTGTCAAAAGGGAGCCGCTGGCCAATAGGCCTACACTTTTCTAAATGTCAGTACATATACTTGCACCACTGTGCACAGAAACCTTAACTCACCCCTTGTTTCTTTATAATTTACCTCCAAGCAGCCAGACCTTTAAAGTAGTCTTGGCTAACCGTTCCCAAAGCTTTTATAATGTCTTTTTTTAACTTTTTTGGACTTTGGCGACTTTTTTCTATTTCTTTCACATGAGCGTTTTGTGGATTTGCAAGAAATTTTACGATCCAATGCAACATTTCTTGCAAAAGTCTGCAGAGCCCTTGAACTTTTCACACTTTGCCACAAAGACAATCAGAGACAACAGCTCCTCTAAAAATGCATTCAAATACCTATTTTAATACTTCCAACACTAAATATACATTCGTATGTATTAATAAGAGCAGTGGAAGCTGTCTAAGCTCTACCACAGACACCATTCCTTATCTCCATTGGTGTAACCAATCAGCACCAAGAAATGTTAATAGTACTCCTGGACTGGCTGCTGTCAGTCACTAGGGTGTCCCAAACTGCATTTTTAAAAAAAGTATTTTATATTTTTTCTACTAAAAAATCCCACAAGTAATTAGAAGTCATGTTCCACAGAAATATCTGTGAATACTGAACCACTAATAGGTGAGGGGCAATGGAAAAGTTCAAGGGGCTTCAATAGGCAGTTAGTTTTCAGGCGGCCAGCATGGTGCCGCGTTATTATGCATCTAAAAAATATAGATTACAAAACAGTTTAGCTGCTGAACGTGTCTGTTTTATTCTCTCATACCTGCTAACACATTATTCAGTATCACACATCTGAACATGCTTCACCATGCCGGCCGACATGTCTGTGGCCACACAGGCCAAACCCATGAAAGACTCTCAGGAACCCTCGGCAACTGTTGAGTACAACCACTTGGAGAAAGTCTGAACGCCAGAGGAACTCACTCTGCTATTGTACTGCATCATTATCAGCATTTCAGCCTCTCTTGTTGCTGCAATAACCTGTAACCAGCTTGTTTACGTAAAACAGTGCATGAAGTGAAAGGAGTGTAGAATAACACTTGGCTTACTGCTGGCCAAACGGCTAAGGAAGGGAACAAAAATGAGTATTTTTATTACCATCTAATTCAGCTTTTGATAAGAAGCCCTTAACACAACACGAGTGTGTGTGTGTGTGTGTGTGTGTGTGTGTGTGTGTGTGTGTGTTTGACATGTAAATGCTCTTTAATGCCATCAGGATCACAGAGGGCCTGCTAGACAGATGGCCTGGTTTAGAGACTACAGATTACAAGCCGTTATGGTCTTGTGAAGAATCACTCGCTCCAAAAACAACCCATTGGCCTCTTTCTGGTTTCCCGTTTGAACAAACACACGGAGCTCTGTCAATATGTGCTCGGCTATAAGAGGAGGTGAAGGGAGGGAGGTGTTTATTAAAGCTCTGCAGAGATTGTTTTCCACGCCGGGAGGGGCCCGACGTCGGTTCTGATAGAGGAGATCAGAGTCTGGATGCAGCATGGAAACGATTGGAGAAAGAAAGGAAGGCAGAAGAGTGTTTGTATCTCCAGACCTGTCTGTCCATCTGTCTATCCATCCATCCAACCATCCATCCAAGCATTCATCCATCCATCAGTAGATCTCTATCCGTACTTCCATTAGTCCATCCATCCGTCTATTCAGCCATCCATCTTTGATATGCTCATCCATCTGTTCATCAGTTCATCTGTCCACCACCTGTTGATCCATCCGTCCATCCATCCATCCGTCCATCCATCCATCCATCCGTCCGTCCATCCATCCATCCATCCATCCATCCATCCATCCATCCATTCCGTCTATCCGTCCATCCATCCATCCATCCATCCATCCATCCATTCATTCATTCATCTTTCTGGTCCTACTTCTGGTCCCAAATAAGGACCAAAAGGACTGTCTCGTCCATCTGTCATGGACGGATCATCTCTATGTCCGTCCATATCTGTGTCCATACATCCATCTCTCATCTTCCTCCATCATCTCTCCATCCATCCATCCATCCATCCATCATACATCCATCATCTCTAACATATTAAAAAAACAGACAGAAGAAATCAATAAGCGGTTTACTTTATAAATATAAGCCAAGAATCATGGTCTGGAACAAGCTTATGACTGTGGAAATTTCAGTTTGGAAAGTTTGGAAGTTTTGGGAAGAAAATGACCACTTTTTAGAAGAATATTCCACCTCTTATCCACCCCTTCATTTTTCTTCATCCAGGCCAGTACGGACTGCCCCCGAAGAAGGACCAGCCAGCGGGACGCACGACCAGCAGAATCCCAGGTAAGCAGAAGATAATCCCACCAGCAGACCCGTCCACAAAACGGATAGATGGAATGAGGGAAGATATAAAGAAAAGCAACAGAAGGGGAGAAGGAGGGAAGAAATGAGGAAGGGAGGGAGGGAGGGAGGCGACAGATGGAGAATGTGCAGTGGTGACATCTGCAGATCTCTCTGTTTAATTCCATATTTCTATCCCTCTCCTCCTTCTAGCTAAGTGCTGCCGGCAAGAGAGGGATGGCTAATAGCTACCCTGGGAGAAGGACAAGAAAAATAGAGGGAGGGCAGAAAGAAGCAGAAGGAGAAAGAAAGAAAAGGGCAAGGAGTCATTGTGGCCTGGATTCTGTAGTTCTGTCAGGGGACATAAACGATTGAAATAAAAGACGGAAAGATGAGAGGAGAAGATGCACGGAGGGAGTGATGGGGCAGTGAGAGGAGAGGTGAAACGCAGCAACAAGCAGATTCTCGCTCCAAGTCAAAGTCATTCACTGAAGGGGAAAAGACATGATTCACACTCAGCTGCGTCCGCTCCTGTTTTTCTTTTTTTATTTATGACTGTAAATTTCTTTTCCGTAGAGAATGTGTGTAAATTGATGCGTTCACGCTTTCTCACATCACTTGTGCATAAATCCTATACGTGACGAGTGAAAGAAGCAACAATAGTGTGCATCTCTGCCCGCATGAATGGCTTAATCACACACATTTAACAACAGACCTCACACCTTTTGGATTTTTAAATGAGGATGATTTTATTCACTCTTAACCACACATACTTTTTTTTTCATTATTTTTATCTCCTTATCATTTTTTGATCGTCAGATTAAAATTATTTCCATCCGTTGAATCCCAGAGCAATATCGAAATAGACAGAGGGGGGTTGGGGGGGTTATTTTAGGAATTTACTTTCTGTGTCATCTAATTTATACCAACCTCCACTCATCCGGATAAGAACACGCTGATAATTATTCACTCAGCACTAACCCACTCTTTACAGTCCACTGAGAGTGAACATCCGTGGGTTTGCTTCATATCAGAGAATCAGGCGCTCCTGATGATTGTTGTCTCTTGTGTATGAGGCATAAAGGCGCCGCCATTATGCAGATGGAGTCATGGACGTTAACCACAAAGCTTTGGACTCTTTTAGATTTAATATGCAAACTGTTTTTTTTTTTGTTAGAGTTATTGTTATAGCTTCATCACAATCAGCTTTAATTAAATAATCCTCCAACAAAGCTTTAATGTGCACCTGGTGCTGCAGTGCACACTCTTTGATTACAACCAAATCAGGTTGCCTCGTTTTAAAAAACTGATCAGAAATCCCATATCTACACACACATGTGCACCAACTCTGCAAAATTTGAACTTAAATGCTGCATAGCCGTAAACTCAGAATATTACCTAATCTCATGCTGTGTCATGCAGACACTCTGTCTGCACCGGTGAAGATTTTCTCACCCCGGGTTTTCCGTCTTTTGGGCTCAGTCTGTGTAAGCATTTAGTCAACCTCAACTAAATTTCTGTTGTTCTTTCTTTGGTTGAACATGATGTGCCGCAAGAGTTCACATGTTCTGCTCAGGGTTTTAATAGTGGGATCTGGTTATGGCTGTTTGGAGCTGCCGGGGAGCTGGTACCCAACGCCAGCGGTCATCGAGTGAGACATATGCAATTTATTTATTTATTCATTATCTTTAATAGTGTCACCACAGTCTGTCCATGTTCAAGCATCAAAATATTTCAAGGTTTTTGAGTTATAACAAAAAAATGGCTGGAGTTTCTACTTGTATGACGTAGCACCACACCCCTTCCCCACCCATCGCTGTGCACTGCCGGACAACTGACTAAAAAGGACACAACCGAGAATTTTTACAAGGAAAAGTAATTAGGCGGTCGAGAAATTATGTCCAAATATACACTTTTGCTGTGGAAACTATTGGAGTTTTACAACCAAAGTTGCCTGTTAAGCAGCCAACTGTTTGTTGAGCAGATTGCCTTTCTAATTAATCAAATAATATCACATTGCAATGCTTGTGGTGTTACTCTATAAAAGGCACGGTTATAAAATGTAGAATAATCTACACAATAGGCTCTTGAAAATTGTTATTAAACATTATTGCGACTCTAATGGCCAACATGTTCAATTATTTTAGCAACAGGAGCTGTAATTGTTGCTTTTCTGCTTTTAAATGATAATAAAATAAACTAGATCATGCTTTATATGGTTTTGTGTGTAGTTCCGCATTAAAGCCAAGAGTGCAGCACAAAGAAGTGCCACTTCAACTCGCACTGCAATGCTTTCTCTCTACATTTCCTATCATTCTTTTTATATTAATAACCAGCACAGACTTGCTAGAGTCTGTGTGTGATCATTTAATGCGCGTAGCTGTCATTCTGTCAGGGAAATGATAAAAATGTGACCTTTAAAATGTGCCTTTGTAGAAGTAGAAATAGCTGGGAAAAGTTTAAGTGCAAAACCTTCATATAGCAGTTGCACCAGTGCAACCAGTGAAAACATGATCTGGAGACTCATTAATAAGGCCAATTGTTTTAGCTACATGCTGCAACACAGACACTTTTAAACGTTCAGCTTGTTGTGACATAGCCATCTTAATTCTTAAGATGTCTTAAATACACCCAGGTCCCAAATTATAATTAGTCATTTCCTAAATTAGGATTTTTGTCAATAAGGAATTCAATCAGCAATCCCTGCTAATCAGAAAAAAATGTATTTAGATAATTGAATGTTTTATCCTATACTTCACCATCCTCGTCCTCACATCCTTCTGTTCTGCAGGCTTTAGGTGTTTCTGCTACCAGATACCAGACTTAAGCGATTAACAAAGCTGCAGTGTTTCATGACATGCTTGGGAGGTCATTTAGAGCATAGAAACAGCTAAAACATGAAGCATGGGAATCTACTGGTTCAGGCAGTTCAAATGTAAGCGTTCTTGATATCTTATCCCAATCTTTTTAACACCTGGCTAAAATGTGGCATCGAGATGAATTTTTAAAGCGTTGAAGTAAAGTAGTCTAGATTCTTATGTGACATGACAGAGTTGAGGAAAACACCTTTAAAAACACTTCTGAGTTGACAAAGGTGTTTCCAGCGTCGCGCTCCGTCGTGGTCCATATCTCATGGCTCAGGGTCAGAGTTCTGAAGAGCTTCTATCCTACAACTTCTTTTCTCCAACACATCTGAGTCCAATGGGTCCATGTCTCTCAGCTCTGCAGAGGCCTGGTATTGAGGGAATCATTCGATTTTGGTGTGTTAGCGAAGGGATGCAGGACAGCAGCTCTCCTGGACAGAAATTGGACGCTCTTGTTGAACAGATTTATTTCATAGCTCAGATCTTTCTGAGCCACCGCAGCGGCCGTATTCCTGGAAACCAGGTCTCCGCCCATCCACTCGTCTCCGGCTCTGTCCTGCACCAAAGATACTTCAACTCCTCTGCTACAGGAAGCATTGAAAATCATAACGTAGGCTTAGAGGAGCTTACTCTCCTTGGCACTTTATTGAGCTTAGGTTTTCAATTGAATTAATAAAAGTCTTAAAAAGTAGATATTCCGAGGAAACCTTCAGAATGTCTTGAAACATTCCCAATAATTTGGCGCGGTTGTAAATGTGAAGTGGAAGAGCACAGGACAGCTGGTGGTGCTGCTTATTTTAAAATTTTTTATTTCTTGCTCGTTGCGTGTTTGTCTCTAAGGTGAATTCATTATTGATATAAAATGGTTAATGGAAGCAAATGGAAAATAAAGCCTCAGAGTCTAAACTCTGGTGATAAAAACAGGAAGGGGAGTTGGAAAATGGAGGGGGGGGAGAGGGAGAGAAGAATGGTTAAAGAGAAGAGGATATAATAAAGAGACTTGGTGAAAAGCGGCGGCCATAATGGAGACGGATAGCGAGGGATGTTGGGTTAATGGAGGGAGGAAGAGAGCGGGAGTAGGGAGCATAATCGACGTCCGGCATTAGGGTTTTGCTCCCGGTCGGTCCAACGCGACGGGGCGCCGAGAGCGGAGGGGGAGGAGAGAGTCGGTGAGGCGAGCCGGCGTGTATCCGCACATATGACTGTGTGTATGTGCGTGTCAGTATCTGAGTGTACCAGTGTGTCTTTGTTGCCAGGCACTGAGCTCAGAGCAAGGTAGGTCATTACGGCTACAATAACCCAAAGACAGCGAGGACCACGGAGCGAGGAGGGAGGGGAGGAGGAAACAGAGGGAGACGCAGGAGCGAGGCAGAAAGGGATGTGTGCTAAGAATAATGATGGACCAATCCAAGCGACTCTATCTCAGCCTTAACCAGTTCGAAACTCCTGCTCACACACGCTCCCAGGCTCTGTACACACACACACACACACACACACACACACACACACACACACACACACACACACACACACACACACACAGAGAGAGAAGCAGCACAAACCCACCCCAAGAACATCATTCACCTGCTGAGTTCTGACCCGACCTCCTGCGGGGACAGCCGCCAACTCGGAGGCTGTGAAAATCTCAACTTTCAGGCAAACGAAGACTCACAAAACAGAAAGACAGAGCGAGGACAGCTAAAGAGAAAGACTTTCAGGAAGAAAGGCGAGCGGGCCAGTGTGTGGTCCGGTGGTGGGAGCAGACCCGGGAGGTGTCCTTCATGTGGCCGCCTGTAATGCTAAGCAAATACCATCTTTAGGGTTAGGGAAATACCGTTTCCTTACCTTGATATACACTGCGGCTGAGCCTGGCTCTCCACAAAAGCGTATACTGTGTGGCGCGCCTCTCGCTCATTGCGGACATTCCTCGCTGTTTTATATGCGCTGCTGTCCACTTCATCACATCAATAAAGAGACCACAAATAAGCTTCTGTGAGATCTGCTGCATACTTGCTGCATTCCGCTGGGCCGGAGCCGACGCAGTCTCCGCTTACTGAGCTAAACCATCACCATTACTCATGGTGTTGTGGTGCAGGGCCATAAAGAGCTGCATGTTTTCTCCAAAGCATCATGAAAGCAGGAGTTGTGAAAGCATGCAGTGTTATTGTTTTGTTGGGTTTAATGTAGAAGCACTGAGAAGCTTCTCTGGGTTTCAGTGGTGCCTTCAGAAAGCTTTCAAAGGGCTGGGCAGATAGGGTGTTTACTGAGAGTCTTTAGACGGTGCAACAAAAACTACAACTAGAGATTCATCCTTATGTGGTCTGTGACCAATTTTGATGTCAAGCTTTGATCTGCCTGCATCAGTTTTACATTTCTCTTCAAGAATTTTGCAGTTATCCCATGAATTCAGAGATGCGGCTTGCATAGCGCTGCAGTTGTTAGCATTGTTGCTTTGCAGCAAGAAAGTTTGAGTTTTAATCGCATGCCTTTCTGCGTGGAGTCTTCATTTCCTCTTCTGTGCATGTGTGGGTTCTCTCTGGGTGCTTAGGCTTCCTCCAACAGTCCCAACACATACATGTTGGGTTAATTGGCCTCTCAAAGACTACATTTAGATGTCATTGTGTGTGTATTTTTTGTGCTATGTCTGGCTTACCCAGTGACTGCTGGAGAACGGCACCAGCTCACCTGTGATCCTACAAACTACCTTTTGGCAAACTGGCAAACTGTCCAGGGTTCCTCTCTCCCATTGATATAGTAGGCACTACTATTCATATATTACCAGATATAGAATATGAATGGTTTCAAATGCCAAAAGATGTCGCAGTGCTCCATGATTAAAACGATCTTTTACTGATATCGCCAGTTTTCTTGGATTGTACGTATAATCGGTGCTCCATGCTAGCCCTTACCTTCCTTGTTTCTGCACACTGGTGGAAACTCCAACATGTTTTCCTTGCTTACAAGAAAGATCAGGTTGGAAAGTCATGATGCCGAACTGAATGCACTGCTTCCCATCGCTCTGTTTTTTAAGATTATATAGTTTAGAAACTGCTGCTGTTAAGTCGTGTGCTTTAGCAGTTAGCCTAGCTATCCAGCTAATTTCAACTTGTTACCCTCCCAGTATTACTCTGTTAATAACAGAATGGTAATAGCCACAAAATACAAATTATTCTCCTTTATTTAATCTTTCCTTAGGCAGGTTAGGATATATTTTTAGTCGTCTAGTAGAGTAATTACCCGTCTAATGATCTGTTTTAGTCGAGAATGAAAACCATAAAAGAGGACTTGAAAAGTTTCTTTGAGTTATCAGCTCTACAGCGTTTATATGAGTGCTATAAATCCATTCCCTATCTGCCTCTTGAAATATTCTCTTTTCTCTGTGTTGTGATGAAAGAGGCGTTGCTGCTATTCCAGTCTCATACAGCCGAACTCTGTTTGGAGGCTGGAAATCTCAAAGAAATTTTTTTGTCTTAATGTTTTCAGGTGGGAACGCCACCCAGCCTCGAGGGCCCTTTGGAGATGGAGGCAACGGTGAAAACGGACCCCTCGAGTCAACCAACATCGCCTTCATCGCTGGCGTCGCAGGAGGCTCCGCCTTCCTCCTGCTGGTCACCGCCGTGATCTGCGTCGTGTGCTACCGCCGGAGGCACGCCAAGCACTCCGACACGCACCACCCTCCGCTGTCACTCTCGTCCCTCACCAGCCCCAAGCGCGGCGGCGGCGGCATCACCAGCTCCAACAACAACGGCTCAGAGCCCAGCGACATCATCATCCCCCTGCGGACGTCGGACTCGGCCTACTGCCCGCACTACGAGAAGGTGAGCGGGGACTACGGGCACCCCGTCTACATCGTCCAGGAGATGCCGCCTCAGAGCCCGGCCAACATTTACTACAAAGTATGAGACAGCCGTCTGGACCGCCTTCCTTCAACCACGACCAGCCAATCACACCCAACATCTCCCAAATGAAGCCACTACAGAATCTGCCGTCATAGCTCCAAACTGGATCGCCTCAGTAGTACCAGTATTGTCCTTCGGAAACCCCCCCCCCCCACCCTACTTGCCCTGGCCACTGTTGTGTTTCTAGCTGAATAAACCCCCCCTTCCTTCCATAACCCTATTTCACACAACTGGGCCATTAAGTGTGAGTAAGGGGTTATGTTGTAACCGCACATAACCCTTTCTAACAAGGCCCTCATGATTGGGTAAGAGGCTCTGAATTCCCTCGTCTTGTTATCTCAGAGCTAAATGAGCCCCCCACCCTTTAACGCGCCACACACTTTTTTTTTAAGAGTGTGAACCTGGTGTTGGGATGTTTTAAAAGAAAAAAAGACTGAAAGGACTTTAAAAAGAGGACTACGCTCCTGGACCCACTTGGCACCAATGAACTCTGATTCTCAGAGAGCCACACCGCCTTGCCCACCACCCCATCCCCCTTTTAGATCTCTATCATCCAATCAGAGACGAGCCCCTCGCCACTGACTCGACAATAGCCTCCTAGTTTGTTCGTGTTTGTTTCAAATGAGAAAACAGGCTTGGGGAGGGGCGGCCTCGGACTCACACCCTGAGCCGACACCGGATCCCCGGACGAGGCCTGACCAATCGGTGACTCTCAGAATTGTGTATATTTTAATAAAGCGTGTGTTTGTGTGACTGTGCGCGAGCGTGCAAAACAGTTGGGTAATAATTATGGCGATGCTGCTGCTGCTCCACATTAGAGTGCAGTTAGTGTGCTTCAGCAAGTTTGCATACATGTGAGTGTGTGTGTGCTTTTCTGCGTGTGTGTGTGTGTGTTCTTTAGACTTGTCTTAAATACCAAAACACAAAATAGTGAGCGAATATCAAAAAAGTGAGATTTTTTATGGCTATCAACACTTATAGATTATATATATGAATATCCAGTAAATAATTTCTAGATGTTTTTTATTGGTTTATTATTTTTACCCTGTTTTACTACACTTCTGTTTCTAAATGTTTTCATTTGCTTTTTATTTTGTGCTTATTTCCTGCCCTTTTGCCTTTATACTTTACAGTGCCTTGCAAAAGTGTTCATACCTCCCAACTGTTTTGACGGTTTGTCACGTCACAACCACCGACTTCAATGTTTGTCTTAGGTTTTTATGAAAATAGACAAACACAAAGGGCTGCATAATTGAGAACAGGAAGAAAAATGAAGCGATGTGAAGATCCTGACATTTGTCTGTATCCAGCCTCAATTACTCTTATTGCATAAAATGCAGAAGAAGCCGTTTTAAGCCCCAAACAGATTTTCCTCCAGCATCGCTCTGTTGTCGTCCTCATCCAAGCGTGCAAATGGGACGTCTCAAGTTTTCACTCCTCCATAGAAACCAGACGTAGAAAACAGTAGTTAAATGAGGATCAATAGTGCAGTAAAGTTTTGTAGCCATTAACATACACTTTTTGCCACTAATGTTGATAACATAACCAATGTTGTCTTTATAAATTTAAGCACCTTCCATTATGTGATCCATCTACCAGAAGCACTGATTTAGTTAAATTGTATTCACATATCTAGGCAAACAATAAATATGGCCGTGCCATTGCCTACATCTATTTCTGGCCATCAAGCAGCACAAAACCTGCAAAACCAGACGACTGCACAAAAAAGCAGTGAAAAATTTCCAAGAAACGCACAACTGTATACGTATCATTGCATGTACCAGGTGCAGGTATTACAGTTTGCAATTCTTAAATCTATGTAAATAAACCATATAGAGGGGACGACTGTCCGTTTGTGGTTCAGTATCCACACATTACAGTGTATTTGGTGCACAAAGAAGCTCACACACATAGACCTATTGAAATAGGCAGTTATAAGCATCTCCAGAAAGAGGCCTCAGATATTTTGGCTGTTCGTGGGCAGCGGCGTTTGGCTGTAATAACTTTATTGGCAAAATGTTATATTGATGGCTCATAAACTGGATTACACTACTGGCAAGTTCTGGCCAAAATGATAATGTTATCGATCAGTATTATATCGCTGGTAAGCGTATGGAGGAGTGCGTCCTTGTCGATTCTGTAGAAAGAGTTAAAGGCGACTGGGTTCACAATCATGCAGTACTTTGTACTGGTCTATCAAGTGAAATCCCAATAAAACGTGTCAAAGTTTGGGGCTGTGTCGTGACAAAACGTGGAAAAAGTTGAAGCGGCATGGAAACGCTTGCAGGACGCTGTACATTAACTAAACCCCTCGTTTTTTGAAGTTGTTTCTCTGTTGTCATTCTCTCCCTCCTCCTCCCGCCCGAGGTCAACTCTGTGTATATTTTTATAGCTCATCGTACTATGCTGTAGTTTTGAGGTCTAGACCTCATTTTCGTGGAAGTGTTGAGGTAGAAACATCGATGAAAGTTTTTCCTGTTATTTTTTTTCCCTTTCATTTTAAAAGGCAGACGTAAAAGAAGCCGGGGTGGGGGGGGTGATGGTGGAGGATGGGGAAGGGGAAAGGTAAAGAGAGAGAGGACGAAATGAAAAAAGAAGAACAAAGAAGAGAGAAAGAGCTGTGTCTCGGGAGGAGGAATAAAGCCGCGTTTGAATGCAGAACTTTAAGGAAAAGGAAAAAAAAACGAGCGGGAGGGAGATGAGGGAAGACGAGACTGTGAAGCAAACAGGAAAAAATAGGAGCAGCAGGAGTAGTAGATGAAGGATCCAGTGGAAGGAAGGAAGGAAGGATGGATGGAACGACAGACGGACGGAGAGCACATGAAAGAGTGGATGGCGAAGAGGAGAAACCTCTGAGGTGCTGGACTGTCAGCCACAAAAACAAAAAGAAGAGAAATCCCGCAAAAAACAAAAAAAAAACGGATTTTCGGAGGAGTTGAACTCTACACGCACGCAAAACATCCACACACACACATCCACTGTGACTCCGGCACGTTTCGGATGCGTTCCTCTCTTTCTCCCGCCAAAATTTTGTGTTGAAACACACACACACACACACACACAACACACACACACACACACACACACACACACAGTCTCTCTCTCAGATCTCGCACTGTTTTTTTTTTTTAACGACTGTCGAGCAACATCCCACAAACACGCTCACCCACACTCAACATGAAAAAAAAAGGAAAAAATGTTGCTTTCGTCTGATCTGTGTTCCCGTGAATCACCTGACGGACGGGGAAGGGATTTAAAAAAAGAAAAAAAAGAAAAAAAGATTGATTGTGCTGTGTTTTCCTCCCTCCTTCACACACACAAGTACATACATAAACACACACCAGTGCCCTGCACCTCAACCTCGGAGAGCAGCAGCCCGTCGCTGTGTGGGGAGGTGCTTTATGTTCACCTTGTGCATACTAATAAAGCTGTTTTTGTGTTGCTCAGACATGTTTTTTGGCTTATGTGTAAAACCGCGGAGAGCTTATGCTTTTTCTATTTTTTTCTGTTTTGTTTTCGACTTTGTGCAGACAACACGAGGACTCCAGTGTTATTGCCATGTTTCCTGTGTGAAGCCAGTGTTAAAAATCTGAAACCTTTCCACATTTCTCAGCCGTGTTTTTGTATCAGTATCATATAATCTTTCATACCTGAGTGTCGCATTCGTCTAAAATGACTTTGTTCCACACATGACGATGTTTCTTTCTTTCTTTTTTTATTTTAAATACCACGGAGGAGTTTGGATTGTACTTTGACTGTATTAAAATTGATTTTGGAAAAACAAAAGACAGAGAGAGAGGGGGGGAAGCACCTCAAATTCTCATTTTTTTTGTACAACTACCAATAATTTGTGTTTCCCTTTTTTTAATGTATAATGTTTATTTAAGTACTTTAAAAAAAATCCTCCAAGCCAAATGAAGTGTCTGTTATTCTCTGGAAGTCCAAAATTTGACTAAGAAACGGGGGAATGGTTGAAATTTCTGAACTGAAATGAAACAAAAAAAAAGTTCACTTTCTGGTCTATTTCCTTCCTTTTTTCCTCTCAGCTGATTGTCAGCTGCAGTCTGATCAGAAGTTTACATCTGTCTTTCATCGGCATTCATGTGATGATTAGTGATTTCGGTTTGAACCTTTCCTCTTTGGGCTGGAACGACGATACGACATGCAACTTCAATTGATATAAAGGTCATCTACATGCAATCTTCACCTTGTCAATCTTTGTCCTTTCTGACTAATAATAATTCTCGACGAAGACTTTGGTGTGTCCCTGATGAGCAGCTGTATATTTAAGTTGAACTTAGAGGTGTTGGTTTCAACAGCGCAATTTCCAGGCGTCATTATGAAGCCAAATTTCTTTTAAGTCATATTTGACGATGCTATAAAAACTGAAGGTTTTATAAGCCATTTGATTATGCTATAAAATGGCACTATGTGGCTGGAGGACACACCTTTTCAATTAACTTTTTAAGAGAAACTGTCAAATATCCAGCAAAGATTATGGAGAAGGTTTTCTGGCTGTGATTGAGACAGAATTTGCAGAGGGAAATTTAACCAAATCTTAGTGGATCTTAATGTATATTTTAAAGTGAACAACCACACAAATCCACATTTTTGCACCCATTCCTCGTTTAAACAAACATACATTGAATAATCATTCCAAGTTGAAAAAAAAGAAGGTTCAACTGGATTATTAAAAGTGAGCAGATTTGCTTTTATAAGTTGAACCCCCGATGACAGCTTCATGTAAACCTTTGAGCAGAGCTGTACCTTCTGGACTCGGTTCTTCTTCTCCTTTATCTTCATGTAGATGTTATAGTTCAAAGTTGTGTCTCTAGCTCTCACTGTTTCTCCAGTTTTCTAAAAAAAAAAGAAGAAAAACCTCGGACCCAGCCCACGTTTTTTTTTGTTTTTTTCTTTGAAAAAGAGAAAGAAAGTGCTGTTTCTGTGGCACAGAGGAGACAGAGAGAGAGAGAGAGAGAGAGAGACTAAAAGAAAACCGCTGCCTCACCTCCCCGTTGGTTAAAACTGTGTGTATGTGCATAAAACGTGCGTGAGCTTCTTTGTGCCAATAGCCGGCGAGCGGAGGCCGCCGGTCGACGCGGCGCTCCTATGTGACGTGTTGCGACTTTGTATTTTGGGGACACCTCTGTGTGAAAAGGGTGTTTTTTTTTTCCTTCCTCTGTTTGTCCTCTCCTCTCTTCCTTCCTCTCCTTTCCCTACTCATCGCCACATCCCCTTCCCCATCTCCCTTTCTTTGCTCCTCCACCCGCCCCCTTCCCCTTCCAACACACCTCTAACTAGAGGAAAAATTAGTACATTCCTGGTTTGGAAAAAAAAAAAGGAAAAAAAAAAAAGATTGAATAAAAAAAACAAACAAAAATGTTTAAGCACCACACTTTGGGTTCTTCTGTGTGATTCATTATGAAGCCAGCTCTTTTTTTCTGCCTGCAGACGCAGAGAGGAGGTTGTTGAGGCCCACTAACCCTGCCTCTAATAGCAGGTCTCTGCCCTTATCTCTCCTTTGGGTTGGTCTCAGCAGGGGCTCTTTCACTGCCTCTGCTAATAACAAGACCATGTCACACACACACACACACACACACACACACACACACACACACACACACACACTTTCAAACTCTCCCACCAGTGTTATCAACAAGTTATCAAACCCGGCTTCGTTACTGTTGAGCGTTGCCTGGCGACATATTGTCAGAGCGCCGTCTCAACACCCCTTTTCTTCCCCCGTTTCCCCCGTCAGCTTTGTGGCACATTTCCATGGCAACTGTTGGCGTCCATTCCAAAATGCGCTCCATCCGGTTGTAGCTCTATATGTTGGTGTGTGTTTTTACGGGGCGCCTTTGGAAGCAGGCCGTGCCATCAGGGTGGCCGAGGGTAAAATGACCAGGCGGCTGCCTTTGCCCTTTGATCTGTGATGCATGAGAGCAGATTACTAGCTGTCACACACATACACACACACACTCTCATACGGTGGTCCCACCCACACAAACGCAACCACATGTGTCGACACAATGTTCTGGAATACCCCACCGTTGCCGTTGGTCCCAAAGGATGCTCGTCGTTGCCTCCGCCATGACAACCAATCATTCTTTTTTTTTTTTGTTTTTTTGTTTTTGTTTTGTGCCAAACTGGTTTCACTGCTAAACCAGTTGTTTTCTGTTTCCACTCCTAAAGCCCGGCACTGGCACTGAGAAAATGAAACTAATGCAAAACTTCCTCCTGGGCCACAGCTAAAAAACCTCTTTCCTCAGCTGCTGATGGAAGTCGTGCTGAAATGTTTCAAGTGCCATGTTGAGATCTTCAAGTGGACTGTTTGTTTAGCTTAGGAAAATCAAAAATAAAAACAGAATGTCAAGAATAAAAACTGAGATTATCTGTAAATTCATATATTTGAGATAGCTTTCACCTACTGCTGGACTTGTAGAATCAAGAAATCACTAGATTAAAACCTGTCTGACGATGAAAGTAGGCTGAAAAATCTAGATGACAACACATCATATACACTGGTAGAAAGAAATAAGAACCAATAGTGGGCATCGCCAGCTAAGAAGTTAATTGTGATATCCCTAAAGTATAAACATTGGTTTCACTGCTGCTGAAGCACTAACATGATATCACGGTAGGAGCTAATGCTAAAGAGCTAACTTCAATTCGAACTTTATTTGCTTTAATAATTTTGACATCAATAATTTATATGTTCTATAATGCCCTTCGATTTTGTATTCATGTTTATATCTCTTTCTCCACTGTCTCTTTTATTTTTGTCTTGTACGATTCTTGCTTAAAATAAAAGTTTTTGGGAGAAAAAAGAGAGAGAGAGAGAATATGAGAAGAGGAAACAGAACAATTTCCACCCGGTTCAAAACGAGAACGTGAACACAGACGTCTCACTACCTGAAGGAATCTTAGTAGTCGATAACCAAAACTTCAACACAGATGTTGAACTTTGTTCAGCTGAAAGTTTGCAAAGCAGTCAAGTAAATTTTCGCTTTAGAATTTGTCTAGAGACAAAGATTTAGGGGAAGCTAAGTGTGCTAAAAATGTTCAAAATGAGCAAAAGCACAAAGCAAAAAAACTAGGTCTACACACACGGACCTGTTGGAAATCAAAGTCACTCGTTCCAACAGCATTTTTCTGAGGTTTTGGTACGTTAGAGACTAAATCTGTTCAGCTTCAGGGCTCAGTCTTTCTGAGTTATAATAAATGTGATGAGGATTAAATAATTTCAGCCGTCCTTGTAGGAACTTGTTGACATTATTTGAATTCTTTCAGTTAAAGTCCTAACTTGCAGTTCAACAGCATTCTCTGCAGTCATCAACAAGTAGAGACAACCGGCGCATCACAAAGAGCGGATGATTCTTCAAACCTGATGAAAAGACGAGATGGAAACAGTTCAAGGAGGCTGCAAAGAGGCGGGCAGCGTCTCTAAAGGAGCTGCAGGCTCTTATAGAAATCGGCAATGTGACAACAGTCTCCTTTATTATAAATGTGTCCGTGCTAAGAAGTTGGAGAATCAAATAAAAGCTTTTCTTTACCAAGTAAACACCCAAGCCTGACTAAAATCACACCAAACTAGAAACGTTTGTTCCTCGGCAAAACTTAAGTCCTGAACAAAAACCAACAGTATTCATCACCAAAAACAATCACATCAACAGTGCAACACGCTGTGCGCTTATTTTCTTCAAACAGACCAACGGCCTTATGAAAAAATATGAACCGAACAATTCAAAATTCAAACTTTCTCGACAAAAATCTTCCGAAACAAAGTGACGAGGAGGCGTATTCAGGACCAGAAGACATCCAGACCAAGTTATACAACTTTATGAAAAGACTCCAGAGCGGAAGTTGATGGGAAATCTGTGGAGACGCCCAAAGCGGGGGAGACGTCCTCAGCATTGGACCGATTTGGACGTCTTTTCAAAGATAGCGTGGGTAAGTAGTATTATCAAGATATGAGATTCTAACTCCAACCAAAAAAAATAAATAAAAGATTGAATAGAAACTAAATGGTGCTTCAACAAAATAAACCTGAAGGGCGTGAGCGCAAATTTCAACCAGGTAATTGCACCTTTGCTACATTTTACATTTCCGCACCTTGTGAATTTGTTTGTTCTTCAGATCAACTGTGTACAGATTATATAAAGACAGGATACATAACGACCAAACAGTTTTGTTGGGATCTGCCACGGGGATGGCTGAGTCAGAAACCTAATGCTTTTTTTCCCCACCTCGTGTCATTGTTTCCTTGGGCAAGGCACTAAACCCCAAGTCAACAAGCAAACTACCGATGAGCATGTGAACGTTGTTGAGAAAAAAAGTCCTTATATGGTAAGAAAAGAGCAACAAAAATGTAATCCATCATGATGTTGTTATATAACAGCCCTTTGACAGATGTGGTGCATTTAAAGTTCTCATACATTATGTTAAAAAGCTAAAGCAACATCACTAAGACATTTCCAGCTGCCGGATTATGATGCCTATCGACTCCGTTTGGAACCTACACGCCATTTTCTACAACATTTCTAAACACTTCTGAGTATTTATTTTTTTTGCATATCACTGGTGGATATTTATAAATTTTGCTTGAAATAACGTCTGTAACTCCTTCTCTGATCAAAGATCAGAAATGCCATTAGGTCTGGGAAAGAGCATCAGAAACACCGACTGTTGTTCCAAACGTCATTTATAAATCAGAGTAATGATGTAAGGCGATCTGTTTATGGGTTTATGCAAAAATATGAAACAAATACAAAATCTGCCAAGACACAATGATGTCTGGGGTGACTGTGTGAAAACCAAACCCTTCACTTATAAACCAGTTAGGAACTGGCTCCAGCTCCAGGCCAGATTTGGTGCTGGTGCAAAAAGGAAAAGCTGCTCTGAGGGCCGAACACAATGAATGTCGGAAAACACTGAGCATCTTTCCACCAGCAACCTGCTGAGGCTGCTAATCTACCAAACACCTTCCCTGTGGAGCAGTTTTCCCATTTTCATCTGCTTTCCTTCCATTTGTACGTTCAGTCCGGGAGGAAGAATTCAGCTCTAATCTTATAAACCACAATCACAAACAGCTTGTAAAGCAAAAATCCTATTTTTCTCTGTTGACTAAGAACTGTGAACTGGATTCTAATTAAAACTGGCTCAGCAGTCTTCTTATCTCAAGTGATTTCTCATATCAAATACCTTCTTTTCTTTTTTTTTCATTTGCAGAACAGACATTTTAAAATTAAAACCATTTCAGCATGACAGTGACTAAACAAGTGCCGGGAGTAATCCAGAAATTGTTTACTTGCTAAACATTTCAAACGTTTTCGGATTTTAGAAATAAAATATATACATGTATATGCATCAAATTTTTTATGACCTCAAATTCCACGTATAGAAGAAGAAGGAGAGAAGAAGAAGAAGAAGAGAAGAAGAAAGAAGAAGAGAGAAGAAGAAGAGAAGAAGAAGAAGAAGAAGAAGAAGAAGAAGAAGAAGAAGAAAATGCTTCACCTGTCTGACGTTCTGCAATACTAGCAGCAAATTCAGGTGGGATAATTATTTTGTCGCCGTTGCAGCTGAATCATTTCCAGACGGATTGTTATCCAAAGATCTGCAAATATTCGCGTGATGCAGCAGGTAGTGAAACAAATGTGCTCAAATATTTAGCATGCCCTGTTTTGATTGAAATCGCACCACTATCAACATTCACAGACCAGGTGTGGAGGTTCACAGTGTTCGGTGTGACAGCAGGTGGAGCAGTAACAGTTACAACCTCCAAATGGAAAAGGTGATGATTGATGCTTTTATGTGAAACTGAATTTCATGCTAGTTGTGCAAAACATTTCCAGCGTATTTACAATCAACTTCAGTTTGAACATATCTGATTAAGCATCCGATGGTTGAACCATCATCCGAGGCCGTTAACACTTTTTCACATTCTTATTTGGTTTTCAGACTGATTATTCGGGTTGAATGAAAAGCATCAACACGCCTTGACCTTTCGCACCTTTTGTCGCGCTACAGCCACTTCTTTAGCATTGAACTTTTGTGATTAATCAACACGACAGAGAGAATAACTGTGTGTGAAATGGACGCAAAAACGTCCAGATAAAAATCTGAAGTGTGGCGTCCATTTGTTTTCTGCTCACCTGTTGTAACAACGCCTATAATCTCTCGCTGCATGTTGCACAGAAATAATTCTTTCCAAACCATCTGAAGTTCAGTCAGATTAGGAGGAGTGTGTGAGACAGATTCTTAAACAGATTAGGGCCTGGACTTTGACTGGGCCGTTCTAGAACATTAATATGCTTTGATTTGATCTACAATTAGCAAGCCAGCACACTGTGTACTCCCCATTTCCAGTCCAGAGGTTCAGCCAATCAGCACCAAGGAAGGTGAACACTGCTTCCGGATTGGCTGCTTTCCATATGCCAGTCAATTATTAAATGACATTTCAGCTGCTTTTTTTCAAGTAATATTTTAATCACGAAAAAACTGGCTAACACTTTATTTGAAGGGGTGTGTATAAGACTGACATGACAGTGTCATAAAATGACATAACACCTGTCATGAACATAGAGAAGTCTTTATGAATGCTAATGACAGTTGTCATGAAGTGTAATTTGGTAAATAATGACACTTTTAATATAAAGTTGGCATTTTTAATGGACTTTCAATGCAACTTTTAGAGCAACTTTGCATTAAAAGTGTCATTTGTTGAATTACACTTTATGACAACTGTCATAAATATTCATAAAGACGTCTCTATGGTCATGACAGATGTTATGTCATGTTTATGACACTGTCATGTCAGTCTTATGCACACCCCTTCAAATAAAGTGTTACCAAAAATGGTATGTACACATGTTTTCATCAAACGATTTGGATTTAAATTCCATATAAAAATGTGCAGATGCTGAACTGCGAGCAGGCGGAGGTCCGCCGCGCTCCGTTCCACTTTTCCTTGAACGTTCAGGAGGTCCTGAAGACGAGCGCCGTCGCTTTTCAACCTTTAGCTGCAGACTGCTGCCCAACTGTTCTGCACCGACAGTAAATTCCAGACAGGAAGCGTCATTCTTCAGCTCTTCTTCATAAACAAGCAACAAAGGTCCTGTAAAGAGGTCAAAGAGGAGGAGGGGGCGATGATCGCCTGGTTAGAACCGTGGGAGTGGGTTTTGTTTTTGCTCTTTCATTTTGACTTTCTTTACTCTGAGTCTAATTTGCCAAGCATTTTTAAAGGTCGACAGCAACACAGCAACAAAACATGTGGGTTAGATGCTACGATGTAACTTATGTAGTAGGTGGCAAAAAATTCAACACCAGAATCGAAATAGGCGAATAGGTTTGAGCTTCCTATTGGATAATTACTGTGCAGACAAGAAGTCATATAACCCTAACTGATGCAATGAGCAGCATGTTAAAAAAACACATCCTACAGCCGTTAGTCTGTTCAAAAAGGATCAAATCATTGACAACACATGAAGAAAACATTTAAGAGGACAGCAGAAACTACCAACATAGACTTAAGAGCTGTTCAGTGGAAGAACCCTTTAATAATCTGCGATCACTTAAACATTTGGTAGAGATCAAATCAAGGAAAACCCCAGTAGAACTCAATGTCTGCATTGTTTAACGGTGAAAGTACGGATAAGTTCAGATAAGATGAACATTTATTTTTTTTCTTTCTCCTCATTTTTATGAACTACTACAAAAAAGCCAATAAAATGCCTTAAATAAAGGAGTTTAAAACTTGTTCAAGGCACTACTTGGTCTTTCCCACGAGTCCCAACGTCATTCAAACCAAACCTCTAACAGCTTTGGCTCCTATTAATAAAAGAACAAGCCGGGCTACACCTCAGATATCTTTGAATTTAAATAGGATTCACTTTCTCTTTGCTACAATCTCTACGATCCCTAAAAAGTAAAAA
This sequence comes from Poecilia picta, assembly GCA_033032245.1. Classification (NCBI taxonomy): domain Eukaryota; kingdom Metazoa; phylum Chordata; class Actinopteri; order Cyprinodontiformes; family Poeciliidae; genus Poecilia; species Poecilia picta. The sequence goes on along the minus strand of CM065370.1, from coordinate 19,578,947 downwards.
AAAAAAAAAAAAAAAAAAAAACACTCAGTGGATTTTCGACAGAGTGCGAACGCGTCCCGGGGAGTGAATCCACTAGGGGAGCCAAAAACTCTTTTCCACTTTAATAAATGATATTCAGAGACGGAGAAGAAGCAGCTAATATCCTGTGGTGTCTGGCGCCTCGTCTGCAGAGCTCAGCTCGGCATTCGCTCTGTTTTCATCATGCGATATCAAATCCAGAAAAACATGCCAGCAGCCGTAGCGGTTGATCAGCTCTATTAAGACAAGTCTAACAATAAAGAAGATGGAGGCCGACAACAGATCTCTAACTCTTAATAGCAAACCAGTGGCGATAATGTTCTGCGAGCGGCTCTCCACAGCTGCAGATTCATGGAAACCAGCAGCAATATTCCCTTCAAAGAGGAACTAATGCTCATCTAATGGCTGTTAAGCATTAATGAGTCCGCTTGCTTCTTTCCAGTTGGGTTTAAAGGAGGCCTGTTCAGACTGTCGGGACCGCCGCGGTCCCCTTATCATTACATGCTCATCATTACTCCTGCTAATCTGTTCTGCTCGCTGCTCATACAGATGAATATTAATGCCACGGAGGATGATAGTCGTGCACGTGCGCCGCTCGAACACACACAGACAGATGCAGATAGGCGGAGGAAAAGAGATAAATAAAGAAAAAATAGAAACGGAGAGAAAAAGTTGGACGCACCAAGGCGAGACACACACACACACACACACACACACACACACACACACACACACACACACACACACACACACGCGCGCGCGCGCTTCTTCCGGTGTGTCGCCAAGTGAAACGGGAGGAGCACGTGGCGTCTTTATCGCGAAGGATGGGGAAAAGAATCGGTTTTAAGTGAAATCAATAGAGATAATCCCCTAAATTAGATTTTGAAAAGCTTTGCTGGCGAAGCACAACTTGAAACCAAAGCAGAGGCCTTCTTGACTCACCGACGAGTCAGGCGCGTTTATCCGAGGGGGGGGTAGGGGGGGGGGGGGTAAGAGCGAAGGTCAAGGATGAGAGGAAGAGCTGAGGAGAAAGAGAGAGAGAGAGAGATGTTGGAAATCAAAGCAGAATCCCCCAAGAATGAGCTACTGAATCAGGCTAACGTAGCCGTGATGACCGCCTTCACACCCGGAGGACGGACGGAGGCCCGGCAGGGTTCAGGGACGGCCTGCACCTGACAGACCTGAAATGTCACGTCAGGACCGGAGGAAGGAGAGTGAAGGGTTAAAAGGTCAAGCCGCCTGATTGTACGCAGAAAGCTTTATCTGTGCGGAGGAGCACACAGACAGCTCCGAGGGAGAGTAATTAAACCTCAGCGGATCAGGAATTATCAGACCAAAATCCACGATTTCACGAGATTGATGCTGGCAGCTATGTCTGCTATTCCCAGCTCTGTGTAGGGGAAACAGTTTGAGACTGAGAGAAGAAAAAAAACATACACATTATGACATTTTCTCTTTGGTTTTACTACAACGTGAAAATCATGAACCCCCCTTTTTTTTTTGTCATGTTTAAGGTGCGAACTTGTAGTACCTACCTGAGGTGTTTTTGACTCACTGACCCATCAGTCCAGTTTGAGTATTTTTCCAACTGAAAGTCATGAATTCACCAGAAACATGCGCCGGTTTGCAGAGCAGAACAACATCTGGCAGGACAAACCCGGAATCAAACCCACAACTCACTTTAACCACTTGCACCCAGTGGTTCTCTTCGCACTTAGAAATGCGAAAACCATACAACAAACATCAGGATTTCTTTCTTTTTTTCTTTTTTTTTTAAGAGTGAAAAAGTTTGAAAAATAGGCTGCACAGTGGCGCAGTTGGTAGAGCTGTTGCCTTGCAGCAAGAAGGTTCTGGGTTCGATTCCCGGCCCCGGCCTTTCTGCATGGAGTTTGCATGTTCTCCCTGTGCATGTGTGGGTTTTCTCCGGGCACTCCGGTTTCCTCCCACAGTCCAAAAACATGACTGTCAGGTTAGTTGGTCTGTCTAAATTGCCCCTAGGTGTGAGTGTACATGGTTGTTTGTCCTGTGTGTGTCTCTGTGTTGCCCTGCGACAGACTGGCGACCTGTCCAGGGCGAACCCCCGCCTCTCGCCCTAACCCTACCCTAACCCCGCGGCAGCAGGTTGGAGCTGCTCTGTTTGTTTAGCCAGAGGATGCAGGAGCGTTCAATTCACATGATTAACTCGTAAGATGTTCTCGAGTGGATCGAGTCGCCGCAGCCAAAGTTTTGTCTCGCAAAACGCTCCCCTGACACCACCCCCCCCAAAACACCCTCCCCTGCACCGATGCACCATATGCATGGGAACAACTGGAGCCCTGCAGGAAAAAACACAAAGCAGGTTGTGTTCCGTTAATGAGGCTTCTGAACCCCAGGAGATATCCGATCGCTTTTAACTTATTGCCTGTCCTCGTAAAACGGCCCAAACTGTAGGGACAAGCACAATGTTTGGCTGCAGAACGCGCTGGCATCGGACTGACAGTTTTGGTAAACTCCTTGCATGAGCAGTAATTGTCCAATCATAATTTACAGTAACCAGGCATGGCAGGCTTGTCAAGCTTCGGATTTCTCTGGTGTGCATGGAGGCGTGTGGAGAAAACAACTCAATCAAAAAAAAAAGATCAATTGTGCCTTTTCTTTTCATTCGTCCGTCTTCCAGACGTCAGAGGAAATAATGGCATTTTGATTTGATATAACTTGCATAACTTCGCCACACACTGTACAATGTTTCACAATATTAAGAGCTCCGGTATTCTTTCCCGTTCATGATTGCTGTTTCTATGGCAGCTCTTATATCAAAGCTGCGAAACTTCACACGAAATATTGTCAATGTTCAGGATCACTGCTACTTTCAGGGCTATATGTTCTTTTCAGAGCCATTTTTAACCCCTTTACATGTGCAGTGGTCTTGGAGATGTCCTCCATTTTTGATTTCTTGTTGCATTTGAATGTTTCGAACCACCAAGCTAATTTTAAAACCAGACAAAAACGATCAGTAGAAGCACTTTTGCATCAATCAGAGCTATTCCTTTTACATTCTGCCGCCGTGTGAGTTTTGCCTTCGCCACTGGAAAAAAGGGAAAAAATGTAGACATTTAGAAACCTTCTAATCCAGCCTGTGAGTTTTGCTCGGCTCATCGTGTTCGAGCACGCTTTCCCAACGACGAGCTCAACGTACAAAAACGGGATTAAGCCAGAACAGAATATCCAGTCTGGTCGGTATCTTTCCTGACTTTCTCAATTATAACAGAAAATGCCACAGCTAATTATTTCCACATCTTCAGTGTGAATCACCAGCTCAGAACAACGAGCGTCCGACTCAAGCGTGTCACTACGTTGCACATTCAAGAGATTTTTGTTTATTTTTTGTGTTGCATCTTTTCTGCAGAGTTGAGGTTTTACCAGGGGTAGGATTAGAAATGTGCGGTGTCTTGCAAAAGCAGTCATACTCCATAAACTTTTCTGCATTCTGTCGCTCGGCAACCGCAAAGTTTACTGTATTGTCGTTGTGTTTCGTGTAATTAACGGCCACACAAGTAGAACTTAATTATGAGGTGATAAATGGGCGGGTCCAAATTCAGCGACTGCGTCCTTCAAAGGACCCGGCCTACGTCAAGCGACCACAAAGACCAGATGTGAGCACCTATTAAATTGGACCGACTAGCCTTCAAATATTTTCCCAAATATAACCCCCTTGCATCATGCGTCTTGTCGCCTAGCAACCGTGGCAGCGCCACCACAAAGTGGTAAACATGGAATTTGAAATCTTTTTTATCTTTTTAATCTGTTATATAAATACTTTTCTTACAAAACTGATATTAAAAACAAAACGTATCACAAAAGGCAAACAACACTACTGCTTTACGTTTTTAGATTATTTGTACCACATTGTAATATACTTATATTTAATTTTACGCTCTTCTCACAGATGAATATGAATGTTTCCTGCTTCTTCTGCCGTTGTTACCAGGGCAAGAATCTCCCGTTGGGCCTGCAGTGAATCTTGGGTTGGGGCGGGTTGTAAAGGACAAGCTAGATCTTAAAATCTGGAGAAAATGAGGACGTATTTGAGGGGCGCAATTTGGAAGAGTCTCTAAATTTTTACACTTTTGATGCAAAAGCCCTCTGAAGAAAACTGCGCTCGCTCGTCATGCTCAGTGGTCACACTGGTCAGGTAGGAACAGAACCTCCTGATTAATCTGATAACCAGATTTTGAGATCAAATCCAGCACTGGACTGGGCCTAACAGAAGAAGAAGAACAACAAGAAGAAGAACAAGAAAAAGGAGAGGAGGAGGATGAAGAAGAGTAGAAATGAAAGAAAAACCCATGGAAATATCGTATAACTCCTCCGCCTTCTCGTCCTCTTCCTCTGTGCTTTGAGTCCACGTCACGTCCCCCACTAGATTGTTGTGGTAGCTCAGTAAGCCGCTCAGGAATTTTTGGCACAAAAACACTATGAAATGCTTACTAAGTGGAGTAATTACAAATAAACACCACACTTTTTCAAATGGTTATATGTTAAAAATCCTTAAACTTCACACTGACCCACTACTTTGTGTTGGACTATCACCAAAAAAAATACAGATAAGAGACCAAATGTGAGACAACCTGAAGTGAAACGATAAGTCTAGAGTTCAAAACAAAAACCATCTGATCTGGTTTCAGCTCATCAAAATCACATCGCTGCTTTTCTTTCTTTTTGATTTACCACTGAATGTTCTCCTTAAGGTGTCATTAAAACCTCCTATACACACACAGGCTCAGTCAAGACCAATAAACAGCTGCATCATGACAACATAAACACACACACACACACACAGAGAGAGACACTAGGGACTCATAAACAAACCCGATCAGACGTTAAATAAACCGCGCTCTCAGAGAAAATTCCAGCCCAAACCCACAAAAACAAATCTGCCCCAGTGCGCACCAGTTTGTCATGATTAAAAAGTTTATTTCCAAAACACCCCATCCATTGTTTTCATGTGCCCGTTCATCAGGAGGCTCGTTTATGTGCTTGAATTTCAAGTTCATTGTCAAAGCGAAAAGAATGCCCTCGCCCCGACAAAAGGAGCGGCTTCCACGGCGGTCGGGGTGGTCTTGTGGTGTGGGGAAGGATTTCAGCCCCTTTGCTCCCCCCAAGCGTCTTCTCTGTTGAAGTTTCCTCGAGCAAGACACTGGAGCCCGGAGGCCCGAGAGCGGAGAATAGGGCGGCGTCGGCGGGAGAGTTGAAGGTTCGGTTCTTTCAAAGTGTTGCGTGACTATTGCAGGGACGTGTGAGAGGTTCTCCAGCTTCACTCTCTGAAGAGGAGGAGGAAATTCGTATGGAGGGACGTGTTGCCCCACAGGCTCCGTCAGTCATGATGTGATGAAACAATCGCTGTGGAAGGAGCACAGTAAAAGATTTAATGGATCAAAATAAACATTTGTTTTACCAGGAGCTCATTACCATAAACAGGCTAATGAAAAAAATCAGTCTAGTAAAAATAAATAAATAAAAATGCCTGTAAAGGCGACATTAATCTGACTGACATGCAGCTGTAGCTGTTCCTCAGCTGCCCCTTGTTAGTTTTATTTATGAAAGCATTAGCTAATCAATTAAATACGACGCTAAATCGTAACAATATGAGAAGGATGAATACAATATTTAGTTATTTGCTTCACGCCGCTTCTATATTTTTCCCCTAAACGGCAACTCTAATCACAAAGAGCTGCTCTTATCGACATTAAAACCTCCATCAGCGACAGCCGGGTAGCAGGAGAAGGAAAAAGGTTGTTTTTTTTTCTTTTTCCTTGCAGAATCTCAAATCAGATCAGGAAAAAGCTGCAGTTACGAAAAAGGCTTCAGGGTGTAAACGGGTTCCAGACTCGCAGGATTAATCTCGACAGCTAAAGCACGCAGTTTGGTTTTGCAGTTAGCGATGGAGACGAGGAGGACTGGGGGTTTCTGGATGAGCAGAGTTTATCTTGTTTGTGATCCTTCAAAATTGTCCACTCTTTGTCACCTGGCCACAAACTTCAAGGTACTTTGGTGGGATTTTTTAGTGACGTTTAAAGACCCGACGCAAAGTGACACCCAGTAAATAAAACACAAGTTTTGCATGCGTTTGTAGCCAGTGCCTCTGAGTGAACACTTTTCAGAGACATCTTCAGCTACAGCTGAAAGTCATTTAGTCTCCACCAGCTAGACCGAGTTTCGTGTCCATTTTTATTTGTATTTATTTTTTTGCACAGCAGCTCAAGCTCAGGCAGATGGGATTCTCATTTGAGGTTAGGCCTTGACTTTGATGACTAAACCATTCTATTGTAGTCCTGGTTGAATGTCTGGGGTTGTTGTCCTGATGGAGAGTCCGACCCAGTGTCACGTCTCTCGCAGCCTTCAGGATACGGCCACCACTGTGTTTTTATTACATTTTTAGTGTGTTAGTTTCCATGATGCACGTGAGTCGAGTTCAGCCTCGTCTGACCAGAAGACCTTCTTCTTGCATATTTCCGACTGGCTTGTGGCAAAGTAGACTTCTTACGGTTCTTACAACACAATCAAGTATATTCTGAACTGTAAATCAAAATAGAAGATTATATACATTGAATTCACACTTGACTATAAGTCACAGGAACAGCCAAACTGACAGTGTGACTTTTAGTCTAGAAAATATAGCACTTTTTCCCTGATATTCTTCCGTAAATGCCAGATGTGTGGGGTGTCTGGCCCTCAATAAATTTGACACTCCTGGTTTAGGTGGAACAAGAATATGGCAGCGAGAGAAGGGGGGAGATGTGCGGCAAACGTCTCCGAGTGGGACTTGAATCCCAGACAGTTGTGTCAAAGACTAGGAGCCTCTACCACTAAACCACACACTGCTGAAGATTATTATTAGCTTCCAACTCTTCACTGTCGCGTTTGCAACAAACACTCATTCCTAACCTTCCTTTGCCTCTTGGCTGACGCGTCTTCAACTTTATTTCATCGCAATCGTCCCTGGAATTTGACAGGAATGTCCTGGATTGTTTTGTGCCGCGCAGCCAACACTAATTAACAATGAAAGACGTGTTCTGTTTTTGCAAAGAGGAGAGAGCGCAACACGCAAGACGCAGCAGGGTTTTCATCATGCCAATTTGTGTGTGTCACACCTTTTTTTTTTCAAACATTTAATGCATCACCACCACCGGGAGGAAGCGTGTGAATAACAAAAAGGCAGGGATGAGAAAAGCTGGGAAGTTTCTAATGTCAAGTTCAAAGTTTAGGGAATACCAAAGGGAAGTGGATTACCACCTGCACATGTTTCCACAATCAAATTGTGTCATGAGACCCCTCCTTTTTTTTCTTTTTATATATAAACGATGCCCAGGCAGAGTTCAAAGCAAATCCCGTTCAAAGGGGAATCTGATTTAAATTTCCCTCAGCCGAGTCTAAGTGTGATCATGCCAAAGTCATCCTGGTTAGCACTACACCCTCTGACATACTTGAGAAGGAGAGTCTTGGCATCCTTAAAGACACTTTTCAGCCCATCAAGGAGGATTTCACACTGGTCCTTCTCCAGTAGCTTCTGGAGGTGGAGGCTGAAGTGAGTGAAAGCTCCACATCTCGCAGTCCTCTGGCTTGTTCTCTGATTTTAGACCTTCCAGAGGACAGGTGTTATTGCAGGTTATTAAATCTAACATCTTTTTACCTTCTGTAACGTCCCACTGTGTTGTGATATTAAAGTGATAAATCATTTTGTGACAGTTTGTGGCACTTTCATAGAGGTTAATGCGTCCTTTTTCAGATGACCCAAGGCGCTCTCTGTCCCTTTTAGAAATGATGCAGCACTTTTAAGTGAATAAAAATGATCCCTGCGAGATGTTGGGAATAATTAAAACGATTCTGAATGATATCAGCAGACGGGAGGTATTAGCGAGAGAGAACACTTTTCTGGTTTTGTTTCATCAAAGGTGCACTGAACAAATTTGGGGGATTTGAAGGAGGTGAAAGAAAGTGCTCACTGCTGTCGAGAGGAAACCACACAAGAAGTCTGAGTTTCACTGGAAAGAAAGCTTAAAGGCAATGAAACTGGGAAACGGAGAGTGCAGCAGGCCTGATGAAAGTCCAATGAAGTTTATTCAAACGTTATCATCATGAAGTAAAAACCCTTTTTCAAAGGTTTCTAATATATTGGTGATGTTTTCCTAACCCAGTTGTGCGTGTGGAGTCGGGGAGGAAGCCGGAGTACCTGGAGAGAACTCACACGGAGAACAGGCACAATCCATGCAGAGAGACCCAGGTTGGGATTCAAACCAAGGACCATCTGGCTGCAAGGCAAAGGTACCATCATGTGACTCAGATGGATACACACCAAATGAGCATCCGTTTTATGTACATGGTGCTTTTGTGGTTCCATTAAGTTTCCATTATCGCTCATTATCTTTCCATCTCGGTTCCATTGTGCTTCCAAGAAGATTTCAGTCTGTTTCCATTTGATTCCCTCGCAGAATGTTTTCCATAATTCCAGCTGAATTGAGGTTCTAATGTGACTCCATTATGTTTTCATCTAAGGTTCACCATGTTTCCTTGTGGTTTCATTGCGTTTTCGTCCATCTTCCATTGTAATTTACATTGTGGTTCAATCATAGTTCATTTGTATTCCCATCATGGCTCCATTCTGGTTCCACCACGGTTCTGATATTGAATGGTATTTCTTGGAGGGTTCTACTTTGGTTCTGTTGTTCCATTATGATTCCATTCAGATCTACTCCATGGTTTTGTTT